>OY482672.1:92195765-93395765 GCA_960531455.1 Urophora cardui | reverse complement strand
TCAATCGCAAGGGAGCATGCGACTAATACAATTTTACATCCCTTTATATGGAGTGAATTGATCGCATTTGTTCGAGCATGTCCTAGGAAGAGACTAATTGTTCAACTTGTATACCCGAACGGGTACCAATGTAGATTAATCGCTTTCATCCCGAACGGGTACAAATGTAGATTAATCGCTTTCCTCTCGAGCGGGTACAAATGTAGATCAATCGCTTACATCCCGAACGGGTACAAATGTAGATTAATCGCTTTCATCCCCAACAGGTACAAATGTAGATCAATCTCTTCCAGCACGAACGGGTACAAATGTAGATTTTTCCAAGTTGTTCGCCAAGAAAATTTTTAATAACAATCTTTAAAAAATTGTAAATGTTAATGCATATATAAATAAAGATTATATAATGTTTTACTTTTGAAAAAAAAAATCTCAATAAATAAATAAAAAAATTGTAAGTTTTGAGTATGCATTATATGAGCGTAATGTAAAGGATTTTTGCATAGGATATTTTAGGCAACATTTTGTTAAAATTATTATTCATCATTGTTATTAAAAGAAAGGGTGTTCAATTCGTTTTACCGGTTGCTCTACAATTTTTTAAATACATTGCATATTTTTGTAAAATTTCTACATTTAAGGAATCTAGATTTGTACCCGTTCGGAATGAAAGCGATTAATATACATTTATACCCGTTCGGGATGAAAGCGATTAATCTACATTTATACCCGTTAGAGAAAAATTGGTCTACAATTAGTCTACATTTATACCCGTTCGGGAACAATTGGCCTACAATTAGTCTACATTTATACCCATACGGGAACAATCGGGGACTAATTGTGGACCGATTGTTCTCGAAAGAGATCAACCCGGGACAAATCTCTTTCGGGATTGATCGCACATTTTTTTGCAGGGTATTGTCACGTGCTGGCGCTGACTACTACACAAATTGTAAGTACACAAAATTGCTGACGCTGCCATTCTCACGCTTCCAATGTTATTCTAAGCCAGACATAGGCAGCCCATACCACAATTGTGGGAAGTCAATTCACACGTATTCTTACTCTCTTCATCAGTTGTTTGCCAACTGTCGAACGATAAACATTGCGTCTGACTATGTCGCTTCGTAGTTGAACGCAAGCATTGACTTTATACGGGTAATGTATGTATGTATGTCCACAAATAAAATGCCCGGCGAGAAATTTTAAATGATGGAAATGCCTTCGGCGATATGCAATGCCTTTTTTGCTATTATATATTTAAAAATAATACAAATGATTATGCACTACAAAAGCATTGCGAAGTATTTCACAAAAAGTTTTTGTACTCGTATTTGGATGACTTTTGTATTCCAAATACTCTGTTTTAGCCAACTACCCTTTAATTTTATTCAGAAGAGATAATTTTTTTTTCATTAAAAAGTTCTTTTCCTTTCAAAAGCAAAAACAAAAATGTCTGTTCTACATATACGTATATATATTCCACTTGAAGCGGATCAATTTCCTACTGGGGTGCGCATGCGGAGAACTTACTTTGTTCTCACCAACACAACCTCATTTCAGATTTCGCCGACCACTGTTCTAAGCCTAAGTGCTCATAGGAGCATACATATGTACTTGCACGTAGGTATATACCAGTGGTCGGCGAAATCTGAAATGAGGTTGTGTTGGTGAGAACAAAACAAGTTCTCCGCATGCGCACCCCAGTAGGAAATTAATCCGCTTCAAGTGGAATATATGTAGTACATACGTATACATATGTAGAACGGACATTTTTGGTTTTTTTGTTGTTTTTATTTTTTGCTTTTGAAAGGAAAAGAACTTTTTAATGAAAAAAAAAATATCTCTTCTGAAAAAAATTAAAGGGTAGTTGGGTAAAACAGAGTGTTTGGAAGACAAAAGTCTTCCAAATAAGAGTACAAAAACTGTTTGTGAAATACTTCGCAATGCCTCTACTCATTTATATTATTTTTAAATACTTTATAGCAAAAAAAGGCATTGCATATGGCCGACGGTATTTCCATCATATAAAATTTCCCGCCGGGCATTTTATTTGTGGACATACATACATACATTACCTGTATAAAGTCAATGCTTGCGTTCAACCACGAAGCGACGTAGTCAGGCGCAATGTTTATCGTTCGACAGTTGGCAAACGACTGGTGAAGAGAGTAAGAATACGTGTGAATCGACTTCCCACAATTGTGGTATGGGCTGCCTATGTCTGGTATATACGTATATGTACAATATACCGTGGGAAAGAGTCCCATTATTATTAAGCATTTAGAGTAAATATGTATCGTAGTAAATAAGTAGTACATAAGAACAAATATTGTATAAAAGAAGCCAATTTTGTATAATAAAGTAAATTCGTGATTTACACGTCAACCTAACCGTATCGGCGTTTTAAACATCTATTATACATGTTCAAAATTTTAGCGAAATCGGTTGACGACCACGCCCACTTTTATATATGAGAACTATAAAGTGGCCTCATAAAAACATTTTAGGCGATATCTTTATCAATTATAAAGATAATTTATGGAAATTTTGTAGCATGAGTTCCACAATATACCGGAAACAAAAAATAGAAAAATTTTGGAAAATGGGCGTGGCACTGCCTCTTTTTAGACAAAGGAATCTACGATATTTCGGAGCCCATAACTCGACAAATAATTGAGATATTATGACGAAACTTGGTTTATACACTTTTATAGCTTGTGTTAATAGACACGCAAAAATTTATTCAAATCGGTTTATGACCACGCCTACTTTTTAACAAAGATATTTCTGGAACACCCTTTAGGAATTTGTAATGTGACGTCTTTGTAACTAGAAGTCATAAAGGAATGAAATTTTGCACAAAGAATAACATTCATATGCATTAACAAAGATATTTCTGGAACACCCTTTAGGAATTTGTAACGTGACGTCTTTGTAACTAGAAGTCATAAAGGAATGAAATTTTGCACAAAGAATAACATTCATATGCTTAGTTGGATGACTGATAAAAATGTTGAAAATGGGCGTGGCTACGCCCCCTCTATGCAGCACTCGCCTACTGAGCCAGAAGTCTCGGGTTCAAACCCCAGTCCGAGCAAACACCAAAAAAATTTTTCTAGTTAGTAAAAATCCAATTAATCGGTTTTTTAAGAGCAGCGATCACCTCTCGGCAGTGGGCGGCATACCCTCCGAGAGTATTTCTGCCATGAAAAAGCTTCTCACAAAAATGCATTCGCCGTTCGGAGCCGGCATAAAGCTGTAGGTCCACCCAATTAGTAGGAAAAACAAAAAGGAGCACACCTCGAATTGGGAGAGAAGCTCGGCCATAAAGCTCGTCAGAGTTATAATAGCGCCATTGTATTATTATTATACATACATATACATATAATATTAATCTATATATATGAAAATCTCATGTAACATTCTTTGTGCGGTATAAACTTTTAAACTACTGAACCAATTTTGATAATATTTGATATTTGATAATATTTGGCAGTAACATATAATTGTGCCCCGATTGAGTAGTCAAATAGTTTTTATTTAAATTTTTGGTCAAACAGCGTAAATTTATGTAAAAATGTGTAAAAAACCAACCAAAATTAGCTTTATATGGCCATAAATCAAAACCGGATCAACCGATTGAAATATTTCTTCTTGGAAATGAAACTTTGAACCTTTTACTTAAGTTCTGAATTCAAAAAATTAATAAATTATCTTTTTAAATAACAAAAATTTTACAAAGAATAGTATCAATTTTTGAAAAAAAAAAGTCATGCGCATGGTTGGACGCCACAAGCAATCGTTAAAGCAGAAGACAAAACAACGAGAACAATAGATACCTACGTACATATCAGAGCTGGAAAAAACCAAGTACCAGTACAATTACCATTACCAGTACTCAGTAATTGAAAAGCCCAATTACCAAGTATAAGTATATTATACTGGTACTTGATACTCAGTACGTACATTTTTCAATTCTTTTGCAATTCTTTTCCAATTACTTGCAATTCTTTTTCAGTTGATTTTCAATTACTTTCAATTCTTTTTCAGTTGTTTTTTCAATTCTGTAATTTTTTTTTATTTCATTGTAAATATAAGATAACAGTTTAATAACAATAAAATATTAAAACGAGTGCATACATTTGCAAATTTTTCGCATGCAACTCCATTAACATGATGAGTTAGCTTTCATTAGTACTAAATTTTCAAAAGAAATATCAGTTAAGGAATTCCGCCTTGGATTATTTATAATTAAGGCTAATGAAAACATTCGCTCAACTGAAGCTGATGAAGCTAGTGGTGTGTTTGTTCGTATTGCCACGTCCAAGATTGTGGGATATTTTTTTAAACTTGGTAATTACAACTTAGAAAATCGTATATATTCAAAAAAATTTCAGCAATATTATTTGATGAAGTAAAGTAAAGAAGTGGTTCACTTTGGCTAGTTTCCATATCTATATCACGAAAGTCAAAGAAATCGGTGTCTTCGCATTAGGGAACAGAGACTTTATAGCCGCATATGTGTATAATTTCGCTAATAATTTTTTTTTTTCAAACTTGGTTTAAAAAAACGCTTTTGTAACAATATAAACACTGTATAAGCTTTCGAAATGTACCCATAACATGTACAATACAACATAATATGTATGTACATTAGACTGGCCGCAAATTTTTTTTTCTCGAATTCTATTAATAAACACTGCCTAAAAGGTGAGGTATGGTATAAGAAATAACGTCCTATTTTTTTATTCAGATCGCACCAAGCTTTGTTGACCCTCATCAAGCTTAAAAGGTTAAAAAATTTTTTCTTTAATTAATTTTTTATTTTTTTATTTTATGAAATTTCAAGAAATTAAGAATAATAAAAACAATATCAATTCAATAAAATGGACTTTTTGTGAGACGGAAATGTCTTACGATAATGTTCAACTACTTGCAGTAGGAATTGTTTATCCTCTTCGTCATACGTTAAGGTACGGTTAAAGTCTGTTATCAACTTAACTGCCCTTTCGGGTGCATCGTTCACCACTGCCAAAGTTTGACATGCCGATTTCGCTTTGCGATAATCATCTTTGGTTTGCCACGTAGAAGGATCCGAATTTATAAATGATGTATTAATATTCAAACGTGTAAAAAATTTATTTGTTTTTGGAGAGACAAAGTTAGATATATCCATTTCACTGTACGAATGCAAATCTTCAACTGACGCAACAATTCGTTTTGGTGTGTCGATCTCGACATCAATCTCATTGTCACCGATGTTGATTGCTTTCACCATTTTACGCTTTATTTCCAAAGAAATGCTTTCATCGAAAAATGATAACCCAACAATTTCCTCACTCAAGTACCACAAATGGTTTTTTATCTTATGCAACAAGGCATTAGAAACTTCTTTATCAAAATATAAAATGGCATCTTTTATTAATTTGAGATCTTTTGCTGGTGCATCTATTGCATAAGGTTTACATGCAACCAATATGGAACGTAAATCTTTGTCAAGAAGATACAAATACTGCGAAGGTTTTTCAATTCCGATGAAGTCAATTTGAACTGATCGCGAAACAAAAATATTTTATAGCAATATATGCATTTCGACATGAACCTAGCATGCGATGTTGCTCCGGGTTGGCGTACTTTAGTAAAGTTTGGAACATTTTCTCCAATAAAAAGCAATGACTGTTGGAGAAGCCCCTAATAATCGGACCTTGAAGTTTTTGATTTTTCGTACAACCGATACACAACTTCATACAACAGCCCCAAAAACATTGCGATTTCCAGCGCAACATGCTCATGTTGTATAAAAAATTGCAAGGTGTGTGGCTAGCATCATGACGATCGGATAGTGTACGCACACTATTCATTGTGGTTCATGTACGAGTAGCATAGTTCTCATAATAAAGCGAGTTGTTGTACTTCACTACAAGAAAACCAAACGAGTAAAGGTCCGCTTATACTTGCATAGAACACCAGCGCACAACATAAGAACTGTCACATACGAAATCTGTTTAATGGGATTTCCGTGTAATCGATTACTCAACGCATAGCGGCACAGGGCACAGCATAGAAGTCTGTTGAATTTTGATTTCTGTGTTATGTGCTATGCGATTTGACATTTGGCAACACGAATGTGTGTGTGCTGAGTGTGCGAAGGGTTGCACGCAAGGCTAATTTATACAGGTTAACTTACTAAACAGCTGATTTTTCACTTTTTTCTACTGTTTTACTTTAATAATGGTGCTTATATCAAACTGGGATCAATTTTGAGCATGGTGCAATATGATTTCTACAAAGGCGAACTATGATTTTGACAGAAGCACCACAGAATACACAAACAATTTACATGGAGTGTGTATGTATGTATGTACGAATGTCGGGATGCGAAAACTTTTATTAATTAACCATGGTTGCACGTCTATGCGAAGTATAATCAGCTCTATGCGCTATATGTTTTGCGCTGCCCTGCTTTGCAATGCTATGCAAGTATAACAGGGCCTTAACTCGTTTGGGCATATGAATGTACTCATGCAACAGTCTACTGACTACTGCTGACTATTTCTGGTAAAACTGTCAAACGATCAGCTGTTTGGAAATTTACTTCCCTGCAGGAATAGTTAGACTCATTTCAACATTTGTATCAGCACGTTAAGAGCAGTGTGAAAAACAGCAGCAATGTCTCACTTCGTATTGGAATTTGATTGTTTTTGCTCGTTAAGTACCGTTATATTCACTTAGCAACTCAAAGCAACGGTACTGATACTTTGTTTTAGGTGTAGAAAACGCAAGAAGGGCTCAGCAAGAGAATTTTTATCTCTCAAAACAGACATATTAAAAAAAATCATGTTCAAGGTTAAATAAAAATAGGTAAAAAAACTTTTTAAGTTAAACAGTTTTATGTTATACATACATTGCAATGCTTAAGATAAATGTACTAAAAACCAAAAAATAATAAAATAGATACAGTCGTGGGAATTATAAACATTTGCATAGACTAGACTAAAATAAAACCGTGGGGCACGTTAATTGTCTACAAATTATCGACTTAATGTGCGATAGAAGAATCGTTTAATTCGTCGTTAGGCAGTTGGTCCGCAGACGGTGAGGAAATTACATACTATTTTCTTGCTCATGGAAATTCCAATAGTTATACACTCCATGTTAATAAAAGAGATGTTTCAACTAGTTTATCGTTGGACATTCACACGAGGAATCGTTTCACTGCTCGTAGTTTGTCTTTAATCGACAAAACATATGATAAAAGTACTACTCGCTCACCACTATGAAACCCTAAAACTCGCTTATAATCGAGCTTGCTCGCTTTTTTCCACATTCTAGCCCTACTTATCACACTTCCATCGTTGTCGGTTGAACAACTGCCTAATTATAGTGTAACATTACAAAACAAACATTTTAATCAACGATTGTAGACAATTGACGTGCCCCACGGTTTTATTTTAGTCTAGTCTATGCAAATGTTTATAATTCCCACGACTGTATCTATTTTATTATTTTTTGGTTTTTAGTACATTTATCTTAAGCATTGCAATGTATGTATAACATAAAACTGTTTAACTTAAAAAGTTTTTTTACCTATTTTTATTTTCTAGTTTTTAGTTTTTATTTCGCATTCTGTTTAATTCATTTAGTGCTTCATTATTGCAAGGTTTCTTGCCCGTTAGTTTATTGCAGTCCAACGCCTCTATACGTAGTCCCTGCAAATAGGATTTTCAGTTTTAATTACCCCGATCTCAGCTCCACCTAGCGGAATTTTTTTTGAAGAAAATATTTCTTTTCAAGGTAGTAATACATGTTCCGAATTTCAGCCAAATCGGACCATAAATGCGATTTTTCTAAATATAGCGACCCACGCGCCACCTATCGGAAGTTTTTTTTAGGAAAATATTTCCTTTCAAGGTAGTAATACATGTTCCGAATTTCAGCCAAATCGGACCATAAATGCGATTTTTGTAAATATAGCGACCCACGCGCCACCTAGCGGAATTTTTTTTAAAGAAAATATTTCTTTTCAAGGTAGTAATACATGTTCCGAATTTCAGCCAAATCGGACCATAAATGCGATTTTTGTAAATATAGCGACCCACGCGCCACCTAGCGGAATTTTTTTTTAAAGAAAATATTTCTTTTCAAGGTAGTAATACATGTTCCGAATTTCAGCCAAATCGGACCATAAATGCGATTTTTGTAAATATAGCGACCCACGCGCCACCTATCGGAATTTTTTTTTTCATAATATTGCATTGTCATCGGGGTTATACATGCGTACAAAATTTCAGATTAATCGGTTGACAGGAAGAGGGTGAAATTTGAATTACTAAATTTGACCCAACAATAAAACAAACGGGGTGAGCTAAATAAAACCGTTTAAAAATAAAATTTTCCAAACATTGGGCTCAATGAGGGTCAACTAGACAACAACGGATCGGGCCAAAAAATTAAGGCCGTCTTTTTAACCCTAAACCTCATATTTTAAGAACTGTTAATATACAAATTTCAACAAAAAAAAAAAAATCCATACATGCTGCGGCCAGTCTAATGTACATATGTACTAAGGGAGAAAATTTTAAATTAAAAAAAAACCCACCCTAATGTACGTATGTATATTTAATAAAGAGTTCTTATAAGGGAATTTTCCTTCTTTTAGTGGTTGTAATATTTAGTATCCGATGTATCTTATGAAGAGGATAGAATAAAATTCAATAGTTAAGATAAATTCACTGATTAAACTCCATGTAATTGAAAAGAATTGGTGGTAATTGGTGGTAATTGAAAGTAATTGGTGAAAGAATTGAAAAATTTGTACTTAATTACCAATTACCAGTATAAAGTAATTGTACTTGATACTTGAATTTTTTAATTATCAAGTAATGGTACTTGGACCAAGTACAAGTACCAAGTATATTCAGTACCTCGCAGCTCTGGTACATATGTACATAAGCAAAGAAATTACACGAAGATACATACATATGTATATATGACCAAAAGTAAAGCAATTCGTTTAAATGATACAAACGGGTTCGATTCGTTTTGCATGCAAATGGTAGGTTCGATTAACATTAAAATGTTTTGGTTTTTTGAATTTCACTTTATTTTTCAATTTATTTACAATATCTGGAAAGGTAAGTATTTTCCTAATATTATGAACAATCATTTTTCTTTTACAACAGAAATGAAAATTGGAAAATTATTTTTAAAGTTTGACCTCAGATATGTATATACCTATTTTTATCTATTTACGTATATCTGTAACCGAATTTTTCATACTCCAAATCTCTGGAAGTGCTCTGGCCATAGATTCATACATATCTCTATCTACGTACATCTATATATATAAAAATCTCATGTAACATTCTTTGTGCGGGATAAACTTTCAAACTACTGAACCAATCTTGATAATATTTGGTAGTAACATGTAATTGTGCTCCGATTGAGTAGTCAAATAGTTTTTATTTAAATTTTTGGTCAAATAGCGTAAATTTATGTAAAAATGTGTAAAAAACCAACCAAAATTAGCTTTATATGGCCATAAATCAAAACCGGATCAACCGATTTAAATACTTCTTCTTGGAAATGAAACTTTGAACCTTTTACTAAAGTTCTGCATTGGAAAAATTAATAAATTCTCTTTTTAATTAACAAAAATATTATAAAGAATAGTATCAATTTTTGAAAAAAGAGTCATGCGCAATGATACAAACGGATTCGATTCGTTTTGCGTGCAAATGGTAGGTTCGATTAACATTAAAATGTTTTGATTTTTTGAATTTCACTTTATTTTTCAATTTATTTACAATATCTGGAAAGGTAAGTATTTTCCTAATATTATGAACAATCATTTTTCTTTTACAACAGAAATGAAAATTGGAAAATTATTTTTAAAGTTTGACCTCAGATATGTATATACCTATTTTTATCTATTTACGTATATCTGTAACCACCCAAAACCTCTGGAGTGCTCTGGCCTTAGATTCATACATATCTCTATCTACGTACATATATATATAAAAATCTCATGTAACATTCTTTGTGCGGAATACACTTTTTAACTACTCAAACAATTTTAATTATAGTAATTTTTCTTTTACAACAGAAATTAAAATTGAAAAATTATTTTTAAAATTTGACTTTAGATATATACCTATCTTTATATATTTTCGTATATCTATAACCGAATTTTTCATACTCCAAACCTCTGAAAGTGCTCTGGCCTTAGATATGTACTTATCTATATCTACATACATACATCTATACATACATACATATATATACAAATCTTATGTCATTATTCTATTTTGTTTATGTTTTAAGAAAATGAACTGAAATAAAAAAAGCATTTTTTAGAGCAATTTTTTGGTTGCCCTAATTATGAACAATCATTTTTCTTTTACAACAGAAATGAAAATAGGAAGATTATTTTTAAAGTTTGACCTCAGATATGTATGTATATACCTATTTTTATCTATTTACATATATCTGTAACCGAATTTTTCATACCCAAAATCTCTGGAGTGCTCTGGCTTTAGATTCATACATATCTCTATCTACGTACATCTATATATATAAAAATCTCATGTAACATTCTTTGTGCGGGATAAACTTTTAAACTACTGAACCAATTTTGATAATATTTGGTAATAACATGTAATTGTGCTCCGATTGAGTAGCCAAATAGTTTTTATATTCTCTACAGGCCCATGTATGTATGTATATATGTATTTCATTTTGCTCCGGGGCTACTAGGTTAATTATATTCATATAAAAGAAAGATATACATAAGTAGGTACATATGTATCTATGTAAGAAACACCACTTACAGCTCGATTCTGAGCGTTAATTCAACATTATCTTACTGGTAATTTACTTTGCTGAAAAGTTTTACCATCTCCTCAATCGGTATTCTCGAACAAATGGTAACGCTATCAAAGCGATTCCATACGAATGGAATGGAATCGGACTCAAAATGGTAACAAATTGTCAAATCAAAGAATATCGTGTATTTCATTTTTTGAAAATAGAAACCTTGCCAGTAATAAAAAATATGTTTTATCAGGATGGCGAAGCAGATCACAAAATAAAAGTATCTTTTATTTTGAATATCAAATCACTAATAAGATGATGATGACTGTTGATAACTGAAAGCCAATGCGAAGCTTGGCCGGGTATGCTAGTCTATATATATAAAAATGATTTGGTATTTAATTGAAACGCTAAAACTTGAAAACGGCTAAACCAAATCAAATACTTCCTTAGGGGGGTTTGTTTGTTGTTACCCCGCGAAGGTTTAATCGAAGAAAACATTAAAAAATATTAGGGGGGCGTGGCACCTCCCATACAACCTTAATTTTTAAAGCTGATTATCTCTAAAACAGTTCAAGGTATGGAGCTAAAAATTGGTATAGAAGTAGGTGATATCAAAACCCTTCTCACTCAAAAAACTGGGGGTTATCAGAAAAGGGGGCGTGGCACCTCCCATACAACCTTAATTTTTAAAGCTGATTATCTCTAAAACAGTTCAAGGTAGGGAACTGAAAATTGGTATAGAGGTAGGTGATATCAAAACCATTATCACTCAGAAAATTGGGGGTTATCAGAAAAGAGGGCGTGGCACCTCCCATACAACCTTAATTTTTAAAGCTGATTATCTCTAAAACAGTTCAAGGTAGGGAACTTAAAATTGGTATAGAGGTAGGTGATATCAAAACCCTTCTCACTCGGAAAAGTGGGGGTTGTCAGAAAAAGGGGCGTGGCACCTCCCATACAACCTTAATTTTTAAAGCTGATTATCTCTAAAACAGTTCAAGATATAGAGCTGAAAATTGGTATAGAGGTAGGTGATATCAAAACCCTTCTCACTCAGAAAAGTGGGGGTTATCAGAAAAGGGGGCGTGGCACCTCCCATACAACCTTAATTTTTAAAGCTGATTATCTCTAAAACAGTTCAAGGTAGAGAACTGCAAAATTGGTATAGAGCTAGGTGATATCAAAACCCTTCTCACTCAGAAAAGTGGGGGTTATCAGAAAAGGGGGCGTGGCACCTCCTATACAAGCTTAATTTTTAAAGCTGATTATCTCTAAAACTGTTTAAGGTAGGGAGCTGAAAATTGGTATATAGGTAGGTGATATCAAAACCCTTCTCATTCAGAAAATTGGGGGTTATCAGAGAAGGGGGCGTGGCACCTCCCATACAACCTTAATTTTTAAAGCTGATTATCTCTAAAACAGTTCAAGGTAGGGATCTGAAAATTGGTATAGAGGTAGGTGATATCAAACCCCTTCTCACTCAGAAAAGTGGGGGTTGTCAGAAAAGGGGGCGTGGCACCTCCCATACAACCTTAATTTTTAAAGCTGATTATCCTAAAACAGTTCAAGGTAGGGATCTGAAAATTGGTATAGAGGTAGGTGATATCAAAATCCTTCTCACTCAGAAAAGTGGGGGTTGTCAGAAAAGGGGGCGTGGCACCTCCCATACAACCTTAATTTTTATAGCTGATTATCTCTAAAACAGTTCAAGGTAGGGAGCTAAATGATATCAAAACCATTCCCACGCATAAAAGTGGGGGTTATCGGAAAAAGGGGCGTGGCACCTCCCATACAACCTTAATTTTTAAAGCTGATTATCTCTAAAGCAGTTCAAGGTAGGGATCTGAAAATTGGTATAGAGGTAGGTGATATCAAAACCCTTTTCACTCAGAAAAGTGGGGGTTATCAGAAAAGGGGGCGTGGCACCTCCCATACAACCTTAATTTTTAAAGCTGATTATCTGTAAAACATTTCAAGGTAGGTGATATCAAAATCCTTCTCACTCAGAAAAGTGGGGGTTGTCAGAAAAGGGGGCGTGGCACCTCCCATACAACCTTAATTTTTATAGCTGATTATCTCTAAAACAGTTCAAGGTAGGGAGCTAAATGATATCAAAACCATTCCCACGCATAAAAGTGGGGGTTATCGGAAAAAGGGGCGTGGCACCTCCCATACAACCTTAATTTTTAAAGCTGATTATCTCTAAAGCAGTTCAAGGTAGGGATCTGAAAATTGGTATAGAGGTAGGTGATATCAAAACCCTTTTCACTCAGAAAAGTGGGGGTTATCAGAAAAGGGGGCGTGGCACCTCCCATACAACCTTAATTTTTAAAGCTGATTATCTGTAAAACAGTTCAAGGTACGGAGCTGAAAATTGGTATAGAGGTAGGTGTTATCAAAACCCTTCTCACTCAGAAAAGTGGGGGTTATCAGAAAAGGGGGCGTGGCACCTCCCATACAACCTTAATTTTTAAAGCTGATTATCTCTAAAACAGTTTAAGATAGGGAGCTGAAAATTGGTATAGAGGTAGGTGATATCAAAACCCTTCTCACTCAGAAAAGTGGGGATTGGCAGAAAAGGGGGCGTGGCACCTCCCATACAAACTTAATTTTTAAAGCTGATTATCTCTAAAACAGTTTAAGGTAGGGAGCTGAAAATTGGTATAGAGGTAGATGATATCAAAACCCTTCTCACTCAGAAAAGTGGGGATTGTCAGAAAAGGGGGCGTGGCACCTCCCATACAACCTTAATTTTTAAAGCTGATTATGTCTAAAACAGTTCAAGGTAGGGATCTGAAAATTGGTATAGAGGTAGGTGATATCAAAACCCTTTTCACTCAGAAAACTGGGGGTTAGCAGAAAAGGGGGCGTGGCACCTACCATACAACCTTAATTTTTAAAGCTGATTATGTCTAAAACAGTTCAAGGTAGGGATCTGAAAATTGGTATAGAGGTAGGTGATATCAAAACCCTTCTCATTCAGAAAATTGGGGGTTATCAGAAAAGGGGGCGTGGCACCTCCCATACAACCTTAATTTTTAAAGCTGATTATGTCTAAAACAGTTCAAGGTAGGGATCTGAAAATTGGTATAGAGGTAGGTGATATCAAAACCCTTTTCACTCAGAAAAGTGGGGGTTATCAGAAAAGGGGGCGTGGCTCCTCCCAACAACGCTTAATTTTTTTAGCTGAATATCTTTAAAAGGATTTAAGTCAGCGACCTAGAAATTGGTACAGAGCTATATGATAGTCCCCGATTGTTCCCGTACGGGTATAAATGTAGACTAATTGTAGGCCAATTGTTCCCGAACGGGTATAAATGTAGACTAATTGTAGACCAATTGTTCCCGAACGGGTATAAATGTAGACTAATTGTAGACGGGTACAAATCTAGATTCCTTAAATGTAGAAATTTTACAAAAATGTGCAGTGTATTTAAAAAATTGTAGAACAACTGGTAAAACGAATTGAACACCCTTTTTTAATAACAATTTTAACAAAATGTTGCCTAAAATATCCTATGAAAAAATCCTTTACATTACGCTCATATAATGCATACTCAAAACTTACAATTTTTTTAATTTATTTATTGAGATTTTTTTACAAAAGTAAAACATGATTTAAATATGCATGAACATTTAAAATTTTTTAAGGTAAAATCTACATTTGTACCCGTTCGTGCTGAAAGCGATTGATCTACATTTGTACCCCCGTTGGGGATGAAAGCGATTGATCTACATTTGTACCCGTTCGGTATGTTAGTGATTAATCTACATTGGTACCTGTTCGGGTATACAAGTTGAACAATTAGTCTCTTCATAGGACATGCTCGAACAAATGCGATCAATTCACTCCATATAAAGGGATGTAAAATTGTATTAGTCGCATGCTCCCTTGCGATTGTTCAACTTGTATACCCGAACGGGTACCAATGTAGATTAATCACTAACATACCGAACGGGTACAAATGTAGATCAATCGCTTTCATCCCGAACGGGTACAAATGTAGATCAATCGCTTACATCCCCAACGGGTACAAATGTAGATCAATCGCTTTCATCCCGAACGGGTACAAATGTAGATCAATGGCTTTCATCCCCAACGAGTACAAATGTAGATTTTTCCAAGTTGTTAGCCAAGGCAATTTTTAATAACAATCTTTAAAAAATTGTAAATGTTCATGCATATTTAAATAAAGATTATATAATGTTTTACTTTTTAAAAAAATCTCAATAAATAAATAAAAAAAATTGTAAGTTTTGAGTATGCATTATATGAGCGTAATGTAAAGGATTTTTTCATAGAATATTTTAGGCAACATTTTGTTAAAATTATTATTCATCATTGTTATTAAAAGAAAGGGTGTTCAATTCGTTTTAATGGTTGTTCTACAATTTTTTAAGTACATTGCATATTTTTGTAAAATTTCTACATTTAAGGAATCTAGATTTGTACCCGTTCGGAATGAAACCGATTAATCTGCATTTATACCCGTTCGGGATGTAAGCGGTTATTCTACATTTATACCCGTTAGGGAACAATTGGTCTACAATTAGTCTACATTTATACCCGTTCGGGAACAATTGGTCTACAATTAGTCTACATTTATACCCGTACGGGAACAATCGGGGACTAATTGTGGACTGATTGTTCTCGAAAGAGATCATTCCGGGACAAATATCTTTCGGTATTAATCGCACATTTTTTTGCAGGGTACACACATACTTCAAAAGTGTAAGTAATGCAAACAACTCCTCATAGGCATACGCCACACGGTCAATATATTATTGATGAAATCCCAAATTTTTCCTGAAAGAGGTCACTCAGGGACAAATCTCTTTCGGGATTTTCACACATTTTTTAGAGGGTTTCGATTCTTTGAGTTATGACACTTGAAATAAATATCGGATATGCTAGTTTTCTATGGTACTCTAAAGAACAAGACAAATAGAAATGACTTCTCATTATTTAAATGGTCTCAGTAACTAATTTATAATAAAAAACCATAATTCATATTTTTCAACAATTCACATACATATGTATGTATGTATGTTTTAATAGCTTTTAAGGAAGGTTATCATTTGATTTAAAGCTGTTAAAATCAAAATATTGTACGAAAATGTCACTTTATACAATTGTTAAAATCTTTTTTATTTACTATGAATATCGTCTAAGTCTCTAGGGTTAAATCTGAAAACTTTTTGGTTTGAAAACATAAATAATTGTAATATCCTCCCTCGCGAAGGAGGTCAAGCTACCCAAAACCCCTCCGCACTTGTTACGTCTATGAATACAACCGATTGTTGCAATGTTGCCGTGGTTCGTAAAAGCCTCGCAAAAAGGATAAAGATTATCATTTATTTGGTCTATTAATATTTGGATATGTAAGTATGAAACTAAAATGAAAAATGTCTTAATCATCTTTTACCCTGTTATATTGCGGAACCGCAACACTCGTGTTTAATCGCGAAGAACTTAAATCGCAAA
This sequence comes from Urophora cardui, assembly GCA_960531455.1. Taxonomy (NCBI): domain Eukaryota; kingdom Metazoa; phylum Arthropoda; class Insecta; order Diptera; family Tephritidae; genus Urophora; species Urophora cardui. Next base: position 93,379,465 of record OY482672.1, on the reverse strand, counting down.
CCATATCTACTCCGTTCGAAAGATAATTAAAGTACGCTTCTAACGACATACCACTTATAAATTAAATTATGTTACGTATGTTATGTATGCTTCATAAAGTCATGGCTGAAAATTCATTACTCGGGTTATATTAGTTTCTGAATTATAACATTTTGTGTGTTTTTCGAAAGATCCCATATATGGGATGTGTGCGTTGTTATATGTAGTCCGATTTCACCTACATATTTTCAATACTAACTTTGGAAAGTCACCATTTTTTGCGATTATTGAAAAAAATTGGTTTTTATTGGGGTTTTTATAAGAAGTTGTAAAAATCAGGAAAGTTTTATTCTTTTTAAAATTATTCTGATTTTTTAAAATATTTCTGATTCTGATTCATTTTAAGCGTAATATTAAAAAGATGCGATAAATACTTTATTTTTGGCGATTTTTTTCAAGTGAAACAAAAAGGATGTTTTATGGTCGAAAAACTCGGTTAGGTGACCCAACTATATGAAAACGACTTCGCAGATAAAAGGACATTAGGAGGAAATATAAAGCTTCCCAAGCACTGTTTGCCAGCATAACACCAACAGTCTCAAAAATAAGCTGTTGCTGTTTTGCGAAAGTTATCATAATTTTTTGAGAACTTTCGAATTTCGATTTCCTTTGAAAATATCTTAAGTCGAAGCACAGAACAGTCGAATATATTTGTTTTTTGTGCTGTTGCTTTACTGTGTAATTTCAAACGGATCAGTCGATAGTAAAGCACAGATAAACAGAATTTTAGTTTTAAGTGCGGCTTTTTAAAATTGGTTTTTTTTGTACATTACAATTTCGATTGTGTTCCCATAAATTAAAAAAAAAAACAATAACAACAGTGCTGTAAAAACTCGAAATTATGTTTGCCCTTTGCTGTGCTGTACAAATTTCCACAATACAGCAACAGTCGACTATAATTTTTTGAAACTTAAGGCTGCGCAGTTGCAGTACAGTAGAACTTTTTATTTTTTATACTTCTGTTGCGCTGTTAATTTTTTAATTTTCAAATGAAAATGAAATTCAATGGAAATGAAAAAAAAAAGTTGAAATTAATTTCAAACCCTGCTCAAAAGACTAAAATAATGACATCTATCAATTTTAAAAATCGGATGTCAAATAACAAAGTTGCAAAAAAAACAAGTTAGAGTCTCAACATAAGCTTAAAATCTTGAGGCGGAATTTTACAGCTGAAAAAAGCTGGGCAATCTAACCGAGTTTTTCGTCCATAAAATATAATTTTTTTTCACTTGGATAAAATCACCAAAAATAAAGTATTCATCGTGTTTGTAATAAAACAGTCTAATTTTTAAATGAATAAAAGTTTCCTGGTTTTTAAAACTTCTTATAAAAATCCTAATTTGAAAATCAAAAGTTTCGTAAAAAAAATTTCTTCTAAATAGCACTTTAGAAACCAGAATTTTTTTTATTATTTTTATTTAGTGCACGATATATTTTTCTCAAAAAAAAAAAAAAAAAATATCCACAATGATGGAACCCCCCACGAAATAAATTCCTGGCTACGGCCCTGATTGCAGGGCAAAACTCAAAAAGTGCCAAAGCTAACGGAAATCGCTTCTTTCCTACCAATTTCAACCGGAAAACGTTTTGTGTATGCAATAAATTATTGCATCTGAATGGGCAAAGGCAAGGTTTTCAAATCAGCATTATTCAGTCATATACGAAGATTTACATGCCGCTATCGCTGAACGAAATTACACTAAGGCACTAAAATCTTTCACCACTCACTGGGTAAATTAACACAAATTTTGTGGCTGAGAGAGCTGTGGAATTAATGGAAGAGCTCCACAGCACTTTCAAAAGTAACAAGTATCTCAACCACAAGTTCTTAAATAGTGATTTAGAAATCTCAAATAGATATACTTATATATATGAGTGTTTTTTTTTTTGGGCACTTCGCTGCCCGCTTATATTGGATTCTACTCTCTTGGCTGACAGTTTCCATACAAAATGTTAGAGACTTTAAGAGACCTTTAGAGAGTATGCCAGCTAGTCATTAAACTGATCTTTACTGATTATGCCAATTATCTTTACTGATTATGCCAATTTTTTCTATTGTGAATAAGTGAAATGGTTTCAAATTTTTGTCAATAGATGTCTCCCCTATCTTCGAGTTTAGCCAAGATTCAGCGCAATACCGTTCGTTAGAAAATTTTTTCTAATTCCGTACCAAAGAACGTATATTGTACAATATACCTTCTTTGTCCGTACTTTAACGAACGGTGTTCGAAGATAGGGGAGACATCTATCGATAAAAATTTTAAGAAATTTCATCAAATAAACACACCTTTTTTCCAATTCCTTTATTTTAAAGAACGGTCGTATAATTTTCACTTGTTTTTATACCAGTGGTTGTTTTATTCGCAAATCTCTAGCTATTGCCTACACGAATACGGCTATAAATAATTTGTATTCCTTATTCATTACATGTGATAAGTTTGTTTATAGAAAGGATATCCTTAAATCAGAGCAATTGCACCAGTCCAAGATTTCTCGGAATAGTGCAGTCACTCTGGCTTTGAAAACCTTTTCGCTTTTAATTTGAGCTAATATTACTCTCTTACAAAAAAAAACAAACATAATTTTTATACTCAGCTGTACTAGTACACAGGGTATTATAGTTTTAATCACATAACGGTGGATTGAAATAATCGAGATAGATATAGACATATATATCAAAATGATCAGGGTGAAAGAGAAATCGATTGAGCCATGTCCGTCCGTCCGTCTGTAAACACTCTCACGCAATAATTGAGACATTTTTATGAAATTTGAAATGCAAGTTGGTATCGAGACAGGGATGTTGGTATTGAAAATGGGCGAAATCGGACCATGACCACGCCCGCTTTTCCTATATAGAAAAAATCGGGAATTTGGTATCGCAGTTACTAATATAGCTAGAGTGATAAAATTTTACCCATGTGTTGAGCTCAGGCCCCTATGAAAAAATTTGAAGAAATTTTGGAAAATGGGCGGTGCCACGCCCACTTTAAGGGTCAAATATTGAAAGTTTTATATGTCATAACTCAGAAACCATTGAAGATATATCGATGAAATTTGGTATGCGTGATTTACTTACTTAGGCAAACATTTGGACGGAAAATAGTTAAAATCGGTTGACGGCCACGCCCATTTTTATATATTTGTATTATAAAGTGACCTAATAAGAACATTTTAAGCTATATCTCTGTCAAATATAAAGATATATCATTGAAATTTTATGGCAGGAGTTCAACTGCGGACATAAAACGAAAAGCATAAAAATTTTGGAAAATGGGCGTGGCTACGCCCACTTTATGCGACACCCGATTTATATAAATACACCGTGTTTCCATCAAACGCAAACAAACAATGAAAGCATACAGCTGAGTATCTAATGTTCGATTCCACTCGAACTTAGGTTTCCTTACATGTTTCTTTTGATATAAATTTTTCAATGAGTGTTTGGATTTTATTTATTTATTTAATCCATTGTGGTTTGTATTTTAAGACGATGTCTTTTACAATACATTAACTTAAGGAATTCATTTCATAATTTAATTAAGTACATACATACATAAATCTTAAAACTAAAGTTGACAAAAATTCAAAAGTAAATAAAAATTAACGAATTTTCACAAGGAATGACAGAGAATCGTTCCACAATACATCAAAAACTACATAAATATCAGTATTAAAAATTAATATTATTATTATTAAAGCTTAACCTAAAACATACAAGAAAAGAGGGGAAAGAGAAAATAAAAAGAAAATTAATAAGAAGGATAAATTGAATAAAATCAAATTGGAGAGCTAAAGAGTGAAAAAGTATTAAAGAAAGCGAGGATGGGAAAAGTCACAGACAGCGTTGCCGTTGAAAAATTTTCGTGGTAGCTAGATTTGATTTAATTTGTGGCTAAAAATGGCTAAAAAATTTGGTTCGTGGCTAAAAATGATGGCTAAAAAATTTTGTTTCAAATTAACATGTTTTAAATAAATTTTTTAAATTCAACCTCAAAACTATTGCAAACAATATAAAGAAAAAATCATAAATTTGTGTAAAAATAAAATATTCATACATTCATAGTATGTACTTAACTATATCTAAAACAATTAGATATCACATTCAATATCTTTCATTATGTCGTCATCACTAATTAAGAGCGCTTTCACATTACTCGGTGCGGAATCGGATCGACATTTTTGGTTTTTACCGAAAGTATACCGAAACCTTACTGACCACATGTATTTCAATTGGCACTTTCACATTAGTGTTGCATACATGAAATCGGAGCGGATTAAATTCGGTATACCGCAACGCGGTAAGACCGGTCAGTAAAATTTGAGGAATTACTGCATACATTTTTGCGGCGTAATAAAAGAAGAAGAACAAAGTCAGTAAAAAACTCGTTTCGGCTATAAATGTAGCAAGTTATAATGTCTTCGTCTTCGCTAGAAGACATTATTGTTATTATTGAGTGATTTGTTGAAGTTAAAAATTTTGTTTTGCAAATTTCGATGTTTGTTTTCCTATTTTCTGCCGATAACGCACCGAAAGTATTCCCACAAGTGTGAAAAACACAGCAACGCGGAATCGTTTCGGTAAGCTGAAAATACCGAGCAAAAAATGTCGATCCGATGTCGTACCGAGTAATGTGAAAAGGCCCTAACTCTTTCTCTTCATAAATTAATTCTTTCTTCATTAATTTAATGAGATCTTCTGTTACTTCAAAATCATTGCAACATTGTTTTACATTCTTTAAGCCATTTCTTATAGTTAAAATTCAACATTGTAAGATTCATTTTGTTTCGATTTTTGGTTTTGACAATATTCATTACGGAAAAGGTTCTTTCCTATTCGGCGTTGCTAAGTGGTAGAAGTAGCAAACAATATACAAAGTCAGTTAGATCCTTACACAGACTTTCATCGACAGCCTACTATTCCACTAGCGAGTATCAACAGGCATTTATCGATAGTTGCGTTACTTACGATGGCTTCGTGTGTAGAAGTCCACGTAAGTGGGGAAAGCTTCTGACTGCCATCCACCTGGGGGTGGCCAGAGCGATTCTTTTGCATGCGGAGCAAGCAGCTCACGACTTCCGCGCAGTGTCCTCTGGATAGCCACCGAACACCCGTTTGGTGGTGAACTAAAGTGAGAAGGCGACAACTCGACAAGGCCACTCCGACATATTCGGTTTAAGGGCTTGTTGAGGGGAATAACTGCAGCGTCTGTTCACCAGTAGGTGCGGCTGCGAGCGGGCGTCTGTCTTGGAGCAAGCGGCTCGCTATATAAACGTGTAACAATATACAACTCCCGCAGGGCGGGTTGTGCGTCGGGCTTGGGACCCACCACGTAAATATCCTATCCAATGAAAACAACAACAAAGCCTCGGATGAGACCACCCCTTTCTGATGACAACCACGGCAAACGTTTAAAGGACTATGATTTGAGGGTAAGCACCTGGAACGTCCGGACCCTTAATTGGGAAGGTGCCTCTGCCCAGCTGGTTGATGTCCTCGAAAGAGTGAAAGCTGACATCACCGCCATACAAGAGATGCGGTGGAAGGGGCAAGGCAAGAAGAAATGTGGGCCTTGCGCTATATATTACAGTGGCCATGCAGAGGAGCGTATATTTGGTGTAGGTTTTGTGGTGGGAAAGAGACTCAGCCGCCGAGTACTGTCGTTCACGCAAGTGAACGAGCGTCTAGCTACCATCCGCATCAAAGCGAGATTTTTCAACATATCTCTCATCTGCGCGGACGCCCCGACGGAAGAGAAGGACGATGCGATCAAAGACACTTTCTATGAGCAGTTAGAGCATGCCTACGACCGCTGCCCCCGTCACGACATTAAGATTGTGCTTGGCGATTTTAATGCCAGGGTGGGTAAGGAAGGTATCTTTGGCAGCACAGTCGGAAAATTCAGTCTCCACGACGTAACCAGTCCCAATGGGACGAGGCTGATGGACTTCGCCGGGTCACGAAACATGGTCATTAGCAGTACCAGATTCCAGCACAAAAAAATACACCAAGCCACACGGCTGTCTCCTGATCGAAAAACGCGAAATCAAATTGATCACGTCATGATCGACGGCAGACACAGCTCCAGCATCCTAGATGTGCGCACAATCCGTGGTCCCAATGACGACTCCGACCACTATCTTGTAGCAGCCAAGGTACGCACCCGCCTCTGTGCAGCAAAGAATGTGCCAACAGGACAGCAAGGAAAGTTTGAAGTCGAAAGGCTGCACATGACGCAGACAGCCAATGAATACACCACTCGGCTCTCACTCCTGCTCTCTGAGAGCAACCCTTCACCAAACGATGTATCTGAGGAATGGGAACACATCGCTCGTTCACTTCGTATCGCCGCTGAGGAATTTATAGGATACAAGCGAGCCCACAAAAACAACTGGTACGACAAGGAATGTCGCGATGCCTCGGAAAGAAAGAACGCCGCCTACAGGGCTACATTGTGTGCGGGCGCAACGCGAAGCGTATGGGAGCGTTATCGAACGGTTAAGAAGGAAGAGAGGCGCCTTTTTCGAAAGAAGAAAAGGGAGGCTGAAAGGCGCGAGTGTGAAGAGCTTGAGATGCTGGCGGGTAGGAACGATGCTCGAAAATTCTATCAAAAGATCAGGCGGATGACTGAAGGTTTCAAGATGGGGGCAAATTCCTGCCGGAATGATAACGGTGATCTGGTAACTGATGTCCAGAGCATACTTAAGTTGTGGAGGGATCACTTCTCCTCCTTGCTAGATAATGGCAACAGTGAAAGTGCGGAAGGAGAAGATGTACGACCCGAATCCCCAATAGCAGATGATGGTAGGCATGTTCCACCACCTGATCATGACGAAGTGCGAATAGCAGTAGCTAGGCTTAAGAATAAGAAGGCCCCGGGTGCTGACGGCTTGCCAGCCGAGCTATTCAAACATGGTGGCGAAGAGTTGATAAGGAGCATGCATCAACTCCTATGCAGAATATGGTCGGACGAGCGCATGCCCGACGATTGGAACTTAAGTGTGCTCTGCCCAATCCACAAAAAAGGAGACTCCACAGTACGCGGCAATTATCGTGGGATAAGCCTCCTGAATATCGCATATAAGGTCTTAGCAAGTGTATTGTGCGAAAGACTGAAGCCTATCGTCAACAGTCTGATTGGACCTTATCAGTGTGGCTTCAGACCTGGTAAATCTACCATCGACCAGATCTTCACAATACGACAAATACTGGAAAAAACCCATGAAAAAGGAACCGACACACACCATCTCTTTGTCGATTTTAAAGCCGCTTTTGATAGCACGAATAGGAATTGCCTGTATGCCGCAATGTCTGAATTTGGTTTCCCTGCTAAACTTATACGGCTATGCCAAATGAGGTTGACTAACACCACCAGCTCCGTCAGAATTGGGAAGGACCTCTCCGAGCCGTTCGGGACCAAACGAGGTTTCAGACAAGGTGACTCTCTTTCGTGCGACTTCTCAATTTGATGCTGGAAAAGATAATACGAGCTGCAGAACTTAACCATACAGGAAGTATTTTATACCACAAGAGTGTACAACTGCTGGCGTACGCCGATGATATCGACATCATTGGCACTAACACTCGCGCCGTATGTTCTGCCTTCTCCAAGCTGGATAAAGAGGCTAAGAAAATGGGTTTGGCGGTCCACGAGGACAAGACGAAGTACCTCCTGTCATCACACAAAGAAACAGCACGCCTTGGCAGCCACGTCAATGTTGATAGCTACAAATTCGAAACTTTTAAGGACTTCGTCTATCTGGGAACCAGCATTAACACCAAGAATGATGTCAGCACGGAGATCCAACGAAGAATCACGCTTGCCAATAAATGCTACTTCGGACTAAGTAGGTAACTGAAAAGTAAAGTCCTCTCTCGACAAACAAAAATCTCACTCTACAGGACGCTCATCGTTCCAGTCCTCATGTACGGCGCAGAAGCATGGACAATTTCAAAATCAGATGAGATGGCACTTGGAGTATTCGAGAGAAAAGTTCTTCGTAAGATTTATGGACCTTTGCGCGTTGGCGTGGGCGAGTATCGACGGAGATTTAACGATGAGCTGTACGAGCTTTACACAGACATCGACATTGTTCAGCGAATAAAGATCCAGAGGCTGCGTTGGGCAGGTCATGTCGTGAGAATGGACGAAGGCGCTCCGGCCAAGAAAGCATTTCTATCGAAACCCGCTGAACGAAAAAGAAAAGGGAGACCTCCACTGTGTTGGGAAAATCAGGTGGACAGCGATGCTGCCTCCCTAGGCGTTCCCAAGTGGCGCCATGCTGCATGAAACAGAAGCAATTGGCGCGCTCTGTTGGACTCGGCCAGACTCGTCTAGACGGTTAAGCGCCAATCAAGAAGAAGAAGAGCGTTACTTGTTTTGTTTTTTAACACTTAAGGCCCTTGGCAACTTGCAATCTGGATAGAGGGGAAGTGTATATGTGTGAGTGTCGGGTGATTGACGCAAATATCAAAAATTTTTGATTTTCGTTGCCGCGAGCCGACAACAAGTACGTGTAGCACGACGGCTGCCGATTGCACTAACACACACAAAAAACAATAAAATTTGACTAACTCACTCAAAAAAACACTCAAACTGGACAATCCAGATTGTAAGTTGCCAAGGGCCTTTAAATCGATTTGTGATAATCGCTGAATTGAATTAGCGTTACCACATCTTTCCTATGTCCAAAATTTTGGTTCATTACAAGCGGTTCCTAAAAACGTGGCTAGTAGCAAAACCCAAACTTTGGTGGCTAAAAAAACACGGCGGTGGCTAAATCCAGCCACCAAATGGCTAAAACGGCAACGCTGGTCACAGATAGCGAAGGTGGGTGCAAGTTGCTATCACATACCTTATGTAGAGGCAAAGTGAGCATGGATAAGTTTGCTGTAGTTGTTCCTGTTAAGCATATTCTTTACAGTGTCAGGGATTTTTGTCTCCAAATGTTTGTTATTTTAAAAACCTTTTGAAATATTGACTGAAATATTCTATCTCTGCTTATATACTGTTTTGGCCCAAATAGAAATCACAAAAGCCGAACTAGTGCTGATACTTTCTTTGAAATTATTAATTTAATTAATTCAGTTTTTCTGTTAACTTTCAAGGCAATGACTGACAAATCTATTGAAACACTACAAGAGCACAAATTCTCTCATCTACTATGTAAAATATGGCTACGCTGTAAGATATGTTTACGTTCATTCACGAATCGCAAAGATATAAACACCCACATATTCAATCAGCACAGTATCGATCGTGAAATTGAAGCCGATCTTGATGCGGATGATACATATTTCGAAGCTGATGAAGTTGGCGTCACTGCGGACGAACAAGCCAAAAAAGAATTACGTGATGTATATGAATCACGCATAGATTATTTATGCCCAAAATGTGGTGAGGAATTTTTTGAAAGGAAATTTTGGCGAAAGCACATTGTGAAAGCACATCAATATACCGATTTGCAAACTCTTTGCTTCGTTCTTCTCAACGAACATCAATTGCAATGTCGTTTGTGTGGCAAAGTTATAACAAATGCTTACGGTGTACAAAATGCTCAACAACACTATTTCACACATTTACCACATAAAGCTTACATCCGATGTCGACTATGTTGCAAGGCGTACACAGATCGTAAAGGTTTAGTTAAACATTTACGTAAAGTTCATCATGTCAACCGAATGGCAGTTGCAGAAAAAATTGCAGCGTGCCAAAAGCAAAAAGGCGAAAAGAGATCACGTTCGCGATCACCGCATTTCCAGTATACCTGGAATAAAACTCCGTCAACATCAGAACATGGTACGAAAAAAACAAAAACGGAGCCGATTAAAGAAATCGTACGACATAAGGGTGTTATATATGAGATTAAGTTTTTGGATGAAGAAGAAAATGTTGATACCGCATTTGCAATAGAAAATTATGGAAGAAATGATGAAGAAATCATGACAATAAGTCGTCATGTCTGCCCTGATTGCTATTCAACATTTAGCACATTACAGGGGCTTCAAAAACACACACGCGATCAACATGACTTCAATAAATACAGTCAGCCTTACGTTTGTGCGATCTGTTATAGTACTTTTGAATTGCCTGCATCATTACGGGATCATAAGCAGAAGTATCATGGAAAATCTGAAATATCAATGGATATTAAAAATGAGGGAGAAGAGCCAGAAAATATTAACAACGAAGATAATGATGACCTGCTTTTAGTACCCTCTACCAATAAAAATTTTAAAACTGAAGACAGCGATAAAAAGTACAACTTCACGTCAAATATCGAAAAATATTTTTGCTTTCTCTGTCCAGCGTGTGGTGAAGAATTTAAAGCACAGTACCAGTGGCGCCGGCACATCAACGAAATTCATTATTTTGATCGTCGTTATGAGCTCAATTTTCGACAAATTGATAAATTTCATTTTCAATGTTTGGAATGTAAGGAAGTTGTTAATAGCGCCAAGCTCAAGGGATTACAAGATCATAAATTTCGGCATTTACCACATAAGCTGTATATAAAATGTCGGTTGTGCAGCACAAGTTATAACCACAAACCAAATATGGTCACCCATCTGCGGATACGTCATAACTTGTTTGATCCACGTGCAGAGGGCCAAGGCAGTATCTGTAGTCCATTATCACGCATGCGCTCACCATCACCACCCGGAATGCGCACTAATACTTTCGGATCGTCAACACAATGCTATAATGATTATAAATATGTTACACCCGATGATAATACACCAAATCATAATGCGGTCGATCATGAGACGATAACATATCGTTGTCCACAATGCAATGAACCCTTCGATACGCATGCGTCATGGCGCCAACATATTGTTACAGCACATGATTTGAATAGTAGGCAGGGTTTGAATTTCCGGCAATTGGATGCTCATCATTATATATGCTTGGAATGTTATAAACGTGTTACCGTAACACATACGAAGGGTGCAATTGGACAATTACAATCTCATAAATTCCGTCATTTACCATACAAGTCATTCAGTTGCACAAGTTGCTATCAACGGTTCGTACGCAAACAAATGTTTTTCAAGCATCTTAATCGAGCAACAAATCGTTGTCCTATGCTCACCAATGAAGGTATACCCAATTATAATGTCAAAACAAAAAGCATGGAACTGGATCGCGGTGGAACACCCAATAATATTCTAATGCCCATGCTAACAAAACAACTGAACTTTTCGGTTACATCAAAAGAGCGATGCCCTTATATCATACAATGTCCACAGTGTGGAATTAAATTCGAAAAATGGCATCCGTGGCGTTCTCACATTGAGAAGGAACATGCCCTTCACACTATGGAATCATTGAAATTCAAAAAAATCGATGATCATTTACATATCTGCTTAACATGTAAGGAAAGTGTTACCGGAGCAAATTTCGTTAATTTACAGACACATCGTTTTAAGCATTTGCCCTACGGCACTTATATACATTGCCGCTTTTGCGATGTACGATATTATTATATGATTAATATCATAAAACATATGAAGCAAAAACATCCAAATCATGGCATGGAAGAGCTTGAATTACAATTGCAGAGTAAGCAGATGACAGAAGAGGATACAGCAGATGGGAACTCATCACCAGCAACTCGCATCGATGTGGATGAGGATGTAGGTATTTATGAAAAGGATTATGAACAGCCTGATGGAAGAGAACAAGATGAGAATATGATGCCTAATGATACCAGCAAAGATAGAGATTCAAATGTGAATCGCCTTAATATTGCTTCGACTGCTTATTCTAGGACTTCGGAACCTTCCTCTATGATTGAAGAGAACAATCAAACGAAAATCAACTATGATTCATCAGAACCCATCACAAAATCTCCCTACACTATACAATGCCCACAATGTGGTGTGAAATATGATAATTGGGATGATTGGCGTGATCACATTGCTGACGAACATTCATTAAATAAATATGATATGTTGAATTTCACCAAAATAAATAATCGTCTACAGGAGTGTAATGAGTGTAAAAAGCATTTAACCGATACATCTTTATTCAAGTTACAAACTCATAAATTTAAGCATTTACCATATGGTACTTATTTACTTTGTCACCATTGCGATGAGAAATTTTACTATACCGTCCACATTATAAGGCATATGAAATTGCAACATCCTGGACAGCAGCAACGACAGCAGCGGCAAGAGGGTGGGGGAGGTGGTATGAGCCAAGTGCTTTCCGCTGTTATAAATGAGATGAATAAGAGAGAAGGCGAGCGAAAGGACGATCAACTGGAAAGTGAATCAAAGGAATTGAAAGAAAAAATATATAATGCCAAAATTGATTTGGATGATGACGATGAAAGAGACGATGACGTTTATGATGTAGAGGATAATGACGATTATGACGACGATGATGACGATGATATTGATGATGATGACGATGATTATGATGATGATGATGATTATGGCAATATTAAAGATGGTGATATTGTTGGTCGGGAGAATAATGTTGAATGTAGGGCAGTTGACGTTAAACCCAATTTGGAAGATGGTGATAATGATGATGATGACGACGATGTTGAAGAGGGCGATGTTGAGGGTCACCATGATAACGACGCTACTGATGATCAAATTGAAAATTTTGGTAATGTAAATGATCTGCGAGAGACAGGCGGATGTACTGGAGAAACTCAAGAAGCTGAAGAACAATTTGTTTTGGGCTAGGATTACTTTCTAATTACATTTTTCTTATTAAGGAGTAATGGTTATATACATATATACATACATATCGTCGTTTAAAGTGCAAAACCACGTGTCGACCAAATACAATACCGCCTAAGTAACAAATGCAAACTGTATGAAATTTTTGCCAAAAATGAGATTTCTCAAAAACACATTCCTAGTGGTCCGTCCCCATCAATTCATACAACAGTGGATTTTTCTATTACGCGACCGTGAAAAGAGCACTAAACTTGCTAAATATGTATTACAAGCAGGGACTTGTAACGCGTTTCGGTTTCTGTTACACAGCTAAGTAACGAAACTGAAACAGAAACAAAACTCCTTTGTAACAAAAGTCGTAACAAAACTCCGAAACGTTTCCAGCAGAAACAAAACCTGTAACGAAACTAAATTAATTTTGTTCCTTGTAACAGAAAAATAAACAGAAACAAAACTCCTTTGTAACAAAAGTCGTAACAAAACTCCGAAACGTTTCCAGCAGAAACAAAACCTGTAACGAAACTAAATTAATTTTGTTCCTTGTAACAAAATCCGTAACGAAACTAAATTAATTTTGTTTCTCAGTATTAGAAACAAAATTAATTTTGTTCCTTGCAACAAAAACAAAACCAGAAACAAAATTAAAAATGCTCTCCTAAAAGAACTTAATTAAAATTAATGTTGTTTCTCAGTAGAAAAACTATATTTGCAGAACATTAGGATGGACTTGTTATTTTTAGGTATATAATATAGATATATGTATATGTATGTCTGTGGCAACCAACTAAAGTATGGAATAAGACACTTATATTTTTTAAATATTATCGTAAGGGACATTTATTCAAATACGCTCATAAAACATTGAGAACGAAATTATCGTAAGGGACAAAATTATGATTTTTTCGCAAACTGCAAATTTTTTCAAGAAAAAAGATATCAGGTTCAATATATTAATTAACCATCTAAACGCGTGTTCAATTTCATTTAAATATACCAGTAAAAAAACGGTGAAAAAAACAAAAAAAAAATGCTCTCCTAAAAGAACTTAACTCGACCTCTGTTCAAATCCAAAAATATCTTAAGTGAAGTTAAAAAATGTGTATTTGCTTAATTAATCAAGCTTTATTACATTTCTGTCAATCTATCATTTCTCGCAGCAAATTATAGTCCGAAAAAAGTTTCTAATAGGTATTAGTTAATAAAGCAAATTATAAGGGGTTTTTTTTAATTTCGCCTTAGTAAATGTTGACATATTTTCCTACCTCCAGTTGAGTTAAAAAAAAGGAAACGTAAGTAAGGAGTACTCATGAAGTACTTTTTGGTTGCTTGTTTTTCCGACAGGGTAGGAATATGATGTATTGTAGAGTACATTCTTTTAGGTTCTTTGTATAAAGATTTTGTCTGAGGCTGACACTTCGCTAGCTAAGAGTGCAAACTGTGTAAGTCAATTTTTATGGAAAAGTGTATTTTTATGTGGAACGCTAGAAAAATCAAATACGCACCACGCTAAACCAGTCTCTGATACTTGTCATATTTGTACTCGTTGTTATTCTGTGATACGCAAATTGTGTAAGTCCAAAAAACGAAGAAAATTGTGTAAGTCCGAAATTTTACATTTTTTCATTTTGAAATTTTTTTATTTTTTGTTTTTTGTCTCCTACAAAGTTTTAAAAAAGGACTTACACAAGTTGACAAGGGATGACGGAAGATCGTTCCACAATACATCAGTACTCATGAACATTGATGTGTAATCAGTTTCGGAATAGGACTTTCATTCCCTTTCCTTTTTTCACTGGTTTTCTATCGATTAAAATGCGACTATCGTTTTTATAATTTTTTGTTGCCATTGTCACTGTTACATTTTGTTGTTTTTGTTTGTTTTGGTGTTTGGTTTTTGATTTCTGATTTTGATTTGTTTTGTTTTGCTCAGAAACATGCAAGATCATTCGGATCCACGTTTGACCCATATCTCGGGGCTCCGTGTAGAAGTCCTGCTCAAAACCTTTCATTTTATACCAACATTGCTCAGAAATATTAAAGGATCATCTGGGTCCTCGTTTTGACCCATATCTCGCGACCCGACCTAGGAATCATAAAGAATAGGGCTCCCTGTAGAAGCCCCGCACCAAAACTTTTCATTAGATACACGTAAACTTTAGCTGTTTTTCGAAATTACTCGTAGCTACAGCAAAGATGTTTTCACATCAAAATGCCACAGGTGTACATATATATATATATATTATATACTTAAATATAATAAGTCCATCCTAATGTACGGCAAATAGTATTATAATAATTTTTATAGTTTTGCCACTGCGAAACAAAATTAATTTCGTTTCTGGTTTTGTTTTTGTTGCAAGAAACAAAATTAATTTTGTTTCTGATACTGAGAAACGAAATTAATTGAGAAACGAAATTAATTGAGAAACGAAATTAATTGAGAAACAAAATTAATTTAGTTTCGTTACGGATTTTGTTACAAGGAACAAAATTAATTTAGTTTCGTTACAGGTTTTGTTTCTGCTGGAAACGTTTCGGAGTTTTGTTACGACTTTTGTTACAAAGGAGTTTTGTTTCTGTTTCTGTTACAAGGAACAAAATTAATTTAGTTTCGTTACAGGTTTTGTTACTTATTGAAACGTTACAATCTTTTGGTTTCGAATTTAGTTTCTATCCTTTAATGTTTCTTGGAACAGAAACGAGAGTTTCGTTTCGTTACGAGTTTTGTTACAAGTCCCTGATTACAAGCACTCAACGTTAGAGGGATTCGGGCGGATTTGAAATTTTGCCATTCACCAGCAGAGTTCGGTTGTTTTGGGTTAGTTACCGATAATTACCGGTAGAGTTCGGTTGTGTAGCCTCTGTATAAAAGAATACTATTTCTACAAGAATATATGTTCCAAAAGTATAGATTTCACAAATTCCATTTTCCTATTCACAATAGCTGCGTTCTTTTACATGGCAACACGGCTGTTCAGGTTGACAAACAGCTAAGCGCTTTTAGCTCAACGCAAATAATATAGCTTTACTGGATTGGTTTTTGTTACTGCTTTCCATGTTATTCGCTAATCTAGCTATTGTTTTTTCGAACTTGCTTACAAAAGAATGGGGCTAATAATGTGTTTTTGGGGAAATCTCATTTTTGGCAAAAATTTCACACTTTTTTTTTGCACTTTAAACGATTATATACATATATATTTACAGCTATTATTTATAGGGACCATTAAAATGGGTTTTCATTCTTTTTAATTAATTTGTGAAGGCTTGTTTGCTAGAATTATATAATGTATACTAGATAGGATTGAAAAAAAAAAGTTGTAAAAGTCCGCCCCTAAAATTGAAGCTTATGTTGAGAGGGTTAAGGGACACAAAAAAAAATTTTTTTTGACCCCGCGAAATACCGCCGAAATTGTTTTTTTCTTTGTTATTTATCATCCGATTTTTAAAATTGATACGTCATTAGTTTCGTATTTTGAAGCTCTACACTTCCCTCTAATGTCCTTTTGCGCTCTGAAGTCGTTTTCACATAGTTGGGTCAGCTAACTTATTTGTATGTCCATGAATTATACTCTTTGTTTTGCCAAATGAAAGTGCATCAAAATTCATGACAATGTTGCCTTGAAACGGTTTTACTAAATTAATAAACAAAGAAGTTATGTCACGACGAATATTTAATGTAGCTATCATTTAACTCATTTTTTTTAAGGAACTCAGTATATGTAAAGTTTTGAAAGTCCACCCCTTAATTTGAAGCTTATATTGAGAAGATTAAAGACAATTTTTTTTTCTGATCCCGCGAAATATCGCCGATATAGTTTTTTTTATTGTAGCTTTGTTATTTGACTTCAAAGTTCAAAAGGACATTAGAAGAAAATAAAGAGCTTCGAAATACGAAAATAATGACGTATCAATTTTAAAAATTGGACGTTAAATAACAAAGTTTCAAGAAAAAAAAAAACTTTTGGCGGAATTTCGCGGAATCAGGAAAAAAAATTTTCCCTGTATCCTCTCAATATAAGCTCCAAATTTAGGGGTGGCCTTTCACAACTTTACATATACTGAGTTGCTTAAAAGAAATGAGTTAAAGATAGCTAAATTAAATATTCGTAGTGACGTAACTTCTCTTTTTATTAATTTAGTAAAACCGTTTAAAGGCAACATTGTCATGAATTTTGAAGCACTTTCATTTGGCAAAACAAAGAGGATATTTCATGGACATACAAATAAGTTAGCTGACCCAACTATGTGAAAACGACTTCAGAGCTCAAAAGGACATTAGAAGGAAGTGTAGAGCTTCAAAATACGAAACGGATGAAAAATAACAAAGTTACAATAAAAAAACGATTTCGGCGGTATTTCGCGGGGTAAAAAAAATTTAGAGGCGGACTTTTACAACTTTTTCATTTCGTCTAATGTATACATACCTTGCGCTTGGAAAATACAGCTCCGTTGGTATTTTGTGGGATATAAAATTCGAATATTTATAAGAATTATGTTATTTCCGATATAATGTCCGATAGTCTACTGTTGAATTAAGAACTTAATTACTTGCATTACTTATGTCATCAAAATGAAAAGGTCATAATTTAAAAAAGAAGTGTTTAATATAATTTTAAAGCTGTATTTTATTCATATCGGGAATTATTAGAGACTTGAACAAGCTCTTGATGATATACCTGTAATTAATTATAGATTTCCATAAAAAAAACTATAGCTTCAGTCACTGGTACCGTACCCGTAACCAGGGACCGGGATTTTTATTTCTTTTAAAATAAAACTATAAAAAAAATTATTGCTGGCTGTTTATTTTATTTGGACGAAAATAATCGTTAAACTTTGATTTTTATTTTTTCGAGCCAGGAATACTTTTTATTTTTTAAGGATATAATAAAAATCATTTGTCAATAACTAATGAACCGCTTGTCCGAATTTAATAAACTTGATACCAACTAGGTGGCAACTCTGTCATTTTCACTTGTGGTTTCAGTCCCCCATCTATTGGTACCAAATTTATTTAATTCGGATAAGCGGTTCAGAAGTTATTAGCAAATGATTATTATATTAAAATAAAACTAGGTGGCAATTCTGTCATTTTAACCTTTTTTTAAAGTGTTTTCAATCCTCTATGCATTGGTACCAAAATTATTAAATTCGGATAAGCGGTTCAGAAGTTACAGGCAAATGATTTTTATATTAAAATAAAAATAGGTGGCAACTCTGTCAGTTTGACTTTTTAAAAGTGTTTTCAGTCCTCTATCCAAATAACAAAATTATTAAATTCGGATAAGCGAAATATCGTTTTCGGCAAATCGGATTTATGACAAGCGATGGCGCGCCGCATCTTTTGAAGTTCGGTAAATGGATATTATGAACAACGAATGAACGAACATTTTGACAGTTTTTCGTGGCAAAATTAGCCGCAAGTAATTGGTTGCGGTGATAGTGATAAAATGTCAAAAAACTACAAAAAAATTTTAACAACTCTATTCTACAATCCCTCGGGATTTCGATCGCTGCGACGCCGACTGCTGCGACAAAACGAAAATGATATTCTGGTTTACGACGATTCGAACGTAACTGTTGTTAAGAGCCCGTGCACAATTGGCTTTGTCTGCTCCAACTTTAATAGAAAAAACCTTAAAGCAAAGTGAAATTCCAGATGCTTGCTACAATTAACACTTTGATAATTTCTACTTCACTTCTTTGCTATAATTTATAAACCTGATTTTTGGTAAAATATTTGGAGAATTTGCTTTTTTCTGCTTATTCGAAGGTTATTTTTTACTTTCCTCTGTTCACTTCTCACGAAATTGCGCGAAATCACTAAAATAAGTGTAGATATACAAACGTACACACACACACAAGAGGAGATGTTTGGCAAAGTGTAAAAAAGTTGACACATGGCTAACTTTATACTATAAAGTTAGCCATGTGTCAACTTTTTTACTAGGCATGGGTAACACTGCGCTGCGTCGAGCAATTGCGCCAGCGCCAACCCTGGCGTTATTGCGCTAACTCCCGATTCGCAACATGCGCCA
This sequence comes from Urophora cardui, assembly GCA_960531455.1. Classification (NCBI taxonomy): domain Eukaryota; kingdom Metazoa; phylum Arthropoda; class Insecta; order Diptera; family Tephritidae; genus Urophora; species Urophora cardui. Next base: position 93,360,688 of record OY482672.1, on the reverse strand, counting down.
ACCCAATCTAGCGTCAACTCAATATAGCGCCAACTCAATATTCAGGGCTGTCATGGAATCCAATTTATGACGGAATTGGATTTGAAAGCGACATAAAAATCGCATTGGTGTCATGAAATCCAATGTTATCGATTTTATGTTCGAATCGGAATTAGTGTTGACTTTAGGTCACAGAAAGCAATAATATCGGTTTTGCTATCGGAAACAAACCAAGCAGCCTACCACTGTTGGATTTTATTCGTTCCGTTATTTTCTTTTGCGCTCGGTTGAACTTGTTTTTTTAAATGTGAGTAAATGGTGGTTTATTTTATTAAAAATAAATATTAATATACCTATGTATACTTATATTTTTATTTATAACTAGGGGAAAACATAAAAATTCCACCCAAAATGGAATTTTTTTAGAATTTTTGGAGAAGTATCCAGACATCGCAAGGGGATTTTCAAGGCGGGATAAACCAACAGCTGATGCCCTTTGGCAAAGTTTAATGGAGCAACTTAACAGCGCGGGTCCACCTCAAAAGCATGTGAATGTGTGGAAAAAGGTAAAGATTATTTGTACTACAAATTAATTGTGTCTTTAAATTGTTTTGAATAATGTATAGACGTGGACGGAGTGAAAGAGCGAAGTTAAGAAAAAGCTGGGGCAAAATAACAACGAGGCTGGAGCAACTGGTGGCGGACCATTTTCAAAACATCAGCTAACACAAAAGTATAGTCCGTATTTGTGCAATAGCGAAGTCTGTGAGTGGTATGTCTGGCACAGCAATTGGTCCCCAGGCGAGAGTGACGGTGAGATTCCATCAACCTCATCAAAGCGGCCAATGTCTCCAATTACCAGCATTCCCAAAAGGCAAAGGACTGAAAGTACTGGCGAGCGTTTAAAAAAATTTTTAGACGAGGACAACGAAAGAAAATTAGAAATAAATGAAAGATTTGACGACTTAATTAAAATTGAGAAGAAAAACTCCAGTAGCCTCAGATGAGTGTACAGGGCTATAGAAAAATGAAATGAGTCGGTCGCAAATGCAGTATCGGAGTTTAAGGACGAATTTTTTCGCATTAACACAGGTGTTGTGCAGCAACTTGAAATCGAAATTCTAAAATTTGATTACGAGAAACAAAGAAAAACGTAATTTATCAAAGAAGCTTTCCTGCAAGTGGCTAGTGGCAAATACCTGAACGTACAAAATAAATGTGTAATGAATTTAATTTTTTTTTTAATGAATATGTGTGTACATATGTTTTGTTTTGATGAAATCTACAGATTATTTAGTTATATGAATTATCCTTTTGTTTTAATACATAAATGAAATTGCAATTCTGAAAATATATGTTTTTGTTATCTATAAATTGTTGGCTATTTCATCCCTGATCCTTTTGCCTCACTTTGTAGTGTCGCGTTCGGTGGCGGTACCACATTTCGTGCACTATCATTTGATGGTAGAGCAATGCTGTCTTCGTTAAATTCGACGTTATAGCTTCTGCAGATGTTATGCAGCGCACAGCAGACATTTACAATTTTCACCACTTTTTCTGGCCGATAGTGAAGGGTGCTTAATAAGTGCTTATCATCCTTTCAACACTCCTATTGTTCGTTCCACAATATTTCGACCTGATGAATGGGCTAAATTAAAATTATATTCTTTGGATTTGTAGAGTGGATCTCTGTAGGGTATTAATAAAAAGGGTTCTATGCCATATCTACAATCTCCCAATAACTTAGATGTCCTGTCACCTGACTCATGTGTGTATCACCAACGCCGTCGCACAGTGGGATTTTTACTCAATTTAGAAATGCCGCACCGAAATACCGAACTCGTCGAAAATGGCACCAGCAACCCCGACGGTTCGAAGTTCAGTGTAGCCAAATATGTGAACTGTGTTCGAATCAGTGTTGCCAAGTACTGATGCGAAATTCAAGACAGGTAGGCGCAGCGGCGAATTCAAAAACTACTTTTTTTATTTAGAAAGGTACAGTGTAATGTCAAAATCAAAGCAAATTCACACTATGGCCAACAGGAATGGGCGAGTCCCAAGCGAATACAGATTTTAACCAAGGCGAAACATTATTTTGACATTAAACTATACCAATTACAATATTAAAGTTCTGAATTCACGTATGCGCCTACCTTTCTAAATCTGGCTGGCGGAATTGAGCGGGATTTTCTTACGTTTCTTATCTTTTTGATAAAAGCAAATACGTCGTTAGTTTATTTTACTAAAAACTATTTATTTAATAAAATAATGGATTCTATTGTGATAGCAGCTATATTAGTGGAGGAAGAAGAGCAAAGGAATCTGATAAACGAGAGAAAGTTTTTAAGGGATCATAGCAATCCTTTTACTTTAAGTAAACAAGCGTAAATTTAATTATAATATACACCCTTATTACGGTTGTCGTCGTCGACGTCGTTGTCACTTTTCAGTCGACATCACGTCGTCTCGACGTCGTCGTCACATCGACGCAAAATCGGTATTAGCTAAGCGTATTGAGACGACGTCGACTGTTTATCGGTAAACCGAATGACGAAAGTACCATCCCTATAATTTCTGCACTAGCTGTTTGATTTTGTTTAGAATCTGTGCGCAATTTTTTCCGTATTTTTAATCTGTGCTATTTAGATAATTTATTTCTTTATAATAAATGTATTTTGCATATGATTCATCAAGTTTTAGCGATGAACATAGCAATGAAGTGCTCGAGTAATTAATAAATAAAAGAAAAAATATTTTAGTTGAAATACATATATACATATGTATGTATGTATGTATGTACATAAATATTTAATAAATTAGTTTTCTCCTCAATCTTTCTTAAAGGAGGTGCCAAGGCATTCAATTTAATGGTGATTGCTTCTCAATGTTGTAAAAAATTAGTTGGTATCGTACCCCATTGAAAACCTTTGGGTCGCCTTCGGTATGTGCGCTCACCGAATTTATTTTTAAACTACATAGTGGGAATTTTTCAATAAAACTAGCAGGAAATATTCTGCGGATGTTAGTTCTACTAATTTTAACACTCCCGTAATAAAATTTTAAAAACAAAAAAACATACATACTAAATTTTCTTCTTGTCACCATTAAACAGCGCGTCGACGAAAATGGCAACGAGTGACCGTCGACGTCGACTTAGCTGATACCAAATATGTTTCGATAGTTGTCACAAGTTATCGACTTTACCATACGTAATACCGATTTTGATAGGTCGTCGCCGACAGCGTCGAGTGAGTGTCGACGACGACAACCGTAATAAGGGTGATAATATAATACAATGGCGCTATTATAACTCTGACGAGTTTTATGGCCGAGCTTCTCTCCCAATTCGAGATGTGCTCCTTTTTTGTTTTTCCTACTAATTGGGTGGACCTACAGTTTTATGCCGGCTCCGAACGGCTAATGCATTTTTTGTGAGAAGCTTTTTTCATGGCAGAAATACTCTTGGAGGGTATGCCGCCCACTGCCGAGAGGTGACCGCTGCTCTTAAAAAACCCAATAATTGGATTTTTACTAATTAGAAAAAAAATTTTTTTTTGGTGTTTGTTTGGACTGGGTTTTGAACCCGAGACCTCTGGCATAGCAGGCGAGCACTCTACCCACTGCACCACAGCGGCCACAAGTAAATTTAATTAGCGGCTGAAAATAAAAATAATAGTCTTAATTTTGCGTGAAAGAAACCTTTACCTTGTCCTTTTTTCTGTTTTTCATAGAATTATTTTGAACTACATAAAAGCAAATTGTATACAAAAACATGGGAAAATTTCAATAACAATGTACCCGGCACCGGAATTTTTCGTTTATTTTTTTTGGCGATAGATCACTAAAATGCAAACGAAATCTTGCGGAAACTTATAATTCATTAATAACACAAATTTTTGCGTAGAGCACCCTTATGCACTGCGCCGCGCTTTGAAAAGTAACCCTCAGCCGACAGAACTACCTTTCTGGAGTTAGATCTGGAGAGATTTACAGTAATTTTGCGTAGTCGGGAGTGTTATAACTAGTAAAATTATCATTCGCAGAATTTTTCCTGAAGGATTCATTGAAACATTCTTAGTGGTTTGAAAATAAATATGGCGGGCGCATTATACTGAAGCCGACCTTCCACCACCAGCAATATTTATTTGAATGCGTCTTTATTGAGACGAAAGTTTTTACTGAAATGGTAAATTGTTGGTAATACACATTCATAATTCGTTAGTTGCTTTTTTATAGTAGTCAAACAATAATTATCAACTTCAGAAAATGCATTATTATTCTTTGGTGAAAATATATTTTAATTTCCAAAACCTACATACACACGTATTTAAATCACTGTTATTATCATTATTTAACAATTTTTTCTCTGAAGTTTTTCTTTGCATATAACGGCAATTCAATCTCGGTGGAAAATGCAATGGACCCACGCCATGTTTGTGGTTTCTCGCGACCGGTTGATTAATGTATTTACATATATTCACACTTATTAACATTTACACAACTTACTTAAACTTTTATTGTAATTTTTTGATATTTTGTTAATATCGCCGCAACCAAATACTTGCGGCAAATTTCGGCATGAAAAACTGTCAAAATGTTCGTTAATTCGGTGTTCATAATGCCGATTTGCCGGAAACGTCACACAGTGGGGCAGCTTCCATACATTCAGCGGAAAAAAATAGAAGGAGTTGTCGTAGGGCTTTGAAATTTTGCACACAGGTTATATATGAGCTAGTTAAGAAAATCTCCAAAAATGGTTGAAATCCGTCAACTCCTAGCGGTACCTCCCTTGGACCTATAGTAAAAAATTAAAAAAAAAAATTGAAATACAAATTTTAATTTCAGCTCAAAAAGGTAAGATATCTTTACAAAACTTTGCATATCAGTTACCCTCATAAAGGGCATTGACGGTACAAAAAATAATTTAAATCGGCCACTCCCTAGGGTTACCTCCCTTGGATCTATATTAAAAAAATAAAAATAATTTAAATTCATACCTGAACTTAATTGTGAATAAAAGCGAAACGCGTTCATCGATTTTCATGATTTATGTATCATTTTGTTCATAGGTTATGCGAATTTACGTGAAAATAATAGGGCTTTGAACTTTTTTACCGTTTTCGATTTTTTATGAATTAAAAAAAAATTTATTTTTAGGCAAAAAATATTTTTTTTCTCCTTACATTTATTTATAACTGCGAAACTGTTACCTATATTGCGAAACGTTATGTAAACAGATGAAAGTACTTGTAATTCTTGATTTTTCTAAATGCGTTTAAACAAAATCCGACTAGTGGTTCTTGAGTTACGTTAAACAAAAGAGCCTTATCAGAATTGAGTCGCGAATCAATTAGCTGAAAACTGTTGTACTGTATAATAATATAATACAATGGCGCTATTATAACTCTGACGAGTTTTATGGCCGAGCTTCTCTCCCAATTCGAGGTGTGCTCCTTTTTTGTTTTTCCTACTAATTGGGTGGACCTACAGTTTTATGCCGGCTCCGAACGGCGAATGCATTTTTTGTGAGAAGCTTTTTCATGGCAGAAATACTCTCGGAGGGTATGCCGCCCACTGCCGAGAGGTGACCGCTGCTCTTAAAAAACCCAATAATTGGATTTTTACTAATTAGAAAAATTTGTTTGGCTCGGACCGTGGTTTGAACCCGAGACCTCTGGCATAGCAGGAGAGCACTCTACCCACTGCACCACAGCGGCCACTGTACTGTATAATACAATAAATTGAGAAGGGGCACCTGGGGGCACTTGAAATTGATTAAAAATGTAAAAACAGATATGAGACAATGTATTAGTAGTGATTTCCAACTGGAGGCAAGTGGAGCTAAGATTGCAGGTCCAAATGTTTGGAGAAAAAAGGGATTTTTGTTATATGTTCATAAAAATAAACAAAAAAAAAACTTAAGTCTCTGCAGTGTTTATTTTTTCAATTTTAGTAGACTGAAATATCCTACTTTAAATAAAAAATAAAAAGGAAAACGTTAGCTCATATAATAAAAGATTATTCGCTTTGAAATTCTTAGGTTTAAATTAAGTTTGTTCGGTAAAACATACAAGTACTGAGTTTGAGACGGCTAGAAAAAAAACTAGCAGATCGGAATACTACATTTAGTCTAAAACTCCAAAATATCACTGCATATTGCATGAAGAGTATGTTGACAATTTGACTTTTTTCCGCGAAATCCCCAGTGTGCGTCATTTCGGTACCGCCGACGGTGCTGGTGATAGTGGAGTAATTTATGCTAAGAAAATATTCTCTGGCGCTACTAACGTTCCAAAAGAATGAGTCATGACTAGAGCCGGGATATCGTGCATCAACCGTTCGAATTTTTATTTCCCCATCGCAAATCTATATGTATATATAAATCAGTTTTATAAGAGGATATACGAGTAAACTAAAATTCAAGATTACTTACAATAATGGCATTCATACTGAAATATCCCTTTCGATTATAAAATAAATGTTCATCAATACTCGGCTTGATGATTTTAATATGTGTCCCGTCAATGCAACCAATTATCGACGGAATTTTGAACTTAGAATAAAAATAGTCTCTTGATTTGCGTTTTACGTTGTTGTCCATTTCTAATTTTACCCACTGCCGGTAAACGAACTGCTCCATAACCGTAAGCACACTGTCTAAAATTGTTGACACCGTACTTCTACCTACACTTATATTTGAATCGTTCCCTACTGATCCTTCGGCTAAAAATCGCAACGACGCACAATGGGTGATTGCGGCCAAAAATAAATTCAAAATTAAAGTATGAGTAAAACCATTTTTTTAAACAGAGATCGACAGATACATCAAATTGTAATAAAAAAGCTTATATAAAAATTTTTGAGTATCTTTTCGTTTAGCCGTACAGGGTGCCCAAAGTTGAGCAAAAAATAGGTCCTTTTATTTCTCAATGAACACACCTCATACAAAACGCTCTTTCTCATTTAACTGTTAACCTACATACACGAATGATACATCGTTACATAGATAATGATTTTCTCTTTCAGAAAAAATAACTTAGTTGTAAATAGCGCTCACTGTTGAATTTATATGAATTTTCAAATATTCACAAAAAATGTCGATGATAAAAAAATTTTCCTCGACTTTGAATAAAAAAATAAAAAAAACAAAAAATATTACCTCCTCAATTTTTTTTTATGCTTTGAAATAATATATTCTTAATCAAACTGCATTTTCACTTTAAAAATCCACTTGCTCCATTTGCTTTTATAATTTTTTTCCCATCTGCCTAAAACTGTGTTTTTGTAAATGCATTAATTATGTTACTTTTGACATTATGAAAAACATGTATATTTAGGCGACTAATCGAATATTTCTCTATCGTCTTTCAGCAAATGGTCCATACTTTAAAATTATGAGGTAATTTTTTTTATCAGCGTTAATTGTTATCTTTGGCAGCTTTTTTATTTTAGAATATAAAAAAAAAAATTGTTAAAATTGTAAAATTTTAAAATGAAATTAAAAAAAAACAAAAAATATTACCTCCTCAGTTTTTTAATATTTGATGCTCCTGAATGTCTTTTAAAAACTGGCGAAAAAATTGTAAAAATTCGTTCGCTCCATTTTGTTTTATGAACATTTTTATGGAAGGTGTTTTTTGAGTTTTGGTACATTTTTCCCATACAAAATGCCCAGAAGTATGCTTCAAAAAGTTTAAATTTTTTTGTATGGGGAATATTTGTCAAAATGGTGAAACTTAAATATCGATATTTCCAATTCTAATTAAGATATTCGAAGAAACTAAACGCTGTTTTCAAGGGTAATGATTGTGCTTTCAACTGGTTAAATCGAATTTGAGTGGAAAGTAATTATATAAAAGATATTAAGCAGGGAATAGAGCCAAAAAACGTGTTTTTTTCCTATTTGGGCATGAATATCTCAGAAACTAGAAACAATTTGGAAAATCTGACTCCAGACTCAGGTTTATCACACTGAAATCCTTTAGAAAAGTGTAATTTCATTTCCGGTATAAAATTTTTTTTGAAATGCTATTTTTTTGTATGAAAGTTTTATGATAAATGCTTATAACATACTTAAAAGTGCATATATTTTTAATTTAAAAACGGTGAAGTGCTTTACCCTTTTTCCAAAATGATTACCGCATTTGATTTATATTTCAAAAATGTATACACTAATCAAAATGGAGCATTTTAGCTATAATAGTTAGGAAAATGCTGAAATTTCAAAAATACCGTTATATGGGAGGTGGGCGTATTTGTGGGTGGATTTTGTTCAAATTTTCACAGTTTACTAACTTCAACCAAAAAAGCTTAAGTTCCGAGTTTCAAGATTCTAGCTTAATTATTACTATTTTTGGCCGCGTTTGTATGGAGGTGCCCCCACTGTGCGACGCTGCTAACTGCAAGATTGGTGGAATTTTTGAACGTGTCAAGTGCCCTTCAATGGTGTCAAGTACAAATAAAAAAGCCTCTTTGTTTAGGCGATAATAAGCTATGAAACTGCAAATACGTTGTAAGTATTTAGGTATAAGCTCAGATTAAAATAATGTACTTACGCCGTTTCCGGAAGCTCAAGTGGGTTGCTGCAATCTCTCAAAATTTTTCTTTTCACCTTCTCGGAACGGTTTTCTTCCAATAGCATAAATGCCACAACTGCGGATGCCATTTTCCGCTAATTTATTTTTGTATAATTCAAAAACAATTAAATTTTTATAAAATGTTAACTAATTTGCATTAAAATTACCGATGCACATACAAGTCTGCAAAACAGCTTGTCATTTCATAGTAAGACATTTACATCGAGTACTACGTAATTCCTCAATTCATGATCTGGTAACACTTGAACTGCTACCCAATATCTCAAATGATAATCGGGCAACACTTATTTCGACTGCAGCTTGGCAACACCGTGCACCAACAAATAAAAACCTGGAAAGATACCGTTTGTTACGGCGACCATTTGGCGGCCATGACTTTAATGATTTGGCAAAATTGGAGAGTGTGAAAATTGTGGTGAAGGAGGGCACACCAGTTCTCAAACAAAAGAAGCAAAAGTATACCGAAAGAATAAAAGATTTTACAAGTTGAATGTACAGTCGCGCATTATTGATCTATACCTTTAACAAATTAAATAAAGCAAGTTTTATATTTATATTTAAACAAATTCGTCTATCGTTTTTATTTGCTGCCGCCGTCTTTTACAAAGTTTTGAGAACTGTGCCCTCCAACGGAAAGGATAGTCGAATTATCGAAACAAGATAAGTGGTTCCAATTCAATACATAAATTAATTGAAAATTGAAGAAAATTCTTTCAACAGCCGAACAAAATTTTCTACCACGCCGTTGGAGATTGAGTAAAATTTTCCGTAATCACCAGTATTATTGTAAACGTGTCAACGCTTTAACCCTAGAACCATAATTCATAACCTCAAAGTCATTTAATGGTCAATTCTCGTCTATGTCAACTCGTCAAATTGTCAATCGTCAACGTTCATCTGTAATAGTCATTTCCGTCGTTCCAAAATCATCATAATCGTCGATAGTAATTACGTCAAAGTCATTTAATGGTCAATTCTCGTCTATGGCAACTCGTCAAATTGTCAATCGTCAACGTTCATCTGTAATAGTTATTTCGGTCGTTCCAAATTCATCATAATCATCGATAGTAATTACGTCAAAGTCATTTAATGGTCAATTCTCGTCTATGTCAACTCGTCAAATTGTCAATCGTCAACGTTCATCTGTAATAGTCATTTCCGTCGTTCCAAATTCATCATAATCGTCGAATAGTAATTACGTCAAAGTCATTTAAGGGTCAATTCTCGTCTATGTCAACTCGTCAAATTGTCAATCGTCAACGTTCATCTGTAATAGTCATTTCCGTCGTTCCAAATTCATCATAATCGTCGATAGTAATTACGTCAAAGTCATTTAATAGTCAATTCTCGTCTATATCAACTCGTCAAATTGTCAATCGTCAACGTTCATCTGTAATAGTCATTTCCGTCGTTCCAAATTCATCATAATCGTCGATAGTAATTACGTCAAAGTCATTTAATGGTCAATTCTCGTCTATGTCAACTCGTCAAATTGTCAATCGTCAACGTTCATCTGTAATAGTCATTTCCGTCGTTCCAAATTCATCATAATCGTCGAATAGTAATTACGTCAAAGTCATTTAATGGTCAATTCTCGTCTATGTCAACTCGTCAAATTGTCAATCGTCAACGTTCATCTGTAATAGTCATTTCCGTCGTTCCAAATTCATCATAATCGTCGATAGTAATTACGTCAAAGTCATTTAATGGTCAATTCTCGTCTATGTCAACTCGTCAAATTGTCAATCGTCAACGTTCATCTGTAATAGTCATTTCCGTCGTTCCAAATTCATCATAATCGTCGATAGTAATTACGTCAAAGTCATTTAATGGTCAATTCTCGTCTATGTCAACTCGTCAAATTGTCAATCGTCAACGTTCATCTGTAATAGTCATTTCCGTCGTTCCAAATTCATCATAATCGTCGATAGTAATTACGTCAAAGTCATTTAATGGTCAATTCTCGACTATGTCAACTCGTCAAATTGTTAAGCGTCAACGTTCATCCCTAATAGTCATAACGTCAAAGTCATGGTCAATTCTCGTCTATGTCAATGTCATCGTCAACATTCAACCCCATTAAATATATTTTTTGTCAGCGTTCAACGTTTTAAGATCGTTTCCGTCATACAACGTCATCGTCATTGTTATTGGTAACATTCATCGTCATCGTTAATTGTCAATGTTTATCCATCGTCTATTATATAATATATGATCGTATTTAACGTTTGTTGCTAAATGTAAATGTCTCTGGTCACCGCAAATACTTGTCGTTAATTTATCGCCATCATTATTCGCTGCTGTGTCACGTCGTCATCACTAAATATAAATTAAAATATCTCCGCTTATGATCACACGTTCTCGAGCAAGACAAGCAATGCCAGCTGGATTAGATGAACAATCGGATTCCGAGTTAGATGCAACAGCAATAAATATGGGGGAACATGATCAAGTTCGAGCATCGGGTAATGCCACAACAGAGTCACATGCTGTAGGCCAGCCGGAAGTAAACGTGTCAGCAGATGCACTGGCTGCTTTGATAAACAACATAGCATCTTTAAGGGACGTCGTATCGGAGCTGCGCAATGAAACAAGCCAGAGTCAAGTAGAGCTCCAACAACTGCGACAACGAATAGATGCGGAGGCAGTCGATGTTCTTACCAACAGACCTACGCCCGTGACACAGATGCCGCCACAAATGAGTTTACCATCAACGCAACCACAGCCACCAAGGAATACAATGTTGTTTATGGATAATCATGCCGCGAGGCTTTACCCACTACCTTATTTCGATGGCAATCCGGAGGATTGGCCCCTATTCATAGCCAACTTTAACGACACTACAGCCGAGTTTTCATATAACAACAGACAAAATCTCATGCGTTTGCAGAAAGCATTACAAGGCAACGCAAAACGAGCGGTGACATCGGTGCTAATATACCCTGAAGACGTACCACAGGCGATAAAGGAGTTGGAATTCAATTTTGGCCGGCAGGATCTGCTCATACGATCACAATTAAAAAAGGTACAAGGATTCTCGGGTATAAGCGACAACAACCTTGAACAAATTATCGAATTTTCAAACCGTGTGCGAAATATCTCAGCCTACTTTAAATCGGCATAATGCGAACATCACCTAGCGAACCCAACATTGCTGGAACAGCTCATCTCGAAACTCCCAACATCCAAACAATTTGAGTGGAGCAAGTATGCCGCTAATATTTCGCCGTACCCGACAGTAACAACATTCGCAAATTGGTTGAGTGAGTTGGCAAAGGTGGTGGCTATTATGCCTAGAGTCAGTGAAAATTCATTACGTTCAAGTCAACAAGCAGTACAACCACAGAGAAGCAGTACTTATGCCAATCGTCAGTCTAATTCAAGTGGAGGGCCAGTCCGTCGAGTCTTGCACAGTAATGAACAGCCGAAATGCCCGTCATGTAATCAAAGTCACGTCATACTGGAATGCCGCAAGTTCAAAGCCCTCGACTTGGAAGGAGAGTGGTCACTGGTGAAGCAACAACGTCTGTGCTTCGGATGTCTACGGAAAGGTCACAGCTTACTTACCTGCAATCGTCGTAAAACATGCGGTCTTAATGGGTGCAAACGCATGCACAATCAATTGCTACACAAAGATGTCGCCCAAGCCAATTTGCCGTCGCAACCAACTGCCGAGAGAGAACGCATTCTTAATTGCCGCCAAGAAACCGAAATTAACCTTTTTAAAATTTTGCCGGTTACTCTATCTGGTCCACATGGTAGTGTCAACATACATGCGATGTACGACGAAGGTTCATCGGTGTCATTATTGGAAGAAGAGATCGCCATACAGCTGGGTTTAAAAGGACGTACGAAGCCGCTGACGTTACAATGGTACGGTGACAGTCAAACAACTGAGAGGTCGAAAATGGTGTCTTGCGACATAAAAGGGTTAACGGGTGACAAATACACTCTCAAAGCAGTACATACTATAAGAAGCCTCAATTTGCCGAGGCAAACATTTGACAAATCGGCACATTTGAGAGAACTGCCTATATCTAATTACGTGGATGCCAAACCTCTTTTATTGTTGGGCTTAGATAATTGCCACTTAAGTGTACCTAACGCAAAAGTCGTCGCGCGCCATGATCAGCCAGTCGCCATCAACACAAAATTAGGATGGGTCGTATACGGACCACATAAACAAAGAACTGCCACTGTGCCACGGGTGCTTCATGTTCGTAAGTCGGAATCATTAACGCAATTAACGAAGATGATGGAGGAATATTTTGCCATAGAGAACTTTGGAGTCAATAACAAACTCATTTTGGAATCGGATGAAAATCAACGCGCTCGAAAAGTTTTAGCTGAGACTACAAAAGACTTGGGTCAGCAATACGAAGTTGGATTGCTTTGGAGAGATAACTCAGTAGAACTGCCGTCAAGTTATGCTACAGCCAAACAACGTCTATTGAATATTGAGTCACGAATGCAGAGAGATGCCGCTTATGCCGAGAGTTATCGAAAGGAAATTGTCAAATATGTTGACAAGGGCTACGCTAGAAAACTGACGCCATATGAAGCCGCTCGTGAAGGACCAAGGACGTGGTATCTGCCACATTTCGGAGTAGTTAACCCATTTAGGCCAGAGAAATTGCGTATCGTATTCGACGCAGCCGCCGTTACAAACTCCGTATCATTAAATTCAGTATTGCTTAAAGGTCCAGAGAAGGCGCAGCCGTTAATAACCATCATTCATAAGTTTCGTCAAGGTATCGTAGCAGTGGCAGGAGATATTCAAGAGATGTTCTCACAGGTACGAATAAGGAATGCTGACCAGGACTCACAGAGATTCTTGTGGCGAGATGGCAAGCCGGATGAGCCAATCCATACCTACGTAATGACATCCATGATTTTTGGATCCATATGTTCGCCGTGTTGCGCCGAGCACATAAAGAATATCAACGCCGCTAAATATGAGTCGAAAATGCCAAAAGGAAGCCAGGCCGTTATTGCTAGTACATATGTAGACGACTTAGTTATCAGCTTTGACAGCACCGAGGCACTAAAGGTGACGAAGGAAGCCACGCTGATTAACGCCAACGCCGGCTTCAAATTACGAAATTTTATATCAAACAACAAAAATGTGCAGCGTGAACTTAATGGAGAAGATACCGAAACCAACGTCAAATTAGTTAAAATGGATCGTCAAACGGCAACGGAGAAGGTGCTGGGTATGTACTGGAACACCACCAGCGACGGGCTAGAATTTCAGTTTATGTTTCACAAAATTGCTCGAGATGTGTTGAGTGGAAAACGATGGCCAACCAAGCGAGAACTATTGGGTATATCAATGTCGATCTACGATCCCTTTGGTCTTTTGGCGAACAGAACGATATTTTTGAAAATAATGTTGCAATCATTATGGCGCTTGAAGGTGGAATGGGATGAAGCAATACCTAACGAGTTGGCAGAGCAATGGATGTCGTGGTGGACTAGCTTTCAATCAATAAAACACTTCACGGTTCCACGCTGTTACTCAACAAACCTAGCGGTTGCCGACAATATTCAAATGCACATTTTCGTTGACGCAAGTTCTTCTGCATACGCTGCCGTCGCTTACCTTCGTGTGAAGAGAGGAAGCAAGATCGATGTGACGTTGATGTGTGCTAAGTCAAGGTGCACACCGCTCAAAGGTATGACAATACCTCGATTGGAATTGCAGGCTGCTGTGTTGGGATGCCGACTTAAAGAGTCGTTAGAACGCTGTCACGACTTCAAGATCGATAAAACAACATTTTGGAGCGACTCCCAAACAGTAATACAGTGGATTCGCTCGACCAGCCGAAACTATAAACAATTCGTCGCATGCCGAATACCAGAAATTTTAGGCACTACAACTACGAAACAATGGCGTTGGATTTCCACAAGCATGAATGCAGCCGACGAAGCAACAAGGCCGTCCACAACATTTCAACACGAATCAGGATCAAAATGGTTGGTAGGGCCATCGTTTCTGTATGGAGGAAAATTGCTGGCCGCAAGAGACCCCAGAGCTGTCGTCCGATAATTGCGCCTTAGAAGAAATCACCAAAAGAGTCATGTTGTCGAGCAAAGGAGAATATCCAATACAATTTAAAAAATTTTCGAAATATAAAATCGTGAGAGTTGTTGCCTATGTGTTGAGGTTTGTGCACAACAGCAAGTCAGAAGTACGCCGCAGTGGGGAGTTGGACGCTACAGAGATCGCAAATGCAGAAAGGGTAATCCTTCAGAGAGTGCAAGCAGAAACATTCGCACAAGAAATCGAAGTTCTGAAACGTAACAAAGTTGTAGCGAAATCATCATCATTGTTCCAGTTAACGCCGTTCATAGATAGCGATGGGTTGATTAAAATCAACGGAAGGATCGATGCTGCTTATTGTTTGCCGTACACGGCACGACGTCCGACTATTTTGTCACAAAACCATTATGTAACGCGATTAATCGTCCAACAATACCATCATAAACTTCATCATCAAAATGACAATTTAACCATTAAAGAGTTGCGGCAAAAATTCTGGGTGCCTCAGGCACGCGTTTTACTGAAGTCAATTAAACGAGATTGCATGGTCTGCCAATATATCAACGCCAAACCAGCCACACCGCTCATGGGACAATTACAGCCAGATCGCCTTACGCCGTACGTTAGGCCATTTTCATACACCGGAGTTGACTATTGTGGTCCATTTCAAGTCGCGATTGGCCGAAGGCGAGAGAAACGATGGGTTGGGCTTTTCACATGCCTGACAACGCGAGCAGTCCACCTGGAAATAGCCGAAGATCTATCTACCGACGCCTTTATAATCTGCTTTAGAAACTTTGTTAATCGGCGCGGTGTACCAGTACGAATTCGAAGCGACAATGGAACGAATTTCGTGGGAGCGCAAAAGGAACTTAATAAGGAAAACCGTCTGTTCGATTTTGACCGCATCGAGCAAGAAATCGTTAAGCAAAATATTCAGTGGGTGTTCAATTGTCCTGCTAATCCATCAGCTGGATGATGCTGGGAGCGACTTGTGCAGTGCGTGAAACGTTTGCTTCATCGAGTATTGAGAGAAGAAGCTCCACGGCTAGAAACATTCAGAAGTGTTCTGATAGAAGCCGAAAACATCATCAACAGTCGCCCGCTAACAGAATTACCGATGACACCACAAGACGAAGAGCCGTTGACGCCCAACCATTTCCTAATTGGCTGTCTGAATTCCACGCAAACGCCTAACCCAGAAGAAGAGAGAGTATGCCTTCGTAAGCAGTGGCGTATAGCACAAAATTTGAAAGACCGTCTGTGGAAGAGATGGACCATGGAATACTTGCCACAACTTCTGCGACGTAGTAAATGGAGGGAGCGAACCACGCCGTTACAGCCGGGTCAGCTGGTGATAGTGTGTGATCCGACCAGACCAAGAAGTCAGTGGGAAACGAGGCCGGGTGACGGAAGTATTCACCGCTAAAGATGGTGAGGTAAGAAGCGCCCACGTCCGCACAGCATCCGGTTTACTACGTCGTCCAGCCAGTAAACTAGCCGCTTTGATGGTTAGTGAATCCTCCAGCGGATCCACCGGTGGGTGGGATGTCATTTCATAGTAAGACATTTACATCGAGTACTACGTAATTCCTCAATTCATGATCTGGTAACACTTGAACTGCTACCCAATTCCTCAAATGATAATCGGGCAACACTTATTTCGACTGCAGCTTGGCAACACCGTGCACCAACAAATAAAAACCTGGAAAGATACCGTTTGTTACGGCGACCATTTGGCAGCCATGACTTTAATGATTTGGCAAAATTGGAGAGTGTGAAAATTGTGGTGAAGGAGGGCACACCAGTACACGGCACGACGTCCGACTATTTTGTCACAAAACCATTATGTAACGCGATTAATCGTCCAACAATACCATCATAAACTTCATCATCAAAATGACAATTTAACCATTAACGAGTTGCGGCAAAAATTCTGGGTGCCTCAGG
The DNA here is from genome assembly GCA_960531455.1 of Urophora cardui. Lineage (NCBI taxonomy): Eukaryota > Metazoa > Arthropoda > Insecta > Diptera > Tephritidae > Urophora > Urophora cardui. The sequence goes on along the minus strand of OY482672.1, from coordinate 93,344,119 downwards.
CACGCGTTTTACTGAAGTCAATTAAACGAGATTGCATGGTCTGCCAATATATCAACGCCAAACCAGCCACACCGCTCATGGGACAATTACAGCCAGATCGCCTTACGCCGTACGTTAGGCCATTTTCATACACCGGAGTTGACTATTGTGGTCCATTTCAAGTTGCGATTGGCCGAAGGCGAGAGAAACGATGGGTTGGGCTTTTCACATGCCTGACAACGCGAGCAGTCCACCTGGAAATAGCCGAAGATCTATCTACCGACGCCTTTATAATCTGCTTTAGAAACTTTGTTAATCGGCGCGGTGTACGAGTACGAATTCGAAGCGACAATGGAACGAATTTCGTGGGAGCGCAAAAGGAACTTAATAAGGAAAACCGTCTGTTCGATTTTGACCGCATCGAGCAAGAAATCGTTAAGCAAAATATTCAGTGGGTGTTCAATTGTCCTGCTAATCCATCAGCTGGAGGCTGCTGGGAGCGACTTGTGCAGTGCGTGAAACGTTTGCTTCATCGAGTATTGAGAGAAGAAGCTCCACGGCTAGAAACATTCAGAAGTGTTCTGATAGAAGCCGAAAACATCATCAACAGTCGCCCGCTAACAGAATTACCGATGACACCACAAGACGAAGAGCCGTTGACGCCCAACCATTTCCTAATTGGCTGCCTGAATTCCACGCAAACGCCTAACCCAGAAGAAGAGAGAGTATGCCTTCGTAAGCAGTGGCGTATAGCACAAAATTTGAAAGACCGTCTGTGGAAGAGATGGACCGTGGAATACTTGCCACAACTTCTGCGACGTAGTAAATGGAGGGAGCGAACCACGCCGTTACAGCCGGGTCAGCTGGTGATAGTGTGTGATCCGACCAGACCAAGAAGTCAGTGGGAAACGAGGCCGGGTGACGGAAGTATTCACCGCTAAAGATGGTGAGGTAAGAAGCGCCCACGTCCGCACAGCATCCGGCTTACTACGTCGTCCAGCCAGTAAGCTAGCCGCTTTGATGGTTAGTGAATCCTCCAGCGGATCCACCGGTGGGTGGTATGTCATTTCATAGTAAGACATTTACATCGAGTACTACGTAATTCCTCAATTCATGTTCTGGTAACACTTGAACTGCTACCCAATTCCTCAAATGATAATCGGGCAACACTTATTTCGACTGCAGCTTGGCAACACCGTGCACCAACAAATAAAAACCTGGAAAGATACCGTTTGTTACGGCGACCATTTGGCGGCCATGACTTTAATGATTTGGCAAAATTGGAGAGTGTGAAAATTGTGGTGAAGGAGGGCACACCAGTTCTCAAACAAAAGAAGCAAAAGTATACCGAAAGAATAAAAGATTTTACAAGTTGAATGTACAGTCGCGCATTATTGATCTATACCTTTAACAAATTAAATAAATCATGTTTTATATTTATATTTAAACAAATTCGTCTATCGTTTTTATTTGCTGCCGCCGTCTTTTACACAGCTGATTCGAACATCAGTTTTTTTTATGTTCGAAAAGAGGAAAACCAATGCGGTTTCATGACACCAAATGTAATTCCGATAAAAAGCAAAACCGATTTGGATTCCATGACAGCCCTGATTGCAATATAAAACCGACTCAATTTCTTTCGCTAAGACCAGCACCGGCCCCAATATAGCGCTAGTGTAAAATAACTAATAATAACTAAGTTCCCGTGGCAGTGATCCAGATCGAGATAAAAATTTTGCATGCAAATGCAACAACAATTTTGTAATCCTGGTCTTTTTCTGGATCCACTTCCGATCTGTATAAATTGTAATAGATTTTGTTGACAACTAACCCTTTTCATTTGACAGCACTGACATACATATCCCAATAAACATCAGGCCAAAATTTGGTAGTAAAGATTTTCTCAAAAATTTCACTAACGTTTGAGAAAAATGTGCCTTTTTGTTTGAGAATGCTATAAAGGAAAATTTGAAGCGCATTTGATAACTAACGTTTGAGGTTTGAGAATAAGGTTAGTTCTTAAATGCATCTCAGATAGAGAATTAAGAAAAATGTTTATGGGGTGTATACACATATTACAAGATACACACATTACAAGCCAAACAAATTAAAGATTTAAAATTAAGGCTGCACAACGAAAAAAATAAAGAAAAAACAGTTTAAAGAAGATGTAAGTATAAATAAGCTTTTATGTGTACGAAATGGTTTTAATGGTACTAAAATAAATAAAATGTTCAAGGATAAGAGAATTTGGACAATGGAGGAGACTAGGGCGTTCCTAACTGCGTATATTACAAGGAAGGACGAGTTTGTTCATGTGCGCAGAAAAAAATTTGCAATGAAAAATGTCCTCTTGGATTTGGAAAGCCAAGGTGCTTTGGTAAGTTTAAGTTATTTTATTTATTTACGCTACGGTATGATTTAATTAAAAATTAAAATTTCTTTTTGTTTATATTGCAGAGCCAACCAACTACCGTGGATATACTCTCGACCAAATTAAAAAATTTGCTGAGGGCATATAAACAAAGCGCCGATAACAACAAGAGGACGTAGTGCCCCATACGGAGACCTTACGGAGGAGATATTTGGTGATAGCCCAGTTATCTCCAATAGGCACTCCGTCAATGTATATGAGCAACCATTGGCGACTGGGAGAGAATCGCCCGAAACAGCTAGCTCCTGCCAAAGCCCAGCAGTAAGCAGCCGGGTAGTGGTCGGAATTACCGACCAAATACGAAACAGAAATATACGGCCATGAAGCTGCAAATTAAAAAAGAAGCGGCCGATAAAAAATTAAATTGCCGGAGGAATACACCAAAAAATAAGATGGAGAAGATGGAGGAGGCGGAGCAGCTGAAGCAAAAGCGGCATGAGGAGAAAATGGCCATACTGAAAGCTTTCATTGAATCCAAAAAGGCATGATCCTCTTTATGGTGTAAATAAAGTGAATTTTTTTTTTATTAAAATGTGATATGTGATATTTTTTTTTACAATGTAAATAGGTATGGGTTTTTTTTGTTATAATGTAAATATCTGATATGAAGTGCTTTTTTATTTTGTGTACATAGAATAATTTTAAGTGTATATAGTGTATATAGGGTAGTTTTAAGAACACTTGAAGTTTGAGATATTTTTGTTATTTAGTGTATATAGAGGAGTTTTAAGAAAACGAAGTCTGAGATATTTTTTGTTATATCGTGTAAACGAACTCTTGAATTCTGAGATAGTTTTGCTATATCGTATATATAGAGTAGTTCTAAGAAATCTTGAAGTCTGAAATAGTTTTGTTATTTTGCGTATATACGTTGAAGTTGAAGACATTTTTGTTGTGTCATGTAAACGAACTCTTGAAGCCTGGGATATTTTTGTAATTTCGAGTATAAGAAATCTTGAAGTCCGAAATATTTTTGTGATTTCGTGTTTATAAAGTAATCAAAAAAATGTTAATGTTAAAAACCTCATGAAGGTTATCTTTGCGTTTTACCGGATTTTTTTTTGTCATCGAAAATTCAAATAAAGACGAGAATGTTTTATTAAATAAACTATAAAAAGTTTAATTCTCATATTCGTTTCAAATGGATTAGTTTTTTACAGGCTTTGGAATTTAAGACAATTGGTTAACATTGGAATTTATAAGATCTTGAAATATTACGTCTCGCCGATTTCCAGATGAAATATCGTTGTCTTCAGAACGACCACTATTCACAAGCCCCTCTACTAACGGTTCTTCTTCAATACTGTCGTGCTCTAAGCAGCAAATATTGTGAAGAATACATCCGCATACAAATATGTTGACCACTGAGTTCAAATCTGTATTTTCGTTGAAATGTAGCAATCGTCGGAATCTTGTTTTAAGTAACCCGAATGCATTTTCAACAACAATTCTTGTTGACGAATGCATAAAATTAAATTGCCTCTGAGCCGATGTCAAAAACCCGTTATCACGAAATGGACTTACCAACTATTGCGAATTCCCATACGCAGAGTTACCAAGCAAAAATGAGTTGAACGGAAATGTCGAATCCATATTGTCCATTGCTCTTTGATATAAATTAGAACGTCTCAAAATTCGGCTGTCGTGTAACGAGCCTGGCTCCCCTGCAAATATGTCAATAAACATTTTATTCGCATCTACGACGGCTTGCAACTGCAGGCTATAAAAGTATTTCCGATTAAAGTATGCCTCTTTGTTGGAAATCGGTGCTTTGATTTTTATATGTGAGCAATCAATACAGTATCACATTGGGAATATTCTTCATACGTTGAAATTTTCGAATGTTATCTTGTGTTTTGTGTGAAGAAGGCCACTGAATGAATTCGTGGCTAATTGACAACAGCCACACAATCACCCTCCTTATCACTCTACATGCGGATGATTTAGACATGTTGAAAAGATTTGCAATTTCTCGAAATGTGTTGGTATTCGCCATATACCATAGAAGCATATATACTTCCTTTGATGCTCCAACCTTACCAAATCCGCCATGCTCGTTTTTGGTACAAAAAGGGCTTGCATTATAGCGTTCTATAAAATATTAAAAAAAAAAATATATATATATTATTTAAGAAACTATAGAACGTCTTCAAGTACATGCTTACCTATTAACAGATGTGCCGTTGAGCGATTTAATCTAAAGTGATGTCTGAACTGTTGATCTGTATAACTTTCGATAACTTGTAGAAAATTGCCAATTTTTTCCCGCTCATCTTCATTTTCTGAGGTACTTGTTGTACTCGTCGAAGAATTTAGAAGATTCTCCGTCATGCCGCTCGTGTTTGCCGACTCGGACGAAGACGATTCGCACATCAGCTATAAATATGTATACATATATTTATATATCAAAATTAAATATTATAAATACGCATGTTATAAACAATAACTGAGATAAGTACTTACTTCAACTTGATCCACTTACTACTACTTGATCCATTTCTTTTTTAATTTTTCGTGTTTATGGAGTTACTTACTTAACCCTTTCGGATATTCTATGCCGTACGGCATAGTCGCACTTCAACAACCAATTTTTTTTTTTTTAATTTTTGATTACTGCAACCAGTAACTCGCGATAATTACAAAATCAATCATCTCTTTTGAGTCTTGCTTTTTGCAAAAAAAAAAAGTAACTTCATAAATTAAGTTATTTCACGGAAAAAAAATTTATTTGGAAAATTTTTGTACATATATTAGTAGAAAATTGTTGATTTTAACATCTCGAAAATAATTAGGACCCTGGACTTTTTAATAAGGCTGTAGGATTTTTTTCATTTCCTACCATGCCATACGGCATATATTTCACTCAATGGAAATAAAAAAAATGTATGGGATGAAATTAGTCGCAACGATTGCGTGTTTTTTTGAGAACAGAGGCCAACAAAATTGTCACTCGGAAACCAGTGTATACTTTTCCAAAGGTCCAACTATCTCAATTCACTCGAGTTTTAGAGATATCCTGACCTAAAAGTTTAAAGATTGGGGTTTTTCGCCTTATTTGAGGTAATGTAGCATAAAATGTCTCTTTCAGTCAAGAAAATTAAGTTTATCTAAAGGTACGAGTTATCACCTTCCAGATTCCGTTGAGCTTGCTAAAATATAATTTTTCCACGCTGAGATATTACATTTTTAAATGTGCATATTTGCAAAGGATGCGAAGGATATTCGTGTTGCGCATTCTAAATGGCCCGAGTAACCGTTTCAGAGGATACCATAAAAGATAAAGTAAGTTATATTTGCTTCTAAGAGACATGTTTATATATATTTTATCTCATTTTTATCTTTTTTCTTCTTTGTTTCAGGACTGATACAGGGGTGGATCTAATAATTTACTAGAAGAGCTCAAATCCTTTACACTATAATTCTAACGTTTTAGAGTGAATTTAAGCTCTTATCTTTAATGTTTTTTGTTTTATAAATGGTTTATGTCAATATATTTTATTATGCATGACTTCCACCTTTTAAAATAAATACATTATACCTTTAAATCGAAATTGTATTTAAAAATACAATATCTCAGCGAGGAAAAATGATATTTTACAACGCCCAACGGAATTTAGAAGAAAAAAACTAATACTTTTAGATAACTTTAACTGTTTCTTGATTGAAAGAAAAACTTTGATGCTAAATGATCTCGAAAACTGACAAAAAATGTAATTTTTACAGTTTTGGATAAGGATATCTCGAAAACTAAAGTAAATTTGAATATTTGGACTTTAGGGAAAGTATATTCTAGTTTATGGGCCACAATTATGCTTGCTTTTGTTATCAAAAAACACGAATTGCGGCTTGATTTCATTCTATACATAGTTTTATTTCCGTTGAGTGAAATCTATGCCATATAGCATAGTGCCAAAAACCACTTTAAAAAAATTTTTTTTTAAATTCCTTTTGATTATTCATAACAAACCCTTTAATAGTCAATAAAATGCAAATATAGATTTTTAAGGTCAAAAACAAAAAAAGAAGTTCCGAAAGGGTTAATTGGCACGTAACCGTCTAGACGATTTTGGCCGAATCCAGCATAGCGCGCCAGCTATTTCTGTTTCGTGCAGCGTGGCGCCATTTGGGAATACCTAGGGAGCCAGCATCACTGTCCACCTGATCTTCCCAACGCAGTGGAGGTCTCCCCTTCTGCGTTCAGCGGGTTTCGACAGAAATACTTTATTGGCCGGAGCACCTTCGTCCATTCTCACGACATGACCTGCCTAGCGGAGCCGCTGGATCTTTATTCGCTGAACAATATCGATGTCTGCGTACAGCTCATTGTTAAATCTCCATCGATACTCGCCAACGCGCAAAGGTCCATAAATCCTCCGAAGAACTTTCCTCTCGAATACTCCAAGCGCCATCTCAACTGCTTTTGATATAGTTCATGCTTCTGCGCCGTACATGAGGACTGGAACGATGAGTGTCCTGTAGAGTGTGATTTTGGTTCGCCGAGAGAGGACTTTACTTTTCAATTGCCTACTTAGTCCAAAGTAGCATTTATTGGCAAGAGTGATTCTTCTTTGGATTTCAGTGCAGACATTATTTTTGGTGTTAATGCTGGTTCCCAAATAGACGAAGTCCTTAACAGTTTCGAATTAGTAGCTATCAACATTTACGTGGCTGCCAAGGCGTGCTGTTTCTTTGTGTGATGATAGGAGGTCCATCGTCTTGTCCTCGTTTACCGCCAGACCCATTTTCTTAGCATCTTTATTCAGCTTGGAGAAGGCAGAATATACGGCGCGTGTGTTAGTGCCAATGATGTCGATGTCATCGGCGTACGCCAGCAGTTGAACACTCTTGTGGTATAAGATGCTTCCTGCACGGTGAAGTTCTGCAGCTCGTATTATCTTTTCCAGCATCAAGTTGAAGAAGTCACACGAAAGGGAGTCACCTTGTCTGAAACCTCGTTTGGTCTCGAACGGCTCGGAGGGGTCCTTCCCAATTCTGACGGTGTTAGTCAGCGTCATTTGGCATAGCCATATAAGTTTTGCAGGGAAACCAAATTCAGATATTGCGGCATAGAGGCAATTCCTATTCGTGCTATCAAAAGCGGCTTTAAAATCGACAAAAAATGGTGTGTGTCGGTTCCTTTCTCATGAGTTTTTTCCAGAATTTGGCGTATTGTGAAGATTTGGTCGATGGTAGATTTACCAGGTCTGAAGCCACACTGATAAGGTCCAATCAGCTTGTTGACGGTGGGCTTCAGTCTTTCGCACAATACACTTGCTAAGACCTTATATGCGATATTCAGAAGGCTTATCCCACGATAATTGGCGCGTACTGTGGAGTCTCCTTTTTTATGGATTGGGCAGAGCACACACTTAAAGCCCATCTCCACATAACTTGATTCACCAGAGAAACATGTAGCAAAACATCTCGCACAATAACCCGTCTCCACGAGGCTAATCTTGATTCAGTTTGACATTAGGGCTGGGTAAGTCGACTTCGACTTTAATCGATTATCGACTTTTTGCTAAAAAAGATCGACTTCTACAATCGATTGTTGTGTGTGAAAGTCAGTCGGAAATCGACTAATTGGCTCGACTAATCGACTTTTTTACTACATATTGTGGCGAATATAATCGGTTCCACTCTCACATCACTAAATGACTGAACACATCTCTAAAGAAACTGCCAGAACTAGAAGAAGAGACCAGATAATTTCCAGTGTTGCAAGAATTTTCCAGATTGCGTTTGACAGACTATATAAGGCGGCGAGCAGGCGCTCCGCAGTCAGTCGTAACTTAACCGTATAAGTGTTAACATCAAGTCAAGTAAAACAAGTGTAGACTTTTTAGTCGTGAAATAAAGCGGTGTGAATTAAGAAGTAAATAAAGACTTTTATTTAACAATTCAGCGATACGAACCCGATAGAAATAATCGAGCTATCGACAAATACGTAACAATTGGTGTCAGAATTGGAATTGTTAAATAAATTCCAGGACCAAGGATAACGAAACAAGGATAACGAGACAAGGATAACGAGACAAGGATAACGAAATAAGGATAATGGCAAAGTTAAACGAACTGAAAATCCAAGAGCTTAAAAAGGAGTTAGAAAAGAGAAACCTGAGTACAAGCGGCAATAAAATTGAACTACAGGCAAGGTTACAAGAAGCTATGGAAGCAACTAACATTGATGTAGATGAGTTTGATTTCAACGATGATGTGGAAGAGGTCCAAAAGGAAGAAACTCAGAAGGAAGAGGCTCCACGGTCAGTAGCCAACGTAGACAGGAACTCGATATTGGCTGTACTGACACAAATATCGGCAAAAATGGAAGATCAACAGGCACACATGTCGAGAATATGGAAGAACGACAGGCACAGATAACGTCCAAAATGGAATTGCAACAGTCAGTATTTTCATCACAGGTATCCGGCATTGCGGCTCAGTTGGAGGCACAAGAAGAACGCATGTCCTTACAGTTCAAGGCGCAGGATGCAAAAATTATACAAGTTAAGGAAGTCCTTGAAGAAAGACAAGAAAAATTAGAGGACGATGTAAAAGCATTGAAAGTTCGTCTTCAGGATATTCAACTAAGTCGTCCAGTCGCTTCAACTGCTACACAGAAGATAAAACCTCCGTCGTTTGATGGAAGTGGTCCATTTCAAGTATTCAAGCTACAATTTGAGAAAACGGCAGTTGTAAATAATTGGAGTGCGGAGAACAAAGTCGCTGCCCTGTTCGTAGCATTGAAAGGACCTGCAGCAGAAATATTACAGACTGTTAGCGAGGGCGAAAGAAACAGCTATGACGCAATTATGGGTGCCATTGAAAGACGTTATGGTAGCGAGCACAGGAAGCAGATATATCAAATGGAATTGCAGAATCGCTTCCAGAAACCAAATGAGACGTTACAAGAATTTTCTTCTGAAATTGAGAGGCTAGCTCATTTGGCAAACGCAGGAGCACCTCAAGAATTCATCGAAAGAATGAAAATTCAAAGCTTCATCAATGGAATACGAGATATTGAAACGAAGCGGGCTACCTATGCAAATCCAAAAGGAACTTTTGCTGAAACGGTCTCATATGCCTTGACGCAGGAAACGGCATCTCTATTGAGCAAGCCCACTTACAAGGCTCATCGTGTGGAAGTGGAAACGCCAGACTTACTAAGCAAAATATGGGAGGCGTTGAATGAAATGCAGAAAAAGAAAAGTAATGCTGTGAAATGCTTCAGATGTGGAAAAATAGGACATATAGCACGTCACTGCAGCAATAATTCCAGTAAGTTCAGCACTGAAGATGGGCGCAAGCGCAAGGCAGAGGGGTATGAACAAGCGCCCAAATCAACTCAGTCGTTAAACTAAAGCGGGCCAGCCAAAAGGGGCGTGGGCTGGTCCCCACAATGGAATGCCCCATAATCTCTGTCTCAGTTGGGAAGAAGCACGAGTAATGTTACTATTGGTGGTTTGGTGGACGGAATGGAGCGCATGTTGACTGTGGATACGGGAGCATCTCATTCCATCATTCGATCTGACTTGGTAAAGAAGGAAATAATGCCATTGTATGGAGCAAAATTGCGTACGGCAACAGGCGAGGATACCCAAGTCCTAGGGGAAGTTACATGCGAAGTTGTAATTGGAAATGTTGTCGTACTACACACCTTCATAGTGGCGGAAATTGTTGATGAAATCATAATTGGCGTGGACTTCCTAATCAGCCAACGCATTAAGATTGACATGAAAGACAAGGTTATGAGTTACAAAAACTTGGAGGTGCCGCTAAATTTTGGCTACGATAAGAGATACAGCAGTAAGAAAGTGCTCGTGGAAGAGAATCAGCAGATACCGCCAAAGTCCGAGGCAATTATTTGGGCAAAGATTGATGGAGATTGTGGGACAAACAAATTGTGGGTTGTTGAAGCAGAAACAGAAACTAAATCAGATGTACTTGTTGGAAAAACCCTGGCTATGACAAAACAAGATGGACGTATACCAGTAAGAGTACTTAATGAGTTCAAGTCACCAATCAAACTCTCCAAAAGTGCTATCTTGGGAAAAATGCGAAGAGGTTGACATCATCATGAATTGCGAACAATCCCAAGGAGAAGTTTCTACTGGCAATACAGATCTTTCAGATGAAATAAATGCTTGGACAGAAGAACTGCAGGAGAATCACAAAAGAAAGGCGAAAGAATTACTTGCCAAGTATTCCAGCATATTTGATAAGGATGGTACAAAACCAGGCAGGACAAATATTGTGAAGCATCAGATTGACACCGGTGATGCAAGGCCAATCCGCCAGGCTCCTCGCAGCGTTCCATTAGCTAAACGTGAAATGGTGAGCCAGATTATACAAGAAATGAGTGACAGTGGGGTAATTGAACCATCAGTCAGTCCATGGAGTTCTCCGGTAGTACTTGTTAAAAAGAAAGATGGTAAGATGAGATTCTGCGTTGACTACCGGAAACTGAATGATGTAACGAAAAAGGATAGTTACCCATTGCCAAGAATTGACGACACTCTGGACTCGCTATCTGGAACGGAATGGTTTTCAACACTGGACTTGAAAAGCGGCTATTGGCAAGTCGAAGTAAAAGAGGAAGACAAGGAGAAAACAGCCTTCAGTGTTGGCGATGGTCTTTGGCAATTTACGGTGATGCCTGTAATGCCCCAGCTACCTTTGAGCGACTTATGGATCAGGTACTGAAAGGATTGCACTGGAAAACATGTCTTGTGTACCTGGACGATATCATTGTATTGGGAAAAAGCTTTGATGAACATCTCAAAAATTTGGAGGAAGTTTTCCGAAGAATAGCTGGCGCTGGTCTCAGGTTAAGTCCTAAGAAATGTTCATTATTCAAGAAAGAGGCAAAATACTTGGGACATAAAGTGACTACAATGGGCATCTGCACTGATAACGAAAAAATAGAAGCAGTAAAAGATTGGCCAAGACCTCGGAATCTACATGCATTGCGAAGCTTTCTTGGGCTGTGCACATACTATCGCCGATTTGTACCAAATTTTGCCGGCGTAGCAAATAGTCTCACGGAGCTTATGAGGAAAAATAAGACTTTTGAGTGGAGGAAGGAACAAGAAATGGCTTTCCAAACGTTAAAAGATCGGCTTTGTACTGCCCCAATGCTAGCATACCCGGTTCCAGGAGCGAGGTTTATTTTGGATACTGATGCGAGTGGTTATGCTATAGGAGGTGTTTTGTCACAAGAAATCGACGGACAGGAAAAGGTTATCGCATACTACAGCCGATCAATTGGGAAACCGGAAAGAAATTACTGTGTAACACGAAGAGAACTGTTGGCATTGGTAGAATGCATCAAACACTTCCATAAGTACCTCTATGGTCAACGATTCCACGTCAGGACTGATCATGCAGCGTTAAAATGGCTTTTGAAATTCCGAAATCCGGAGGGTCAGTTAGCAAGGTGTATTGAGCGACTACAAAATTATGACTTTTCTATAGACCATCGTAAAGGCAGTACCCATGGAAATGCTGATGCAATGTCGCGGCGACCATGTAATCTTGAATGCAAGCATTGCTCTAAAGCTGAGGAGAAGGAAGACATCATAGATGTTCGGCTAATGACAATAACATCCACAGACGAATGGGATGCGGAACAACTAAGGAAGTGTCAGCTAGAAGATTCAGATCTGGCACGTGTAATGATCGGTTTGGAGCAAAATGAACGACCATCAAAAGAAGAGATGTCAGCAGAGAGTCCTGTTGCCAAATCATATTGGGCACAGTGGAATAGTTTGCAATTGGTAAATGGTTGCCTACATCGTGTTTGGGAGAGTGAAGATGGCCAAAGTTCTAAAACATTGATAGTTGTTCCAAGGAAAAGAATACCGGATGTGCTAAATGAACTACACAATGGTCCAAGTGGAGGTCATCTTGGAGTAACAAAGACGGTAGAGAAAATCAAGAAGAGGTTTTATTGGGTCGGATGCCGTCAGACAGTTGTTGAGTGGATTGCGAACTGCGATGTATGCATAAAGGCTAAGGGTCCCAAATCCAGGAGTCATGGGCTGATGAAACAATACAACTCAGGAGCACCATTTGAGAGAATTGCCATGGATGTAGCTGGGCCATTTCCTACTAGCAAACTTGGAAACAAATATGTACTGGTGGTCATGGATTACTTCAGCAAATGGCCGGAGGTGTACCCGATTCCAAATCAAGAAGCAGAAACTATAGCCGAAGTATTCACCAACAATTGGGTGACGAGATATGGTGCACCTATAGAGCTACATTCTGACCAAGGAAGGAACTTCGAATCAGTAGTGTTTCAGGAGATGTGCAAGACACTGGGTATTAGGAAAACCCGAACAACTGCGTTGCATCCACAATCAGACGGCATGGTAGAAAGATTTAACAGAACATTACAGGAACATTTACGAAAGGTGGCGGACAAGTTCCAGAGGGATTGGAACACTCATATTCCTCTGTTCCTGATGGCATATCGATCGGCCGTACACGATACAACAGGTCAGACTCCTGCAAAAGTAATCTTTGGTAGTGATCTTCGACTGCCAGCTGACTTGAAATCTGGGATAAATGCCGATACGGGAATAAATACCAGACAGTCTAACAACGTTCTGGAAGAGGAAATGAGAGAAATACATGAACTTGTAAGACAGCGAACAAAGATCATGAGTGACAAGATGAAGGCCAGATACGACAAGGCGATGAACTCAGAAGGTTTTGTTGAGGGAGATCTAGTTTTGCTATACAACCCGCAGCGAAAGAAAGGTTTGTCCCCGAAATTGCAGTGTACTTGGGAAGGGCCATACAAAGTGATTAAACGGCTCAACGATGTTGTGTATCGCATACAAACGATTGGAAGACCGAGGAATAAAATGAAGGTGGTTCATCTGGAAAGGCTAGCAGCATTTGGAACGAGTAATGTGTCAGATCGGGACGACCAGACTTAGGTGGAGGGCAGTGTGGCGAATATAATCGGTTCCACTCTCACATCACTAAATGACTGAACACATCTCTAAAGAAACTGCCAGAACTAGAAGAAGAGACCAGATAATTTCCAGTGTTGCCAGAATTTTCCAGATTGCGTTTGACAGACTATATTAGGCGGCGAGCAGGCGCTCCGCAGTCAGTCGTAACTTAACCGTATAAGTGTTAACATCAAGTCAAGTAAAACAAGTGTAGACTTTTTAGTCGTGAAATAAAGCGGTGTGAATTTAGAAGTAAATAAAGACTTTTATTTAACAATTCAGCGATACGAACCCGATAGAAATAATCGAGCTATCGACAAATACGTAACAATATATTGGCGGTATAATTTTGTCAGAACTATTATATAAAAAAAGCTTCTTACAAAAAAGCATACAAATTTCAACAAGCAAACCAAAAAAACAAGCATTCGCCCTTCGGAGCCGGCTCTGTGAGTCCACTTAATTTGTAGGAACGTTATTAATTATGAAAGAGGTTGTCTCCCAGACCAACTTTGCCGAACAGAGTACTAGCCCAGAGGGTCTGAGTTTATTTTAAGCTGGGTATCCACATCATAAGAAATTGCTCAAGAAAAAATTGGCATTTATTTCTTAAGCAGGGTATCCACATCACAAGAAATGCTAAAACTCCATATAAAAAAACGCTTAAGAAATGGTCAAGAAATTTTCTTGTGTCAAATTTTCTTTAGGCAGTATCCACTTCACAAGAAAATCTATTACAAATTTTGACGAAAAATGGGGTTGGCAACGCTGGTTTCGCCAAGAAATATATACGATTGTATATATTTCTTGAAGAAAAAATTAAACGTCAAAATTACTTAAGAAATAAATGCCAATTTTTTCTTGGGCAATTTCTTATGATGTGGATACCCAGCTTTAAGCAGGGTATCCACATCACAAGAAATACTAAAACTCCATATAAAAAAACGCTTAAGAAATGGTCAAGAAATTTTCTTGTGTCAAATTTTCTTTAGGCAGTATCCACTTCACAAGAAAATCTATTACAAATTTTGACGAAAAATGGGGTTGGCAACGCTGGTTTTGCCAAGAAATATACACGATTGTATATATTTCTTCAATAAAAAATGAAACGTCAAAATTACTTAAGAAATAAATGCCAATTTTTTCTTGAGCAATTTCTTATGATGTGGATACCCAGCTTTAAGTAATTTTGACGTTTCATTTTCTCTTGAAGAAATATATACAATCTTATATATTTCTTGGCAAAACCAGCGTTGCCAACCTCATTTTTCGTCAAAATTGTAATAGATTTTCTTGTGAAGTGGATACTGCCTAAAGAAAATTTTACACAAGAAAATTTCTTGACTATTTCTTGAGCGTTTTTTTATATGGAGTTTTAGTATTTCTTGTGATGTGGATACCCGGCTTTAGAAGGGGGTTAAAGTTTTATGGTTTTATCTGGAGTTGCAATTACTTTATCGAAAATATGTTATAAAAAATTACCTGAAATGAAGTTTTTGAGCTCGGACTTCTGCTACAGAATTCAATAAGGAATTTCTCGGCGGTAGACTTTAACCCTCTAACGCCCACGCAAATGGCTGTTTTTAACTCTTTTAGAATCTGGCAACCTTCGCGAACAAGTGTAAAAATTTGCGCGGAAATTAGTGTTATAGATAAAACTAATTTGAGTCAATATTTAGTGTCAAAAAATTCCATATACATCGCCTTAGGCGTTCTTGAAGTGCTTTCCCCCGCGGGGGAGTGAAAAGTGGACCAACATAATTAGTGTTCTCAGCATTTAATTAAAAATAAAAGTGAGACTCCACATAGCGGGAGAGCTGCAAAAGTAAAAACAAAAAAAATACAAATACGAATAGCAACACAAATAGTTAGTACACCCAAAGAACGTAAATCGTAAGCAGGTTGTGGACCGTGCTAATTTACCGCCTGAAAGTAGGCAACGAATATACAAATCTGGACAATAACTAGAGCTGCCAGATCTCCAAATAAAAAATTACCCATTTTTATTAAATAAATACCCTGATCAATGCCAAAAACGAAAAAGTTAGTAAAAAACAATAAAAAATGCCTATGAAGCACACTCCTCCTAAGGGGGGAGGCTCCCAACAAAACCAACTACAACTACCATTTCAAGCCCAAACCCCAATGCAACAACAAACTCCGAAATCCATAGGAGCAAGCCAAACACTAACCCCATCCCACCTGCCTAGCGCTAACGTACCTAGTGTTCAGCAGCAAATTGAAGAACTCGAAAGGCAGCTTAAAATGCTATATACCCAACAGCAACAAACCCAGAAACCCCAAACGGCAGGAAACTCAACATCTGCCACCCCATCCGACGAATGGAAGTTCGTTAAAAATTCCAAACGTCAACGAGAAAGCCCAGGTAAGGGCACTGACTCAAAAAAACAGGCTATGTCTGATAAATATTGGCTTGGAACCCGCCAAACAAACGAAAACGAAAACAGATTTGCTGCTCTGGAAACTGAAGAAATAACCCAACCTATTGAAAAAGTACCCAAACCACCGCCAATATTCATAGATAAAGTGCTTAATATTCCCCCTCTGATGAGTTTACTCCAACAAGTTGCCCCAAACTTGTATGATCTAAAGCTCACAGGTAAGGTAAGGTAAGCACGTAAAAGTTCAAGCATCATCCCTGGATGCCTACAAAACCATCGTATCCCAATTAGAACAGAAGGGTACAGAGTTCTGTACTTACAAAACAAAACAAGAACGTAACTTCAAAGTAGTTCTTAGAAACATGCACTACTCAATAAACCCGCAAAAAATGTCGATTCTTTAAAAGATCTCGGTCACTCAGTCACAAACATCTGGAACATAAAACACAGAGTCACGAAAAAGCCTCTACCCATGTTCATCATTGAGCTCAAACCCGACTCCAACAACAAGCAGATATATCAAATCAAAAACCTTCTGCACTCAAAAATTACTTTCGAGCACCCACACCCGAAGCGTAAAATACCACAATGCGCCAACTGCCAGCAATATGGCCACACAAAGTCCTACTGCCGTCGAAAATCAGTATGTATAAAATGTGCTGGAAACCACCTCTCCTCTGATTGCAAGCGAAAGACAAGATCTGACGATGTCAAATGCGCTCTATGTAAAGGTAACCATCCAGCAAATTATAAAGGCTGTATGGTATACAAACACCTCCAATGCGCCAAATACCCAACTCTGAGGAAAAAAGCTCCTGCACAGCCTCAAGAGAAACCACAGCAGCCAAGTCAAACCCCAATTCAGATTGAAACCCAAATTCAAATTGACCCATACACATATGCTGAAGCAGCAAAGAAATGCGTAATACCCCGCTCGAACCCTAATAATGCTGCGAATTGTAATGAAACCCACACACCAACGCAAAACACTAACGAAATGCGAGAAATGATAGACTTACTCAAACAAGTCATGCAACAAATCACAGCAATGATGAGCCTCCTCGTCACCTTCACGACTAAAAACTGTGCACCTTCAGCTCGTTGAAAATTATTATTTGGAATGACAATGGCCTATCCAAACACTTACTTGAAGTTTAAGCTTTACTTCAGACCCATGATTTAGATATACTCCTCATATCTGAGACCCACTTTACTGACAAAAGCTACTTTGAAGTACCCAACTACAAGTTCTACCACACAAAACACCCAAGTAACAAAGCTCATGGAGGCTCAGGTATCTTGATACGGAAAAGTATTAAACATTACAAAATGAATTCATTCCGTACAAATGCTATACAAGCCACAAATATTGTCATTGAAGACCCGAGCGGCCAGCTTACACTCTCTGCTATCTATAGCCCGCCGAGGCACTCAATCAGTACTGCTGAATATGAAAATTTCTTCAAAACTCTCGAAAATCGATTTCTAGTTGGCGGAGATTACAATGCAAAGCACACATTCTGGGGCTCTCGTCTCATTACCCCTAAAGGAAGACAGCTATATAATGCTATTAGCAATCTCAATTTAACTCCATTCTCTACTGGAACTCCCACTTATTGGCCAACATATAAAAATAAAATACCCGACTTAATCGATTTCTGCGTGGTGAAAGGCATGACTTCCTCAGATATAACTTGCAAATCGTGCTTTGAATTGTCTTCCGACCATTCTCCAATCCTGGTAACAATTGATAAAAATTTTACACCGACATCGGATCAATGCCGCCTTTACAATCGGAAGACTGACTGGGAATACTTCTGACACATTATCTCGTCTAAGCTTTACTTGAAATTAGCGCTGAAATCTGCTGAAGATATAGAGGCAGCAGTCGAATATTTTAACAGCTGCATCCAACAAGCTGCATGGAAATCAACTCCCACCCTCATCAGACAAAAAAAGACAAGCGTTACCCACAACATACAAGATAAGCTCAAAGAAAAGCGACTCGCAAGGAAAAAATGGCAACAAACCCGTCACCCCGACGACAAGAAAATATTGAATGCTCTCACCAAAGAACTCAAAAATATCCTCAAAATTTAACACAACAGACAAGTTCAACAATATCTCAGTAATATTGATGCAACAGCTGCAACTGATTACTCCCTTTGGAAAAGCTGCTAGTAAGCTAAAAAGGCCTATTCTCTACAATTCTCCAATACGAATGGAAAATAACTTAATGGGCGAAAAGTGACGCAGAGAAAGCAAACACTTTTGCACGTCACCTAAAATCAGTATTCACCCCACATGATATTGAACCCTCACTAAGCACAACAACAGAAGTGAAAAATATTCTGAGTCATCCCTATCAAATGGACCTCCCCATAAAAAGATTCGCATTATCGGAGGTAAAAACCGTAATAGCGAAACTCAACCCAAAGAAAGCTCCTGGGTACGATATTATTAATGGCAATGTACTAAAACACTTACCTCACGAAGGCATAAAATTTCTCACCCAACTGTTTAATGCAGTACTAATAACTGCATTCATACCTCCTCAATGGAAAGTCGCTCAGATGAAAATGATACTGAAACCAGGAAAGTCCCCCGATTCGGCAGCGTCTTACAGACCCATTAGCCTGCTGCCTGTTGTCTCAAAAGTCTTGGAAGTTCTTTCCTTAAAAGACTCCTACCCAAAATCGAAGAGCGTAAAATTATACCTAATCACCAGTTTGGTTTCAGAAGAGGGCACGGAACAATTGAACAAGTACATAGACTTACCGAGAAAATCTACTCTGCCTTTGAGCAAAAAAATATTTTACAGCTGCCTTTCTAGATATATCCCAAGCTTTTGATCGCGTATGGCACGACGGCCTCCTCTATAAAATTAAAAATACTCTCCCCACAAATTACTTTTTGTTTATACAGTCTTATCTAAAAAATCGTTACTTTTTTCGTCAAGGAAGGAGCAGAGCAGCCTGAGCTTTACGAGAGCTTAGCAGGCGTCCCACAAGGTAGTGTAATGGGCCCAATACTGTACCTACTTTACACATATGACCTCCCAATAGCAGAAGGAGTCACTATCGGCACTTTTGCCGATGACACTGCCGTACTGGCTGCAGACCTCAACCCTAACGTGGCCTCACTCAAGCTTCAAAGAAGTCTAAATAAAATTACCCATTGGCTGAGAGACTGGCGAATAAAGTCAAATGAGTAAAAATCTGTCCAAGTGACGTTTACCACTAGACGTAACACTTCTACTACTACTTAATTGGCACGTAACCGTCTAGACGATTTTGGCCGAATCCAACATAGCGCGCCAGCTATTTCTGTTTCGTGCCGCGTGGCGCCATTTGGGAATACCTAGGGAGCCAGCATCACTGTCCACCTGATCTTCCCAACGCAGTGGAGGTCTCCCCTTTCTGACGTAACACTTGCCCACCCGTAAAACTCAATGGCATTGATATACCGCAAAGTGACGTAACAAAGTACCTTGGTATGCACCTCGACAGAAAACTAACATGGAGAACCCACATATTCACCAAACGAAAAGCTCTTGGTATAAAACTGAGAAATCTTTATTGGCTCATGAATCGAAACTCCCAACTATCAATCGACAACAAACTCCTGCTCTACTCAGCCATCTTAAAACCCATTTGGACCTATGGCATACAGCTGTGGGGAACCGCAGCAAACTCAAATATAGAGATTCTCCAAAGATTCCAATCAAAAACCATAAGAGTGATTGTAAATGCGCCCTACTACGTCACGAACGACCAACTACATCGTGACCTAAAGATACCCACTATCGCTCAAGAAATCAGAAAGTATGCTGCATCATACAAAATGAGATTATTAGCTCACCCCAACCCACTCGTTCTAGCCCTGATGGCAAGACCAACTAATTTCATACGCCTGAAAAGAAAATCTTTTACAGATCTTTATTGATGCACTACAATAAATGGATGCGCTATTCAGAGCAATGCATACATGACCACCATGTTTATTAAGTTATTATTAATTACTAATTACTTTTAACGAACCACAAAATTGTTAGATGTATTTTATTTATACAGTTGGCAAAATAATTGGATGCTAAAAAAAAAAAAAAAAAAAAAAATGTAGAAAATATCAATTAACAATACAGATAGAAGGTTAAAATGTTCTAGGAAATTATTCGCCATAAAATTTCACTATGGGTCTCAGACAAAATCTTTGTACAAAAAACACAAAAGACCACAGGATATATACACATATATTCCGGTTTACGATCCACTTTCATCGGAGGTGAATCGGATCAAATGGCATTCTGCAATTCGATTGACGTCCGATGAACGTCAGATTATTTCGAAGTTCGGAAATCGGCATTCTGGTTCACGATGGATCGGATTTTTGACAGTTTATCGGAGCGATTCTTTCCGTCAGCTTTTGTGTGTCGGAGGCAATAGAAATTTAGATTATTTTTGGAAATATTACCAATTTAATGCAATTAAACTATGATTTTTAAATTTATGCAACATTATTATACAAAACGGGCTTGGTTTAGCTATGCTACTGGCCTTTTCTTTGCAAAATAAGTGAACAAAAGGAATCTGCTTTAGTACAATAGACTGAATAGAGGGAAATAAGTACAAGGAGTTTCAATGTATTGAACCTTTATTTAATAATAAAATTTATTTTCCTTTTATTATTATTTTTTAATAAAAGCTTCTGAAAATAATTTTAATTGTGTATTATTACTACGATTATGTAATATGACTGGGTATCGCAACTCGGGCATAATTTCTGTGCCAGGATGTGCTCCTTTAAGCATTTTTGCCTGATTGTGTCTTTGTAAAGATTTAAGATACCGCCATGCGACATGATTTACAAACATTTGCACGAGAAACTAACAAATCGAAGAAACGTGCTCACTTTCTATGTCCGTTCATGCTCGACGCGTCCTGGCGAGTCACAAAATTCCTGCTACACGATATGTACATATTAAAGATTTGATTGATCGCAACCTGGATCTCAAATTTGCTTTTATGTTTTGCGATCCATAAAAACCAGTGTGGAGCGTCATCCATGGATTGCATCAGTATAACATATTACTATAAATAGTGTAAAACAGCCCAACTGCTAGAGGTTTTCGCATGAAACTTTGTGGGAATAAGCCGTAAATGTTATTTTCACTAAAGTTGGCATTTTCATTGCCATTGAGTTCATGGAGTCCAGTTTTTTTCATAATTTAAAATTACTAATAGTTAAGGTGGGAATCGCAATAATGTACCA
Organism: Urophora cardui; assembly: GCA_960531455.1. NCBI lineage: Eukaryota > Metazoa > Arthropoda > Insecta > Diptera > Tephritidae > Urophora > Urophora cardui. Next base: position 93,323,069 of record OY482672.1, on the reverse strand, counting down.
CTGGTGTTAAGGGAAAATTTGTATATAATGAACCACGATCCTATCACAGAATCATAAAAAAAGTCGCTCCCGCCGGACGATTATAGTACAAGAGATATTCCTTGTTAAAGCAATGTGTGTGTAGCAGACTTTTTGTGTCACCGGCCTTCGGCCGCGCTTTAAAAAAACCTCAGCCGGCAGAATTCTCATTTTCGAGAACTTTAATATTATAATTTAATAATAGTTGAAAGCGTTAAAGGTAGATGAATTATCATCCAAAGAATATTTCCTGAAAGTTTCACAGAAAAATTCCGAGTAGTTTGTAAATAAATAAAATTGGTTCATTCTATCCAAGCTTAGCCGGTGTTAATTTCCGAATTATAAGGTATTCTCGCATGAAACTTGGTGACAGTATTCTATAAATGCCGTTTTCATATATGTTGGCACTTTTTTTTTATAATAGAAAGCAATTTTTAAAAAATTGAATTAAAATTAATGTCCAAATTCCTTTGTTCTTCCATTTATTTTTCGAATAAAAAAGCTGCTGCAGCAATGGAATCCATTTTTAACCATTTAATATATTCTTTCTGAAAATTTTATCTAAAACTTACTGAAAATATAAATTTGCTGTCAAAAATACAAATGTGCCTTCAAAAAATACATATAATTTCGCATAAACGCTACCTAATACTGATTCGAACATAGTTTAACACTCAACAACACTTATGTTCGAAACGTCGTAAACCAGAATACCAATTTTCGTTTTGTCGTAGCAGTCGGTGTCGCCGCGATCGAAGTTCCGAGGGATTGCAGAATAGCTGTGATAGTCACAAATTACGCCATTACATTTTTTGTTCTTTGGATCCTCGCTCCGGAGCCGGAAATTAGCTTTGTTCAATAACTCAAAATTTTTAATTGCTTTTACAAATAGTTGCGAATTTTATGTTCAATAACCCAAAAAATTTGCAAAAGAGATCCAAATTGGGAGAGTAAGGCTTCGAGAGAGTTGAAAATAGTTGCAAGTAAAATTTTCACTTGCAACTACTTGCAGCTTTATAAAAAATATAACCGTCAAAAACATATGATCACAAAAATTTCAATTGGAAATATGCAAACATTTTAATCGCAAATTTCTAATTGCATACTAAATAAATTAGCGCAAAAAGGAATCTTGACGATGTTGTGGAATCTCCAAAGTAGATTTTCGTCTTCCTAACTCAGTTATTTACATTCATTTTCAATTTCAAAGATTTCAATTACAACCTAACCTAAAAATCAAATTGTAAAAACAGCGCATCAGCTGTTTACTTGCAAATGTTTACGATTTTGTGTTCAATAACTTTGGTTGATAATTTTCTCTTTTTCTCGTTTTTACTCTTAATTTATCACTGACGCTCTTCTTGCAAGTAAAGTTGTTGAACAAAGCTTATGAGAATAGGTTGTTGTAAATAAGTAAGTTGTAAAAAAAGTTATGATTAATGGGTTAATGTCTACTGCAAAGAAATTCTTTATTAAATTCTGTAGAAGAAGTCGGAGCTCAAAAACTTCATTTGAGGTTATTTTTATAAGATATTTTTGATAAAGTAATTGTACCTCCAGTTAAACCATAAAACTTGAACCCCTTCCATAAAAAACTCAGACCCTCTGGACTAGTGCTCTGTTCGGCAAAGTTGGTCTGGGAGACATCCTCTTTCATAATTAATAGTCTATTGGACTGTGTTATTAACGTCACCGCTATGGTGCAGTGGGTAGAGTGCTCGCCTGCTATACCAAAGTTCTCGGGTTCTAACCCCAATCCGTACAAACACCAAAAAAATTTCTAATTAATTAAAACCCAATTTTTGGGTTTGCAGAAATAGCGGTCTCTTCTCGGCAGTGGGGGCTGTACCCTCCGAGTGTATTTCTGCTATGAAAAAGCTTCTCACAAAAACTTCATTAACCGTTCGTATTTGCAAAGGAATGTTTCGTTATAATATAATAGTACGTCTTCGATGCCTAAAAAGGTAAGTCAATATGGGCCGGATTTCCATTGGTCGAGCGCGCACCGATACAAATATCCTTTTCAGGGGGCAGAGGGGAAATTTTAGGAGATTATATCCGGCCTAGAAAAAAATGAATTTAAGGGGTAGGAGAGGGTGGTGGGAGGATCATAAAACTGAAAGCCCCACCCTCCGGAGGCCTATGGTTCCGAAGATAATTGTTAAAGTTCGAGGCTCAGATTGGATATAATGAACCAATTTCACTTCAATTTACAAACTAGTTGGAATTTCACCTGAATTTAACACTTTCAACTATTATTAAATTATAATATTTAAGTTCTCCAGAAAGAGATTTTTGCCGACTGAGGGTTATTTTACTAAAGCGCGGCCGAAGGCCTCCAACGCAAATAGATGTTCTGCACACATATATACATATCGCACACTAAATCAAAAAGCGTTACAACTCAAAATTCAAAAATTTTCAGGAGAGCCAAAAACATTTTCTTTTTTATATGCAATGATATGGGAAAAGGCCACGTATAATAGTTATTTTTCAGTTACAAAAGGCTCTGATGGAAAAGATTTTTTGTCAGTCGCTAGAGATATTTTCTGTGTACCGATTTATGAAAGAAACCCGATTTCGAAAAATTTTGAGTTGTGACGCTTTTTGATTTAGTGTGCGATATGTTCGTGTGTTTGTACTTGAAAATTTAAGAAAAAAAGTCGAAAAGTCGACTTAAATCGATTATCATAGCCGACTAATCGACTTCGATAGTCGAAATGATAAAAGTAGAGTCGAGTCTAAAATCGACTTTTTGCTGAGACGACCCAGCCCTATTTGACATTTCTCTTTCTTGTTCTTCCTAAATGTTTGTATATTTGCTTATTTTTACGTCTTTGTTTTGGTCTGTGTGAGATTTCGATAGATTTTCGATACAAAATTAGAGAAGACATCGATATCATCGAGGTTGGCAAGATGATTCAGAATGAACCAGTGTTTCAATCTTCACTCGCTCTCAGAAATTTGTATGGAAATTAGCGAGTTTCGGCACTGGTTTCCTAGTCAAAACAAGATTGAGAGAGAAACTGCAGAAAAAAAGAGCGAAACACGTAATGTGGAGACATGGTATAAGTTCCAATCGTCGGGCATGCGCTCGTCCGACCATATTCTGCATAGGAGTTGATGCATGCTCCTTATCAACTCTTCGCCGCCATGTTTGAATAGCTCGGCTGGCAAGCCGTCAGCTCCCGGGGCTTTGTTATTTTTAAGCCGAGACATTGCTATTCGCACTTCGTCATAATCGGGTGGTGGAACATTCCTACTATCATCTGCTATTGGGGATTCGGGTCGAACATCTCCTTCGGCAATTTCACTGTCGCCGTTATCTAGCAGGGAGGAGAAGTGATCCCTCCACAACTTAAGTACACTCTGGACATCAGTTACCAGATCGCCGTTATCATTCCGGCAGGAATTTGTCCCGGTCTTGAAACCTTCAGTCATCCGCCTGACTTTTTGATAAAATTTTCGAACATCATTCCTATCCGCCAGCATCTCAAGCTCTTTACACTCGCGCCTTTCGGCCTCCCTTTTCTTCATTTGAAAAAGGCGCCTCTCTTCCCTCTTAGCCGTCCGATAGCGCTCCCATACGCTTCGTGTTGCGCCCGCACACAATGTAGCTCTATAGGCGGCGTTCCTTCTTTCCGAGGCGTCGCGGCATTCCTTATCGTACCAGGTGTTTTTTCTGCGGGCTCGCTGGTATCCAATAGTTTCCTCAGCGGCGGTGCGAAGTGAAGTGTGTTCCCATGCCTCGGATACATCGTTTGGTGGAGGGTTGCTCTCAGAGAGCAGGAGTGAGAGCCGGGTGGAGTATTCATGGGCTGTCTGCGTCATGTGCAGCCTTTCGGCTTCAAACTTTCCTTGCTTTCCTCTTAGCAAATTCTTTGCTGCACAGAGGCGGGTGCGTACCTTGGCTGCCACAAGATAATGGTCCGAGTCAATATTGGGACCACGGATTGTGCGCACATCTAGGATGCTGGAGCTGTGTCTGCCGTCGATCATGACGTGATCGATCTGATTTCGCGTTTTTCGATCAGGTGACAGCCATGTGGCTTGGTGTATTTTTTTTTGTGCTGGAATCTGGTACTGCTAATGACCATGTTTCGGGACCCGGCGAAATCGATCAGCCTCGTCCCATTAGGACTAGTTATGTCGTGGAGACTGAATTTTCCGACTGTGCCGCCAAAGATACCTTCCTTGCCCACCCTGGCATTAAAATCGCCAAGCACGATCTTTTTATTGCGGCGGGGGCAGCGATCATAGGTTTGTTCTAACAGCTCATAAAAGGAGTCTTTGGTCGCATCGTCCTTCTCTTCCGTCGGGGCGTGGGCACAGATGAGCGATATGTTGAAGTACTTCGCTTTGATGCGGATGGCGGCTAGACGCTCGTTCACTGGCGTGAAAGACAGTACTCGGCGGGTGAGCCTCTTTCCCACCACAAAACCAACACCAAATATGTGCTCCTTTGCATGGCCACTATTGTATATGACGCAAGACCCGATTTTCTTTGGGTCATACCCCGTCCATCGTACTTCCTGTATGGCGGTGATGTCAGCTTTTACTTTCTCGAGAACATCAACCAGCTGGGCAGCGGCACCTTCCCTATTAAGGGTCCGGACGTTCCAGGTGCATACCCTCAAATCATAGTCCTTTAAACGTTTGCCACGGTCGTCATTAAAAAGAGGTGGTTTCATCCGAGGCTTTATTTTGCTTTTCATTGGATAGGATTTTTACGTGGTGGGTCCCAAGCCCGACGCACAACCCGCACTGCGGAAGTTTTTTATTGTAGCCGGCACCGAAATGCCGAAAGCCACGGTGCCGAACTCATCGATGATGATAATCTAAAATTTCAAAATATACTTATTTCGCTCCAACGTGATACAATTTCAAAAATTTTAGATGTAATTAATCCTCCACCTTTACTTAACAAATATGAAACTATCAATAAAACTTTATGCGAAAGATATTCCTTTAGTGAAGAAAAGAGATTAGAACAATTATTTTCTAATACTGAAATAGGTGATCATTCTCCATCAGAACTTTTTCGATATATGAAATCTCTTACAAGTTCAAATTCAATAGTTAGCCAAGAGTTATTATTTAAATTATGGATCAGAAAACTTCCCCAACAAATTCAAATTCACTTAACTTCTAGTAATAATCAAAATATAGATGAAATTATTATTTTAGCTGACAAACTTTTTGATATTCTTAATAACCTCAATCTTCTAAATCAGCTTTTATAGCTAGTGTTGAAAATAATATACTTTCTGAATGTGTTAAAAATTTAACAGATTTAACTACTGTCATTTTCCAAAATTTAAATAACAACATCTGATATTAATGAATTAAAATTACGATCAAGATCTAGAGAAAGACATAATTCAAGATTTAGAAGATTTTCAAGATTTTCAAGATCTCGAGTAACAATAATAATAATTATGATCAAATTTTTTGGTACCATAAGAAATTTAAACATAATGCCAACAAATGCATTCCACCTTGCAATTTTAACAAAAATAATATTCAATCTAATTCAAGTAATTTAAACTAAAGCGTTCCATTATGATGGTGGCTGATAATGGAAACAATGTAAAACCCTCTCGCCGCCTCTTTATTTATGATAAATTCAATAATTTAAATTTTTTAATTGACACTAGTGCAATAGTTTCAGTTGTTCCTTTTTCCAAATTCAAATCGTATACAAGAAATTCTGATCTTAATTTAATGGCAGCTAACGGTTCTTCTATCAAAACTTTTGGAACGAAACTTTTGAAACTTAATTTAGGATTAAGACGTGATTTCGAATTTCCTTTTATATTAGCTGATATTTCAAGAAAAATTGGGTTATTAGTTGATATGATGAAATAATAGATTCAACTACTAAATTAAAAGTCTCTGGATTTTCAGGTTATTGTGATATATTCTCACTTAAGATATCATTTACTGAAAATAAGTTTAATAAAATTCTTGATGAATTCCCTTCTATTACCTGTGAACCAGATTACACTAAATCAGTGCAACATCAAACAGTTCACAGGATTGAAACAAAAGGAATTTTACCTTTCTCAAAACCTAGACGTCTTGATCCAATTAAATTAAAAATAGCAAAAACGGAATTTGAATATTTAGTTAAAAGTGGAATATGTAGACCTTCTAATTCTCACATTGCTTCTCCTCTACATTTGGTTCCAAAAAAGATCCAAATGATTGGAGAGCTTGTGGAGACTATAGAAGACTCAATTTTATAACTATACCAGAATGTTATCCATTACCTCATATTCATGATTTAACAATTGACTTAAAGAATAAACACATATTTTCCAAAATTGATTTAGTCCGTGCTTATCACCAAATACCAATTGTCGAAGAAGACATTCATAAAACTGCTATAACCACACCTTTTGGAATGTTTAAATTTATTCGTATGCCGTTTGGTTTACGTAACAGTGCACAAACATTTCAAAGATTTATTAACGAAGTATTTTCAGGTTTAGAATTTGTTTTTGTCTATATTGATGACATTCTTGTTGCAAGTGATAATGAAGAGCAACATATAGAACATTTAAAATCCGTATTTGAAAGACTTCAAAAATATAATTTGAATATTAAACCAAATGAATGCATTTTTGGTACAAATAAATTAGACTTCCTCAGTTATGAAATTTCATGAACGAGTTGAAGCAATCATTAATTTTGAAAAACCACTTTCAATCAAAAAATTGCAAAAGTTTCTAGGCATGATTAATTATTACCATAGATATATTAAAATGTTAGCAACAGAACTATGCCCGTTACATGAAATGTTAACATTTACTATTAAACATAAACTTAAAGAACTTAATTGGTCTGAGAAAACAACTAATGCTTTTGAAAACTTTTTGCCCAAAAAACATTACTTATACATTTAGATAAAATGGTCAACTATCACTTGCAGTAGATGCATCAAATGTAGCAATTGGTGCAGTTTTACAAAAATTAGTAATAATACTTTAGAACCACTTGCATATTTTTCACGCAAATTATCTACTACATAAAGCAAATATTCTACTTTTGACAGAGAACTTTTGGCAATATACAACTCAATTAAACATTTTAAACATTTTGTTGAAGGCCGAAAATTTACTGTATTCACAGATCATAAACCTTTAACACAAATTCCTAATTCAAAAACAGATAAATCACCTCCACAAATTAGACATCTCGAATATATTGCACAATTTACAAGTGACATTCAATACATTTCTGGCAAAGATAATATAGTTGCTGATACTCTTTCACGAATTCCAGATATAAAAACAATTTCGTCTCAAGATATACATTTACAAACATTATATGAAGAACAACAAAAAGATAAAATTTTACATGAAATTATTTCTAACAAAAATTCTAAAAATAATTTAAAACAAATAAATATACCAGTCCTTAATCTGAACATTTGGTGTGACATTACTCAACAACCTTTTAGACCATTTGTTCCAAATTCAATGAGGAGAATTATTTTTGGTAAAATTCATTCATTATCACATCCAAGTTTTCGAACAACTAGACGTTTAATTCAATCAAAATATTATTGGCCTAATATGCGTAAAGAAATTAACAATTGGACTTCAACTTGTATCAGTTGTCAAAAATCTAAAATTTCGAAACATACAAAATCTATCGTAGAAAAAATTAGAATGATGGGCGATTTGAACATATACATATGGACCTTGTTGGCCCATTACCTATGTCAAGAGAAAATCGTTTCATTTTAACTATAATTGATAGAAATACACGCTGGCCAGAAGCTTATCCAATTAAAGATATTTCTCTTCTACAATTGCAACAACTTTTGTTCAAAATTATATTCATCGTTTTGGCATTCCACTTAAAATAACTGTAGAACAAGGATCTCAGTTCACATCAAAATTATTCACTGAATTAACTAAATTTATAGGATCACATAAAATTCATACTTCTCCTTATCATCCTCAATCAAATGGAATGATTGAAAGGTTTCACAGAACTTTGAAAACTGCTATTACAGCTTCAGGAGATTCCGTACACTGGTCTGATATTCTTCCTTGGATTCTACTAGGACTTCGTACTTCTATTAAGGAAGATTTGAAATTCTGTCCTGCAGAATTAGTATATGGGCAAACTCTTAGATTACCAGGTGAATTAGTTATTTCAAATGAAAATGATAATTCAATTGAGATGATTACTAAATTAAGAGAATATTTTTCACATATCAGATCGAAAGTTTTACATCACAATAAAGAATATTCTTTTATTCCAAAAAATTTAAAATCTTGTGAATATGTTTTTCTTAAAGTTATTCACAAATCTAATTCACAACCACCTTATGAAGGACCATTCAAAGTTTTATCTAAACATGAAAAAGTGTTTAAAATTCAATATGGAAATAATATTAAAACAGTTTCCATAGATTTACTTAAACCTGCAAATATTATCCACGACTTTACACAAAATACTAATACATTTACACTTTCTAATAACAAAAAGAAAATAACATTCAATATTAATTAATATACTTTTTATTGGAGGGGGAGTATATGTAGGAGTTACTTTGTTAAGTAATTGCAACCCCGACGGTTCGAAGTTCAGTGTAGCCAAATATGTGAACTGTGTTCGAATCAGTGTTGCCAAGTACTGATGCGAAATTCAAGACAGGTAGGCGCAGCGGCGAATTCAGAAACTACTTTTTTTTATTTAGAAAGGTACAAAGCAAATTCACACTATGGCCAACAGGAATGGGCGAGTTCCAAGCGAATACAGATTTTAACCAAGGCGAAACATTATTTTGACATTAAACTATACCAATTACAATATTAAAGTTCTGAATTCACGTATGCGCCTACCTTTCTAAATCTGGCTGGCGGAATTGAGCGGGATTTTCTGACGTTTCTTATCTTTTTGATAAAAGCAAATACATCGTTAGTTTATTTTACTAAAAACTATTTATTTAAATAATAAAATAATGGATTCTATCGCGATAGCAGCTATATTAGTGGAGGAAGAAGAGCAAAGGAATCTGATAAACGAGAGAAAGTTTTTAAGGGATTATAGCAATGCTTTTACTTTAAGCAAACAAACATAAATTTAATTAGAGGCTGAAAATAAAAATAATAGTCTTAATTTTGTGTGAAAGAAACCTTTACCTTCTCCTTTTTTCTGTTTTTCATAGAATTATTTTTAACTACATAAAAGCAAATTGTATACAAAAACAGGGGAAAATTTCAATAACAATGTACCCGGCACCGGAATTTTTCGTTTCTTTTTTTTGGCGATAGATCACTAAAATGCAAACGAAATCTTGCGGAAACTTATAACTCATTAATAACACAGTATTTTTGCGTAGAGCACCCTTATGCACTGCGCCGTGCTTTGAAAAGTAACCCTCAACCGACAGAACTCCCTTTCTGGAGTTAGATCTGGAGAGATTTACAGTAATTTTGCGTAGTCGGGAGTGTTATAACTAGTAAAATTATCATTCGCAGAACTTTTCTTGAAGAATTCATTGAAACATTCTTAGTGGTTTGAAAATAAATATGGCGGGCGCATTATACTGAAGCCGGCCTTCCACCACCTGCAATATTTATTTGAATGCGTCTTTATTGAGACGAAAGTTTTGACTGACATGGTAAATTGTTGGTAATACACATTCATAATTCATTAGTTGCTTTTTTACAGTAGTCAAACAATAGTTATCATCTTCAGAAAATGCATTATTATTCTTTGGTGTAAATATATTTTAATTTCCAAAATCTCCATACACACGTATTTAAATCACCGTTATTATCAATATTTCACAATTTTTTCTCTGAAGTTTTTCTTTGCATATAACAGCAATTCAATCTCGGTGGAAAATGCAATGGACCCACGCCATGTTTGTGGCTTCTCGCGACCGGTTGATTAATATATTTACATATATTCACACTTATTAACACTTAATCCAACATCATACATGCATTTACACAAATTACTTAAACTTTTATTGTAATTTTTTGATATTTTGTTAATATCGCCGCAACCAAATACTTGCGGCAAATTTCGGCACGAAAAACTGTCAAAATGTTCGTCCATTCGGTGTTCTTAAGGCCGATTTACCGAACTTCGAAAGATTCGGCGCGCCGTCGGTTGTCATAATGCCGATTTGCCGAAAACGTCATTTCGGTACCGCCGACGGTGTTGGTGATAGTGGCATTTGACAGTATTCGTGGATTGGGCGTCATAATTTTACCTAGCTCAATGGGCTAGGTAAAATTTTGACATTTTGTAAATACATACATATACAAGTAACACAAATATTTAAAATCAAAATAACATCAGATCATTACATGAACACATTTCTTATGTTTCCATTAATACTGCCATTAACAATTATATGCATTTTACGTTTTAAAATTGTATCGCTGCTCGTTGTCGCCCAAAAGTTTATCTCTGTAACTGTTAAAATGTTCTCTTCCGTTTGGCACAGCAAAATTGTTCTTTTTTTTTTTCTCAACATGACAAAAAATTACCTAATTTTCCCATAGAGAAAAATGTTACCGATTGGCACACAGCTGAACGCAACTTTTCGGACTCTTTCGGACTATTTCATGCGTTTTTATTACTACAACGGACGCGCTTAGGATAGTTTACATATTAGTGCTGCCAAGTCTGATAAAAGTGATCCGCATCGTTCCGGTGAGATTGTGATTCAGATACGGAACTGGATCGCCCACGGGAACGCTACAAATAACAGCACCATCGTATATGTATATGTATGACACCGTCACAATTATGTATGTATGCTTGGTAGTGATCTATCAGACCATTTACATATACGAGATTATCTACTTTTTTCGAGGTTAGCACAAAATCTTCGATTGAAATTCGAGATTTGCCATACAAAAATCCGCTACCAAAAATTCGAGATTTAAAATGAATCTCGGATTATGACCAAGGCAGATCTAGGAAGGTAGGTCTGGCGGAGAATTCAGAAATTTCCCATGTATTTTGTTATTGTAATTGGTAGAGTGTAATGTCAAAATGTTATTTCGCTGTGGTTAAAATCCGAATTCGCTTGGGGCTCGTCTATTCCTATTGGCCATGATGTGAATTCGCTTGGATTTTGACTCTACCTTTGCATATAAAAAAGTAGTTTCTGAATTCGCCACCGGGCCTACCTTCCTAGATCTGCCTTCCCAGCTAGAACCCCAGCCAGCAAGGTACCGTACATTTTACGAACATTGCGATTTACGAGCCATTCTCGAATAAGGGCCTTTTCACATTACTCGGTACGACATCGGATCGACATTTTTTGCTCGGTATTTTCAGCCTACCGAAACGATTCCGCGTTGCTGTGTTTTCCACACTTGTGGGAATACTTTCGGTGCGTAATCGGCAGAAAATAGGAAAACAAACATCGAAATTTGCAAAACAAAGTTTTTAACTTCAACAAATCACTCAATAATAACAATAATGTCTTCTAGCGAAAACGAAGACATTATAACTTGCTACATTTATAACCGAAACGAGTTTTTTACTGACTTTGTTCTTCTTCTTTTATTACGCCGCAAAAATGTATGCAGTAATTCCTCAAATTTTACTGACCGGTCTTACCGCGTTCCGGTATACCAAAATTAATCCGCTCCGATTTAATGTATGCAACACTAAAGGCGAGTTCCCGTGGCAGTGATCCAGATCCGGATACAAATTTTGCAAGCAAATGCAACAACAATTTGGTGATCCTGGTATTTATATGGATCAAAAAAATCTATTACAATCTATACGCATCCGAAATTGATACAGATAACCACCAGGATCACAAAATTCTTGTTGCATTTGTATGCAAACTTCTTATCCCGATCTGGATCACTGCCACGGGAACTCGGCATAATGTGAAAGAGCCAATTGAAATACATGTGGTCAGTAAGGTTTCGGTATACTTTCGGTAAAAACCAAAAATGTCGATCCGATACCGCACCGAGTAATGTGAAAGCGCTCTAAGAAAACAATAACAAAAGAAACTTTTTTCTATCATGTCAAAAAAAAGAAAACGAACAATTTCAAACTCAATATTTTAAAAGTAAGTATGTATGTTTGTAAATTTCTACATTTACGATAAAAAAAAACGGACGTAAAAAGGTTCATATACGAGTGCTTTTTCGATACATTTACGACACCCGTAGGCACTGAACATTTTAAAGCGAAACAGTATTCGTAGGCGAATCGTAAACGGATATCATAAACGATATTTTATTAGAGTTTTCTTCGAGAAAACATCCGTTTACGAGCTCGTTTACGATGATTTTGCTGGCTGGGACTATGCCTTAAATGATCCATTAAAGCCTATACACACTTGCGACTCAATCGATTTAGTCGGGCTTTGAGTTGCATGGGAATGTATGGAAGCATTCACACTACATTCAATTAGTCGAACAACTGAAACAGTTGGATTTGCATTTTGCGACTCAATCGAATTGGGCTGTTGAATTCACACTACGCCAACTATTTAGTCGAATCGGTGGCAGCTATTCACACTACAGACTAAATAGTCGTGCGATTAACAATGACATAGTGTTGCCAATGTTCACATTTTACACAGCAAATTTTACATAGATTTTTAATTAATTTTTATTTGGCGAAAAGCGAACAAGTTCAAAGCTACGTATTACCAGCGATGGTAGAAATGATAGCTATTTCGAAGAAAACCAATTCTTCATCATCAGATTTCTTTTCGGGATCAAGCCGGGAATCGAACTTAGACCCACCGTGAGAAGGTGTTAATGTTAGGGACGCGCTAACCAACTCACCCAAACACGGCCTGGTACGTAGTTGAACTTTTTGTCGCTTTTCTTAATTTTTAATGTAAAAAAATTGAATTTTAATATCGAAGAAATAATCATATATAGACATTTATATAAATTTGTATTGAGCATACGTCAGCTGATGATGGGGTTTATGTGGTCTACACCTTTTCCAGTTTAAGTTCAGAAAATTACAATTGAAGTTCAGAATTTCCAATTCAAGTTCAGAAAGTTACAATTGAATTTCAGAAAATTACAATTGAAGTTCAGAATTTCCAAATGAACTTCCATTGTAATTTTCTGAACTTCAATTGTAACTTTCTGAACTTAAACTGGAAAAGGTGTAGTCAGGTTGCTTGCTGCAAGGGGGCCGGTATGTTTGGGCCAAACTTGGGTAATATCAAGTACCAGTACGACTTGTGACAAGTACATTTTAAAGGAATTGTACTGGTACTGGTACTGGCATTCTCAAAATTTTCAAGTACAAGTACAAGGAATTGAAAAAGAATTGAAGTTTTAGCAAATACTTCAAAGTATTTTAAAAGAATTTAAAGTACTTGAAAAGAATTGAAAAATATCATTTATTTTTGTAATTTTTTTTTAAATAATGGCTTCAAGATTGTAAGTAATTCAGTGGCGTAGTAATGGGGGGGGGGGGTTTTGGGGACAAAACCCCCCCGAAAGATTCGTTTTGACCATAAAACCATCTTTGACTTTATTAGCATGCAATTCTTTTTCAGGAAAAAATCTATGAGAATAGTAATTTTTCGAAATTGGTAATTCGAAATTTAGCGCTTTTTCACGAAGTATTACTTATAATTCTAGCGTTTGTTGAGCCGTAGGAAAGTGCAAGAACCGCAGGAATTTTACCACAATTTACATTCTTTGTACTTATATTCGCTCTTTTGTGGTAAAATTCATTTCATTTCATTTCATTTTATTAGTCTTGTGTAACCAATTCACTTACAGACTATGACAAGAATTTATACTTAACCTAATAGGAGACAAATTAAAAATAATTCATAATAACATGACTTTTAAAGTCACAAGATTTCATGCAAAACCCGAACAAAATTTGATTTGGAAGAGAACAGCTCAAGTGCTGAAGAGTTTAACCCTTAAACGCCTAGTGGTCCCTGCAGTAGCCAACCGCTAATTTTGAAAATTTTTTGTGCTTGGCACGCATTCTCGGAAATGGCAAGATAAAATATGTAGCGTTGGTCAATCCGTTATATTTTAGTGCAATTGAATATAGTTTGCAAGCATTGTAGTCAGTTGTTATTTGATTTCATTGAAAGTGCCTCGAATGAAGGTGTGAAAGTTTTTTTGGCTATATTTATGTGAATGGTGCAAGTGATACAGTGCATAGTTTTTATTGAAATCTAAAAACCGATATCGTGGATATACAAAAAATTTAGGTAAGTGCAAAATAAGCAAAAAAGATGGAAATTGTGCTATTTATGAGATAAAATCCGGTTGGTTCTTTGAGGAACCAGTAGGTGCTCATCAAGAAAATATTTTTATACCCGATCGTGTATTTTCACAAGGGCGTTACTATTTAGAATTTTGTTAAAAAAAAATATATATATATATATTTTATTGTAGAATGTCAGTGCGAAGTCGTCGTTTTAATAAACAGGAAGATTTGGAGCAGTTCCTAAATGATTTCGACTGGTCAAATAGCGAAGATGGTTTGGATTTTTCAGATGATGACAGCATCGTTGATCCGAGCATTAATATTTCGGCTATTGAACAAACTGCTGGATCGGATAGTGATGATAGCACAGGGGGAATATCGGCAAATGAAGAAAATAGTTTTGAGAATTCTGCTGAGACTCCAGGTGTAGACATTGGCATGAATGAAATTGGTGAAGGTGAAAATGTTTTGGGGGATCCTTCCCGTTGGGGCGAATACGTCACATTATTTTCGAGCACGAAAGTTGAAAAAGACGCTGTTGAGTTTAAAAAACCTTTGTGGAAGCGACAAAATTTGCAATTAAATGAAAGTTGGGTTAATTTTCGAGGTAGCGACACCCTTACTCCCGAAATAATGGCTTTAGATACGCCGTACCAGTTTTTTTCATTTTTTATAACTGACGATATAATTTCGAATATCGTAAACCAAAGTAATTTATATTCAATACAACAAAATGTATCAGGTGCACTTAACACCACACCCGACGAGATCAAACGCTTTCTTGGCATAAACTATTTGATGTCAGTTCTAAAATATCCAAACGTTCGCATGTATTGGGGTGAAAATGGTAGTCCCCATATTATGGAAGCTATGACTCGAAATCGTCACGAAAAACTTCGCCAGTTTCTGCACGTGAACAACAATAATGAAATGCCTCCTTGTCGAAATCCACGTGACTTATGTTCTGAGCAACAGGAGGAGGAGCAACCAACATCAAGTACGCAAATGTTGCAACAACGAAGAACAGACAATTGCAAAAGTGATCGGTTATTCAAATTACGACCATTGATTGAGGCACTGAACCGAAACTTTAACAAAGTTCCAAAAAAGGGGCGGCTTTGCGTAGACGGGCAAATATGTTCAACGAAAAAAAATCATTTCTTGAAGCAGTATATGCCCGACAAACCACATCCTTGGGGATACAAACTATTTTTGTTATGTGATGACCTAGGATTTTGTTACAATTTCGAAATTTATTCAGGGAACGAAGACAACCCGATTGAAAATGAACCAAACTTAGGGGCATCAGCTAATGTTGTAGTTAGATTGTGTCGATCCGTACCCCGGTTCGTTAATCACTGTATATTCTTTGATAATTATTATACGAGCCTACCGCTGCTTGCTTATTTACGCACTCAAGGCATGCATGCATTGGGTACAGTTAGACGCAATCGACTTCCTGGCTGCAAGCTTCCAGAGAAGATGAAAAATCGCGGCGACATGGATGAATATGTCGCATCTTTCTACGGGATCGAGATATCGACCGTATCTTGGAAAGATACAAAAGTTGTGAACGTGGCTTCAACAATAGCTGGCATAAAACCGTTCAATTCCAGCGAGGGAATCACACCCCAATGCTCTCCTTCTGTTCAAAGGTTTAATAAGAAAACCAAGAATGTGGAAAATATCCCATGTCCCAATGTTATACACGAATACAACAAATACATGGGTGGGGTGGATCTTATGGACTCATCTCTAGGTAGGAGTCATATCCGCATTAAGTCACGTAAATGGACCACTAGGTTGATATACCATATGCTGGATATGGCAATGATTAACTCCTGGATATTATACAAACGCCATTATTCAATGAGTCCACGAACAATGAAGGCATTGAACCTGCATGAATTCATTTGTGAAGTTTCAAAAGTTCTTATGAAATCTGGTACCCAGCTTCTAAATAGAAAGCGGGGAAGTAACATTGAAAAGGAGATTTCTGCGAAACGAGCTCGTCCTAATAGTGCTATGTTACCTCCTCGTGACATACGGTTGGATAACGTCGGCCATTTTGCCGATTTCATTGATAATGGAAAGCCAAGATGCAAACATCCTGATTGCTCATCACGTACGCAGGTTTATTGTATGAAATGTGACGTTTCTTTATGTTTAACCTCAAAAGAAAGTTGTTTCTTAGATTTTCATACTAACTAAATGTAATTAATGAATACTCTGTCTATTTTCTGAAATAAAATTTTATTGAAATATGGATTCTAAAAATTCATTTACTGTAAATATACTTTTCTAATGAGCTCCTGGTGGTTCCTCAAGGGACCAACCGAAAAAACACCCATTAAATTCCGAGCGCATACTTTATACAAAAACTCGTAGAACAAACATTGTTTAAAATCAAGTTTTTTATATAATATTTAATTTTCAGTCAAATCGGAGATATCAGGCATTTAAGGGTTAAGAGATAATTAAGTTCTTTTAAAGCTCTGTAAATGGGCGCATTCGCCGCATAATTAGAACACACATGTGACAGAGAAAAAAGCTCGTAGTTTCTAAGACAGCGTTGTGGAATATTGAAACAAATAGACTCAAGAAGAAAAGGACAATCAATAGCACTATTTAGGATATCAAAGACAAAAGAGAGTGAGAGAATAACTCTTCCAACATTTAAGGATTTGAGATTAAGTAATTGGCATCGGGCACTATAACTGGGTAATGGGTCAGCAAAATTTAGAGAACGAAGAGCAAATCTCAGAAACACTTTTTGGACGCGCTCCAAACGTTTTATATGACAGTCCTACGGTTCCTGCACTTCCCTACGGCTCAACAAACGCTACAATTATTATACGGTATTGCTGTTATTAACATGCTAATAACAGAAAAGTAACGCCAATTATTTAAATTTCAAGTTTTCTTTCAATTACTTATCATCTTAATCAAATAATATTAGTATAAACTACAATGGGAATAAATATGCAATGTATAAGAGTATCTGAACTTGAGATTTTACTTAATGTCTGTCAAAATGGAATATTAAACAACTAAATTATATAAGAAAATTATTATTTATAACCGTAGCACATAGGTAGATTTTCAAGTTTTATGCGGCCAAAAATATTTTATTGTGTACATCTATTCCAAATTGCTTGTTTAATGCAAAATTTTAATAATTTGTGTTAAAAGCAGGGACCGATTTTAATCGTTATTTTCATTTCTTCGGATGAAAAAATCATTATGAAAACTTCGTTAACAATAAAATGCAAGTATGCCGATACAATGATTTTAGCACATTCTATCCAAATATGAGCTCATCTTTATTCTAAAGATTTTTATTTTTTAAATTTTTAAATAACCATTATTTACGATTTTTATTTTTTCGATCAAAAATAATTTTTTTTATTGAATTTAAATTTTTCCGATGAAACTTGATCGATATTTTATGATTTTTATTTTTTCGATCAAAAATAATTGTTATAATTGGATTTAAATTTTTCCGATCAACTTTAATCAATATTTTTTTATTTTTTCTCCGATCATAGTAAACTTTTTCAAACGTTAGTGAATCCTATATTTGATGGCTTGAAGTTGACGATTGTGCCAACATTGGCGCAGTTCTATTTGAGAACAAAATTTGCAAAAAAAAAACAAGTTTTTAGATGTTATTATAATCGGAAAAATTTAAATCCAATAATAAAAATTATTTTTGATCGAAAAAATAAAAATCATAAAATATCGATCAAGTTTCATAGGAAAAATTTAAATCCAGTAATAACAATTATTTTTGATCGAAAAAATAAAAATCATAAAATATCGATCAAATTTCATCGAAAAAATAAAAATCAAATTATAACGATTAAAAATGATTTTTTTTATAAAAATGATAATCGTTACGGTCCCAGGTTAAAAGTAGAGCTCTCGATTTTTTTTTGAACATTTTCGAGTAGCCCGAACAGTTGTTGTTCAAATGCTCGAAGAGTTGTTTGTTTGTTTATTACCCGTATGTTTGTACGGGCATTTGAACAATTCGGGTATTTTGAAGTTTGTTTTTTTCTTTTGTTTATTATTATTATTTTTTCTTTATATGTAGTTTTTTTTATTTTTGTTTTTCCGATACACATTTTTTTTGTTTGTAAGCTCGAATGCTCCAATGTTTGTACGGGCATTTGAACAACAAACGGGTTTCAAACAAAGACGATCAGATCGAATTGCTCGATACCCGGGTATCTAGGGCTCTAGTTAAAAGTCGATTTTATTGAAAAATATATACAGTGACTCAAAAAAAAATCATACGCCAGAGTTTTTAAATTTATTTCAAACAGTTCTGTCGAAAATTTGACTCTCTTGTTTTCGTTGAAAAATGTAAACAATTTTTCAATAAAAATCGTCTTAAGCAGGATTTCTAAGCTTATGGAAAAATCCGAAAAATCGTAGAAATTTCTAAAAGTGGATTAAAAATTTCAAAGCGCGGCCAGAATTTATAGAAGATTTTGAGGAGATTTCTAAGTGTACTGTTATGTAGCCAACCAATTTTAGTGTAAAAAGTGCTATTCTCAATGCTGTAAAAATTTCCGTCGATTTTAGTAATTTTTTTCTGTAGGGTGTTTGCGTTATATGTACGTGAGACCGTTCTAGTTTGTGGTACTTTTTACATTTTTATTATACATTTTTACATTTTATTGTATTTTCTATAGAGAGGGTACAGCATAATGTGGGCGTGACCACACCCATTATCAACAGTGTTATCTCTCATCAGACCAAGCCTAAAATATTCTCGTTAGTGCAAAATTTCATCCCTTTATAAGATGTCACGTTACACGTCACAAGTTTCCAAAGGGAGTTTTACAATTTTTTTTTAAGTATGCGTGGTTACAAACCGATTTTGGTAAAATTTTACTACAAGTAATAAAATTACATATGTACCTACACCAAGTTCCGCCGTAATATATCAATTATTTGTCGAGTTATGGGCTCCGAAATCTCTTAGATTCACGATGCCACGCCCATTTTAAAAAACATGTATGGTTTCTCTTTTTGTCCATAGTTGGACTCATGCCGCAAACTTTCAATGAATTATCTTCATACTTGACAAAGAAGTCGCTTAAAATGTTCTTATTAGGCCACTTTATAGTTCCCATATATAAAAGTGGGCGTGGTCGTCCACCGATTTGGACAATTTTTCGTCCAATCGTGTGCCTTAGCAAGTAAATCACGCTTTCCAAATTTCAGCTTATATATCTACTACCGTTTCTGAGTTATTGATGACTTATAAAACTTTTAGAATTTATCCTGTCATAAGTGGGTGTGGCACCGCCCATTTTCGAGAATTTTAATTTATTTCTTTATAAAGCGTAAGCTCATTGCATGGATGGAATTTCATCCATTATCACTTTTTGCGTGTTTTTCGATATATACTATATAGGGAAAGTGGGCGTGGTCATAATCCAATTTCGCCCATTTTCAATACCAACCTTTCCTGTCTAGTTAGGAGCCTCTGTACCAAATTTCATCAAAATATTTAAATTACTACGTACAGTTGAGTATAATAATTTGTGAGAAAATGTGCTAAGTCCACCTAAAAAAAACAAAATCATATAAAGCAAATGTGCTAAGTCCTAAAGAAGCTCATAACTTTGTACAAGCCTTATATTAAAATGTGCCGATAACTGGTATTTTAGCACCACCATCTGAGGAAGAAAACTGCATTTTCAGACTTTTAAAATAGTAACAACAAAAAAAGTTAGGAGGTTTTTGTCTCTCCTGAAAAGTTACCAGAAATGGACTTAGCACATTTGCTCACGAAGCCAACGATATGTATTTTAAGCGATATTTGTGTACTAAAATGTTAAATTATAGTCTGAAAAAATTACATTTCGCTAGCTTAGAGTGTCTGAGATACTTGTCATATTTCTACTCGTTGTTATTCAGTGATACGCAAATTGTGTAAGTCCAAAAAGCGATAAAAATTGTGTAAGTCCAAAATATTTATATGAACAGAAATATTTTTTTATTTCGAATTTTTTTTTTTTTTTGTTTTTTGTCTCTCCTACAAAGTTTTAAAAAAGGACTTACACAATTTGCATTCTACGCTAGCGATTTTTATCATTTGTAAAAAAAATTGTAGTTTTTTTTTTGGTAATTTTAATTTTGGTAAATTTTTTACATTGGCTGTGACCCCCCCCCCGAAAAATTCTCTAGCTACGCCACTGAAGTAATTGAAAGTACTTGAAAAGAATTGACAAATGTACTTGAATCGATTTTTCAATTCTTTTCAAGTACTTTCAATTACTTACAATCTTGAAACCAATATTTAAAAAAAAATACAAAAATAAACGATATTTTATATTTTTTACCAGGGACCGAAAATAACGGTTATTTTTTCTAGTGTGGTGAAAAGGTTACGCAAAAATAACCTTTATCTTCTTTTTTTTTGTTATATTTAACCATTATCATAAGAGAAAAATTTTTTTGGTCCTTAATAACCGTTATAACAACCAAAAAACCGTTTTGGGCTTGAATAACCGTTATAGCAACCAAAAAACTGTTTTGGGCTTGAATAACCGTTATAGCAACCAGAAAACTGTTCTGGGCCTGAATAACCGTTATGGCAACCAAAAAACTGTTTTGGGTCTGAATAACCGTTATTAAGATTTTTATTTTTTTTTGGTCAGCTATAAAGGTCAAACCTATTTATTTGTCACTTTCCCTAAATATTTCTGGACGATATTGGTATCAAATGAAAGGTGTTGATCTGGACTTTTACATAGAGATGTATTGGTAATGATTCCTAGGTCGGGTCCGCAGATATGGGTCAAAATGCGGACCTGGATGACCCCAGAAAAAATCTGAGCGATATTGGTGTCAAATGAAAGGTGCTTTGCAGGGCTTTTACATAGAGATGTATTGGTTATGATTCCTAGGTCGGGTCCGCAGATATGGGTCAAAATGCGGACCTGGATGACCCCAGAAAAAATCTGAGCGATATTGGTGTCAAATGAAAGGTGCTTTGCAGGGCTTTTACATAGAGATGTATTGGTTATTATTCCTAGGTCGGGTCCGCAGATATGGGTCAAAATGCGGACCTGGATGACCCCAGAAAATTCCTTGGTATCAAATGAAGAGTGTTGAATAGGACCAAAGATTAACAAAATCGGTTGATGACCATGACCATTTTTATATGGGTCTAATAAAAAATATTTTACGATATTTTTGTTGAAACTAACGGCTATTAAATATGTATAGATTTTTGAAAGTAGACCTGACACCGGCTCTTTTTAGACAAGGCATCTGCGAGACTTATGAGCCCGTAACTCGATAAATAAAGCTGCGCGACAGCACATTTGGGGGCAGAGTAATATAAAATCTAAATTATAATACTTTGTGTACTAGTGCATCTAAGTATAAAAATATTAACCTCAGGGATCAAAACGGTTTGGCGGCCTTTCGTTCTCTGTGGGAATTATTCCGACACCAAATAACCACCCTCAATCTTTGTCATAGTGTAATTGTAATTGTGATATTATGACGAAACTTGATACACGCACTTTCATCATTTGTGGTAATATATGTATATTTAAAAACTTGGTGAAATCAGTTTATAACTACGCCTACTTCAATAATATATTAAAAAAAAATGCCCCTTATAAAAACTCTGTATGTTGCATAAGATTTATACGCTCAGTCTGGTTACACTGGTCGACAAAATTTCAACATATTTTTGTTACAGAAATAAAATTTTACTTTTCTAAAGGATTTCGGTGCGCTGAATCCGAATCTGAAGTCTGATTTTCTGTAATACGTTCAGTTTTTTAGATATTCATGCCCAAAGAGGCGAAAAACACGTTTTATGGCTATATTCGCCCCTCAATATCTTTTAAATTACTTACTTATTTTAAAAACTGATTAAAGCTATTGAAAGCTCGGCCATTTCTCTTAAAGACAACGTTTTAATTTTTCGGATATCTAATTTAGGTATATAGTAATATATGTTTTTGCACAATAAGGTATTTGTCGTCGAAAAAAACGGCAGCATTTGTAGCATGTTTTAGGCGCAATCAAATTTTGTAGTTGCTCAGCAGAACTTTTTTTTTTTTTTACTAAGCCACTTACATACTGTAGTGGATTATTTATATATATACATATAAATATTCTACCTTTTTTAAATAATACTTTATATTTATAATGTAAAATTATTAATGTGTTTTTAGTTATTATAATTGTTCATTCTAATATTATTTTCAGAGAATTAAGAACATAAAATGTTCATCTTAATAAAATATTTTTTATAAAAATAAATAGAAAATTTTTTGGAAATTTCTGCAGGTAGAGCAATAACGATTTCAAGAAAAGCCCCAATTCAATCCGCCCTAATCCCCATCCCTATTTTTTAAAATAATATTTTTATCAAATGTTAGAATTATCAATTAAATACTGTATTCTACTTTGTAATATTTTTACTGTGTTTATAACTGTATAGAAAAATGAATTTAATCAAATGTTTTTAGATTGTTATATCATATAAAAAAATTTTATTTTTTTTTAATTCTGTAAAATTTTCTCAACGAATAAACTATTATAAACCAACCACTAAAATTATAATTGCGAATACATATGCAATATCAAATAGGAGGTTTTAACCAATGTTAGAGTTATTTTCATTTTTATGTCTTGTTTTCATATTCTACCACACATACTTTCAGGGGTGCCACGCCCCCATTTCGAATAACTCAAAATTTCTATCATAGGTTATGCATTGATTTCGTTTATTCTGCCACTAAGTTTAGATATTCTACGGAAAATACTTCCAGAGTATGCAGCATGAAAGATTATGTTTGTATGGAAGGTGCCACGCCCCTCAATATTTTCCACTTTTTTTCCGGAACCGATTCGAGGTAATTACGAACCAACTTTCAGAAGGAATTATCCAGTTTAGTGCAGTGGTTCTCAAGTCTTATGTGACCGAACAAACCAAGAGCAAAATAAGAATATCAAGTTTAAAATGTTTTTTTCAAACAGTCCCTATTTTAATACATATATCACCACTCATTAATATTGAATTTTCACTGGGTCCTGAACTATGATAAAAAAAAACCGCGTGTAGCACAGTTCATATGATAGAATTTAACTTCTTACTATGGTT
This sequence comes from Urophora cardui, assembly GCA_960531455.1. Lineage (NCBI taxonomy): Eukaryota > Metazoa > Arthropoda > Insecta > Diptera > Tephritidae > Urophora > Urophora cardui. The sequence continues at coordinate 93,299,695 of OY482672.1, read as the reverse complement.
TCAGAAAAATGGCATAAAGTTGTATACCTTAGTAAAACCCACTCATATTTCTGTGTGGAATAACAACGAATAAATCAGTGAAAAGTGTGGTCGATTTAAAATGACAAGATTTGCAGTAAAAACTGTAAAATTTAAATTTGAAGCTGCTTTCTAGGTTTTAAAATCTTTAAACTCGCTTTTCTCGAAACCGCACTTTAGATTAGACGTTGTTTCATTATTCAAGCGACGTCACACTTTATAAAAATGAAAATGCCTAGATGACCGATCCTTCGGGTTACAGGCCTCAGCAAAATCAAATTAGTTACAGAACAAGTGAAGGAAAGAATTTATATTTTCAAAAGTTCGCCTCTCTTCATGTCCTATAGTCTCCTCTCTACTATTTCCTTTCTCTTTCCCCTTCCCTTACATTTCCGTATCAGTTTTATTTTCTGTTTGCCGTCACATTTCCCCTTCCTTCCCTTTCCCTTTGCCTTTCTCTACTGCTCTCCCTTACCTCTTCTTACACGTCCTTTCTCCATTTCCCTCCTATTCCTTCTCTCCTTCCCTGTGCTACCCTCTCTCTCTTTCACCAACTCTCTCCATCCAATTTTCATTTGTTTTTCCCCCTCCCTTTCCGTCCCTTTTCCTTTCCGTTTCCCTAGGGAACCGGGTTAAACATAACATCGAATAGAGGTCTATATTGTAGCTCTGATTACCTCTTTTCATTTGATACCAATATAGCTCAGAGATTTCTGGGGTCATCCAGGTCCACGTTTTGACCCATATCTGCGGACCCGACCTAGGAATTATAACCAATACATCTCTATGTAAAAGCCCTGCAAAGCACCTTTCATTTGACACCAATATCGCTCAGATTTTTTCTGGGGTCATCCAGGTCCGCATTTTGACCCATATCTGCGGACCCGACCTAGGAATCATAACCAATACATCTCTATGTAAAAGTTCTGATCAACACCTTTCATTTGATACCAATATCGTCCAGAAATATTTTGGGAAAGTGACCAATAAATAGGTTTGACCTTTATAGCTGACCAAAAAAAAATAAAAATCTTAATAACGGTTATTCAGGCCGAAAATAGTTTTTTGGTTGCCATAACGGTTATTCAGGCCCAAAACAGTTTTTTGGTTGCTATAACGGTTATTCAAGCCCAAAACAGTTTTTTGGTTGCCATAACGGTTATTCAAGCCCAAAAACACTTTTTTGGTTGCCATAACGGTTATTCAGGCCCAAAACGGTTTTTTGGTTTTTATAACGGTTATTCAGGCCCAAAACGGTTTTTTTCTCATGATAATGGTTAAATATGACTTTTACCCCATTTCTCTTATAACCGTTACGTCCCTGTTTTTTACATGTCGCTTGTAGTCCATATTATGTTTATTTAACAAAATGCATTTGAAATTTAACATAAATGAATAATTAAATTTAATTTAAAACAAAAAAAAAATAATTCAACATAAAAAAATTATAAGCAAAAATATAACGAAATTCGACAGTAGGCGAATTCTTGTTTTTTTAAATATTGGTTCCAACTTGATGTTCCGTCGTCGATTGTAAGTAATTGAAAGAACTTGAAAATTGAAAAATCGATTCAAGCAAATTTTTTAATTCTTTTTAAATACTTTGAAGTATTTGCTAAAACTTCAATTCTTTTTCAATTCCTTGTACTTGTACTTGAAAATTCTGAAAGTACTTAGTACGGACTAATTACTTCAAGATCAAAATAGAAAGTATTTGGCCAGTAGCCCAAACCCAATTTCAGCGCACCCTAATATTTCACTATATGTGAACACACCCCTTGTAACCCTGCAAGTTGCAACTCTGTAAGTGGCAACTCCGTAAGTTCGGAGTAACATTTTTCATAACTGGGTAAGAATTTCTGAAACGGGCCACCCAAAACATAAAATATTTCCATTTTGATCGGTAGTGGCGTTTTTGGAAAGCTCTTTTTGACACCAATAAACACCTGATTTTGTTTTTGGCGACAAAATTTTTTTTGTTATATATAAGCAATTAAATTTTTTTGACCTTTTTTATTTAAAACGCGATTTCAGACGATCTACCTAACCGATTTTGACAATTAAACCATCATTTTCTTTGTTTTTAAAAGTATTTTATTATCATTTGTTTAAAATAAAAATAAGAAAATTTTTGGAGTTAAATTCTTATGAAATTTCTTGAAAGATGGTCGCAAAAATTGTGTTCTCCGCCTCGTTTCCATAAAAAAAAAATTAGCCGCATGTGCAAAATTTTACTACCTATAATATTCAAAAGTAAAAAAAAAAAATGGATCGCAATAGGCAAAAAATTAGTAATTTTTATACGAAACTGAAATGTGGAAATCTGTTCATTTAAACGCTTACAACTCTTGAACTGTGGTACGGAATCGCACGACATTAAGTACGCTTATTTACTATAATACCGCGAAGCCGTAAGACATAATCTAGCCATCATCGGAAAAGTGGGAGTGGTACCTCCCATACTAACTAATGCTTTAAATTCATGTAAATCTTTCAATATTTTTCGTAAAACAGTGGCGATAGATAGATAAGTCCCAATAAACACAGACGCGAGGATGATATCGCGGCGAATTCGAGGCGAGTTCGCGAAAGCAGATTTTCGCGAATGTAATTTCTCGGACTCGCCTCGAGTTCGCGGCAAGTTCGAGAAAATCAATTTTCGCGATATCATTTTTTTTTCTATTTTTTTTTTTTAATTGTTTTGCACTAAAAAATCATTATAGTTCTGAAATTTTACATGTATACCTGAACTCGCATATCACAGTACCGCAGATGTTATCTTGGCGAATTCTAGGCGAGTTCGCGAAATTAGATCAAATCAGTTTATAGTAAAATAGTATGTAGAAAAAACAATTCAAATTTGTTTAAATAGGGGGACTTTATTTACTGCTTAAATTTATTTGAAAAGCTTTTGGTATTTAATGAAAGTTAAACTTTCTTTATAAAGATATTTTAAATGCTTTGTATTATTTTATACGGACTTAACCCAATGCCAGTAAACCAACTCTGAACTTTTATTTTTTCGAAACGCCATTTATAAAAAAATCTCGAATCGCTAATGAACAAATTTTCGAATCGCCAACGATCAGAGAAATTAAAAATTCTCGAATCGCTAATGATAAAAAATTCGAATCGCCAGCGATCCGAGAATGAACATATTCTCGAATCGCTAGTGATAGGAGACATGCCTACGAATTCGGATTCGCCGATCTATCGCCGCGAACTATTGCCGCGATAATATAATCAGAGAAAGCGAATCCGACGCTAATTCGAGGCGAATCCGTTGTGTTTATTGGGGTAAAGTGGGTGTTGAATACATACAAAAACACTGGAACTTGTTTATTTTATTGCGAATAAAAATAAATGTTATAGGGTTATCTGTGGTTAGTGTAAAGTGTCATTGATACATTTACATAGTATATATTTAAGTCCAGCTTAGCTGCTAACGTTGACGATGCGTGCTATGTTGTAACATGGGCTGGTTAAGTGATGTCACAATATTCGTTTTCGCAAAATTTAGTTTTGCAACCCTGATCAAGTCAACAATTTGCTTATACGCTCACTCCGAATAGTTAGGGAATGGAACTCGAAAGTTTAATAAGTATCTTTGGTAAGATGAAATAAAACAAGTAAGTACGCCTAAGTTCGAATGGAATCGAACATTAGATACTCAGCTGTATGCTTTCATTGTTTGTTTGCGTTTGATGGAAACATGGTATAATTTATATAAAGCGAGTGCTGCATAAAGTGGGCGTAGCCACGTCCATTTTCAACATTTTTAACAGTCATTCAACTAAGCATATGAATATTATTCTTTGTGCAAAATTTCATTCCTTTATGACTTCTAGTCACAAAGATGTCACGTTACAAATTCCCAAAGGGTGTTCCAGAAATATCTTTGTTATTTATTTATGCGTGTCTATTAACACAAGTTATAAAAGTGTATAAACCAAGTTTCGTCATAATATCTCAATTATTTGTCGAGTTATAGGCTAAGAAATCTCGTATATTCCCATGCAAGAGCGAGAACTAAAAATATGTGATACCTATGTAGATTTATTTTTATTCGCAATAAAATAAACAAGTTCCAGTGTTTTTGTATGTATTCAACATCCACTTTACTTATCTATCTATCGCCACTGTTTTACGAAAAATATTGAAAGATTTACATGAATTGAAAGCATTAGTTAGTATGGGAGGTACCACTCCCACTTTTCCGATGATGGCTAGATTATGTCTTACAGCTTCACGGTATTATAGTAAATAAGTGTACTTAATAGGGGTATTCGCTATCCATAGCATAACCCTAGCACGTAGCACGGATTGCAAAGTTTTACAACGCACAACAACAAAATACACGCGCACAAAAATATGCTAGACCTCAAAAATATGCTACACCAAAACCTATGTATATTTATTTGCTATGAAGTGTAGGAAATTAATTGCGACCCTGCGTCAGCTGACATTTGCCAATTGCTAATTTCAATTTCAATTTGATCATTCGAATTTTGCTTAAAATGTTATTTTTTATGTGTATTTGTTAAATTTACTAAAATAAAATGATTTATTTATTAAAAAGTGAGTGATGAACGCGTCCCTTTGGCTAAAAAGAAAAGCTGCTTCTTAAAATTTCCTACGACTGTGCAATGGGGTGCTCTCGATGTGTAGCATATTTTGGTCTAGGATATTTGCAATCCGTGCTATCTTGCTATCTTGCTAGGGATAGCGAATACCCCTAATGTCGTGCGATTCCGTACCACGGTTCAAGAGTTGTAAGCGTTTAAATGAACAGATTTTCACATTTCAGTTTCGTATAAAAAATTACTAATTTTTTGCCTATTGCGATCCATTTTTCTTTTGACTTTTGAATATTATAGGTAGTAAAATTTTGCACATGCGGCTAATTTTTTTTTATGGAAAGGAGGCCGAGAACACAATTTTTGCGACCATCTTTCAAGAAATTTCATAAGAATTTAACTTAAAATTTTTTTTTTTTTTTTTTAACAAATGATAATAAAAACTTTTTAAAACAAAGAAAATAATGGTTTAATTGTCAAAATCGGTTAGGTAGATAGTCTGCAATCGCGTTTAAAAAAAAAGGTCAAAAAAATTTAATTGCTTATATATAACAAAAAAAAAAATTGTCGTCAAAAACAAAATCAGGTGTTTATTGGTGTCACAAAGAGCTTTCCAAAAACGCCACTGCCGATCAAAATGGAAATATTTTATGTTTTGGGTGGCCCGTTTCAGAAATTCTTACCCAACTGTTTTTATAAAAAATGTTATCCCGTTTTTTCTTATATATCAAACCTTCTCCGTTTTTTGATCGCAAATATCAAAATGCAGATATTCACCCGCTCCATCGTCAACCTACGTAAGTTCCCTTAGACCCATTTTTTAAATATACTTATTAAAATGAATAAACATTTTTCCTGAATATTTATAACGATTATAAAATTGTTTTTAAGTATTTATTTATTTTACCCCACAATACTTTGCGGTAAAAACAGCATGTTTATCATTGAACTCAAACCCGACTCCAACAACAAGGAGATATATCAAATTAGAAGTCTCCTGCACTCCAAAATTATTTTCGAGCCCCCACACCCGAAGCGTGAAACACCACAATGCGCCAGCTATCAGCAATATGGCCATACACAATCCTACTGCAGTATGTATAAAATGTGCTGGAAACCACCTGTCCGGCAAGCGAAAGACAAGATCTGAAGATGTTCAACAAATTATAAAGGCTGTATGGTATACAAAAACCTTCAAAGCGCCAAATACCCAACTCTGAGGAAAAAAGCTCCTGCACAGCCTCAAGAGAATCCATAACAGCCAAGTCAAACCCCATTTCAGATTGAAACCCCTATTCAAATTAACCCATACCCAGCCACATATTCTCAAGCAGCAAAGAAAGGCGTAACAACCCGATCGAACCCTAATAATGCTATTCCAAATAGTAATGAAACCCACACCCCAACGCAAAACACTAACGAAATGCGAGAAATGATAGACTTACTGAAACAAGTCATGCAACAAATGACAGCAATGATGAGCCTCCTCGTCACATTCACGACTAAAAACTGTGCATCTTCAACTCGTTGACAATTACACTTACTAGAAGTTAAAGCCTTACTTCAGACCCATGATATAGATATACTCCTCATATCTGAGACCCACTTTACTGACGAAAGCTACTTTGAAGTACCCAAATACAAGTTTTACCACACAAAACACCCGAGTAACAACGCTCATGGAGGCTCAGGTATCTTGATACGGAAAAGTATTAAACATTACAGCACGAATTCATTCCGTACAAATGCTGTACAAGCCACAAATATTGTCATTGAAGACACGCCCGGCCAGCTTACACTGTCTGCTATCTATATCCCGCCGAGGCACTCAATCAGTACTGAAGAATATGAAAATTTCTTCAAAATTCTTGGAAATCGATTTCTAGCTAGGGGCGATTACAATGCCAAACATACATTCTGGGGCTCTCGTCTCATTACCCCTAAAGGAAGACAACTATATAATGCTATTAGCAAGCTCAGTTTAACTCCATTATCTACTGGAACTCCCACTTATTGGCCAACAGATAAAAATAAAATACCCGACTTAATCGATTTCTGCGTGGTGAAAGGCGTGTCTTCCTCATATATAACTTGCGAATCTTGCTTTCAATTGTCTTCCGACCACTCTCCAATCCTGGCAACAATTGATAAAAATTTTACACCGGCAGCGGATCAATGCAGACTTTACAATCGGAAGACTGACTGGGAATATTTCCGACACATCATCACGTCTAATCTTGACTGCATGGAAATCAACTCTCACCCTCATCAGAGAAAAAAGGCGAAGCGTTACCCACAACGTAGGTAAAGTTTATAAATAAAAAATAATTAAAAAGTTATTTATATACTTTACCTATTTATATGGAGGATGGCTTTGTGTGTAGAAGTCCACGTAAGTGGGGAAAGCCATCCACCTGGGGGTGGCCAGAGCGATTCTTTTACATGCGGAGCAAGCAGCTCACGACTTCCTCGCAGTGTCCTCTGGATAGCCACCGAACACTCGTTTGGTGGTGAACTAAAGTTAGAAGGCGACAACTCGACAAGGCCACTCCGTCGTATACGGTTTAAGGGTTTGTTGAGGGGAATAATTGCAGCGTCTGAACACCAGAGGGTGCGGCTGCAAGCGGGCGTCTGTCTTGGAGCAAGCGGCTCGCGGTGCAGGTTGTACGTCGAACTTGGGACCCACCACGTAAAAAATCCTATCCAATGAAAAATCCAACAATGCCTCGGATGAGACTACCCCTTTTTAATGACGACCATGGCAAACGTTTAAAGGACTATGATTTGAGGGTATGCACCTGGAACGTCCGGACCCTTCTATACAAGCCACAAATATTGTCATTGAAGTCCCGAGCGGCCAGCTTACACTCTCTGCTATCTATAGCCCGACGAGGCACTCGTATCAGCAAGGCCGTATCTAGGGGGGGGATGGCAGGGATCAATCCCCCCCCCCCACCCCAAATTAATGCGATTAAATTTTTTTTATAATATAAATATGCTTAATTTTTACTTTTTGGTTTTTGGTCGTTTTTATTTTGATAACTACTTTATTATTGAGCTCTCAAGACCATATTTTTTTTTTTTTTTTTTTTTTAAGGAAAAATTGGTATGAAAGATTAATACTTGTTTGGTAGAAGTTATAGATCCATTTCGGAGACCACCACATCTCTTCATCAGACTTCTTTTTAACATTTTTTTTTATTCATTGGCGTCCGCCGAGATCGAACCTCGGATTTTCCGGTTGGAAGTCTAATGGCATCACCATTAGGCTACCGCCGCCTTGCATTTTGCTTGTATTAATTTTTCTTTTCATTTTTTCCTTTTTTACAACCTACCATCCAGCAACAGTGACCTTGCCGACGTTATCGGTATTTGTCACTTGTATGTTGGTGTGGTTGTGTGTTTGTTTGGTTTGTACAAATTCTATTTTAAGCACAAGCAATGCTTTGCACTAATTAGTAGAGTTTGTTTGTCGGCTGGCTCATCCGATTAAATTTTACTTTTTGGTTTTTGGTCGTTTTTATTTTGATAACTACTTTATTATTGAGCTCTCAAGACCATTTTTTTTTTATTTTTTTTTTTAAGGAAAAATTGGTATGAACGATTAATACTTGTTTGGTAGAAGTTATAGATCCATTTCGGAGACCACCACTTCTCTTCATCAGACTTCTTTTTAACATTTTTTTTTTTTTTATTCATTGGCGTCCGCCGAGATCGAACCTCGGATTTTCCGGTTGGAAGTCTAATGGCATCACCATTAGGCTACCGCCGCCTTGCATTTTGCTTGTATTAATTTTTCTTTTCATTTTTTCCTTTTTTACAACCTACCATCCAGCAACAGTGACCTTGCCGACGTTATCGGTATTTGTCACTTGTATGTTGGTGTGGTTGTGTGTTTGTTTGGTTTGTACAAATTCTATTTTAAGCACAAGCAATGCTTTGCACTAATTAGTAGAGTTTGTTTGTCGGCTGGCTCATCCGATTAAATTTTACTTTTTGGTTTTTGGTCGTTTTTATTTTGATAACTACTTTATTATTGAGCTCTCAAGACCATTGTTTTTTTTTTTTTTTTTTTTTTTTAAGGAAAAATTGGTATGAAAGATTAATACTTGTTTGGTAGAAGTTATAGATCCATTTCGGAGACCACCACATCTCTTCATCAGACTTCTTTTTAACATTTTTTTTTATTCATTGGCGTCCGCCGAGATCGAACCTCGGATTTTCCGGTTGGAAGTCTAATGGCATCACCATTAGGCTACCGCCGCCTTGCATTTTGCTTGTATTAATTTTTCTTTTCATTTTTTCCTTTTTTACAACCTACCATCCAGCAACAGTGACCTTGTCGACGTTATCGGTATTTGTCACTTGTATGTTGGTGTGGTTGTGTGTTTGTTTGGTTTGTACAAATTCTATTTTAAGCACAAGCAATGCTTTGCACTAATTAGTAGAGTTTGTTTGTCGGCTGGCTCATCCGATTAAATTTTACTTTTTGGTTTTTGGTCGTTTTTATTTTGATAACTACTTTATTATTGAGCTCTCAAGACCATTTTTTTTTTTTTTAAGGAAAAATTGGTATGAAAGATTAATACTTGTTTGGTAGAAGTTATAGATCCATTTCGGAGACCACCACATCTCTTCATCAGACTTCTTCTTAACATTTTTTTTTTATTCATTGGCGTCCGCCGAGATCGAACCTCGGATTTTCCGGTTGGAAGTCTAATGGCATCACCATTAGGCTACCGCCGCCTTGCATTTTCTATTTTAAGCACAAGCAATGCTTTGCACTAATTAGTAGTGTTTGTTTGTCGGCTGGCTCATCCGATTAAATTTTACTTTTTGGTTTTTGGTCGTTTTTATTTTGATAACTACTTTATTATTGAGCTCTCAAGACCATTTTTTTTGTATTTTTTAGAAGCATAGAAATCATGTAAAAAGTTAGTCTCAATTATTATTTGTACCTATGTATGTACTAGCAAGTACCCGGCTTACTTCGTTGCGCCGCAAAAATTAAATATACTGATGTTTATAGCCCAGTTAGTCGAGAACGTAAACCCGTGTACCGTGTCAGCTGATCCAACCTATTTAATGGGATTTGTATGTAACCGATTATTCAACGACGTACGACGCAGAAGCCCGTACCGCAGAAATCAAAATCATTTTGATTTTTTACGTAAAAACGTGGCAGCTGATAGCTCGCATGGTTGCAAGGTAGAAGGGTTGCCAGTTGAACATTTTTAGTTATTAAATATTTAAACAGTAATTTTCACGAAAGAGCTCCAAATGCTCCTAGAGGAGAAAAGGGAAACAAAATTTCAAAATAGAATTAAGTCCCTCACGGCCACATCCTGTACAGATTATTCTTTGTGGCGCTCTCTCAAATATCTAAAACGGCCGGTTCAGCAGGATCCTCCAATACGAATGCAAAATGGTGAATTTTCTCGAAGTGACCACGAAAAAGGAGTAGCATTTGCAACCCATCTTTCAAATGTATTTACTCCAAATGAAGGCCAAAATGTTCTCCAAGAAAATACTCCACAATTACCAGCAATACCACTTGGTTTTAAACTAGACGACTTGAATAAAACTATATCCAAAGACATAGAGAATAAGAAAGCACCAGGGTATGACAGAATAACGGGTGAAATGTTAAAAGCGCTTCCCATAGTAGCTATTAAGCAATTACTATACATCTTCAATAGTATCCTCCGATTATGTCACTTTCCTAATCCATGGAAACTATCTGAAATTATTATGATCCCAAAACCAGGCAAAGACCCGACAATAGTAAGCTCCTACAGACCAATAAGCTTAATCTCTATCTTTTCCAAACTATTCGAAAAATTATTGCTGAGAAAGATTCAGCCCATCTTAGAACTGCACGAAACCATACCAAGCCACCAGTTCGGATTTAGAGAGCAGTACGGTACGATAGAACAAGTGCATAGAATTGTTTCAGAAATAAGGTCAACTTTTGAAACCAAACGATATTGCACTGCCCTATTCCTAGATGTGGCACAAGCTTTCGATAAAGTATGGCTAGAAGGGCTATTGCATAAAATAAAACAAACACTTCCTTATAATCTCTGCGGGATCCTAGAAAGCTAACAGGTAGAAAATTTCGAGTAAGGCACAAAAGTTTTACAACCGAAAGTCATCCACTTTCTGCTGGAGTTCCACAAGGTAGCGTTCTAGGGCCTGTACTATACTTAATTTACACAAGCGATCTGCCAACCAACGCGAGCCTTGTCACGTCTACCTTCGCAGATGATACGGCTATACTGAGTGTGCACGCAAATCCCATAACTGCTACTATCCAATTGCAGAGACATATAAAAACTTTAGAAGAATGGCTTACTACGTGGAGAATTAAGGTCAACGAATCTAAATGTGTACAAGTAACCTTTAGCCTGAAAAAAGACACATGCCCACCAGTCTCAATAAATGGGAAAATAATAACTCAGAAAGACTTCGTGACGTACCTTGGAGTCACACTGGATAGAAGAATGACTTCGAAAAATCACATTGACAAAAAGTTTATGCAATCCAAGTTGAAAATAAGCCAGCTGCAATGGTTAATTGGTCCAAGTTCTAGACTGGGCTTAGATAATAAGATATTAATATTTAATATGGTTTTAAAACCAATTTGGATGTATGGAATTCAACTATGGGGCTCAGCATCGAAATCTAGCGTAGAAAGAATTCAAAGGCTACAGTCCAAGATATTAAGAACAATATGCAAAGCGCCTTGGTATGTAAAAAATACAATTATACATAGTAACCTAAAGATAAATACGGTGGCCGAAGAGATAGAGAAAATGCAAGCAAATTATGCGAAAAGATTAGCCAACCATCCTAATTCATTAGCAAAAAGTCTCCTAAAGCAAAGCTATCCTAGGCGGTTAAAGAGAAAGGATGTAAAACTCAATTGTGCATAAGGTCATATTCTGTTAGACCAATATCTCGAGAGTAACTTTAAAAAATGATGAACGTCGCTGAATAATAATAATAATAATAATAATAATAATAATAATAATAATAATAATAATAATAATAATAATAATAATAATAATAATAATAATAATAATAATAATAATAATAATAATAATAATAATATAATATAATACAATGGCGCTATTATAACTCTGACGAGTTTTATGGCCGAGCTTCTCTCCCAATTTGAGGTGTGCTCCTTTTCGTTTTTCCTACTAATTGGGTGGACCTACAGTTTTATGCCGGCTCCGAACGGCGAATGCATTTTTTGTGAGAAGCTTTTTCATGGCAGAAATACACTCGGAGGGTATGCCGCCCACTGCCGAGAGGTGACCGCTGCTCTTAAAAAATCCCATAATTGGATTTTTACTAATTAGAAAAATTTTTTGGTGTTTTTCTCGGACCGTGGTTTGAACCCGAGACCTCTGGCATAGCAGGCGAGCACTCTACCCACTGCACCACAGCGGTGCAGCAGCTTACTGAAATTCCTTCCATTCAGAAAGCTACAACAGCATTTACTAATACCCATGTATAACATATGTATGATTGTGTTCCGGACGAGCCTATCCCATTAGGACGTAAAAATTCCTAAGTTCATACACGCAGCTTATTGGAATTCCTTCCATTCCGAAAGCTGCAACAGCACTTATTAATGCAACACACGATTGTGTAATCGATAAGCCTGTCCTGTCAGGCCGTACGAACTTTTAATACTATACAATCAGCTGCTTGGAATTCCATTCCATTCCGACGGCAAAAATACATAAATAATGAAAATGAATAACATAATGAACGAATATGAAATAAAATTACATACATACATACTACATATGAACATATTCTAACAAAAACAAAAATATTCCGATACACATAATAAATGAATTCATAAGTATTTCTTTTATGTCAAACGTCTTTGTATACTAGGTGAAGATTTTATAAAAATTGTCATATTCTTTAAGAATGATACAATAAAAACTATATCCGAGAAAAAAAAAAAAAAAAAGTAATTTTCACAGCATTATACAACTAACTCAACAAGATTGTAAAATGTTATCGAATATACATATATGTGTTCACATGGAAAAAATAGTATGTCTGATACGCTGTTTTGACAATTTGATTTTTAGGTTAGGTTGTAATTGAAATTTTTGAAATTGGAAATGAATGGAAATAACTGAATTATGAAAACAAAATTCTACTTTGGCTATTCCACATCATCAATATTCGTTTTTGCGTTAACTTATTTAGTACACAATTAGAAATTTGCGTTTAAAATGTTTGTATATTTCCAATTGAAATTTTTGTGATCATATATTTTTGACACTTCTATTTTTTTTAAAGCTGCTAGTAGTTGCAAGTGAAAATTTTACTTGCAGCGTTTATCAACTCTCTCGAGGTCTTACTCTCTCAATTTGGCTCCCTTTTGCGAATTTTTTGGGTTATTGAACATAAATTCGTAACTATTCGTAAAAATATGTAAAAATTTTGAGATATTGAACACTCCTAATAAATGAAGATATTACTGAAAATTAAAGCCAAATTGTATTTATCCACAATGGTGGCGGTATTTTCTTAATTGATAACTCTTGGTGGTCTTCTTCTGCAATTTTTCTACATTAAAAAGCATAACCTAACTATAGAAGTCCATGCAAGGGAGAGCAGCTCTTCTTCAGCGAGTTTGTAGCTTATGTCAAACTATCGTCTTTTGTTTTGATTTTGCATTCTTGCACGTGTTTTTCTTGGAAAGAGCTTGTGTGTTCGGTTGTGTGTTCGCTGGCGTTTTCTCTGCTTTTGACATTCTTGAAAAGGGCCGTCTAACTGTAATCACCTATTCTGCTTCACATCAGACGACCTGTATGGATTGGTCTTGATAAAAAAGTTATAAATTGCCACAATAAATCTGAGTTTCTATAACAAAATCAATTAAAGTGATGTCACACTAATACGATCCACACTTTGTCACCACCTATTTATACTAGAAAAGATATGAGTTACAGAAACTCAGTACAGATTTCTTAATTAAACACAGATTTTTGTGAGAATCTTGTTGCTTCCCAATATAATTTTTTTTATGGATTTTCAATTGTAAATTTAATGTTCTGACTGTGTTTTTTGTTATTTTATGTTTTAGCCCTTGATAACTATCACCAAGGTGTGATGGAAATATATTGGGCAGCAACAAAATTACAAGAAAAATGTGTTTTAATTCCAACTAAGCAGTAAAAAAGTAAATAAATTAATAAAAAAAAGTCGTCAACGACAACTTTAAAAACGACTAAATTAGTATTTTCTTGTCATTTGGCAAATAATGCACAGTTGTGTATTGAAGAGTAATCCGCATAACACTTTGAAGATTAGTAAAAATCTTGTTTGCTCAAAAATGACTAAATGGCAACCCTGCTAAAATGTAAACAAACTTTATATATATGTAAATATGTGTGAGTAAAACTGCTGATTTTTATTTATTGTAAGAAGGTATACTTTTAAATAAAATTAAAAATATTTACCTTCCAAAAATAAGAAGAAATCTCTATGGAAATATCTTCGAAAAATTGAGTAAGAAGTTTTCTATTTATTGTAAGAAGGTATACTTTTAAATAAAATTAAAAAGATTTACCTCCCAAAAATAAGAAGAAATCTCTATGGAAATATCTTTGAAAAATTGAGTAAGAAGTTTTCTATTTATTGTGAGAAGGTATACTTTTAAATAAAATTAAAAAAAAATCTCTATGGAAATATCTTCGAAAAATTTAGTAAGAAGTTTTCTATTTATTGTAAGAAGGTATACTTTTAAATAAAATTAAAAAGATTTACCTCCCAAAAATAAGAAGAAATCTCTATGGAAATATCTTCGAAAAATTGAGTCAGAAGTTTTCTATTTATTGTGAGAAGGTATACTTTTAAATAAAATTAAAAAGAAATCTCTATGGAAATATCTTCGAAAATTGAGTAAGAAGTTTTCTATTTGTTGTAAGAAGGTATACTTTTAAATAAAATTAAAAAGATTTACCTCCCAAAAATAAGAAGAAATCTCTATGGAAATATCTTCGAAAAATTGAGTAAGAAGTTTTCTATTTATTGTAAGAAGGTGTACTTTTAAATAAAATTAAAAAGATTTCCCTCCCAAAAATAAGAAATCTCTATGGAAATATCTTCGTCTCTGACTTCTGTCCTCTTTTTGGGCCACGAAGCTGTTCAAAGAGACAATCTTCTTATTTTTATGTGGATTATTTGGCTCTGTGTACATTAGTAGGCAAATTAGTTCATAAAATAAGGTACATCTTGTTCATTAATTAAAAACTTCCGTGAACACAACATTCTTTGTTTTGTTGCCATTTCCAGGTATAAGAAAACTCTGGTTTTGTGGTGAACCAGTTCGCGACAGAGCGACATACATTTGACCGTGAGAAAACACCTCGATGCGAAGGTCTACCCCAATATAGCTAAATGTTTGCCCTTGGGACTTACAAAAAAACGCAAATTTCACTCATACGACCCATGAAAAGGGAAGAATGTTCCATATAGTTTAAATCCGGTCTGTAGTTAAATGCTGATTTCGTATGAATCGCCACATGTCTCCTCTGCATTCCACGCAACCGTGAGTTCTCTAAACGATTTGCATGTTCAGCGACTGTCCCGTTTCTTCTGAACCTAATTTGGCGCCTGTTTCCAGAAGATATAGATAACTGCGGTTTTGCTTTTGGCATGTCTAAGAAATTGTTTAACAAAATCATAAACTTATAATTAACTTAATTGGGTAAGAGCTTAATTTAAAATTTTACCATTGAAATTAATGGTGATTTCGTTTCATCAAAAAAATGCGCATTTTTGTTACACTCTTCAATTTTCCGTTTTCGTTTGCAAAATGAAGGTAAAACGTCAAACAGAATATGTCTTCTTTTTTTAGTGGTTTTATTAGGCTAGTGGATCTAGTGGTAATTTAGTGTAAAAAAACTACATAAGTTTTTCACTTGCTACCCTGTTTTCGTTTCCTAAAAATGTACACTTCAGTGGTGTAAAAAACTCACACTTTTTACCCTCTGAAGCTTTGACAGGGTAGCTGGTTGCACTGAAAATCAGCTGACGAAAATTTTATTTGACAGATAAATTTGGTGAAATTAATTGGATTTTGCAATAACAATTAAATATGGGTGATAAGCGAAACCTAATTATTCATGCACATAGCATAGCACGGGACAGATATGTATGTAATTTGAATTTGAAATGTTTTTTTTTTAGTTAATCCCCCCCCACCCCCCACTCCCCCCCCCCAAAATGAAATCCTGGCTACGGCCTTGCGTATCAGCACTGCAGAATATGAAAATTTCTTCAAAACTCTTGGAAATCGATTTCTAGCTGGGGGCGATTACAATGCCAAACACACATTCTGGGGCTCTCGTTTCATTACCTCTAAAGGGAGACAACTATATAATGCTATTAGCAAGCTCAGTTTAACTCCATTATCTACTGGAACTCCCACTTATTGGCCAACAGATAAAAATAAAATACCCGACTTAATCCTCATATATAACTTGCAAATCTTGCTTTGAATTGTCTTCCGACCACTCTCCAATCCTGGCAACAACTGATAAAAATTTTACACCGGCAGCGGATCAATGCAGACTTTACAATCGGTAGACTGACTGGGAATACTTCCGACACATCATCACGTCTAATCTTGACTTGAAATTAGCCCTGAAATCTGCTAAAGATAGAGGCAGCAGGCCAAAAATTTAACAGCTGCATCCAACAAGCTGCGTGGAAATCAACTCCCAACCTCATAAGACAAAAAAGGACAAGCGTTACCCACAACATACAAGCTAAGCTCAAAGAAAAGCGACTCGCAAGGAAAAATTGGCAACAAACCCTGGCTAAAAAGCCCGATTTTCTACAATTCACCTATACGAATGGAAAATAACGAATGGCGAAAAGTGACGCAGGGAAAGCAAATACTTTTGCACGCCACTTAAAATCAGTATTCACCCCACATGATATTGAACCCTCACTAAGCACAACAACAGAAGTTAACAAGTAAAGCGCGCCTGTCTTCGGCCGTACCGAAGACTTCATATTTGGGTCCATATGGGTACAAATACTCCAAAGTTTCGTGTCCTTAGCTGTAAAAAGGGAGAAGTTATACCCCAAAATGTGTATATCTGAACAATCGGTTGTATGGGAGCTATATGTTATAGTGGTCCGATCTTGACAATTTTCAGTGATCTTATTTGGGTCCATATGGGTACAAATACTTCAAAGTTTCGTGTCCTTAACTGTAAAAGGGGAGCAGTTATACCCCAAAATGTGTATATCTGAACAATCAGTTGTATGGGAGCTATATGTTACAGTGGTCCGATGTTGACAATTTACAGTAATCTTATTTGGGTCCATATGAGTACAAATACTCCAAAGTTGCATGTCCTTAGCTGTAAAAAGGGAGCTGTTATACCCCAAAATGTGTATATCTGAACAATGGGTTGTATGGGAGCTATATTTTATAGTGGTCCGATTCGGCCAATTCCGACAAATGATCAATTGGGCATCAAAACTCACCTGTGTTCCAAATTTCAATCAAATATCTCAAAAACTGAGGGACTAGTTTGCGTTCACACAGACGGACGGACATGGCTTAAACGACTCAGCTCATGATTCCGATCATATCGGTATACATATTCATGGGTCTGTCTTCTAGTACTTTCAAGATTCGATTTTCGGCACAGCAGAGCAGTGTAAGCTTTACGAGAGCTTAGCAGGCGTCCCGCAAGGTAGGCCCAATACTGTACCTACTTTACACATATGACCTCCCAATAGCAGAAGGAGTCACTATCGGCACTTTTGCCGATGACACTGCTGTACTGGCTGCAGACCTCAACCCTAACGTGGCCTCACTCAAGCTTCAAAGAAGTTTAAATAAAATTACCCACTGGCTGAAAGACTGGCGGATAAAGTCAAATGAATCAAAATCTGTCCAAGTGACGTTTACCACTAGACGTAACACTTGCCCACCCGTAAAACTCAATGTCATTGATATACCGCAAAGTGACGTAACAACTAACATGGAGAACCCACATATTCACCAAACAAAAAGCTCTTGGTATAAAACTGAGAAATCTTTATTGGCTCATGAACCGAAACTCGCAATTATCAATCGACAACAAACTCCTGCTTTACTCAGCTATCTTAAAACCCATTTGAACCTATGGCATACAGCTGTGGGGAACCGCAGCAAACTCAAATATACATATCCTCCAAAGATTCCAATCGAAAATCATTAGAATGATTGTAAATGCGCCCTACTACGTCACGAACGACCAACTACATCGTCACCTAAAGATACCTACTATCGCTTAAGAAATCACAAAGTATGCTGCAAAATGACATTATTAGCTCAACCCAACCCACTCGTTCTAGCCCTGACGGAAAGACAAAAGTATTGAATATTTTCGCTCCCCGCGCATTTTCTGATAGCTTGACAATAGAAAATAAGATCTGCATAAAAATCTGACCATCGGTAGTGGGAAATAGCCACGCGCATTTGACCTAAAGTTCAAAAATTGACCTAAAAATTATGCATGGCTTTAGAGACCAATATCTGTTTAAACAATGATTTTCGGAGAAATAATGTAATAATAATATTTATACAAAATGATGCTGGAAACATATTCTCCATATGATATTTATACCTACCGTTATCCTTTCAGGACATATTGAGTCCTTGAAATAAAATTTAAGTTTTTTTGTTTGTTAAAAAGGCAAAAATAAACATTTAATAATTAGATAATTGTATAAACTGTACATCATTTAATAAGTTATTTAAAGTAGTTTTACACATCATACATTTTTTTAATTTACATGCACTATTATACACTGTGGGCAGGAAGCGACAATAGGTTGCATGAACATGTCGACAAAAAAGGAAAGTGGGGTTGTGTTATGTGATATTTATAGATGAAACATCCGTTGAAATTAAAATCCGAGCTTCTCCTTTTTCAATGATATCCACATTTTTTTTTTTTTTTTTTTGAAAGGATCAAATATTGTCGAAATCGAAAATTCGCCAAAGTCCAAATTTTTCCGATTTCAGTACATTACGAGTATCTGGTAGCTAAAGGATACAAGAAAGGGTTTTAAAAAGAGAACAGGACACCTGTAGTAGAAAAATCCAATGTCAACAGGACCTAAAGGATAACCACTGAAATATAAAATAACACAAAAATACCCACTTTAATTTGCGTATAACTCCTAATATGTTAACTCTACGTGAAAATCCCTTATGATATGTTTCATTCAGAATAAATAAAGCAATATTTCTTTAATTTACAATTTTGATGTACCTGCAGTGCTTAATGTACTTTGGTGCATCTAAAGTGAAAATTTCAAAAAAAAAGTACGTTTTTCTATGGTGCTATTTTAAGTTCAAATATTTTGCTAGTTTATGTCAGTGTTGCCACACGTAGGGTTTTATCCCTACTTGTAGGTCTTTTTGGTAAAAAAATGTGCCTGTAGGGTAAAAGGTCCGCTTTTTCATGTAGGGTTTTTTTACATGGAAATGTAGGGTTTTTTTACACGGAAAACATTCAAGGCGCAAAATGTGCCCTGTGTTGACTAACGAAATGTTTCCCAACATGCGCCCTGTGTTGACTAACAAAATTTTTGCCAACTCTGTACATCATTGACATTACATATCGATAAATGTGGTACACCTTATGCATGTATAAATACATCTCTATTATATATTGCGTTGACAACTTTTTAAATTGAACTGATTTATAAAAGCTGTGTGTAAATTTAAGTAAGTAATAATTTTGTCTTTATATTCAAAAATTAACTTTTTTTTACTTTTTTTTTATAAATAAGCATGTGCTCTTACGATTTATTTCTCTTTTTATATACATTTTTGTGTAACATTGAATTAAAATTTAGATGAAGATATCTATACACATACGTATATGTATAAAAACCTCGTTAAAGTTTTGTAAAACTAATAAAAGTATCTGAAAAAATACCTATTTTTGATTATTTATGTATATGCATTGTCCTATTAAAAAATTTCAATAAATTATATGCGGGTTTCAATATTTGCCCAAGGAAAAAATGTAGGGATTTTTGTAGGTACTTTTTTTTAACGCGTAGGGTAATCTTGGGAGTTTTACCTCATTTGTAGGGATTTTGGAGGAAAAAAATGTGGCATCACTGGTTTATGTAAATATTTTAATCTAATGATCCAACTCTCATTCCTACATATCTATACGTTAATAACCAAATGAAGTTAGAGCTGAGATACGCGCTAGCTGTGCACGGTGGGCGGGAAGCAACAATCGAAAAAACGATGGCCGGCTAAAAACTTACGTAAAATGATATTCTAATCTACTTCATAAAGACACAGCAAGCGTGAATAACATATCCAACATTTTTTTTAAACGAAAATTAGTACCGGCGCACAGCTAGGCACATATTCGTTGCGCCATCGTTTTTTCGATATATTCATGCAACCTATTGTTGCTTCCCGCCCACCGTGCACAGCTAGCGCGTATCTCAGCTCTAACTTTATTTGGTTATTAACGTATATACATATATGTAGGAATGAGAGTTGGATCATTAGATTAAAATATTTACATAAACTAGCAAAATATTTGAACTTAAAATAGCATCATAGAAAAACGTACTTTTTTGAAATTTTCACTTTAGATGCACCAAAGTACATTAAGCACTGCAGGTACATCAAAATTGTAAATTAAAGAAATAGTGTTTTATTTATTCTGAATGAAACATATCATCAGGAATTTTCACGTAGAGTTAACATTTTAGGAGTTATACGCAAATTAAAGTGGGTACTTTTTGTGTTATTTTATATTTCAGTGGTTATCCTTTAGGTCCTGTTCACATTGGATTTTTCCACTACAGGTGTCCTGTTCTCTTTTTAATACCTTTTCTTGTATCCTTTAGCTACCAGATAATGTACTGAAATCGGAAAAATTTGGACTTTGGCGAATTTTCGATTTCGTCAATATTTGATCCTTTCAAAAAACAAAAAATGTGGATATCCTTGAAAAAGGAGCAGCTCGGAATTTAATTTCAACGGATGTTTTATCTATAAACATCACATAACACAAACCCACTTTCCTTTGTAGAGCGTCAAATGTAGTTACACAAGCGCAAACATACATACGTAATAAATTTCCATACATTGTATTGTCACGCGCTGGCGCTGACTACTTTGTCAGCCCCACACAAATTGTAAGTACACAAAAATTGCTGACGCTGCCATTCTCATGCTTCCAATGTTATTCTAAGCCTAAGCGCTCATAGGAGCATACATATGTACATGTACGTAGGTACATGTACATATGTACAATATACCGTGGGAAATTTAGAGTAAGTATGTATCGTAGTAATAAGTAGTACATAAGAATAAATTTTGTATAAAAGAAACAAATTTTGTACAATAAATTCAATTCATATACCGACACCGAACCGTAAACGTCTTTTTACTTTTATATGGCGATCTTTGCCAGATAAGTCGTGGCAAATCCGTTTGCCTTCAATTTATCTGAGTGGCAAAAAAGCCATCGGGTTTAACGAGTTGTTATCGATTATAAAAATCCTGCAGGCAAGGAACTAATGTAATGTTTGAAGGACGTTTCCCTCAATCACAAATGGAGTCACTTTGTGTTTTGAATTGGTCATCAATATCTTATCCTTGATTGAGCACGCGGAAGCAAATTGAGCAACAGCAACAGCAACGCTTGAAAGCGAAACAGTAACAACAGCCGGGCAGTCACAGTAGCAGCAGCAGCAACAGCAGAACATGCGGCGTCAAAAGGACTGAGCAAAGAAAGCAGCATTATCTTCATTTTCTGACCAGCAGCAGCAGCAATAGAGCTTAGTGTTAATATAATTTAATATACACGTATATTTACTAACACATCTTGTGGCAATCTAACGGCTGCCTACTCAGTGGCGATAATTGAAAGATTTTCGCCTACAATTTTTTTTCTTTCTCTTCATTTCTAACAAATTCCATGGTCAACCAACAAGAGGTTGACGAAATATTTGAAAGGTGGTCGAGATTCTTTATAGAAAGAAATCAACAACCACCTGAAAACAATAGACCAGGTCCTTTGCCGATAACAATCGAGGAGTATCGGCAAAGACAACAAACTAACAGAAGGGTGGAGGAACCCAAAATTCCGAAGCCCATAGCCTTCATGCGAAAGAGGGGTGGCAAGAAGTATAACAAGCGAAAAGCTCTTGCCATCACCCACGAGAAAATTAACCTCGCAACCAGTATTGAGGAAAAGAAAGAATTAAAAAATAAGTTGAAGAATATAAGAAAAATATTTAAATAAATCAAAAAAAAAAAAAGTGGAAGTGTCTTTTGTTTTTTGAGAATGTCTAGGTCTAGGAACGCAATTGCTGATTTATCTAGCGGAGTGGAAGTGAGAGATTTGAGAGATTACGACAGGGAATTAGAATGGTTGAGAAGATTTTGGTATCGCATAGGAATGACTTGGGAACCAACTATAGAAGACGTTATAAATCCTACGACAAGAGTAGAAGAAATACAACGAATGTTTGAAGTTTCCGGCATTCCAAGATTTTAGTGACATTTTTTTTTTTAATACAAATAAGCCAATATGGGTGGCAAAACATCCAAGATTAACAAACCAAATGCCAATGTGGTTAATTCCATTGAAGTAGTTGATCATACTGAGTCCTTGGATTCCATAAAATTCATTTTGCTTGTTATTGCAATTGTTAGTTGCATCAATTTATTTTTGAGAATATACTCAATCCACAACAAAATTTTGAAGAAGAGATACATTTCTCGCGCTGACGGCCTGGATAAAGTATAAACAGATTTTTTTTGAGATATCATTATTTTTCAATGGCCAAATGGGAAATAATTTTTAATACACTTATAGAAGAAAAAACAACGGCAGAAAAAGCATATAAATGCATAAACAAAAATATAACAATAAAAACGGAAACGGTAAGAAAACACCTCAAAACAATACTAGATTCATTAAATAATTTAGGTGAAATAATACGCAAAGTTAACAATCAACTCACTGCAGCTCACCAATTAGAGGCATACCAAATATTTTCCATTGTTAGAGACAAACTAGTATCTTCATTAGCAAGATACAATATTGATGCATTAGTACCAAACACATACGAAAGTACTATATCACTCGACTTTAGCATTTTATTACCAGAACCGGAAGAAAAAGACAAAATGCCACAAACAGTGGTAGAATTTATTAAAACGGCTTCATCAATTTTGCCTGAATTTGATGGTAAGCCGGAAAATCTACATAGTTTTTTGGACGCACTTGAAATTCTCGATCAGATCAAGGACATGCATGAAGCGTTAGCGATATCCATTATAAAAACTAAACTTAAAGGCACTGCACGAAATTAAATCAGTACTGAAAATACCATACAACAAGTTAAAACAAAGTTACAAAATTCAATTAAAGGCGAGTCAGTAGAAGTATTGACTGCAATGCTTTTGAATATTCAACAGCGCAGTAAAACAGCTAATCAATACACTACTGAAATAGAGAAGCTAACAAAGTCATTGGAAGGAGCATACATATCTGATGGGCTTACCTCAGACTTGGCAAGCAAATATTCTACACAAGCAGCTGTAAAAGCCATGTGTAAGAATTGCGCGAACGAAAAAGTAAAAATGATAATGCAAGCAGGAACGTTCACTTCCATGAACGAAGCTATCTCTAGATTCACAAATAGCTGCACTGAAGTAACTGGAAACCCAAACTCATTGCTTCACATCCGCCAACAAAACTATTACCGCGGTAGCTTCCGTAGAAGTTATCAAAGTAATAATAACAGAAGTAACCAAAGACGCGCGTTTCCCACGCGCTACACTTATAACAATAACAATAACATGCAAAGGCGAGACTTTAGAAACCAAACACGCTCAAATGCTCGCAACAACAATAACAATACAAACAGCACACGAAACATACGTAGCTACAACCAACAGGAAAACCAGCAGACTCCACTTCAACAGTAGAGAGAAAAATTTTTGTATTCAATTTACATTTGAACAGCTACATATCAACCAAGTCAACATTAAATAACTCATTTTCTACTCTCCTAGTAGACACAGGAGCAGATATATCTATTATTAAAAAGGGTCAAATTCAGAATGATGTTTCAATTGATAATTCACAAAAAACAGATTTAAAAGGTATTGGTCAGGGTATAACAAGCACCCTCGGAACAGTTAAAGCAGATTTGAAGGGTGACGATCTTTTGATTCGACATAAATTTCACATAGTAGAAGATGATTTCCCAATCCCATGTGACGGAATTTTGGGACTAGATTTCATTAAAAAATATAATTGCATTTTGGAGCATCAAAATGAAAAAGATACTTTGATATTACGTCCATATGATTTCCCAGAAAATATAGCAATTCGAATGACAAATGAGCCAACAATAAATAGTATATCAGTACCAGCAAGATCTGAAGTAATCAGACAAATTAAAATTAACAATAATAACGAATTATTTATACCACATCAATAATTAGCCGAAGGTATTTTTATTGCCAACTCAATAGTGAACCCGAATCAAGCATTTGTTAGAATTATTAATACAACAGATAAAAATGCAACTATTCAAAATTACAACATTAATACAGAAAATTTAGAAGACTACATAATTGTAAAAAATAAACAGAAAAATGAAGAAAATAATAAAGAAAAACTGGAAAGATTAAATAAAAATTTTCCATCATTTGCTAAATCTCAACTTAATACTTTGTGTTCAGAATATATAGATATATTTGCATTAGAATCAGAACCTATAACCACCAACAATTTTTATAAACAAAAACTTTATATGAAAAAAATTATAGAATACCAGAAGCACATAAACAGGAAATTAATAAACAAGTAAATAAACTAATTCAAGATGACCTAATAGAACCATCTATTTCCGAATATAATAGTCCTATTTTACTAGTACCGAAAAAATCACTTCCAGGTAGCAATGATAAAAGATGGAGATTGGTAATCGATTACAGACAAGTAAATAAAAAGTTAACAGCAGATAAATTCCCATTACCAAGAATTGATGATATTCTAGATCAGTTAGGAAGAGTGAAATATTTTTCTTGCTTGGATTTAATGTCAGGTTTCCACCAAATAGAACTAAGCCCAGAATCAAGAGATATAACATCATTCACCGCAGACAACGGTACATACCGCTTCAAAAGATTACCTTATGGTCTCAAAATAGCACCAAACTCATTTCAAAGAATGATGACTTTGGCATTCGCAGGTCTAAAGCCATCACAAGCATTCTTATACATGGATGACTTGGTAGTATTAGGATGTTCCGAAAATCATATGATTAAAAATTTAAAAGACGTATTCGCAACTTGCAGAAAATATAATTTAAAATTACACCCAGATAAATGTCTATTTTTCAACCAAGAAGTTACTTACCTTGGACACAAATGTACAAGTAAAGGAATTTTACCAGATCCCAGTAAATACAAAATAATTCAAAATTACCCAACTCCCAAAAATGCTGACGAAGCTAAAAGATTCGTCGCATTTTGCAATTATTACAGAAGATTTATACCAAATTTCGCAGAATACTCTAGAATATTAACAAGACTTTGCAAAAAGAACATTGTTTTTAATTGGACAGAAGAATGTGAGAAATCATTCAATTATCTGAAAAATGCACTAATTAGCCCAAATATTTTACAATACCCAGATTTCAATAAAGAATTTTATATAACAACATACGCAAGTGGATATGCCTGCGGAGCAGTACTAAGTCAGGAATATGAAGGAAAACAATTACCAGTTGCTTATGCCTCTAGATCTTTCACAAAAGGCGAAATAAATAAAGCAACAATTGAAAAAGAATTAGCAGCCATTCATTGGGCTATAACTTATTTCAGACCGTACGTCTACGGTAGAAAATTCACAATTAAAACAGACCACCGACCCTTAACTTACCTTTTTTCGATGAAAAACCCATCTTCAAAACTAACTAGAATTCGACTAGACTTGGAGGAATATGACTTTGGGGTGGAGTACATAGCTGGAAAGGAAAATTACGTAGCAGACGCACTATCGCGCATAAATATTAAAGATCTTAAAGAAATGTCAATTGAAGCATGTAAAATATTGAAAGTTACGACTAGATCGGAAACTAAACAAAAACCCAGTAATATAAAAAATGAAGAAAAATGTCACAATGAGAACCCTAAAATATATGAAGCGCCTAATAAATGTGAAGTAAAAAAGCTAGCTCAGCTCGTTTTCGATCCCCCGAAACTGCAGTTCAAAAAGGGAAAGAAAATTTGTAGCAACATAGATATTAATGATTTAATTGTTGAGGCGAAGATTGATTCAGGTCAATCCTTTGCCAGGCTTTCGAATGAAGCCGGCAATTCAAATATTAATAATAATTCAGTTGTTGAGGCGAAGATTGACTTAGGACAATTCTTTGCCAGGCTTATGAATGAAGCCGGCAATCTAGGAATTAATAAAATACAGTTGTCCTTAGGAGACAAATTGTTTAAAAATAATTATACTCGAGTAGACACATTTAAGGAAATAGGTACCAAAGTTCTCAAATATTTAACTATTGCATTAACTCGGAGGTTATGCATGTGACAGATAATGAAAAAATAAATAATATTCTTCATAAATATCACGATGATCCTGTTAATGGTGGCCACCCAGGAATCAATCGTACAACTAATAAAATAAAACAAAAATTTTACTGGAAAAACATGAAAAATGACATTAGAAAATATATTAAAAAATGCGCTCAATGTAACAAAAACAAAATTAATAAAAATTTAAAAGAACCTATGATAATAACAGAAACGCCAACAAAAGCGTTTGATATAGTTCAAATTGACACAATTGGACCATTTCCAAAATCATTGAATGGAAATGAGTATGCAGTCACTATAATATGTGACTTAACCAAATATCTAGTAGCAATTCCAATTGAAAGCAAACATGCAAAAACAGTAGCCAAAGCTATTTTCGAACATTTCATTCTCATTTATGGATGTATGAAGACCATACTAACCGATATGGGAACGGAATATAAAAATAACGTTTTTGAAGAACTGTGTAAATTATTAAAAATAGAACACAAAACTTCTACACCTTACCATCATCAAACGTTAGGCACTGTTGAACGCAGCCATAGAACATTCAATTAATATGTACGTTCATACATATCCATTGACAAAGACGATTGGGATGAGTACCTCAAGTACTTTACCTATTGTTATAACACAACACCTTCTACAGTTCATGGTTACTGCCCTTTTGAGCTAATATTTGGAAAACCGGCACCGACATTCGAATTTCTACAAGAAAATACAATTAGCCCATTATACAATTATGAGGCATATGAAAGGCAGTTAAATTTAGGTTACAAATAGCACTAGAAAGAGCTAATAGGTTAATAAAACAGGCTAAGGAAAAACAAAAAACTAATTACGATAAAAACATACAGCTTAAGGAAATAAATATAGGAGACTTAGTGTTAGTTAGAGACGAAGCAGGACATAAGTTAGATAGTAGATATAAAGGTCCCTATAGAGTAGTAAATATTGATAGGAACAATAATTATAGTTTAACTCCCTATAAGGTAGAAAGTATAGGTAAAAATAATATTAATACAGAAAAGAAAATTATAGTACATAAAAATAGACTTAAAGCAATAGCATGAGACATTCCCACTTTTACATCAAAATAAATATGTAAGTTCAATTTTAATTTTTATTGAAACGAAATACTCGCTTCATTGAATCCACAAATGAAGCGAGCATTTTTTTTGGAAGGGTGATGTAGAGCGTCAAATGTAGTTACACACGCGCAAACATACATACGTAATAAATTTCCATACATTGTATTGTCACGCGCTGGCGCTGACTACTTTGTCAGCCCCACACAAATTGTAAGTACACAAAAATTGCTGACGCTGCCATTCTCACGCTTCCAATGTTATTCTAAGCCTAAGCGCTCATAGGAGCATACATATGTACATTTACGTAGGTACATGTACATATGTACAATATACCGTGGGAAAGAGTCCCATTATTGTTACACATTTAGAGTAAGTATGTATCGTAGTAAATAAGTAGTACATAAGAATAAATTTTGTATAAAAGAAACAAATTTTGTACAATAAATTCAATTCATATACCGACACCGAACCGTAAACGTCTTTTTACTTTTATACCTTTTTTGTCGACATTTTCATGCAACCTATTGTCGCTTCCTGCCGACCGTGTATAATAGTACATGTAAATTAAAAAAATGTATGATGTTGTAAAACTACTTTAAATAACCTATTAAATGATGTACAGTTTATACAATTCTCTATTTAATAAATATTTATTTTTGCCTTTTTAACAAACAAAAAAATTTAAATTTCACTTTAAGGACTCAATATGTCCTGAAGGGATAACGGTAGGTATAAATATCATATGGAGAATATGTTGCCAGTATCATTTCGTATAAAAATGATTATTACATTATTTCTCCGAAAATCATTGTTTAAAGAGATATTGGGGTCTAAAGCCATGCATAATTTTTAGGTCAATTTTTGAACTTTAGGTCAAATACGCGTGGCTATTCCCACTACTGATCAGGGGATGTGGTGGTCTCCGAAATGGATCCATAACTTCTACCAAAAAAAAAAAAATTCAATTTTTCTTAATTATAAACTTGCCAATAGCTCATATAAAATTCACATAAAATAATTATTAGAATTAAAACGGCCATGTAAAAACAAACGTAAATATGTAAATCGGAGAGCCTGCCGAAAAAACAAAAAATGTGAAACAATAACAAGCGTTGCCTGTACAAAAGCTTTGCTTGTTAATAGCTTTAGAACTTTGTACAAAACAAAACACACAATCATACTAGGTAGCAAAGACAGGGTGTCATTAAGCTACTGTTGTTGGTACCTATGTGGATTGTAATATAAGGAAAATTGAAATTTAAGCGAAACAAAGCTGACGGCGGTGGTAGCTCAATGGGAAGACATTGGACTACCAATCGAAACGACCTAAGTTCGATTCTCGGTTGAGGCCGCTGGAAGAAGTCTGATGAGGGGATGTGGTGGTCTCCGAAATGGATCCATAACTTCTACCAAAAAAATTTTTTCAATTTTTCTTAATTATAAATTGGCCAATAGCTCATATAAAATTCACATGAAAAGTCGTAAAATTGACCGTGTATAATAGTACATGTAAATTAACAAGGGAAATGTCACGGTGATAATGGACAAATCGGAATATGATGCAAAAATGAAAAGATTAGTTAATGACACAGCCACCTACAGAATTTTAAAACGCGACCCTACGAATAAATTACAAAATAAAAACAAGTAAGGAAGCCTAAGTTCGAGTGGAATCGAACATTAGATACTCAGCTGTATGCTTTCATTGTTTGTTTGCGTTTGTTCGATATAGGGTGTATTTTATATGAAACGAGTGCTGCATAAACAGGGCGCAGCCACGCCCATTTTCAAACTTTGTATCAATCATCCAAATAAGCATATAAATATTATTGTTAGTGCAAAATTGCATCCCTCTATGACTTTTAGTTACAAAGGCTTCACGTTACAAATTCCAAAAGGGTGTTCCAGAAATATCTTTGTTAAAAAGTAGGCGTGGTCATAAACCGATTTCAATACATTTTTGCGTGTCTATTAACACAAGTTATAAAAGTGTATAAACCAAGTTTCGTCATAATATCTCAGTTATTTGTCGAGTAATAGGCTCGTAGATTTCTTTGTATAAAAAGAGGCGGTGCCACGCCCATTTTATAAACTTTTTTTATTTTTTGTTTCCGGTCTATTGTAGAACTCATGTCACAAAATTTCAGTGATAGATCTTTATATTTGACAGAGATATCGCTTAAAATGTTTTTATAAGGTCACTTTATAATACCCATATATAAAAGTGGGCGTGGTCGTCAACCGATTTTGGTAATCTTTCGTCCACACATTTGGCTAAGCAAATATATCACGCGTACCAAATTTCATCGATATATCTTTAACGGTTCTGAGTTATGGCTTATAAAACTTTCAATATTTGCCCCTTAATAAGTGGGCGTGGCACCGCCCATTTTCCAAAATTTTTATATTTTTTGTTTTATGTCCCTAGTTGGACTCCTGCCACAAAATTTCAGTGATAGATCTTTATATTTGACAGAGATATCGCTTAAAATGTTTTTATTAGGCCCCTTTATAGTTCCCATATATAAAAGTGGGCGTGGCCGTCAACCGATTTTGATAATTTTTCGCAAAAACATTTGCCTAAGTAAGAAAATTACGCATATCAAATTTCATCGATATATCTTCAACGGTTTCTGAGTTATGACATATAAAACTTTCAATGTTTGACCCTTAATAAGTGGGCGTGGCACCGCCCATTTTCCAAAATTTTTGTACTTTTTGTTTTATGTCCGTCTTTGGACTCCTGCCACAAAATTTTAGTGATAGATCTTTATATTTGACAGAGATATCGCTTAAAATGTTTTTATTAGGCCCCTTTATAGTTCCCATATATAAAAGTGGGCGTGGCCGTCCACCGATTTTGATAATTTTTCGTCCACACATTTGGCTAAGTAAATATATTACGCGTACCAAATTTCATCGATATATCTTTAACGGTTTCTGAGTTATGACATATAAAACTTTCAATGTTTGACCCTTAATAAGTGGGCGTGGCACCGCCCATTTTCAAAAATTTTTGTATTTTTTGTTTTATGTCCGTAGTTGGACTCCTACCACAAAATTTCAGTGATAGATCTTTATATTTGACAGAGATATCGCTTAAAATGTTTTTATTAGGCCCCTTTATAGTTCCCATATATAAAAGTGGGCGTGGCCGTCCACCGATTTTGATAATTTTTCGTCAAAACATTTGTCTAAGTAAGCAAATTACGGATACCAAATTTCATCGATATATCTTCAACGGTTGCTGAGTAATGACATATAAAACTTTCAATGTTTGCCCCTTAATAAGTGGGCGTGGCACCGCCCATTTTCCAAAACTTCATCAAATTTCTTCATAAGGCCCTGAGCTCAATACGTGGGTAAAATTTTATCACTCTAGCTATAGTAGTGGCTGAGATACCAAATATCCGATTTTTTCTATATAGGAAAAGTGGGCGTGGTCATGGTCCGATTTCGCCCATTTTCAATACCAACCGTCCCAGTCTCGATACCAACTTGCATTTCAAATTTCATCAAAATATCTCAATTTTTACGCGAGTTATCGTGCGTACGGACGGACGGACGGACGGACGGACGGACGGACGGACGGACGGACGGACATGGCTCAATCGATTTCTCTTTTCACCCTGATCATTTTGATATATATAAGTCCATATCTATCTCGATTATTTCATTATGTTACAATCCACCGTTATGAAATCAAAATTATAATACTCTGTGTACTAGTACAGCTGAGTATAAAAAAATGTATGATGTTGTAAAACTACTTTAAATAACCTATTAAATGATGTACAGTTTATACAATTCTCTATTTAATAAATATTTATTTTTGCCTTTTTAACAAACAAAAAAATTTAAATTTCACTTTAAGGACTCAATATGTCCTGAAGGGATAACGGTAGGTATAAATATCATATGGAGAATATGTTGCCAGTATCATTTCGTATAAAAATGATTATTACATTATTTCTCCGAAAATCATTGTTTAAAGAGATATTGGGGTCTAAAGCCATGCATAATTTTTAGGTCAATTTTTGAACTTTAGGTCAAATGCGCGTGGCTATTCCCACTACCGATGGTCAGATTTTTATGCAGATCTTATTTTCTATTGTCAAGCTATCAGAAAATGCGCGGGGAGCAAAAAAAATCAGCACTTTTGCATTTGTGGTCACTCTAATACATATGTATAACAAAATATATATAAAAGAAAAGTCGATTCTCGGTTGAGGCCGCTGGAAGAAGTCTGATCAGGGGATGTGGTGGTCTCCGAAATGGATCCATAACTTCTACCAAAAAAAAAAAAATTAAATTTTTCTTAATTATAAACTTGCCAATAGCTCATATAAAATTCACATAAAATAATTATTAGAATTAAAACGGCCATGTAAAAACAAACGTAAATATGTAAATCGGAGAGCCTGCCGAAAAAACAAAAAATGTGAAACAATAACAAGCGTTGCCTGTACAAAAGCTTTGCTTGTTAATAGCTTTAGAACTTTGTACAAAACAAAACACACAATCATACTAGGTAGCAAAGACAGGGTGTCATTAAGCTACTGTTGTTGGTACCTATGTGGATTGTAATATAAGGAAAATTGAAATTTAAGCGAAACAAAGCTGACGGCGGTGGTAGCTCAATGGGAAGACATTGGACTACCAATCGAAACGACCTAAGTTCGATTCTCGGTTGAGGCCGCTGGAAGAAGTCTGATGAGGGGATGTGGTGGTCTCCGAAATGGATCCATAACTTCTACCAAAAAAATTTTTTCAATTTTTCTTAATTATAAATTGGCCAATAGCTCATATAAAATTCACATGAAAAGTCGTAAAATTGACTTGCTTTCTTTACTATTATCGACTCGCTCCATATCTTTTAAATTGAATTCGTTCACCACAATGCTTTTCACCAAGTCATTGACCTCGGCAACTTTTTCGGTTGCGAATTCTGGATTTAGGGATCGAACCCATTTCAGTTTTACCTCATGACATAGCGCTGAGGCAACAATGGTATCATTTACCTCCTTCAAACAAAAATATTTATGGAATCTTTTTTCAAGTCTGCTTCCAAAATATTCGCTACTCGCTGAAGATAATGCATGGCCTGAGTTAGTTGCATTTTCCTATATTTTACAGTTTAATAAATATTGTTTGAGTAAAAATAGTTTGGGATCATGTCTCGTATGCCACAGGTAAATTGACTTCAAATGACTCCAACTGACTTCAATTGACTTCAGTGAGACTTTTTATTCAATGAATGCAATACATGAATTACCAAAAAATGAATGAAAAAAGAATTCGAAGTCACAAAATGAAGTCTGAATGGTGACTTAATTTTTAAAGTCCCAGTCAAAGAATTAAAAAAATGGCTGCAATCATTTTACGATAAATCAAGTGAATAATTATTCGCAAAAGAATGCATTCTTTTACATCTCTGAAAATAGGTCAATGGTCTATTTTAAGAATAATACTGAGAAGAGCTCTCTGTTTCGGCCCTAATCAACACCTTTAATTCGATACCAGTATTGCTCAGCAGTATTTCGGGGTCATCCGGGTCCACGTTTTGACCCATACCTGGAGACCCGATCTGGAATTCATAATCGGTAAATCTCTGCTCAACACCTTTCATTTGATACCAACATTACCGAGAAATATTCCGGGGTCATCCGGGTCCACAATTTGACCCATATCTGGGGACCCCACCTAGAACTCATAATCAGTACATCTCTATATGAAACCTTTGCTTAACACCTTTCATTTGATACCAATATTGCTTAGAAATATTCCAGGGTCATCCGGGTCCGCATTTTGACCCATATTTGGGGACCCGACCTGGGAATCATAATAAGTACCTCTCTATTTAAAAGCCATGTTTAATACCTTTTATTTGATACCAATATCGTCCAAAATAGGTGCAGTGAAATAATGCCCGCGGAAATAACGCCCGCGGGCAGCTAACCAAAATGTGCATCTGGGGGTCTTTGGCATTCATTTTTTCTTTTATTGCCTTTTTGCGATAAATCTATAAGATAAATATTTTTAACTTTTGTATTCACTATGTTCTGATAATCGCATCCTAACCAAGTTTCCATGATGCGATTGAATCATTTACAGATTACTAGTGTACATAACTGAATATGCCATGTTTTTATAAATGATCAAAATTTCACAGATAACTATGTCCACAAGCAAAATATTTGACCCCAAAGCAGGAACATGGAAAAAAAAATTTGTTGCCGAAATTTTGACTGGTTGCACAAAAGTGCATTAAGTACTGCAGGTACGTCAAAAGCAAATATTTGCAAAAAAAATTGACCCGCCCTAACACATATATATATATATATATATATATATCTATTATATAAAAATAAGTCGCATTTTCCTCCCTGATGATTTAACTCCAGAACGTCTGGACTGAATTAAATGAAATTTTGCACGTAGTTTTCGATTGAGCCCGACATGGTTTATGGCCAAAAAAAAGTATAAGAATCCGGGAAGGTTTTGGAGATATTCCACAAAATGTGGACCAGGGTAACCCTATAACGGGTTCGTACGATATGGGTATCAAATGAAAGGTTTTGATGAGTGCTTCAACATGGTGTAGTTATTGGTCCCATATAAGACCCCGTATTCGAGGTATTTCCTGAAATATGAACCAGGTGTGACCCCAAACGGGTTTTCTACAAAATGGGTATCAAATAAAAGGTGCTGGTGAGTATTTAAAAAAGAGGTGATTTTCAAGACCCTATGCGACCCGTTTTCCGAGATATCGACCAAAATGTGGACCAGGGGTGACCCTAGAAAGTCTGGAGGGATAGAATAGGCATAGGGATAGGGCTAGAGATAGGGATAGGGAAAGGGATAGAGATAGGGATAGGAATAGGCATAGGTATATGGATAGGGATAGGGGTAGGGGTAGGGATAGGTATATGGATAGGGATTAGCGATAAGTGATTAGGGATTCAGGATTAGGGATTAGGGATTAGGGATTAGGGATAGGGATAGGAATAGGGATTGGGATAGGGTTAGCGATAGGAATAGGAATAGGGATAGGTATAAGGATAGGGATAGGGATAGGGATAATAATAGGTATTAGGGATAGGGATACGGCAACACGGTAATCTAGGACTTTTCCTTTAGGCTTTATAGGAATAGATTTTAGGCAGAACAACGTCTGGCGGGTCAGCTAGTATATATATACAATAATAAAAATTCCAAAAATATTAATTCCTTCATATAAAAACAAAAATTCTATTTTTTCTTTCCTATCCAAAAGTAGACAGTGTGCTCGTTTACTATTTTTGGCCGCACTTTGTATGCGGACGTTACACTGTGCGGCGTCTACAATACAAATTTTTTTCCGGAAATGTCTTCCAAAAAGACATCATATAGGGGGCGTACGGCGAACTTACGTTTTATTTAATGTTGTCCAAGCTAGTTTGTAAATAAAAAAATTGCCAAAGGTTTTGTAATATTCTGTGGTCGCTGTGGTGTAGTGGGTAGAGTGCCATAACACAGGTCTCGGGTTCTAGCATCAGTGCGGACAAAACAAGAAAGTTTTTTTCTAATTAATTAGATCTCAATTATTGGATT
This sequence comes from Urophora cardui, assembly GCA_960531455.1. Classification (NCBI taxonomy): domain Eukaryota; kingdom Metazoa; phylum Arthropoda; class Insecta; order Diptera; family Tephritidae; genus Urophora; species Urophora cardui. The sequence goes on along the minus strand of OY482672.1, from coordinate 93,264,752 downwards.
TTTAGAAATAGTGGTCACCCCTCGGCAGTTGGCGTTACTTTCCCCCCACCCCCTCGAGTGCAATTCTGCCATGCAAAAGCTTCTCATAAAAAATGCATTCGCCGGTCGAAGCCGGCATTAAACATTAGATCCGCCCAATTAAAAAATTAAGGAGCGCGCCTCGAATTTGGAAGAGAAGCTCGGCCTTAAAACTCGTCTGGAGTAGTGAAGTAAGTTTATAGTAACCTTAAAGTAAATGTATTTTGTATATTGGGCAAGTGGAAACATACAGATTTGATACCATTCTATTTTTCCATTTTATACCCTCCGAGACAACTATTAAATACTTTTAGTTACTTCTTTTTTCAGGTCGTATTTAATTTAAATAAATTACTAGCTAAATAAGTAATACCACTCAGCAAAAATGTACGACTACCGAATTGCAAACTTAATCTAATTGCTATTGGCTATTATTATTATTTCCGTTTGGTATATCCCTGATTGCTGAGTTAGCAATAGTTTGCTGTTGTTGTGCTTGTAGTTGTTGCAGCTGTGGCAATTGAACCTGATTATGAACTAAACCATTTTGCACGCTCGTAGGAGTATTGGTAACACCACCTCCACTTCCCTGTGGATGTTGAACTTGATGTGGTTGTGAATGATGTTGTTGTTGTTGTGGATCCGTTGCAGCCATATCTGCAGCGTTCATTTGGTTCATACCACCACTGTTGGCACTATTGAACATTTTGATGCGCTTTCGGGTATAATGTTGCCATTGCAAAATGGCCTGATCATCGATAAATTTGCAACATTGTGAATTAACTATCTCGCGACGAAAATGTTCATATTGTAATAGATCAAGAAAGTATAAAGACATCGGATACATTAAATATTTAGCATACTCGGGTTCTTTCCAGTATTGTAAATATTTCAAATAATTGATAAAAGTGTGGTCCTTAAAGTAGCCGCGTTGAGCTAAAACTATGAGTAAGGAGAAGAGAGAGGAAAAGTGAGAGTGATCGGAGATCTAATCCAAATTCACTTACAATTTAAATAATTCGGATTGGCCAAGCACTGTACAAATTCAAGCTCAACTTGCCAGCGTAATTTTTGTTGCTCCTCAGATTCGATAGCCGCTAAAGAAAGAAAAGTATGAAAGAATAAAAGTTATACGTATGTGCTCAAAGTAAGATACATATCGCTTGCTTAGAGTGCAAAGTGGCTAAGTCTACTTTTATGAAAAATTTTATTTTTATGTAGAACGGCACAAAAATTAATCGCACGTTTAACGGGTCTGTGATACTTGTCATATTTCTACTCGTTGTTATTCAGTGATAGGCAAAATGGCCAAGTCCAAAAGGCGAAGAAAATTGGCTAATACTATTTTCACACAGACCGTTAATGGCGTAATTATCCACGATTTCTTCATTAAGTTGATAATTTTTTTTCTTCATATTTGTTTTATTGAATCTTTCTTGTGTAGAATATAACAATAATTGAAAATCTTAGAATCTAATACAATAAAGTATTTGTTGTCAATGCTACAAATAATAAAGTAGGCAGAGTCTGTTTACATATACACATATGGCATGTACATTAAGGTGGAGTGAAACATTTTTTGTGGAAATTCAATTTGTTCCAAAGCCAGAACGGCACCCTTCTAGCCCAGTAATATGCCTGTAAAATTTTATTGACCTACTCGCATGTTTAGAGGTGCCCCCAGCTCCACAAAGTTGAAAAAATAGCACGATCTGGTACAAATGTGAAATTTCTAAAATTATAAAATCAAAAAACGAAGTATGAGGATTGATAAAGATGGCTAAGCTGAGTATTAAAGTGATTTTTTTTTTTTGGAAACAACAACAACAAAAGTTTTTAAAGGTCAAAGTTTATATTGTGCATTTTTTAAATTGCAATCACTTAAAAACTACTGAACCGATTTCGAATATTTTTATACCATTCGATAGGTAATTTGATTCCGTTACAGAATATAAATTCATCAGCCGATTACACATACTTAAGTTTATATCATATGGAGATTTTTTTTTGTTATTTTTTTGAACGTACCAGCAATGAAAATTTGCCTTTATATGAGTTAATGAACCCCACAAAATTTTATGGCGATAGGATGACGTTTTGAACTGCCCCCAGCCCCGCAAAGTTGAAAGCAATAAGCACTATCTGGTACAAATATGAATTTTTTAAAATTATAAAATCAAAAAGCAGCATAAGAACTCGACGTTTAACAAACTCCAGCCACTCAACACCTTGGCAAAACTAAAAAAATATATATCCGTGCGTCAGGCGGATTGCGCCCCTCGCGGCGGTCGGGCGGGATATGGAGGGTAAACCGTTGGGAATTATTATTATTATTTCACTCAACCTTAATGTACATATCTTAACCTAGGAGCAGTGTTGCCAATTTAACTATTTTGCAGCTAGATTTAGCTATTACTTTCGACTAGGGATGGGCAAATTGGAAAAATATATCGATATTTAGAAAAACATCGATTTATGCCGTGTAAAAACATCGATATATCAATATATCGAAAGGGTCGACTTTACTTTAAGGATCACGCCCCGCGAAAAACCACTTCTTCACGGGGTTAGAGGTGCTCTCACAGATCTCAAAACTGAAATCCAAACTTGCAGGAGACTTATAGTCTAATAGATATTTGTTGTTAAAGTTGGATGGGTTTACAGATATTTTACGAATCCTGAAGTACAAACATACAAATCATTAAAAATTGATTGAAGAAGAGAGTAATGTAAATTCAAGCACCCGGACATTATAATTATACCACTTCTTAAAAAATATTCTGCTGTTAAATTCAAAGTGAATCAGAAATGTATGAAAAATATCGAATTTAGCTCGAAATGGCTAAAAATTATCGATTATCGATGCACTGTATTTCAAAATATCGTCGATATTATCGGCTGTACTATTTTAAAGATATCGATATATTGATATATCGATATATATCGCCCAACCCTACTTTCGACGTTTAGCTATAGAAATTCTCGTTTAGCTATTAGCTATTTTCTTCAGCTTATTTTTTAGTCAGTTTAGCTATTTTAATTAAAATATTTTTTTTGTAATTTCCCCACTTTTGCACAAAATATTATGATTTTTTGTTTATCAAAACTATAGAATGTACTGTTCTCTAATCGAAGTATATACGGGCCAGATGTGAAGCAATTTTCAAAGCAATACAGAGCAGGGGTCGTCGTTTGATTGCACTGAGGTGGAACGCTCAACTCACTCTCTCGTTTTGTCGTAGTAAGAGTGCAAAAGTTAGGTGACCATCTGCTACCGTGCGACGGTTCAGTAGCTTGCGGGCAAGCAAAAAGTTAACGTACACGCATACTTCGTTTTCATGCGCTTTTATATAACGTCGCACAAGCATTGGGCATCATAAAGTATTTTTCGTATTGCATTGTGCGACGTGGCATAGCAGCGCATAAAAGCGAAAAATGTATGCGCGTACGTTGTCTTTTTGCTTGCCCGCAAACTACTGAACGATGCGACGTTAGCAGCTGGGCACTCAACTAGTCGTTTATCACTAACACTGCTGCAGTTACTAACACTGCTGCAGTTAGAGTTTTGGGGATCTCTGATATTATAGTCAATTTACAAGGCAATATTTCTATACCGGGCATTCCAATATGTGTCAATTTGATTTTAAAAATTTCACACGATGTGCCCTATTGTTTCATTAAAAAAATTGTTGGATTTATGCGATGCCACTGTGAGCGTTACAATATAATGCAAAATAGCCGTCAAACAACCGAAATGGAAACTTATTGCCTTGCAATATGCCCTTTTCCATCAATTGCTACAATGCATGTGTTCTCTGATCGCTTCAAATTTACGGTTATTAAATATTTTTTCATAAATAGAATTTAGTGGTAGTCCAAAGTAAGTTTACGAAAAAATTACTACACTAGATGAAACATTTTTTAAACTTCCCAATAAACACAGAAGCGAGGCCGATATCGCGGCGAATCCGAGGCGAGTTCGCGAATGTTATTTCTCGGACTCGCCTCGAGTTCGCGGCAAGTTCGAGAAAATAGATTTTCGCGATATAATTTTTTCTATTTTTTTTAACTCGAATATCACAGTTCCGAGATGATTGCCGATATCACGAACACCGAACGAAATACCGAAACGCCGAAAGCCACGCAACCGAACTCGTCGAAAATCGTATCAGCTACCCCGTCGGTTCGAAGTTAACTGTTGCCAACTATATGAACTATGTTCGAATCAACGTTACCAAGTGCTGATCCGAAATTGAGCGGGTTTTTCTCGGGTGTCTTATATTTTTGATAAAACCAAATACATTTTTACTTTATTTTACTAAAAACAATTTATTTAAATAATAAAATAATGGATTCTATTGCGATAGCAGCTTTATTAGTAGAGGAAGAGGAGCAAAGGATTTCTCTGAAAGAAAGAAAGTTTTTGAGAGATCATAGCAATCCTTTTACTTTAAGTAAACAAGCGTAAATTTAATTAGAGGCTGAAAATAAAAAAATAGTCTTAATTTTGCGTGAAAGAAATCTTTACCTTGTCCTTTTTTCTGTTTTTCATAGAATTATTTTGAACTACATAAAAGCAAATTGTATACAAAAACAGGGGAAAATTTCAATAACAATGTACCCGACACTGGAATTTTTCGTTTCTTTTTTTAGGCGATAGATCACTAAAATGCAAACGAAATCTTGCGGAAACTTATAATTCATTAATAACACAGTATTTTTGCGTAGAGCACCCTTATGCATTGCGAAGGACGCCGCGCTTTGAAAAGTAACCCTCAGTCGACAGAATTCCCTTTCTGGAGTTAGATCTGGAGAGATTTACAATAATTTTGCGTAGTCGGGAGTTTATAACTAGTAAAATTAGCATTCACAGAACTTTTCCTGAAGGATTCATGAAACATTCTTAGTGGTTTGAAAATAAATACGGCGGGCGTATTATACTGAAGCCGACCCTTCACCACCTGCAATATTTATTTGAACGCGTCTTTATTGAGACGAAAGTTTTTACCATGGTTCAATTATAGAAGGTTTTCGCAATACGATATACGTACATACACACTCCATGTAAATTGTTTGTGTATTCTGTGGTGCTTCTGTCAAAATCATATCCCGCCATTGTAGAAATCATATTGCGTCAAGATCAAAATTGACATAAGTTTGACATAAGCACCCCAATATGAATAAATAAAGTAGAAAAATTTAGCAATCAGCTGTTTAGTAGGTAAACCTTCTATAAATTAGCCTTGGTTTTACTGAAATGGTAAATTGTTGGTAATACACATTCATAATTCGTTAGTTGCTTTTTTATGGTACTCAAACAATAATTATCAACTTCAAAAAATGCATTTTTATTCTTGGGTGAAAATATATTTTAATTTCCAAAACTTACGTACACACGTAAATCACTCTTCTTATCATTATATCACAATTTTTTTTTTAAGTTTTTCTTTGCATATAACAGCAATTCAATCGCGGTGAAAAATGCAATGGACCCACGCCATGTTTGTGGCTTCTCGCGACCGGTTGATTAATGTATTTACATATATTCACACTCATTAACACTTATTACAACTTCATACATGCATTTACATAATTTACTTAAACTTTTATTGTAATTTTTGATATTTTGTTAATATCGCCGCAACCAAATACTTGCGGCAAGTTTCTGCACGAAAAACTGTCAAAATGTTTGTTCATTCGGTGTTCATAATGCCGATTTACCGAACTTTGAAAGATTCGGCGCGCTGTCGGTTGTCAAAATGTCGATTTGTCGAAAACGTCATTTCGGTACCGCCGACGGTGTTCGTTATAGTGGCAGATATCATGGCGATTCCGAGACGAGTTCGGGGAAGTAGGTCAAATCAGTTTTTAAGCAAAAAATAGATACGAGTATGTAGAAAAAACACAAATTGTTTAAACAAGAGAACTTTATTTAATGCCGCAAAGAAACAAAAAAAATATTAATGATTAAATATATTTGAAAAGCTTTTGTTATTTCATGAAAGTAATGTCTGCTAACGTCAATAGTTCCGAAATCATTAAATATGCATTTCTTAACATAATTTGAAAATGAGCAATTTTCGGTTAATATTGCTTTGGTAAATAAAATATGTACATATCTTTTCAATTTCAATTGATTCGCAAATGATAAAAAATCGAACCGCCAACGATCCGAGAATGAACAAATTTTCGAGTCGCCTACGATCAGAAAAATTAAAAATTTTCGAATGGCTAGCGTTAAAAAATTCGAGTCGCCAACAATTCGAGAAAGAACAAACCCTCGAATCGCTAGTGAAAGGTAACATGCTTGCTAATTCGGATTCGCCGATCTATCGCCACGAACTATTGCCCCGGTAATATAATCAGAGGAAGCGAATCCGACGCGGTGTTTATTGGGTTGTAATAAAACTTTCACACCATGCTAGTGGAAAATATGTATCTTTTTATGTATGTATGTATGATCCGCTCTGGTGCCTATTTTACTTTTATGATAATTATGATATTTTTATTTATTTTTATTTTTATTTTTTAGAAACTAGAAAAAAAACTATTTAAGCATGGATGTAACTACAGCTGTTTCACCTTAGATCCCTCTAAGACTCATCAGGTTACTTTTGCTTCTGCCAAGACTCGAACTTGCGCACCTTGCAGTACAATAACTACAGTTCTAACCGCTGAGCTATTGCCTGCCTTCGACATCTGATAGAAAATTTGTTGCTAGTTTCTTTCCTACTATAATTCGTTTCTAACTTATGCACATACATACATATTTACATATTATTGTATGATTAAACATAAGTAGCGAATAAAGTGTAGGGATGTTCAAATGAACTTAATTTCTTATTTTAATTTATTTAATTTAACGAGCACAGGCCCAGGTTATATTTTATTTTTAATTTTTTAGAAACTAGAAAAAACTTTTTAAGCATGGATGTAACTACAGCTGTTTCACTTTAGATCCCTCTAAGACTCATCAGGTTACTTTGCAGTACAACAACTACAGTTCTAACCGCTGAGCTATTGCCTGCCTTCGACATCTGATAGAAAATTTGTTGCTAGTTTCTTTCCTACTATAATTCGTTTCTAACTTATGCACATACATATGTACATCATATATATTATTTCTAATTGGTTTTTTTGCAAATATCCCTTTTACTGCTCACATAATTTACCAAAATTAATAATTAAGGCATCGTTTTAAAGGTATAAATTAGCTATGCATGCGACACGGTGTTTTATTGGGCGTGGTACTTTATATGAAAAGTAAGGGTAGTAAAAGGGGGGTTTACCCCGCAGCGGGGAGTGTTATGGAACCCACATAAAATGTATATCAAACTAAAGGGATTCAAAATACCTATCGAATGGTATAAAAATATTTGAAATCGGTTCAATAGTTTTTAAGTAATTGCAATTTAAAAAATGCATAATATAAACTTTGACCTTTAGAAATTTTGGTTGTTGTTGTTTCCAAAAAAAAATTCACTTTTATACTCAACTTAGCCTGTTTATCAATCCTCATACTTGGTTTTTTTATTTCATAATTGTAGAAATTTCACATTTGTACCAGATCGTGCTATTTTTTCAACTTTGTGGGGCTGAGGGCACCTCTAAACATGCGAGTAGGTCAATAAAATTTTAAAGGCTTATTACTGGGCTAGAAAGGTGCCGTTCTGGCTTTGGAACAAATTGAATTTCCAAAAAAAAATTTTCACTCCACCTTAATATATAATAGTATATCAAAACGATCAGGATGAAAAAAATGATTGAACCATGTCCGTCCGTCCGGCCGTATACACTCTAACTTGCGCAAAAATAGAAATATTTTTATGAAATTGGGTACATAGATTCTAATGGGAACAGAGAAAATTGGGGTTGAAAATAAGGCATATGTGTGTCGAAAAGCACGTAAAACATGATAATTTAATCACTAATAAAGCCCGAGTGATGAAAAGACGTTATGCAGTTATGAGGAAACGTGCTGAAATTTTGAAAAATGGGCCAAGAGGAACAAATTTTCAAAGATTTATAAGTCAAAACTCAGGAACTGTAGCAGATAAATCGATTAAGCCAAGGCAAACGTGTGGAAAAAAATTACCCAAGTCGGCAAGAACCACATACGCACATAAAAATATATATAAAATATATAAAAATACATTGCACATACCTATATAGGAATAATAAAAACATTTTATGCGATATCTTTGTCAAACATATATCTAGGTAATTCATTGAAAGTTCCATAAGGTCCACCAAACCAAATAAATAATAAGTTTTTTAAAATGGGCGTGACAGCACAAACCATACCGACTGGCGCCACGTATGTTTTGTTATTTTTTGCGCAAGATGCGCATGGGTCCGGCTAGTATTTACATATTATTGTATGATTAAACATAAGTAGCGAATAAAGTGTAGGGATGTTCAAATGAACTTATTTTTTTATTTTAATTTATTTAATTTAACGAGCACAGGCCCAGATTATATTTTATTTTTTATTTTTTAGAAACTAGAAAAAAACTTTTTAAGCATGGATGTAACTACAGCTGTTTCACCTTAGATCCCTCTAAGACTCATCAGGTTACTCTTGTTTCTGCCAAGACTCGAACTTGCGCACCTTGCAGTACAATAACTACAGTTCTAACCGCTGAGCTATTGCCTGCCTTCGACATCTGATAGAAAATTTGTTGCTAGTTTCTTTCCTATTATAATTCGTTTCTAACTTATGCACATACATATGTACATATTTACATATTATTGTATGATTAAACATAAGTAGCGTAATTTATTTAATTTAATAGTAGTAATTTATTTAATTTAACGAGCACAGGCCCAGGTTATATTGTATTTTTTATTTTTTAGAAACTAGAAAAATCAGATGTCGAAGGCAGGCAACAGCTCAGCGGTTAGAACTGTAGTTATTGTACTGCAAGGTGCGCAAGTTCGAGTCTTTTCAGAAGCAAAAGTAACCTGATGAGTCTTAGAGGGATCTAAGGTGAAACAGCTGTAGTTACATCCATGCTTAAAAAGTTTTTTTCTAGTTTCTAAAAAATAAAAAATAAAATATAACCTGGGCCTGTGCTCGTTAAATTAAATAAATAAAAATAAAAAATTAAGTTCATTTGAACATCCCTACACTTTATTCGCTACTTATGTTTAATCATACAATAATATGTAAATATGTACATATGTATGTGCATAAGTTAGAAACGAATTATAGTAGGAAAGAAACTAGCAACAAATTTTCTATCAGATGTCGAAGGCAGGCAATAGCTCAGCGGTTAGAACTGTAGTTATTGTACTGCAAGGTGCGCAAGTTCGAGTCTTGGCAGAAGCAAAAGTAACCTGATGAGTCTTAGAGGGATCTAAGGTGAAACAGCTGTAGTTACATCCATGCTTAAAAAGTTTTTTTCTAGTTTCTAAAAAATAAAAAATAAAATATAACCTGGGCCTGTGCTCGTTAAATTAAATAAAATAAAAAAAAAAAATTTAGTTCATTTGAACATCCCTACACTTTATTCGCTACTTATGTTTAATCATACAATAATATGTAAATATGTACATATCAGGGCCGTACCCAGGAATTTATTTCGTGGGGGGTTACATCGTTGTGGATTTTTTTTTTTTTTTTTTTTTTTTTGAGAAAAATATATAACTTATTTCGTGCACTAAATAAAAATAATAAAAAAAATTCTGGTTTCTCAAGTGCTATTTAGAAGAAATTTTTTTTACGAAACTTTTGATTTTCAAATTAGGATTTTTATAAGAAGTTTTAAAAATCAGGAAACTTTTATTCATTTAAAAATTAGACTGTTTTATTACAAATACGATGAATACTTTATTTTTGGTGATTTTATCCAAGTAAAAAAAAATATTGACTTTTTTGGAGCTTTTCGGCCGTTTCATTGAAGTCAAAACCTCTGGTTTTTCCTTTCCTCCTACGCGTTTCGATGCTAACGCATCTTCTACAGGGAGTCTGTTTATTGGGTAAAACATAAAACGAATTACATTAAATCAACATAAAATTTTTTTATAAAAAATCACAATACGTACATATGTTTACATTTGCACATATGTACATATTTAACTTACATTTAACAAATTTTTTAATAACTGAAAACAAAAAACAAGTTAACACAATTTATGTTGTCCACATCTTCCTTGTAATTCATTGTGTAGTTGATTTTTTGTTGTATTCTTAGGCCCTCTAACGTCATTCTTGTTCTCTCTCTTCGCTCATAGTCCAATATTTTTGCATTGTCAAAATCCGCTGTGAGGCCTTTATTCGTTAAATGTTCTGCTAGCGCTGTTGTTGTCTTCTTATTTTTGGCGTCTGTTTTATGTTCGTTAATTCTTACTCGTAATGCTCGCTTTGTTGTCCCTATATAAATTTCGTTGCATTTTTCTCCTTCCCCCCCATTGCATTTGATTTCGTACACAATATTATGTTGTTGTTCCTTGTTTATTTTGTCTTTCGTTTGTGTGAATATTTTTTGAAGTGTTTGGTTGGGTCTATATGCAAATTTTATTTGGTTATTTCTTGTAATATTTTCCAACTTCTTCCAAAAAGAAACAAAAAAAATTATATTTTATGAACGAAAAACTCGGTTAGATTACCCAGCTTTTTCAGCTGTAAAAGTCCGCCTCAAGATTTTTAGCTTATGTTGAGACTCTAACTTGTTTTTTTTTGCAACTTTGTTATTTGACATCCGATTTTTAAAATTGATAGATATGTCAGTATTTTAGTCTTTTGAGCAGGGTTTGAAATTATTTTCAACTTTTTTTTCATTTCCATTGAATTTCATTTTCATTTGAAAATTAAAAAATTAACAGCGCAGCAGAAGTATAAAAAATAAAAAGTTCTACTGTAATGCATCTGCGCAGCCTTAAGTTTCAAAAAATTATAGTCGACTGTTGCTGTATTGTGGAAATTTGTACAACACAGCAAAGGGCAAACATAATTTCGAGTTTTTACAGCACTGATGTTATTGTTTTTTTTTAATTTATGGGAACACAGTCGAAATTGTAATGTACAAAAAAAAAACCAATTTTAAAAAGCCGCACTTAAAACTAAAATTCTGTTTATCTGTGCTTTGCTGTCGACTGATCTGTTTGAAATTACACAGTAAAGCAACAGCACAAATAAACAAACAAATATATTCGACTGTTCTGTGCTTCGACTACAGATATTTTCAAAGGAAATCGAAATTCAAAAGATCTCAAAAAATTATGATAACTTTCGCAGAACAGCAACAGCTTATTTTTTGAGACTGTTGGTGTTATGCTGGCAAACACTGCTTGGAGAGCTATATATTTCCCTCTAATGTCCTTTGATCTGTGAAGTCGTTTTCATATAGTTGGGTCACCTAGCCGAGCTTTTCGACCATAAAACATCCTTTTTGTTTCACTTGAAAAAAATCGCCAAAAATAAAGTATTTATCGCATCTTTTTAATATTACGCTTAAAATGTTTGCAATAAAACAGAATAATTTTAAAAATAATAAAACTTTCCTGATTTTTACAACTTCTTATAAAAACCCCAATAAAAACCAATTTTTTTCAATAATCGCAAAAAATCAAAAAATGGTGACTTTCCAAAGTTAGTATTGAAAATATGTAGGTGAAATCGGACTACATATAAAAACGCACACATCCCATATATGGGATCTTTCGAAAAACACACAAAATGTTATAATTCAGAAACTAATATAACCCGAGTAATGAATTTTCAGCCATGACTTTAAGAAGTTATAAGGAAATATGCTAAAATTTTAGAAATGTAACATAATTCAATTTATAAGTGGTACGTCTTTAGAAGCGTACGGAGTAGATACGGTTTGCGGCAGGGCCGTGCGCACGGGGGGGTTTGGGGTTAAAATAAATAAAAAAATTTTTTTTCATATAAAATATAGCAGGTCATCATACAAAAAAATATTTTAAAAATAGTTCTTTTAAATCGCCCATTCTGTTGAAACATTGGTTTTATAGATAATTTAACAAGGATTATGATGGTATAATTTTAAATCATTTTTTTTTCTGGTATTCACGAAGTAAATCGGGCCCAAAAAATATACCTGCTTGCAATTAATAAAACTTTAAGGCGATGAAAATAATCTTATATAAAACAATTAATAGCCTGTTTCTTCAGCTTTCAAACGGTGCCAAGATGAAGTCTCTACGATGACTACAACCCGAGATATTGGGGTTTGAATATGTACCTCATTTACCTAATTCATGAAAAAATCAAAAGTTTGACAGATCATTCTCCGAAAAAAAAATTTCAAAATCAAATCCCCGGATACGTGTAAGCTTATTTTAGGTGGAGAACCTATAAACCGAGTTTCAAGCAAATCGGAGAGGTAACATTCATTTTTTTCCCGAAATCCGTCCGATTTGTAAAAGAATGACTCATATCTGTTTCAGCAAATATGTTTATCTTAGCGAAAAATGTATGCGAATGCACACCAAAATTAAAACCCTCCCCCCAAGGCTAATTCCTGCGCACGGCCGTGGTTTGCGGGTATTTGTAACTTCAGCGAAAAGAATTTTTGATTGAAGTTGTAACCAAAAAAACTCAAAATTACGTTATCTCAAAACCCTAACCATAAGAAAATGGTTTTGATCTCAGCAGGTTCCCCTATACCTGAAATTCTTGGTATTTTCTCAAATTAATTATTCGTAAACTAGTGTTTTCAACATATAGCTTTGAATATGATAGAAGTAAAATTTATCTACCAGAATTTCGTGGGGGGTTCAAACACCCAAACTCCCCCCCTAAATACGGCCTTGGTACATATGTATGTACATAAGTTAGAAACGAATTATAGTAGGAAAGAAACTAGCAACAAATTTTCTATCAGATGTCGAAGACAGGCAATAGCTCAGCGGTTAGAACTGTAGTTATTGTACTGCAAGGTGCGCAAGTTCGAGTCTTGGCAGAAGCAAAAGTAACCTGATGAGTCTTAGAGGGATCTAAGGTGAAACAGCTGTAGTTACATCCATGCTTGAAAAGTTTTTGTCTAGTTTCTAAAAAATAAAAAAATAAAATATAACCTGGGCCTGTGCTCGTTAAATTAAATAAATTAAAATAAAAAATAAAAAATCAAGTTCATTTGAACATCCCTACACTTTATTTGCTACTTATGTTTAATCATACAATAATATGTAAATATGTACATATGTATGTGCATAAGTTAGAAACGAATTATAGTAGGAAAGAAACTAGCAACAAATTTTCTATCAGATGTCGAAGGCAGGCAATAGCTCAGCGGTTAGAACTGTAGTTATTGTACTGCAAGTTGCGCAAGTTCGAGTCTTGGCAGAAGCAAAAGTAACCTGATGAGTCTTAGAGGGATCTAAGGTGAAACAGCTGTAGTTACATCCATGCTTAAAAAGTTTTTTTCTAGTTTCTAAAAAATAAAAAATAAAATATAACCTGGGCCTGTGCTCGTTAAATTAAATAAATTAAAATAAAAAATAAAATTCATTTGAACATCCCTACACTTTATTCGCTACCTATGTTTAATCATACAATAATATGTAAATATGTACATATGTATATGCATAAGTTAGAAACGAATTATAGTAGAAAAGAAACTAGCAACAAATTTTCTATCAGATGTCGAAGGCAGGCAATAGCTCAGCGGTTAGAACTGTAGTTATTGTACTGCAAGATGCGCAAGATCGAGTCTTGGTAGAAGCAAAAGTAACCTGATGAGTCTTAGAGGGATCTAAGGTGAAACAGCTGTAGTTACATCCATGCTTAAAAAGTTTTTTTCTAGTTTCTAAAAAATAAAAAATAACCTGGGCCTGTGCTCGTTAAATTAAATAAATTAAAATAAAAAATAAAGTTCATTTGAACATCCCTACACTTTATTCGCCACTTATGTTTAATCATACAATAATATGTAAATATGTACATATGTATGTGCATAAGTTAGAAACGAATTATAGTAGGAAAGAAACTAGCAACAAATTTTCTATCAGATGTCGAAGGCAGGCAATAGCTCAGCAGTTAGAACTGTAGTTATTGTACTGCAAGGTGCGCAAGTTCGAGTCTTGGCAGAAGCAAAAGTAACCTGATGAGTCTTAGAGGGATCTAATGTGAAACAGCTGTAGTTACATCCATGCTTAAAAAGTTTTTTTCTAGTTTCTAAAAAATAAAAAATAAAATATAACCTGGGCCTGTGCTCGTTAAATTAAATAAATTAAAATAAAAAATTAAGTTCATTTGAACATCCCTACACTTTATTCGCCACTTATGTTTAATCATACAATAATATGTTTTTTTTTTTTTTTTTTTTATAGTAGGGGGAAGCATCGAAAGCCGAAAAGTGCGAGACTTTAACCCGCTAAACCTAACGTACTCCCGCCCAAAGCCACTCCTACGGAACCACCGGACAGGCAATACTTCGTAGGAGGGCGGTTAGACATAAAGTCTTCATTCAACAACCAGGACAAAACAGGACACCTAACGCCTACCTTGGTCAGTGTATATCAGTTGGGCTAATATTGACGACGATGCGTCGCTAACTGCCTCCCAAATATCAGAGGACTCACACATAAGTGTAGTAAAATTTTCCACCGTAACTCTAGTTCCCGCTATTTGATTCAACCGTGAACGCATGGCTGAGAAACGAGGGCAGTGAAAAAACACGTGTTCTGCATCCTCTACAACATCGCAACACACTGGACAAAAAGGACTATCGTCGCGCTTGAATCTATAAAGGTACGCCCTAAAGCACCCATGCCCGCTAAGGAACTGAGTAAGGTGGAAGTTGAGGTCACCCTGCTTTCTATCTGCCCAACTGTTTATGTTAGGAATTAATCTATACGTCCACCGACCTTTAAGCGAGGTTTGCCAGCGTTCCTGCCACAATAGGCGGCTTTTCCTCTATTCTGCATGACATCAGAACCGGTTTCGTTGCATTGTAAATGTTGCTGCATTCTCGAGCTTGAATGTCTATCGGCGGCATATTTGCTAAAACTTCTGCGGCATCCCCTGAAACTGTTCGGAATGCGCTTATAACTCTGAGAGCGGCCATGCGGTGTACGGCGTGTAATTCCTTTGCATACGAGCTATAATTGAGAGCATCGGCCCAGATCGGTGCAACATAGAGAATGGCAGAGTTTATTGCCCTCGCTAGCAAATGTCGTCGAGTAGAGCGTACACATCCTTTATTTGTCATCATCCTCGCGAGACCGCCACATATTTTTTGCGCCTTTTCTGCGGCATAGTTCAAGTGCTCTGTGAAGCTCAATCTGGGATCAAGTACCACGCCAAGATATTTTAATGATGGCTGCGAATTTATCTCGCATTCCCCCACCTTGATGCATATATTTTCACACACCTTTCTTGTGCTTACTAGCAGTACCTCTGTTTTTTGTTCCGCTAGCTGTAGGTCCATGGTCGAGAACCACAGTCGTATTCGGCTTATTGCATCACTGCTAATACGCCGCAGATCTTCTATGTGCTTTGCGACTCCTATTATTATGAGGTCATCTGCATAGGCAATGAGCTCTACTGATTTTGGTTGTTCCAACTCTAGGACACCACTGTACATCACATTCCACAGGAGGGGGCCTAGCACGGATCCTTGTGGTACTCCGCTAGTAATCGCATACCTTTTGGCGCCCTCATCGGTGTTATAGACTAACACTCTCTCTTCCAGATAGCTCAGAATTATATTTATAAGATACTGTGGGGCTCGGATGCGGTGTAACGACATGATAATATTCGACCATTTAGCTGAGTTAAAGGCATTCTTTATGTCCAGGGCAACAAGTGCGCAATACTTTTTGGCTCCTCCTTTCCACCTCTTTCCGCTTACTGCATTTTTTGCTATTTCTACTACGTTTTTTATGGCATCAACTGTCGACTTATGTCTGCGAAAGCCATACTGTTTCTTCGACAGCCCACCTGCATTTTCGAGGGCCTCCTCTAAGCGGTTACATATCAGTGACTCGTATACTTTGCCCATAGTGTCGAGCATGCATATTGGGCGGTATGATGAGGGGTCATCTGGCGGCTTTTTTGGTTTAGGGAGAAGTACCAGTCGTTGGACTTTCCATGAACTTGGAAATATACCCTCATTGAAGCAGGAATTATACATTTTCGCAAACAGTGTCGGGCTTAAGTTTAGGGCCGCTTTAAGAGCCTTATTTGGTAGACCATCTACACCGGGCGCTTTGTTATCTTTTAACCTCTTGGCAATATTAATAATTTCTTCTTCTGTGACCACGTTTGGAGGTTCGTCGGGGATTTTTCGAGCAAGGTGAGCAGGTATTGGCTCGTGCTTCGGAAACAACGTTTCAATCACCCTGGAGAGAAAAAGAGGGCACGTAGTTATTAAATTTTTTCATGCACACTTTATAGGCTTTTCCCCAAGGGTCGACGTTTGCTTCTTCGCATAATTTAATAAAGCACGTTTTCTTACTATGAGATATTGCTGTTTTTAAATGCTTTTTACACCTTCTGAAGCTTTGTCTAAGCTCCTCCTCATTATTTCCCCTACGGCTTCGCTGGTATCTTCGCCTTGCCGCGTTGCAGAGTTTTCTGAGATAGGCTATTTCATTATTCCACCAGTAAACGGGCCTGCGTCTGGTGTTATATTTAGCCCTCCGCATTGTAGCATCGCACGCTGCAACCAGTCTACTTGTAACCTCGCTTACAAGGCGGTTAGCATCTTGCTGTGTGGTTGGGGAGGTATCCCATACTAGGCCAAACAAATCCGGGTCAAACTCTCTGTGAACCCAGCTACGTGATTGTATTCTTGTTTTAACAACGGCACATGAGTTTATCGTGGTCGACACTTCGGCAAATATTGCCATATGGTCACTATAAGTAAATATATCTGAGACCTTCCACGCTATTCGTGAGCTGAGTGACTCACTTGCGAACATTAAATCGATTATCGAGCCCTTATTTCCTTTTTTGAACGTTTGCTGGGTACCGCTGTTTATAATAGCTAAATTAGTTTGGCCTAGAAACTCGTATATATTTGTCTCCCGCGCTGGTTGGTGCGTATGCTACCCCAGGCTGTTGACCACGCATTGAAGTCTCCGGCCACAATTATGGGAGTTTTCCCTCTGGTTTCCATGATCAGGTCCACCATCATGCTTTCGAACTCAGCCGCCGTAGAGCTGGGCGGGAAATAGCAGCTGAAAATGAAAATATCAAATATTTGAGCCCAGGTAAAGCCACACTTGGAGTCTCTTGGGTACTTTTGAAATGGGCAGCCCTTGCACGACCATATTGCCGCTTTTCCACTTAAGTCGGCCACCCAGGTGTAGTTAGGCTTCTGAGTATATTGCTCACTCAGTATGGCTACATCGACGTTTTCCTCGATAACCGTTTGCTTTAGAAGGTCTTGAGCTGCCGCGCAATGGTTCAAATTTAATTGTAGAATTCTCATTTTATATTTTGTTTAATTACTTCGCAGTATTTTGGGCACTTGGCGCTGAGGGCGGAATGGCTACCCTCGCATAACATGCATTTAGGAGTGTTAGTACACTCTTTAGCTTTATGAGCCGTGCCACCGCACCGTGTGCACAAGGATGATCTATCAATGTTGCTCTTGCATTGACGCGCTATATGAACGACGTTGAAACATTTGAAGCAACGGGTTATTGTGGTGTGTTCGCGAAGGCGACAAATTGACCACCCAACTTTAATTTTGTTTGCGCTGAGAGCTTTCTTCGCATCATCCATCGATAGCTTTATTTGGGCTATTTGCATGCCGCCAAGCGTTTTTCTCATCGCTGTTATGCTTTCTTCAGTGATGCTCTCTATACCACATTCCGATTTTAACGCATTACACACCTCTGTAGGAGTTGTGATTTCATCGAGGTCTCTGCAAATAATTGTTACCAATGGGCTCTTGGGCTGGACTACTGCCATTTCACCGACCACTTTTTCTAGCACGTCTTTATAGTTCGTGGCTCTGGTGTTTGGCTGTTTTTTTAATTGCAGCAGTAAGTCACCCTTCATGGTTTTCCGGATGTACGTTACCTTAGATCCAAGGTCGTCCAATCCGCGATCATTTTTTATTTTCTTTAATATGTCGGCATAAGAGGCTTCTTCTTTTTTTGACAGTATTATTGCGTCTGGCTTCAATTTGGGCTTTCTTTCTTGTGGCCTGTTTCTTTTGACCACCTTCACCCATGTTTCGTCTTCATTATTTACCACCGGCTCTACTAATACAGCAGTACTGATCTGCTGCTCGGTTATGCCGGAGCCATTTGGGTCGGATTTTCTCGACTTTTTCGGATATGGGAGGTTCACAGTTGGTTCCCGCCCTCTTTTTGCTGAATCGATTTTCATCACCATAGGCACAGTTTGAGTTGCCTTCACCGATTTCGACACAATACCTTCGTGTTCCTGCTCTTTATTATATAAAGAAGTTATGCCGTTCATGAGGTCTCTCATTGCCTGGTTAACATGCCTTTGGCCATTTATCATGCTCTCGAGTTCTTTAATTTTTTCTCCAAGCATTTTAAAATTCGAAAACCCTCCGTCCCACATAGGACTGGGCGAGTTCGCTTGAATCACAGCTCTTACAGTGACATTGCCACTACCTACCGTTGTTCCAGAAACGCTGGGAACCGCGCCTAAACCTTTTGGTGGCGTTCTGACCATTTTGGAGTTTCTCCTAAAGGGATTATCCGGTGTCAGCACGATTTTGTTTTCCGAGGCCATGCCTCGGAGAAAAATGGTGGGTTGTAGCTAACACCTAACAACGTGACAGAAAATATAAGATGTTTTAGTCGTGCTGCTAGGGTTAAGAGCAAAAAAGTGGTTGGCAACGCGGGTAAACAAAATGACAGGTTGGTCAGCTGATTTTGACCAAAACAAAGCAAACAGAACTAAAAATTATTTGTTTATCTAGTTAAAGTGTTTAATTTGTCCTTTTCCAACAATTATATTGGAAAAGGACAAAAGGATAAATAAAGAGGCGCGAATTTGCGAATCGGGTAAGTACAATAGTGAGATAGTATTAGTAGAAGAAAATTTCAGAAACAGAAAATGAAAATTAAAACTATTTAACTTATCTTTAGGGATCAACACCCTTCTGCACCGCTGCCAGGCCACACGAGGCGGTCGCCTAATATTTATTTAGAGGCGCCCACACAATATAAAAGGTAAAAACAATTCAATAAATCCGAGCACTACAGAACACGACTTATCTCAAAAAACACACAAGTGTAAAAACAATAATATGTAAATATGTACATATGTATGTGCATAAGTTAGAAACGAATTATAGTAGGAAAGAAACTAGCAACAAATTTTCTATCAGATGTCGAAGGCAGGCAATAGCTCAGCGGTTAGAACTGTAGTTATTGTACTGCAAGGTGCGCAAGTTCGAGTCTTGGCAGAAGCAAAAGTAACCTGATGAGTCTTAGAGGGATCTAAGGTGAAACAGCTGTAGTTACATCCATGCTTAAAAAGTTTTTTTCTAGTTTCTAAAAAATAAAAAATAAAATATAACCTGAGCCTGTGCTCGTTAAATTAAATAAATTAAAATAAAAAATTAAGTTCATTTGAACATCCCTACACTTGTTGAAACGCTACTTATGTTTAATCATACAATAATATGTAAATATGTACATATGTATGTGCATAAGTTAGAAACGAATTATAGTAGGAAAGAAACTAGCAACAAATTTTCTATCAGATGTCGAAGGCAGGCAATAGCTCAGCGGTTAGAACTGTAGTTATTGTACTGCAACGTGCGCAAGTTCGAGTCTTGGCAGAAGCAAAAGTAACCTGATGAGTTTAGAGGGATCTAAGGTGAAACACTGTAGTTACATCCATGCTTAAAAAGTTTTTTTCTAGTTTCTAAAAAATAAAAAATAAAATATAACCTGGGCCTGTGCTCGTTAAATTAAATAAATTAAAATAAAAAATTAAGTTCATTTGAACATCCCTACACTTTATTCGCTACTTATGTTTAATCATACAATAATATGTAAATATGTACAAATGTATGTGCATAAGTTAGAAACGAATTATAGTAGAAAAGAAACTAGCAACAAATTTTCTATCAGATGTCGAAGGCAGGCAATAGCTCAGCGGTTAGAACTGTAGTTATTGTACTGCAAGGTGCGCAAGTTCGAGTCTTGGCAGAAGCAAAAGTAACCTGATGAGTCTTAGAGGGATCTAAGGTGAAACAGCTGTAGTTACATCCATGCTTAAAAAGTTTTTTTCTAGTTTCTAAAAAATAAAATATAACCTGGGCCTGTGCTCGTTAAATTAAATAAATTAAAATAAAAAAATAAGTTCATTTGAACATCCCTACACTTTATTCGTCACTTATGTTTAATCATACAATAATATGTAAATATGTA
The DNA here is from genome assembly GCA_960531455.1 of Urophora cardui. NCBI lineage: Eukaryota > Metazoa > Arthropoda > Insecta > Diptera > Tephritidae > Urophora > Urophora cardui. Next base: position 93,244,391 of record OY482672.1, on the reverse strand, counting down.
CATATGTATGTGCATAAGTTAGAAACGAATTATAGTAGGAAAGAAACTAGCAACAAATTTTCTATCAGATGTCGAAGGCAGGCAATAGCTCAGCGGTTAGAACTGTAGTTATTGTACTGCAAGGTGCGCAAGTTTGAGTCTTGGCAGAAGCAAAAGTAACCTGATGAGTCTTAGAGGGATCTAAGGTGAAACAGCTGTAGTTACATCCATGCTTAAAAAGTTTTTTTCTAGTTTCTAAAAAATAAAAAATAAAATATAACCTGGGCCTGTGCTCGTTAAATTAAATAAATTAAAATAAAAAATTAAGTTCATTTGAACATCCCTACACTTTATTCGCTACTTATGTTTAATCATACAATAATATGTAAATATGTACATATGTATGTGCATAAGTTAGAAACGAATTATAGTAGGAAAGAAACTAGCAACAAATTTTCTATCAGATGTCGAAGGCAGGCAATAGCTCAGCGGTTAGAACTGTAGTTATTGTACTGCAAGGTGCGCAAGTTCGAGTCTTGGCAGAAGCAAAAGTAACCTGATGAGTCTTAGAGGGATCTAAGGTGAAACAGCTGTAGTTACATCCATGCTTAAAAAGTTTTTTTCTAGTTTCTAAAAAATAAAAAATAAAATATAACCTGGGCCTGTGCTCGTTAAATTAAATAAATTAAAATAAAAAATTAAGTTCATTTGAACATCCCTACACTTTATTCGCTACTTATGTTTAATCATACAATAATATGTAAATATGTACATATGTATGTGCATAAGTTAGAAACGAATTATAGTAGGAAAGAAACTAGCAACAAATTTTCTATCAGATGTCGAAGGCAGGCAATAGCTCAGCGGTTAGAACTGTAGTTATTGTACTGCAAGGTGCGCAAGTTCGAGTCTTGGCAGAAGCAAAAGTAACCTGATGAGTCTTAGAGGGATCTAAGGTGAAACAGCTGTAGTTACATCCATGCTTAAAAAGTTTTTTTCTAGTTTCTAAAAAATAAAAAATAAAATATAACCTGGGCCTGTGCTCGCTAAATTAAATAAATTAAAATAAAAAATTAAGTTCATTTGAACATCCCTACACTTTATTCGGTACTTATGTTTAATCATACAATAATATGTAAATATGTACATATGTATGTGCATAAGTTAGAAACGAATTATAGTAGAAAAGAAACTAGCAACAAATTTTCTATCAGATGTCGAAGGCAGGCACTAGCTCAGCGGTTAGAACTGTAGTTATGGTACTGCAAGGTGCGCAAGTTCGAGTCTTGGCAGAAGCAAAAGTAACCTGATGAGTCTTAGAGGGATCTAAGGTGAAACAGCTGTAGTTACATCCATGCTTAAAAAGTTTTTTTCTAGTTTCTAAAAAATAAAAAATAACCTGGGCCTGTGCTCGTTAAATTAAATAAATAAAAATAAAAAATTAAGTTCATTTGAACATCCCTACACTTTATTCGCTATTATGTTTAATCATACAATAATATGTAAATATGTACATATGTATGTGCATAAGTTAGAAACGAATTATAGTAGGAAAGAAACTAGCAACAAATTTTCTATCAGATGTCGAAGGCAGGCAATAGCTCAGCGGTTAGAACTGTAGTTATTGTACTGCAAGGTGCGCAAGTTCGAGTCTTGGCAGAAGCAAAAGTAACCTGATGAGTCTTAAAGGGAACTAAGGCGAAACAGCTGTAGTTACATCCATGCTTAAAAAGTTTTTTTCTAGTTTCTAAAAAATAAAAAATAAAATATAACCTGGGCCTGTGCTCGTTAAATTAAATAAATTAAAATAAAAAATTAAGTTTAAAACGAATTATAGTAGAAAAGAAACTAGCAACAAATTTTCTATCAGATGTCGAAGGCAGGCACTAGCTCAGCGGTTAGAACTGTAGTTATTGTACTGCAAGGTGCGCAAGTTCGAGTCTTGGCAGAAGCAAAAGTAACCTGATGAATCTTAGAGGGATCTAAGGTGAAACAGCTGTAGTTACATCCATGCTTAAAAAGTTTTTTTCTAGTTTCTAAAAAATAAAAAATAAAATATAACCTGGGCCTGTGCTCGTTAAATTAAATAAATAAAAGAAAAAAATTAAGTTCATTTGAACATCCCTACACTTTATTCGCTACTTATGTTTAATCATACAAAAATATGTAAATATGTACATATGTATGTGCATAAGTTAGAAACGAATTATAGTAGGAAAGAAACTAGCAACAAATTTTCTATCAGATGTCGAAGGCAGGCAATAGCTCAGCGGTTAGAACTGTAGTTATTGTTCTGCAAGGTGCGCAAGTTCGAGTCTTGGCAGAAGCAAAAGTAACCTGATGAGTCTTAGAGGGATCTAAGGTGAAACAGCTGTAGTTACATCAATGCTTAAAAAGTTTTTTTCTAGTTTCTAAAAAATAAAAAATTAAGTTCATTTGAACATCCCTACACTTTATTCGCTACTTATGTTTAAGTTCGAGTCTTGGCAGAAGCAAAAGTAACCTGATGAGTTTTAGAGGGATCTAAGGTGATACAGCTGTAGTTACATCCATGCTTAAAAAGTTTTTGTCTAGTTTCTAAAAAATAAAAAATAAAATATAACCTGGGCCTGTGCTCGTTAAATTAAATAAATTAAAATAAAAAATAAAAAATTAAGTTCATTTGAACATCCCTACACTTTATTTGCTACTTATGTTTAATCATACACTAATATGTAAATATGTACATATGTATGTGCATAAGTTGAAAACGAATTATAGAAGGAAAGAAAGGAAAGAAACTAGCAACAAATTTTCTATCAGATGTCGAAGGCAGGCAATAGCTCAGCGGTTAGAACTGTAGTTATTGTACTGCAAGGTGCGCAAGTTCGAGTCTTGGCAGAAGCAAAAGTAACCTGATTAGTCTTAGAGGGATCTAAGGCGAAACAGCTGTAGTTACATCCATGCTTAAAAAGTTTTTTTCTAGTTTCTAAAAAATAAAATATAACCTGGGCCTGTGCTCGTTAAATTAAATAAATTAAAATAAAAAATAAAGTTCATTTGAACATCCCTACACTTTATTCGCTACCTATGTTTAATCATACAATAATATGTAAATATGTACATATGTATGTGCATAAGTTAGAAACGAATTATAGTAGGAAAGAAACTAGCAACAAATTTTCTATCAGATGTCGAAGGCAGGCAATAGCTCAGCGGTTAGAACTGTAGTTATTGTACTGCAAGGTGCGCAAGTTCGAGTCTTGGCAGAAGCAAAAGTAACCTGATGAGTCTTAGAGGGATCTAAGGTGAAACAGCTGTAGTTACATCCATGCTTAAAAAGTTTTTTTCTAGTTTCTAAAAAATAAAAAATAAAATATAACCTGAGCCTGTGCTCGTTAAATTAAATAAATTAAAATAAAAAATTAAGTTCATTTGAACATCCCTACACTTTATTCGCTACTTATGTTTAATCATACAATAATATGTAAATATGTATGTGCATAAGTTAGAAACGAATTATAGTAGGAAAGAAACTAGCAACAAATTTTCTATCAGATGTCGAAGGCAGGCAATAGCTCAGCGGTTAGAACTGTAGTTATTGTACTGCAAGGTGCGCAAGTTCGAGTCTTGGCAGAAGCAAAAGTAACCTGATGAGTCTTAGAGGGATCTAAGGTGAAACAGCTGTAGTTACATCCATGCTTAAAAAGTTTTTTTCTAGTTTCTAAAAAATAAAAAATAAAATATAACCTGAGCCTGTGCTCGTTAAATTAAATAAATTAAAATAAAAAATTAAGTTCATTTGAACATCCCTACACTTTATTCGCTACTTATGTTTAATCATACAATAATATGTAAATATGTACATATGTATGTGCATAAGTTAGAAACGAATTATAGTAGGAAAGAAACTAGCAACAAATTTTCTATCAGATGTCGAAGGCAGGCAATAGCTCAGCGGTTAGAACTGTAGTTATTGTACTGCAAGGTGCGCAAGTTCGAGTCTTGGCAGAAGCAAAAGTAACCTGATGAGTCTTAGAGGGATCTAAGGTGAAACAGCTGTAGTTACATCCATGCTTAAAAAGTTTTTTTCTAGTTTCTAAAAAATAAAAAATAAAATATAACCTGGGCCTGTGCTCGTTAAATTAAATAAATTAAAATAAAAAATTAAGTTCATTTGAACATCCCTACACTTTATTCGCTACTTATGTTTAATCATACAATAATATGTAAATATGTACATATGTATGTGCATAAGTTAGAAACGAATTATAGTAGGAAAGAAACTAGCAACAAATTTTCTATCAGATGTCGAAGGCAGGCAATAGCTCAGCGGTTAGAACTGTAGTTATTGTACTGCAAGGTGCGCAAGTTCGAGTCTTGGCAGAAGCAAAAGTAACCTGATGAGTCTTAGAGGGATCTAAGGTGAAACAGCTGTAGTTACATCCATGCTTAAAAAGTTTTTTTCTAGTTTCTAAAAAATAAAAAATAAAATATAACCTGGGCCTGAGCTCGCTAAATTAAATAAATTAAAATAAAAAATTAAGTTCATTTGAACATCCCTACACTTTATTCGCTACTTATGTTTAATCATACAATAATATGTAAATATGTACATATGTATGTGCATAAGTTAGAAACGAATTATAGTAGAAAAGAAACTAGCAACAAATTTTCTATCAGATGTCGAAGGCAGGCCCTAGCTCAGCGGTTAGAACTGTAGTTATGGTACTGCAAGGTGCAAAAGTAACCTGATGAGTCTTAGAGGGATCTAAGGTGAAACAGCTGTAGTTACATCCATGCTTAAAAAGTTTTTTTCTAGTTTCTAAAAAATAAAAAATAACCTGGGCCTGTGCTCGTTAAATTAAATAAATTAAAATAAAAAATTAAGTTCATTTGAACATCCCTACACTTTATTCGCTACTTATGTTTAATCATACAATAATATGTAAATATGTACATATGTATGTGCATAAGTTAGAAACGAATTATAGTAGGAAAGAAACTAGCAACAAATTTTCTATCAGATGTCGAAGGCAGGCAATAGCCTGGGCCTGTGCTCGTTAAATTAAATAAATTAAAATAAAAAAATAAGTTCATTTGAACATCCCTACACTTTATTCGTCACTTATGTTTAATCATACAATAATATGTAAATATGTACATATGTATGTGCATAAGTTAGAAACGAATTATAGTAGGAAAGAAACTAGCAACAAATTTTCTATCAGATGTCGAAGGCAGGCAATAGCTCAGCGGTTAGAACTGTAGTTATTGTACTGCAAGGTGCGCAAGTTTGAGTCTTGGCAGAAGCAAAAGTAACCTGATGAGTCTTAGAGGGATCTAAGGTGAAACAGCTGTAGTTACATCCATGCTTAAAAAGTTTTTTTCTAGTTTCTAAAAAATAAAAAATAAAATATAACCTGGGCCTGTGCTCGTTAAATTAAATAAATTAAAATAAAAAATTAAGTTCATTTGAACATCCCTACACTTTATTCGCTACTTATGTTTAATCATACAATAATATGTAAATATGTACATATGTATGTGCATAAGTTAGAAACGAATTATAGTAGGAAAGAAACTAGCAACAAATTTTCTATCAGATGTCGAAGGCAGGCAATAGCTCAGCGGTTAGAACTGTAGTTATTGTACTGCAAGGTGCGCAAGTTCGAGTCTTGGCAGAAGCAAAAGTAACCTGATGAGTCTTAGAGGGATCTAAGGTGAAACAGCTGTAGTTACATCCATGCTTAAAAAGTTTTTTTCTAGTTTCTAAAAAATAAAAAATAAAATATAACCTGGGCCTGTGCTCGTTAAATTAAATAAATTAAAATAAAAAATTAAGTTCATTTGAACATCCCTACACTTTATTCGCTACTTATGTTTAATCATACAATAATATGTAAATATGTACATATGTATGTGCATAAGTTAGAAACGAATTATAGTAGGAAAGAAACTAGCAACAAATTTTCTATCAGATGTCGAAGGCAGGCAATAGCTCAGCGGTTAGAACTGTAGTTATTGTACTGCAAGGTGCGCAAGTTCGAGTCTTGGCAGAAGCAAAAGTAACCTGATGAGTCTTAGAGGGATCTAAGGTGAAACAGCTGTAGTTACATCCATGCTTAAAAAGTTTTTTTCTAGTTTCTAAAAAATAAAAAATAAAATATAACCTGGGCCTGTGCTCGCTAAATTAAATAAATTAAAATAAAAAATTAAGTTCATTTGAACATCCCTACACTTTATTCGGTACTTATGTTTAATCATACAATAATATGTAAATATGTACATATGTATGTGCATAAGTTAGAAACGAATTATAGTAGAAAAGAAACTAGCAACAAATTTTCTATCAGATGTCGAAGGCAGGCACTAGCTCAGCGGTTAGAACTGTAGTTATGGTACTGCAAGGTGCGCAAGTTCGAGTCTTGGCAGAAGCAAAAGTAACCTGATGAGTCTTAGAGGGATCTAAGGTGAAACAGCTGTAGTTACATCCATGCTTAAAAAGTTTTTTTCTAGTTTCTAAAAAATAAAAAATAACCTGGGCCTGTGCTCGTTAAATTAAATAAATAAAAATAAAAAATTAAGTTCATTTGAACATCCCTACACTTTATTCGCTATTATGTTTAATCATACAATAATATGTAAATATGTACATATGTATGTGCATAAGTTAGAAACGAATTATAGTAGGAAAGAAACTAGCAACAAATTTTCTATCAGATGTCGAAGGCAGGCAATAGCTCAGCGGTTAGAACTGTAGTTATTGTACTGCAAGGTGCGCAAGTTCGAGTCTTGGCAGAAGCAAAAGTAACCTGATGAGTCTTAAAGGGAACTAAGGCGAAACAGCTGTAGTTACATCCATGCTTAAAAAGTTTTTTTCTAGTTTCTAAAAAATAAAAAATAAAATATAACCTGGGCCTGTGCTCGTTAAATTAAATAAATTAAAATAAAAAATTAAGTTTAAAACGAATTATAGTAGAAAAGAAACTAGCAACAAATTTTCTATCAGATGTCGAAGGCAGGCACTAGCTCAGCGGTTAGAACTGTAGTTATTGTACTGCAAGGTGCGCAAGTTCGAGTCTTGGCAGAAGCAAAAGTAACCTGATGAATCTTAGAGGGATCTAAGGTGAAACAGCTGTAGTTACATCCATGCTTAAAAAGTTTTTTTCTAGTTTCTAAAAAATAAAAAATAAAATATAACCTGGGCCTGTGCTCGTTAAATTAAATAAATAAAAGAAAAAAATTAAGTTCATTTGAACATCCCTACACTTTATTCGCTACTTATGTTTAATCATACAAAAATATGTAAATATGTACATATGTATGTGCATAAGTTAGAAACGAATTATAGTAGGAAAGAAACTAGCAACAAATTTTCTATCAGATGTCGAAGGCAGGCAATAGCTCAGCGGTTAGAACTGTAGTTATTGTTCTGCAAGGTGCGCAAGTTCGAGTCTTGGCAGAAGCAAAAGTAACCTGATGAGTCTTAGAGGGATCTAAGGTGAAACAGCTGTAGTTACATCAATGCTTAAAAAGTTTTTTTCTAGTTTCTAAAAAATAAAAAATTAAGTTCATTTGAACATCCCTACACTTTATTCGCTACTTATGTTTAAGTTCGAGTCTTGGCAGAAGCAAAAGTAACCTGATGAGTTTTAGAGGGATCTAAGGTGATACAGCTGTAGTTACATCCATGCTTAAAAAGTTTTTGTCTAGTTTCTAAAAAATAAAAAATAAAATATAACCTGGGCCTGTGCTCGTTAAATTAAATAAATTAAAATAAAAAATAAAAAATTAAGTTCATTTGAACATCCCTACACTTTATTTGCTACTTATGTTTAATCATACACTAATATGTAAATATGTACATATGTATGTGCATAAGTTGAAAACGAATTATAGAAGGAAAGAAAGGAAAGAAACTAGCAACAAATTTTCTATCAGATGTCGAAGGCAGGCAATAGCTCAGCGGTTAGAACTGTAGTTATTGTACTGCAAGGTGCGCAAGTTCGAGTCTTGGCAGAAGCAAAAGTAACCTGATGAGTCTTAAAGGGAACTAAGGCGAAACAGCTGTAGTTACATCCATGCTTAAAAAGTTTTTTTCTAGTTTCTAAAAAATAAAAAATAAAATATAACCTGGGCCTGTGCTCGTTAAATTAAATAAATTAAAATAAAAAATTAAGTTTAAAACGAATTATAGTAGAAAAGAAACTAGCAACAAATTTTCTATCAGATGTCGAAGGCAGGCACTAGCTCAGCGGTTAGAACTGTAGTTATTGTACTGCAAGGTGCGCAAGTTCGAGTCTTGGCAGAAGCAAAAGTAACCTGATTAGTCTTAGAGGGATCTAAGGCGAAACAGCTGTAGTTACATCCATGCTTAAAAAGTTTTTTTCTAGTTTCTAAAAAATAAAATATAACCTGGGCCTGTGCTCGTTAAATTAAATAAATTAAAATAAAAAATAAAGTTCATTTGAACATCCCTACACTTTATTCGCTACCTATGTTTAATCATACAATAATATGTAAATATGTACATATGTATGTGCATAAGTTAGAAACGAATTATAGTAGGAAAGAAACTAGCAACAAATTTTCTATCAGATGTCGAAGGCAGGCAATAGCTCAGCGGTTAGAACTGTAGTTATTGTACTGCAAGGTGCGCAAGTTCGAGTCTTGGCAGAAGCAAAAGTAACCTGATGAGTCTTAGAGGGATCTAAGGTGAAACAGCTGTAGTTACATCCATGCTTAAAAAGTTTTTTTCTAGTTTCTAAAAAATAAAAAATAAAATATAACCTGAGCCTGTGCTCGTTAAATTAAATAAATTAAAATAAAAAATTAAGTTCATTTGAACATCCCTACACTTTATTCGCTACTTATGTTTAATCATACAATAATATGTAAATATGTACATATGTATGTGCATAAGTTAGAAACGAATTATAGTAGGAAAGAAACTAGCAACAAATTTTCTATCAGATGTCGAAGGCAGGCAATAGCTCAGCGGTTAGAACTGTAGTTATTGTACTGCAAGGTGCGCAAGTTCGAGTCTTGGCAGAAGCAAAAGTAACCTGATGAGTCTTAGAGGGATCTAAGGTGAAACAGCTGTAGTTACATCCATGCTTAAAAAGTTTTTTTCTAGTTTCTAAAAAATAAAAAATAAAATATAACCTGAGCCTGTGCTCGTTAAATTAAATAAATTAAAATAAAAAATTAAGTTCATTTGAACATCCCTACACTTTATTCGCTACTTATGTTTAATCATACAATAATATGTAAATATGTACATATGTATGTGCATAAGTTAGAAACGAATTATAGTAGGAAAGAAACTAGCAACAAATTTTCTATCAGATGTCGAAGGCAGGCAATAGCTCAGCGGTTAGAACTGTAGTTATTGTACTGCAAGGTGCGCAAGTTCGAGTCTTGGCAGAAGCAAAAGTAACCTGATGAGTCTTAGAGGGATCTAAGGTGAAACAGCTGTAGTTACATCCATGCTTAAAAAGTTTTTTTCTAGTTTCTAAAAAATAAAAAATAAAATATAACCTGGGCCTGTGCTCGTTAAATTAAATAAATTAAAATAAAAAATTAAGTTCATTTGAACATCCCTACACTTTATTCGCTACTTATGTTTAATCATACAATAATATGTAAATATGTACATATGTATGTGCATAAGTTAGAAACGAATTATAGTAGGAAAGAAACTAGCAACAAATTTTCTATCAGATGTCGAAGGCAGGCAATAGCTCAGCGGTTAGAACTGTAGTTATTGTACTGCAAGGTGCGCAAGTTCGAGTCTTGGCAGAAGCAAAAGTAACCTGATGAGTCTTAGAGGGATCTAAGGTGAAACAGCTGTAGTTACATCCATGCTTAAAAAGTTTTTTTCTAGTTTCTAAAAAATAAAAAATAAAATATAACCTGGGCCTGAGCTCGCTAAATTAAATAAATTAAAATAAAAAATTAAGTTCATTTGAACATCCCTACACTTTATTCGCTACTTATGTTTAATCATACAATAATATGTAAATATGTACATATGTATGTGCATAAGTTAGAAACGAATTATAGTAGAAAAGAAACTAGCAACAAATTTTCTATCAGATGTCGAAGGCAGGCCCTAGCTCAGCGGTTAGAACTGTAGTTATGGTACTGCAAGGTGCGCAAGTTCGAGTCTTGGCAGAAGCAAAAGTAACCTGATGAGTCTTAGAGGGATCTAAGGTGAAACAGCTGTAGTTACATCCATGCTTAAAAAGTTTTTTTCTAGTTTCTAAAAAATAAAAAATAACCTGGGCCTGTGCTCGTTAAATTAAATAAATAAAAATAAAAAATTAAGTTCATTTGAACATCCCTACACTTTATTCGCTATTATGTTTAATCATACAATAATATGTAAATATGTACATATGTATGTGCATAAGTTAGAAACGAATTATAGTAGGAAAGAAACTAGCAACAAATTTTCTATCAGATGTCGAAGGCAGGCAATAGCTCAGCGGTTAGAACTGTAGTTATTGTACTGCAAGGTGCGCAAGTTCGAGTCTTGGCAGAAGCAAAAGTAACCTGATGAGTCTTAAAGGGAACTAAGGCGAAACAGCTGTAGTTACATCCATGCTTAAAAAGTTTTTTTCTAGTTTCTAAAAAATAAAAAATAAAATATAACCTGGGCCTGTGCTCGTTAAATTAAATAAATTAAAATAAAAAATTAAGTTTAAAACGAATTATAGTAGAAAAGAAACTAGCAACAAATTTTCTATCAGATGTCGAAGGCAGGCACTAGCTCAGCGGTTAGAACTGTAGTTATTGTACTGCAAGGTGCGCAAGTTCGAGTCTTGGCAGAAGCAAAAGTAACCTGATGAGTCTTAGAGGGATCTAAGGTGAAACAGCTGTAGTTACATCAATGCTTAAAAAGTTTTTTTCTAGTTTCTAAAAAATAAAAAATTAAGTTCATTTGAACATCCCTACACTTTATTCGCTACTTATGTTTAAGTTCGAGTCTTGGCAGAAGCAAAAGTAACCTGATGAGTTTTAGAGGGATCTAAGGTGATACAGCTGTAGTTACATCCATGCTTAAAAAGTTTTTGTCTAGTTTCTAAAAAATAAAAAATAAAATATAACCTGGGCCTGTGCTCGTTAAATTAAATAAATTAAAATAAAAAATAAAAAATTAAGTTCATTTGAACATCCCTACACTTTATTTGCTACTTATGTTTAATCATACACTAATATGTAAATATGTACATATGTATGTGCATAAGTTGAAAACGAATTATAGAAGGAAAGAAAGGAAAGAAACTAGCAACAAATTTTCTATCAGATGTCGAAGGCAGGCAATAGCTCAGCGGTTAGAACTGTAGTTATTGTACTGCAAGGTGCGCAAGTTCGAGTCTTGGCAGAAGCAAAAGTAACCTGATGAATCTTAGAGGGATCTAAGGTGAAACAGCTGTAGTTACATCCATGCTTAAAAAGTTTTTTTCTAGTTTCTAAAAAATAAAAAATAAAATATAACCTGGGCCTGTGCTCGTTAAATTAAATAAATAAAAGAAAAAAATTAAGTTCATTTGAACATCCCTACACTTTATTCGCTACTTATGTTTAATCATACAAAAATATGTAAATATGTACATATGTATGTGCATAAGTTAGAAACGAATTATAGTAGGAAAGAAACTAGCAACAAATTTTCTATCAGATGTCGAAGGCAGGCAATAGCTCAGCGGTTAGAACTGTAGTTATTGTTCTGCAAGGTGCGCAAGTTCGAGTCTTGGCAGAAGCAAAAGTAACCTGATGAGTCTTAGAGGGATCTAAGGTGAAACAGCTGTAGTTACATCAATGCTTAAAAAGTTTTTTTCTAGTTTCTAAAAAATAAAAAATTAAGTTCATTTGAACATCCCTACACTTTATTCGCTACTTATGTTTAAGTTCGAGTCTTGGCAGAAGCAAAAGTAACCTGATGAGTTTTAGAGGGATCTAAGGTGATACAGCTGTAGTTACATCCATGCTTAAAAAGTTTTTGTCTAGTTTCTAAAAAATAAAAAATAAAATATAACCTGGGCCTGTGCTCGTTAAATTAAATAAATTAAAATAAAAAATAAAAAATTAAGTTCATTTGAACATCCCTACACTTTATTTGCTACTTATGTTTAATCATACACTAATATGTAAATATGTACATATGTATGTGCATAAGTTGAAAACGAATTATAGAAGGAAAGAAAGGAAAGAAACTAGCAACAAATTTTCTATCAGATGTCGAAGGCAGGCAATAGCTCAGCGGTTAGAACTGTAGTTATTGTACTGCAAGGTGCGCAAGTTCGAGTCTTGGCAGAAGCAAAAGTAACCTGATTAGTCTTAGAGGGATCTAAGGCGAAACAGCTGTAGTTACATCCATGCTTAAAAAGTTTTTTTCTAGTTTCTAAAAAATAAAATATAACCTGGGCCTGTGCTCGTTAAATTAAATAAATTAAAATAAAAAATAAAGTTCATTTGAACATCCCTACACTTTATTCGCTACCTATGTTTAATCATACAATAATATGTAAATATGTACATATGTATGTGCATAAGTTAGAAACGAATTATAGTAGGAAAGAAACTAGCAACAAATTTTCTATCAGATGTCGAAGGCAGGCAATAGCTCAGCGGTTAGAACTGTAGTTATTGTACTGCAAGGTGCGCAAGTTCGAGTCTTGGCAGAAGCAAAAGTAACCTGATGAGTCTTAGAGGGATCTAAGGTGAAACAGCTGTAGTTACATCCATGCTTAAAAAGTTTTTTTCTAGTTTCTAAAAAATAAAAAATAAAATATAACCTGAGCCTGTGCTCGTTAAATTAAATAAATTAAAATAAAAAATTAAGTTCATTTGAACATCCCTACACTTTATTCGCTACTTATGTTTAATCATACAATAATATGTAAATATGTACATATGTATGTGCATAAGTTAGAAACGAATTATAGTAGGAAAGAAACTAGCAACAAATTTTCTATCAGATGTCGAAGGCAGGCAATAGCTCAGCGGTTAGAACTGTAGTTATTGTACTGCAAGGTGCGCAAGTTCGAGTCTTGGCAGAAGCAAAAGTAACCTGATGAGTCTTAGAGGGATCTAAGGTGAAACAGCTGTAGTTACATCCATGCTTAAAAAGTTTTTTTCTAGTTTCTAAAAAATAAAAAATAAAATATAACCTGAGCCTGTGCTCGTTAAATTAAATAAATTAAAATAAAAAATTAAGTTCATTTGAACATCCCTACACTTTATTCGCTACTTATGTTTAATCATACAATAATATGTAAATATGTACATATGTATGTGCATAAGTTAGAAACGAATTATAGTAGGAAAGAAACTAGCAACAAATTTTCTATCAGATGTCGAAGGCAGGCAATAGCTCAGCGGTTAGAACTGTAGTTATTGTACTGCAAGGTGCGCAAGTTCGAGTCTTGGCAGAAGCAAAAGTAACCTGATGAGTCTTAGAGGGATCTAAGGTGAAACAGCTGTAGTTACATCCATGCTTAAAAAGTTTTTTTCTAGTTTCTAAAAAATAAAAAATAAAATATAACCTGGGCCTGTGCTCGTTAAATTAAATAAATTAAAATAAAAAATTAAGTTCATTTGAACATCCCTACACTTTATTCGCTACTTATGTTTAATCATACAATAATATGTAAATATGTACATATGTATGTGCATAAGTTAGAAACGAATTATAGTAGGAAAGAAACTAGCAACAAATTTTCTATCAGATGTCGAAGGCAGGCAATAGCTCAGCGGTTAGAACTGTAGTTATTGTACTGCAAGGTGCGCAAGTTCGAGTCTTGGCAGAAGCAAAAGTAACCTGATGAGTCTTAGAGGGATCTAAGGTGAAACAGCTGTAGTTACATCCATGCTTAAAAAGTTTTTTTCTAGTTTCTAAAAAATAAAAAATAAAATATAACCTGGGCCTGAGCTCGCTAAATTAAATAAATTAAAATAAAAAATTAAGTTCATTTGAACATCCCTACACTTTATTCGCTACTTATGTTTAATCATACAATAATATGTAAATATGTACATATGTATGTGCATAAGTTAGAAACGAATTATAGTAGAAAAGAAACTAGCAACAAATTTTCTATCAGATGTCGAAGGCAGGCCCTAGCTCAGCGGTTAGAACTGTAGTTATGGTACTGCAAGGTGCAAAAGTAACCTGATGAGTCTTAGAGGGATCTAAGGTGAAACAGCTGTAGTTACATCCATGCTTAAAAAGTTTTTTTCTAGTTTCTAAAAAATAAAAAATAACCTGGGCCTGTGCTCGTTAAATTAAATAAATAAAAATAAAAAATTAAGTTCATTTGAACATCCCTACACTTTATTCGCTATTATGTTTAATCATACAATAATATGTAAATATGTACATATGTATGTGCATAAGTTAGAAACGAATTATAGTAGGAAAGAAACTAGCAACAAATTTTCTATCAGATGTCGAAGGCAGGCAATAGCCTGGGCCTGTGCTCGTTAAATTAAATAAATTAAAATAAAAAAATAAGTTCATTTGAACATCCCTACACTTTATTCGTCACTTATGTTTAATCATACAATAATATGTAAATATGTACATATGTATGTGCATAAGTTAGAAACGAATTATAGTAGGAAAGAAACTAGCAACAAATTTTCTATCAGATGTCGAAGGCAGGCAATAGCTCAGCGGTTAGAACTGTAGTTATTGTACTGCAAGGTGCGCAAGTTTGAGTCTTGGCAGAAGCAAAAGTAACCTGATGAGTCTTAGAGGGATCTAAGGTGAAACAGCTGTAGTTACATCCATGCTTAAAAAGTTTTTTTCTAGTTTCTAAAAAATAAAAAATAAAATATAACCTGGGCCTGTGCTCGTTAAATTAAATAAATTAAAATAAAAAATTAAGTTCATTTGAACATCCCTACACTTTATTCGCTACTTATGTTTAATCATACAATAATATGTAAATATGTACATATGTATGTGCATAAGTTAGAAACGAATTATAGTAGGAAAGAAACTAGCAACAAATTTTCTATCAGATGTCGAAGGCAGGCAATAGCTCAGCGGTTAGAACTGTAGTTATTGTACTGCAAGGTGCGCAAGTTCGAGTCTTGGCAGAAGCAAAAGTAACCTGATGAGTCTTAGAGGGATCTAAGGTGAAACAGCTGTAGTTACATCCATGCTTAAAAAGTTTTTTTCTAGTTTCTAAAAAATAAAAAATAAAATATAACCTGGGCCTGTGCTCGTTAAATTAAATAAATTAAAATAAAAAATTAAGTTCATTTGAACATCCCTACACTTTATTCGCTACTTATGTTTAATCATACAATAATATGTAAATATGTACATATGTATGTGCATAAGTTAGAAACGAATTATAGTAGGAAAGAAACTAGCAACAAATTTTCTATCAGATGTCGAAGGCAGGCAATAGCTCAGCGGTTAGAACTGTAGTTATTGTACTGCAAGGTGCGCAAGTTCGAGTCTTGGCAGAAGCAAAAGTAACCTGATGAGTCTTAGAGGGATCTAAGGTGAAACAGCTGTAGTTACATCCATGCTTAAAAAGTTTTTTTCTAGTTTCTAAAAAATAAAAAATAAAATATAACCTGGGCCTGTGCTCGCTAAATTAAATAAATTAAAATAAAAAATTAAGTTCATTTGAACATCCCTACACTTTATTCGGTACTTATGTTTAATCATACAATAATATGTAAATATGTACATATGTATGTGCATAAGTTAGAAACGAATTATAGTAGAAAAGAAACTAGCAACAAATTTTCTATCAGATGTCGAAGGCAGGCACTAGCTCAGCGGTTAGAACTGTAGTTATGGTACTGCAAGGTGCGCAAGTTCGAGTCTTGGCAGAAGCAAAAGTAACCTGATGAGTCTTAGAGGGATCTAAGGTGAAACAGCTGTAGTTACATCCATGCTTAAAAAGTTTTTTTCTAGTTTCTAAAAAATAAAAAATAACCTGGGCCTGTGCTCGTTAAATTAAATAAATAAAAATAAAAAATTAAGTTCATTTGAACATCCCTACACTTTATTCGCTATTATGTTTAATCATACAATAATATGTAAATATGTACATATGTATGTGCATAAGTTAGAAACGAATTATAGTAGGAAAGAAACTAGCAACAAATTTTCTATCAGATGTCGAAGGCAGGCAATAGCTCAGCGGTTAGAACTGTAGTTATTGTACTGCAAGGTGCGCAAGTTCGAGTCTTGGCAGAAGCAAAAGTAACCTGATGAGTCTTAAAGGGAACTAAGGCGAAACAGCTGTAGTTACATCCATGCTTAAAAAGTTTTTTTCTAGTTTCTAAAAAATAAAAAATAAAATATAACCTGGGCCTGTGCTCGTTAAATTAAATAAATTAAAATAAAAAATTAAGTTTAAAACGAATTATAGTAGAAAAGAAACTAGCAACAAATTTTCTATCAGATGTCGAAGGCAGGCACTAGCTCAGCGGTTAGAACTGTAGTTATTGTACTGCAAGGTGCGCAAGTTCGAGTCTTGGCAGAAGCAAAAGTAACCTGATGAATCTTAGAGGGATCTAAGGTGAAACAGCTGTAGTTACATCCATGCTTAAAAAGTTTTTTTCTAGTTTCTAAAAAATAAAAAATAAAATATAACCTGGGCCTGTGCTCGTTAAATTAAATAAATAAAAGAAAAAAATTAAGTTCATTTGAACATCCCTACACTTTATTCGCTACTTATGTTTAATCATACAAAAATATGTAAATATGTACATATGTATGTGCATAAGTTAGAAACGAATTATAGTAGGAAAGAAACTAGCAACAAATTTTCTATCAGATGTCGAAGGCAGGCAATAGCTCAGCGGTTAGAACTGTAGTTATTGTTCTGCAAGGTGCGCAAGTTCGAGTCTTGGCAGAAGCAAAAGTAACCTGATGAGTCTTAGAGGGATCTAAGGTGAAACAGCTGTAGTTACATCAATGCTTAAAAAGTTTTTTTCTAGTTTCTAAAAAATAAAAAATTAAGTTCATTTGAACATCCCTACACTTTATTCGCTACTTATGTTTAAGTTCGAGTCTTGGCAGAAGCAAAAGTAACCTGATGAGTTTTAGAGGGATCTAAGGTGATACAGCTGTAGTTACATCCATGCTTAAAAAGTTTTTGTCTAGTTTCTAAAAAATAAAAAATAAAATATAACCTGGGCCTGTGCTCGTTAAATTAAATAAATTAAAATAAAAAATAAAAAATTAAGTTCATTTGAACATCCCTACACTTTATTTGCTACTTATGTTTAATCATACACTAATATGTAAATATGTACATATGTATGTGCATAAGTTGAAAACGAATTATAGAAGGAAAGAAAGGAAAGAAACTAGCAACAAATTTTCTATCAGATGTCGAAGGCAGGCAATAGCTCAGCGGTTAGAACTGTAGTTATTGTACTGCAAGGTGCGCAAGTTCGAGTCTTGGCAGAAGCAAAAGTAACCTGATGAGTCTTAAAGGGAACTAAGGCGAAACAGCTGTAGTTACATCCATGCTTAAAAAGTTTTTTTCTAGTTTCTAAAAAATAAAAAATAAAATATAACCTGGGCCTGTGCTCGTTAAATTAAATAAATTAAAATAAAAAATTAAGTTTAAAACGAATTATAGTAGAAAAGAAACTAGCAACAAATTTTCTATCAGATGTCGAAGGCAGGCACTAGCTCAGCGGTTAGAACTGTAGTTATTGTACTGCAAGGTGCGCAAGTTCGAGTCTTGGCAGAAGCAAAAGTAACCTGATTAGTCTTAGAGGGATCTAAGGCGAAACAGCTGTAGTTACATCCATGCTTAAAAAGTTTTTTTCTAGTTTCTAAAAAATAAAATATAACCTGGGCCTGTGCTCGTTAAATTAAATAAATTAAAATAAAAAATAAAGTTCATTTGAACATCCCTACACTTTATTCGCTACCTATGTTTAATCATACAATAATATGTAAATATGTACATATGTATGTGCATAAGTTAGAAACGAATTATAGTAGGAAAGAAACTAGCAACAAATTTTCTATCAGATGTCGAAGGCAGGCAATAGCTCAGCGGTTAGAACTGTAGTTATTGTACTGCAAGGTGCGCAAGTTCGAGTCTTGGCAGAAGCAAAAGTAACCTGATGAGTCTTAGAGGGATCTAAGGTGAAACAGCTGTAGTTACATCCATGCTTAAAAAGTTTTTTTCTAGTTTCTAAAAAATAAAAAATAAAATATAACCTGAGCCTGTGCTCGTTAAATTAAATAAATTAAAATAAAAAATTAAGTTCATTTGAACATCCCTACACTTTATTCGCTACTTATGTTTAATCATACAATAATATGTAAATATGTACATATGTATGTGCATAAGTTAGAAACGAATTATAGTAGGAAAGAAACTAGCAACAAATTTTCTATCAGATGTCGAAGGCAGGCAATAGCTCAGCGGTTAGAACTGTAGTTATTGTACTGCAAGGTGCGCAAGTTCGAGTCTTGGCAGAAGCAAAAGTAACCTGATGAGTCTTAGAGGGATCTAAGGTGAAACAGCTGTAGTTACATCCATGCTTAAAAAGTTTTTTTCTAGTTTCTAAAAAATAAAAAATAAAATATAACCTGAGCCTGTGCTCGTTAAATTAAATAAATTAAAATAAAAAATTAAGTTCATTTGAACATCCCTACACTTTATTCGCTACTTATGTTTAATCATACAATAATATGTAAATATGTACATATGTATGTGCATAAGTTAGAAACGAATTATAGTAGGAAAGAAACTAGCAACAAATTTTCTATCAGATGTCGAAGGCAGGCAATAGCTCAGCGGTTAGAACTGTAGTTATTGTACTGCAAGGTGCGCAAGTTCGAGTCTTGGCAGAAGCAAAAGTAACCTGATGAGTCTTAGAGGGATCTAAGGTGAAACAGCTGTAGTTACATCCATGCTTAAAAAGTTTTTTTCTAGTTTCTAAAAAATAAAAAATAAAATATAACCTGGGCCTGTGCTCGTTAAATTAAATAAATTAAAATAAAAAATTAAGTTCATTTGAACATCCCTACACTTTATTCGCTACTTATGTTTAATCATACAATAATATGTAAATATGTACATATGTATGTGCATAAGTTAGAAACGAATTATAGTAGGAAAGAAACTAGCAACAAATTTTCTATCAGATGTCGAAGGCAGGCAATAGCTCAGCGGTTAGAACTGTAGTTATTGTACTGCAAGGTGCGCAAGTTCGAGTCTTGGCAGAAGCAAAAGTAACCTGATGAGTCTTAGAGGGATCTAAGGTGAAACAGCTGTAGTTACATCCATGCTTAAAAAGTTTTTTTCTAGTTTCTAAAAAATAAAAAATAAAATATAACCTGGGCCTGAGCTCGCTAAATTAAATAAATTAAAATAAAAAATTAAGTTCATTTGAACATCCCTACACTTTATTCGCTACTTATGTTTAATCATACAATAATATGTAAATATGTACATATGTATGTGCATAAGTTAGAAACGAATTATAGTAGAAAAGAAACTAGCAACAAATTTTCTATCAGATGTCGAAGGCAGGCCCTAGCTCAGCGGTTAGAACTGTAGTTATGGTACTGCAAGGTGCGCAAGTTCGAGTCTTGGCGGAAGCAAAAGTAACCTGATGAGTCTTAGAGGGATCTAAGGTGAAACAGCTGTAGTTACATCCATGCTTAAAAAGTTTTTTTCTAGTTTCTAAAAAATAAAAAATAACCTGGGCCTGTGCTCGTTAAATTAAATAAATAAAAATAAAAAATTAAGTTCATTTGAACATCCCTACACTTTATTCGCTATTATGTTTAATCATACAATAATATGTAAATATGTACATATGTATGTGCATAAGTTAGAAACGAATTATAGTAGGAAAGAAACTAGCAACAAATTTTCTATCAGATGTCGAAGGCAGGCAATAGCTCAGCGGTTAGAACTGTAGTTATTGTACTGCAAGGTGCGCAAGTTCGAGTCTTGGCAGAAGCAAAAGTAACCTGATGAGTCTTAAAGGGAACTAAGGCGAAACAGCTGTAGTTACATCCATGCTTAAAAAGTTTTTTTCTAGTTTCTAAAAAATAAAAAATAAAATATAACCTGGGCCTGTGCTCGTTAAATTAAATAAATTAAAATAAAAAATTAAGTTTAAAACGAATTATAGTAGAAAAGAAACTAGCAACAAATTTTCTATCAGATGTCGAAGGCAGGCACTAGCTCAGCGGTTAGAACTGTAGTTATTGTACTGCAAGGTGCGCAAGTTCGAGTCTTGGCAGAAGCAAAAGTAACCTGATGAGTCTTAGAGGGATCTAAGGTGAAACAGCTGTAGTTACATCAATGCTTAAAAAGTTTTTTTCTAGTTTCTAAAAAATAAAAAATTAAGTTCATTTGAACATCCCTACACTTTATTCGCTACTTATGTTTAAGTTCGAGTCTTGGCAGAAGCAAAAGTAACCTGATGAGTTTTAGAGGGATCTAAGGTGATACAGCTGTAGTTACATCCATGCTTAAAAAGTTTTTGTCTAGTTTCTAAAAAATAAAAAATAAAATATAACCTGGGCCTGTGCTCGTTAAATTAAATAAATTAAAATAAAAAATAAAAAATTAAGTTCATTTGAACATCCCTACACTTTATTTGCTACTTATGTTTAATCATACACTAATATGTAAATATGTACATATGTATGTGCATAAGTTGAAAACGAATTATAGAAGGAAAGAAAGGAAAGAAACTAGCAACAAATTTTCTATCAGATGTCGAAGGCAGGCAATAGCTCAGCGGTTAGAACTGTAGTTATTGTACTGCAAGGTGCGCAAGTTCGAGTCTTGGCAGAAGCAAAAGTAACCTGATTAGTCTTAGAGGGATCTAAGGCGAAACAGCTGTAGTTACATCCATGCTTAAAAAGTTTTTTTCTAGTTTCTAAAAAATAAAATATAACCTGGGCCTGTGCTCGTTAAATTAAATAAATTAAAATAAAAAATAAAGTTCATTTGAACATCCCTACACTTTATTCGCTACCTATGTTTAATCATACAATAATATGTAAATATGTACATATGTATGTGCATAAGTTAGAAACGAATTATAGTAGGAAAGAAACTAGCAACAAATTTTCTATCAGATGTCGAAGGCAGGCAATAGCTCAGCGGTTAGAACTGTAGTTATTGTACTGCAAGGTGCGCAAGTTCGAGTCTTGGCAGAAGCAAAAGTAACCTGATGAGTCTTAGAGGGATCTAAGGTGAAACAGCTGTAGTTACATCCATGCTTAAAAAGTTTTTTTCTAGTTTCTAAAAAATAAAAAATAAAATATAACCTGAGCCTGTGCTCGTTAAATTAAATAAATTAAAATAAAAAATTAAGTTCATTTGAACATCCCTACACTTTATTCGCTACTTATGTTTAATCATACAATAATATGTAAATATGTACATATGTATGTGCATAAGTTAGAAACGAATTATAGTAGGAAAGAAACTAGCAACAAATTTTCTATCAGATGTCGAAGGCAGGCAATAGCTCAGCGGTTAGAACTGTAGTTATTGTACTGCAAGGTGCGCAAGTTCGAGTCTTGGCAGAAGCAAAAGTAACCTGATGAGTCTTAGAGGGATCTAAGGTGAAACAGCTGTAGTTACATCCATGCTTAAAAAGTTTTTTTCTAGTTTCTAAAAAATAAAAAATAAAATATAACCTGAGCCTGTGCTCGTTAAATTAAATAAATTAAAATAAAAAATTAAGTTCATTTGAACATCCCTACACTTTATTCGCTACTTATGTTTAATCATACAATAATATGTAAATATGTACATATGTATGTGCATAAGTTAGAAACGAATTATAGTAGGAAAGAAACTAGCAACAAATTTTCTATCAGATGTCGAAGGCAGGCAATAGCTCAGCGGTTAGAACTGTAGTTATTGTACTGCAAGGTGCGCAAGTTCGAGTCTTGGCAGAAGCAAAAGTAACCTGATGAGTCTTAGAGGGATCTAAGGTGAAACAGCTGTAGTTACATCCATGCTTAAAAAGTTTTTTTCTAGTTTCTAAAAAATAAAAAATAAAATATAACCTGGGCCTGTGCTCGTTAAATTAAATAAATTAAAATAAAAAATTAAGTTCATTTGAACATCCCTACACTTTATTCGCTACTTATGTTTAATCATACAATAATATGTAAATATGTACATATGTATGTGCATAAGTTAGAAACGAATTATAGTAGGAAAGAAACTAGCAACAAATTTTCTATCAGATGTCGAAGGCAGGCAATAGCTCAGCGGTTAGAACTGTAGTTATTGTACTGCAAGGTGCGCAAGTTCGAGTCTTGGCAGAAGCAAAAGTAACCTGATGAGTCTTAGAGGGATCTAAGGTGAAACAGCTGTAGTTACATCCATGCTTAAAAAGTTTTTTTCTAGTTTCTAAAAAATAAAAAATAAAATATAACCTGGGCCTGAGCTCGCTAAATTAAATAAATTAAAATAAAAAATTAAGTTCATTTGAACATCCCTACACTTTATTCGCTACTTATGTTTAATCATACAATAATATGTAAATATGTACATATGTATGTGCATAAGTTAGAAACGAATTATAGTAGAAAAGAAACTAGCAACAAATTTTCTATCAGATGTCGAAGGCAGGCCCTAGCTCAGCGGTTAGAACTGTAGTTATGGTACTGCAAGGTGCGCAAGTTCGAGTCTTGGCAGAAGCAAAAGTAACCTGATGAGTCTTAGAGGGATCTAAGGTGAAACAGCTGTAGTTACATCCATGCTTAAAAAGTTTTTTTCTAGTTTCTAAAAAATAAAAAATAACCTGGGCCTGTGCTCGTTAAATTAAATAAATAAAAATAAAAAATTAAGTTCATTTGAACATCCCTACACTTTATTCGCTATTATGTTTAATCATACAATAATATGTAAATATGTACATATGTATGTGCATAAGTTAGAAACGAATTATAGTAGGAAAGAAACTAGCAACAAATTTTCTATCAGATGTCGAAGGCAGGCAATAGCTCAGCGGTTAGAACTGTAGTTATTGTACTGCAAGGTGCGCAAGTTCGAGTCTTGGCAGAAGCAAAAGTAACCTGATGAGTCTTAAAGGGAACTAAGGCGAAACAGCTGTAGTTACATCCATGCTTAAAAAGTTTTTTTCTAGTTTCTAAAAAATAAAAAATAAAATATAACCTGGGCCTGTGCTCGTTAAATTAAATAAATTAAAATAAAAAATTAAGTTTAAAACGAATTATAGTAGAAAAGAAACTAGCAACAAATTTTCTATCAGATGTCGAAGGCAGGCACTAGCTCAGCGGTTAGAACTGTAGTTATTGTACTGCAAGGTGCGCAAGTTCGAGTCTTGGCAGAAGCAAAAGTAACCTGATGAATCTTAGAGGGATCTAAGGTGAAACAGCTGTAGTTACATCCATGCTTAAAAAGTTTTTTTCTAGTTTCTAAAAAATAAAATATAACCTGGGCCTGTGCTCGTTAAATTAAATAAATAAAAGAAAAAAATTAAGTTCATTTGAACATCCCTACACTTTATTCGCTACTTATGTTTAATCATACAAAAATATGTAAATATGTACATATGTATGTGCATAAGTTAGAAACGAATTATAGTAGGAAAGAAACTAGCAACAAATTTTCTATCAGATGTCGAAGGCAGGCAATAGCTCAGCGGTTAGAACTGTAGTTATTGCACTGCAAGGTGCGCAAGTTCGAGTCTTGACAAGCAAAAGTAACCTGATGAGTCTTAGAGGGATCTAAGGTGAAACAGCTGTAGTTACATCAATGCTTAAAAAGTTTTTTTCTAGTTTCTAAAAAATAAAAAATTAAGTTCATTTGAACATCCCTACACTTTATTCGCTACTTATGTTTAAGTTCGAGTCTTGGCAGAAGCAAAAGTAACCTGATGAGTTTTAGAGGGATCTAAGGTGATACAGCTGTAGTTACATCCATGCTTAAAAAGTTTTTGTCTAGTTTCTAAAAAATAAAAAATAAAATATAACCTGGGCCTGTGCTCGTTAAATTAAATAAATTAAAATAAAAAATAAAAAATTAAGTTCATTTGAACATCCCTACACTTTATTTGCTACTTATGTTTAATCATACACTAATATGTAAATATGTACATATGTATGTATGTTGAAAACGAATTATAGTAGGAAAGAAACTAGCAACAAATTTTCTATCAGATGTCGAAGGCAGGCAATAGCTCAGCGGTTAGAACTGTAGTTATTGTACTGCAAGGTGCGCAAGTTCGAGTCTTGGCAGAAGCAAAAGTAACCTGATTAGTCTTAGAGGGATCTAAGGCGAAACAGCTGTAGTTACATCCATGCTTAAAAAGTTTTTTTCTAGTTTCTAAAAAATAAAATATAACCTGGGCCTGTGCTCGTTAAATTAAATAAATTAAAATAAAAAATAAAGTTCATTTGAACATCCCTACACTTTATTCGCTACCTATGTTTAATCATACAATAATATGTAAATATGTACATATGTATGTGCATAAGTTAGAAACGAATTATAGTAGGAAAGAAACTAGCAACAAATTTCCTATCAGATGTCGAAGGCAGGCAATAGCTCAGCGGTTAGAACTGTAGTTATTGTACTGCAAGGTGCGCAAGTTCGAGTCTTGGCAGAAGCAAAAGTAACCTGATGAGTCTTAGAGGGATCTAAGGTGAAACAGCTGTAGTTACATCCATGCTTAAAATTTTTTTTTCTAGTTTCTAAAAAATAAAAAATAAAATATAACCTGGGCCTGTGCTCGTTAAATTAAATAAATTAAAATAAAAAATTAAGTTCATTTGAACATCCCTACACTTTATTCGCTACTTATGTTTAATCATACAATAATATGTAAATATGTACATATGTATGTGCATAAGTTAGAAACGAATTATAGTAGGAAAGAAACTAGCAACAACTTTTCTATCAGATGTCGAAGGCAGGCAATAGCTCAGCGGTTAGAACTGTAGTTATTGTACTGCAAGGTGCGCAAGTTCGAGTCTTGGCAGAAGCAAAAGTAACCTGATGAGTCTTAGAGGGATCTAAGGTGAAACAGCTGTAGTTACATCCATGCTTAAAAAGTTTTTTTCTAGTTTCTAAAAAATAAAAAATAAAATATAACCTGAGCCTGTGCTCGTTAAATTAAATAAATTAAAATAAAAAATTTAGTTCATTTGAACATCCCTACACTTTATTCGCTACTTATGTTTAATCATACAATAATATGTAAATATGTACATATGTATGTGCATAAGTTAGAAACGAATTATAGTAGGAAAGAAAATAGCAACAAATTTTCTATCAGATGTCGAAGGCAGGCAATAGCTCAGCGGTTAGAACTGTAGTTATTGTACTGCAATGTGCGCAAGTTCGAGTCTTGGCAGAAGCAAAAGTAACCTGATGAGTCTTAGAGGGATCTAAGGTGAAACAGCTGTAGTTACATCCATGCTTAAAAAGTTTTTTTCTAGTTTCTGAAAAATAAAAAATAAAATATAACCTGGGCCTGTGCTCGTTAAATTAAATAAATTAAAATAAAAAATTAAGTTCATTTGAACATCCCTACACTTTATTCGCTACTTATGTTTAATCATACAATAATATGTAAATATGTACATATGTATGTGCATAAGTCAGAAACGAATTATAGTAGAAAAGAAACTAGCAACAAATTTTCTATCAGATGTCGAAGGCAGGCAATAGCTCAGCGGTTAGAACTGTAGTTATTGTACTGCAAGGTGCGCAAGTTCGAGTCTTGGCAGAAGCAAAAGTAACCTGATGAGTCTTAGAGGGATCTAAGGTGAAACAGCTGTAGTTACATCCATGCTTAAAAAGTTTTTTTCTAGTTTCTAAAAAATAAAAAATAACATATAACCTGGGCCTGTGCTCGCTAAATTAAATAAATTAAAATAAAAAATTAAGTTCATTTGAACATCCCTACACTTTATTCGCTATTATGTTTAATCATACAATAATATGTAAATATGTACATATGTATGTGCATAAGTTAGAAACGAATTATAGTAGGAAAGAAACTAGCAACAAATTTTCTATCAGATGTCGAAGGCAGGCAATAGCTCAGCGGTTAGAACTGTAGTTATTGTACTGCAAGGTGCGCAAGTTCGAGTCTTGGCAGAAGCAAAAGTAACCTGATGAGTCTTAGAGGGATCTAAGGTGAAACAGCTGTAGTTACATCTATGCTTAAAAAGTTTTTTTCTAGTTTCTAAAAAATAAAATATAACCTGGGCCTGTGCTCGTTAAATTAAATAAATTAAAATAAACAAGTAAAAGCGCGGCTGTCTTCGGCCGTACCGAAGACTTCATACCTTTCATGAGTGGGGAAATGAAAAGTTACCTATGTATGTACATAGCCTGATTAAGTTTAATTTATAATTTTAATTTTGTGGGTTATTTATGGAAAGATTTATTAGAAAAAATGGTGTCTTGGCTATTTAAATGGAGGAGCTACACACCAAAATGTCCATATCTGAACAATCGGTTGTATGGGAGCTATATGTTATAATGGTCCGATCTTGACAATTTTCGGTAATCCCGTTTGGGCCCATATGGGTACAAATACTTCAAAATTTCAGGCCGTTAGCTATTAAAATGGAGGAGTTATACACCAAAATGTCCATATCTGAACAATCGGTTGTAGGGGAGCTATATGTTGTAGTGGTCCGATCTTAACAATTTTCGGTAACCCTGTTTGGGCCCATATGGGTACAAATACTTCAAAATTTCAGGCCGTTAGCTATTAAAATGGAGGAGTTATACACCAAAATGTCCATATCTGAACAATCGGTTGTAGGGGAGCTATAGGTTATAGTGGTCCGATCTTAACAATTTTCGGTAATCCCGTTTGGGCCCATATGGGTACAAATACTTCAAAATTTCACGCCGTTAGCTGTTAAAATGGAGGAGTTATACACCAAAATGTCCATATCTGAACAATCGATTGTAGGGGAGCTATATGTTATAGTGGTCCGATCTTGACAATTTTCGGTAACCCTGTTTGGGTCCATATGGGTACAAATACTTCAAAATTTCAGGCCGTTAGCTGTTAAAATGGAGGAGTTATACACCAAAATGTGTATATCTGAATAATCGGATGTTGTGGAACTATATGTTATAGTAGTCCGATCTTGACAATTTTCGGTAACCTTATTTGGACCAAAATGGGCACGTTAACTTCAAAGTTTCATGTCTTTAGCTGTTTAAATGGGGAAGTTATGCACAAATTACATTCAAAAATTTCATGTATATCTGAATAATCGGTTGTTTTCTATATGTTATAGTGGTCCGATTCGGCCGGTTCCGACAAATGATCAGCTGCATATAGCAACATACCTGTATTCCGAATTTCATTAAGATATCTCAAAAACTGAGGGACTAGTTTGCGTTCACACAGACGGACGGACGGACAGACGGACATGGCTTAATCGACTCAGCTCGTGATTCTGATCATATCGGTATATATTTTGGTGGGTCCCCCACGCTTCCTTCTGGTACTTTCGACAAAAATTTTTTGGCACTAAGTTATAATACCATTTCATTCTCATGAAAGGTATAAAAATTAAGTTCATTTGAACATCCCTACACTTTATTCGCTACTTATGTTTAATCATACAATAATATGTAAATATGTACATATGTATGTGCATAAGTTAGAAACGAATTATAGTAGAAAAGAAACTAGCAACAAATTTTCTATCAGATGTCGAAGGCAGGCACTAGCTCAGCGGTTAGAACTGTAGTTATTGTACTGCAAGGTGCGCAAGTTCGAGTCTTGGCAGAAGCAAAAGTAACCTGATGAGTCTTAGAGGGATCTAAGGTGAAACAGCTGTAGTTACATCCATGCGTAAAAAGTTTTTTTTCTAGTTTCTAAAAAATAAAAAATAAAATATAACCTGGGCCTGTGCTCGTTAAATTAAATAAATAAAAATAAAATATTAAGTTCATTTGAACATCCCTACACTTTATTCGCTATTATGTTTAATCATACAATAATATGTAAATATGTACATATGTATGTGCATAAGTTAGAAACGAATTATAGTAGGAAAGAAACTAGCAACAAATTTTCTATCAGATGTCGAAGGCAGGCAATAGCTCAGCGGTTAGAACTGTAGTTAT
Source organism: Urophora cardui (assembly GCA_960531455.1). Classification (NCBI taxonomy): domain Eukaryota; kingdom Metazoa; phylum Arthropoda; class Insecta; order Diptera; family Tephritidae; genus Urophora; species Urophora cardui. Next base: position 93,216,309 of record OY482672.1, on the reverse strand, counting down.
TGTACTGCAAGGTGCGCAAGTTCGAGTCTTGGCAGAAGCAAAAGTAACCTGATGAGTCTTAAAGGGAACTAAGGCGAAACAGCTGTAGTTACATCCATGCTTAAAAAGTTTTTTTCTAGTTTCTAAAAAATAAAAAATAAAATATAACCTGGGCCTGTGCTCGTTAAATTAAATAAATTAAAATAAAAAATTAAGTTCATTTGAACATCCCTACACTTTATTCGCTACTTATGTTTAATCATACAATAATATGTAAATATGTACATATGTATGTGCATAAGTTAGAAACGAATTATAGTAGAAAAGAAACTAGCAACAAATTTTCTATCAGATGTCGAAGGCAGGCACTAGCTCAGCGGTTAGAACTGTAGTTATTGTACTGCAAGGTGCGCAAGTTCGAGTCTTGGCAGAAGCAAAAGTAACCTGATGAGTCTTAGAGGGATCTAAGGTGAAACAGCTGTAGTTACATCCATGCTTAAAAAGTTTTTTTTCTAGTTTCTAAAAAATAAAAAATAAAATATAACCTGGGCCTGTGCTCGTTAAATTAAATAAATAAAAATAAAAAATTAAGTTCATTTGAACATCCCTACACTTTATTCGCTATTATGTTTAATCATACAATAATATGTAAATATGTACATATGTATGTGCATAAGTTAGAAACGAATTATAGTAGGAAAGAAACTAGCAACAAATTTTCTATCAGATGTCGAAGGCAGGCAATAGCTCAGCGGTTAGAACTGTAGTTATTGTACTGCAAGGTGCGCAAGTTCGAGTCTTGGCAGAAGCAAAAGTAACCTGATGAGTCTTAGAGGGATCTAAGGTGAAACAGCTGTAGTTACATCCATGCTTAAAAAGTTTTTTTCTAGTTTCTAAAAAATAAAAAATTAAATATAACCTGGGCCTGTGCTCGTTAAATTAAATAAATTAAAATAAAAAATTAAGTTCATTTGAACATCCCTACACTTTATTCGCTACTTATGTTTAATCATACAATAATATGTAAATATGCAATAGCTTAGCGGTTAGAACTGTAGTTATTGTACTGCAAGGTGTGCAAGTTCGAGTCTTGGCAGAAGCAAAAGTAACCTGATGAGTCTTAGACGGATCTAAGGTGAAACAGCTGTAGTTACATCCATGCTTAAAAAGTTTTTTTCGAGTTTCTAAAAAATAAAAAACAAAATATAACCTGGGTCTGTGCTCGTTAAATTAAATAAATTAAAATAAAAAATTAAGTTCATTTGAACATCCCTACACTTTATTCGCTACTTATGTTTAATCATACAATAATATGTAAATATGTACATTAGAGTGCGTTTAAAATTCAAATTAACGATATTTTACTGTATCGCCCCCTCAATCTGTAGTAACATGGTCAAAGATATGACACATAAATTTTGGTCCCGATTGGTGGCGGTTAAGGCGTGGCGCATTGAGGTCAAAGTTCAGAAAACTCTATGAAGGGTCAAAAAATCAAAATATTTTTTTTAATTATCTAATACCCAAAATTAATACTTCTATACCCAATGATAACAAATATAAATTTTGGTCCCGATTGATGACGGTTTACTGGTGTTTCAAGGGGGTCAAAGTTCAGATTACCATATGCGACACTAAAAATGTAAGTCTTCTATGGCAATCTGAGCATTGACCCCCTTAAAACACCACTAAACCGTCATCAATCGGAACCAAAAATTATATTTGTTATCATTGGGTATAGAAGTATTAATTTTGGGTATTAGATAATTAAAAAAAATATTTTGATTTTTTGACCCTTCATAGAGTTTTCTGAACTTTGACCTCAATGCGCCACGCCTTAACCGCCACCAATCGGGACCAAAATTTATGTGTGATATCTTTGACCATGTTACTACAGATTGAGGGGGCGATACAGTCTTTTTATGAACTTTTAAATTTTTCATACAAATTAAAAGCACCCTAATGTACATATGTATGTGCATAAGTTAGAAACGAATTTAGTAGGAAAGAAACTAGCAACAAATTTTCTATCAGATGTCGAAGGCAGGCAATAGCTCAGCGGTTAGAACTGTAGTTATTGTACTGCAAGGTGCGCTAGTTCGAGTCTTGGCAGAAGCAAAAGTAACCCGATGAGTCTTAGAGGGATCTAAGGTGAAACAGCTGTAGTTACATCCATGCTTAAAAAGTTTTTTTTCTAGTTTCTAAAAAATAAAGAATAAAATATAACCTGGGCCTGTGCTCGTTAAATTAAATAAATAAAAATAAAAAATTAAGTTCATTTGAACATCCCTACACTTTATTCGCTACTTATGTTTAATCATACAATAATATGTAAATATGTACATATGTATGTGCATAAGTTAGAAACGAATTATAGTAGGAAAGAAACTAGCAACAAATTTTCTATCAGCTGTCGAGGGCAGGCAATAGCTCAGCGGTTAGAACTGTAGTTATTGTACTGCAAGGTGCGCAAGTTCGAGTCTTGGCAGAAGCAAAAGTAACCTGATGAGTCTTAGAGGGATCTAAGGTGAAACACTGTAGTTACATCCATGCTTAAAAATTTTTTTTCTAGTTTCTAAAAAATAAAAAATAAAATATAACCTGGGCTTGTGCTCGTTAAATTAAATAAATTAAAATAAAAAATTAAGTTCATTTGAACATCCCTACACTTTATTCGCTACTTATGTTTAATCATACAATAATATGTAAATATGTACATATGTATGTGCGTAAGTTAGAAACGAATTATAGTAGAAAAGAAACTAGCAACAAATTTTCTATCAGATGTCGAAGGCAGGCACTAGCTCAGCGGTTAGAACTGTAGTTATTGTACTGCAAGGTGCGCAAGTTCGAGTCTTGGCAGAAGCAAAAGTAACCTGATGAGTCTTAGAGGGATCTAAGGTGAAACAGCTGTAGTTACATCCATGCTTAAAAAGTTTTTTTCTAGTTTCTAAAAAATAAAATATAACCTGGGCCTGTGCTCGTTAAATTAAATAAATTAAAATAAAAAATTAAGTTCATTTGAACATCCCTACACTTTATTCGCCACTTATGTTTAATCATACAATAATATGTAAATATGTACATATGTATGTGCATAAGTTAGAAACGAATTATAGTAGGAAAGAAACTAGCAACAAATTTTCTATCAGATGTCGAAGGCAGGCAATAGCTCAGCGGTTAGAACTGTAGTTATTGTACTGCAAGGTGCGCAAGTTCGAGTCTTGGCAGAAGCAAAAGTAACCTGATGAGTCTTAGAGGGATCTAAGGTGAAACAGCTGTAGTTACATCCATGCTTAAAAAGTTTTTTTCTAGTTTCTAAAAAATAAAAAATAAAATATAGCCTGGGCCTGTGCTCGCTAAATTAAATAAATTAAAATAAAAAATTAAGTTCATTTGAACATCCCTACACTTTATTCGCTACTTATGTTTAATCATACAATAATATGTAAATATGTACATATGCATGTGCATAAGTTAGAAACGAATTATAGTAGAAAAGAAACTAGCAACAAATTTTCTATCAGATGTCGAAGGCAGGCACTAGCTCAGCGGTTAGAACTGTAGTTATTGTACTGCAAGGTGCGCAAGTTCGAGTCTTGGCAGAAGCAAAAGTAACCTGATGAGTCTTAGAGGGATCTAAGGTGAAACAGCTGTAGTTACATCCATGCTTAAAAAGTTTTTTTCTAGTTTCTAAAAAATAAAAAATAAAATATAACCTGGGCCTGTGCTCGTTAAATTAAATAAATAAAAATAAAAAATTAATTTCATTTGAACATCCCTACACTTTATTCGCTATTATGTTTAATCATACAATAATATGTAAATATGTACATATGTATGTGCATAAGTTAGAAACGAATTATAGTAGGAAAGAAACTAGCAACAAATTTTCTATCAGATGTCGAAGGCAGGCAATAGCTCAGCGGTTAGAACTGTAGTTATTGTACTGCAAGGTGCGCAAGTTCGAGTCTTGGCAGAAGCAAAAGTAACCTGATGAGTCTTAAAGGGAACTAAGGCGAAACAGCTGTAGTTACATCCATGCTTAAAAAGTTTTTTTCTAGTTTCTAAAAAATAAAAAATAAAATATAACCTGGGCCTGTGCTCGTTAAATTAAATAAATTAAAATAAAAAATTAAGTTCATTTGAACATCCCTACACTTTATTCGCTACTTATGTTTAATCATACAATAATATGTAAATATGTACATATGTATGTGCATAAGTTAGAAACGAATTATAGTAGAAAAGAAACTAGCAACAAATTTTCTATCAGATGTCGAAGGCAGGCACTAGCTCAGCGGTTAGAACTGTAATTATTGTACTGCAAGGTGCGCAAGTTCGAGTCTTGGCAGAAGCAAAAGTAACCTGATGAGTCTTAGAGGGATCTAAGGTGAAACAGCTGTAGTTACATCCATGCTTAAAAAGTTTTTTTTTCTAGTTTCTAAAAAATAAAAAATAAAATATAACCTGGGCCTGTGCTCGTTAAATTAAATAAATAAAAATAAAAAAATAAGTTCATTTGAACATCCCTACACTTTATTCGCTATTATGTTTAATCATACAATAATATGTAAATATGTACATATGTATGTGCATAAGTTAGAAACGAATTATAGTAGGAAAGAAACTAGCAACAAATTTTCTATCAGATGTCGAAGGCAGGCAATAGCTCAGCGGTTAGAACTGTAGTTATTGTACTGCAAGGTGCGCAAGTTCGAGTCTTGGCAGAAGCAAAAGTAACCTGATGAGTCTTAGAGGGATCTAAGGTGAAACAGCTGTAGTTACATCCATGCTTAAAAAGTTTTTTTCTAGTTTCTAAAAAATAAAAAATTAAATATAACCTGGGCCTGTGCTCGTTAAATTAAATAAATTAAAATAAAAAATTAAGTTCATTTGAACATCCCTACACTTTATTCGCTACTTATGTTTAATCATACAATAATATGTAAATATGCAATAGCTCAGCGGTTAGAACTGTAGTTATTGTACTGCAAGGTGTGCAAGTTCGGGTCTTGGCAGAAGCAAAAGTAACCTGATGAGTCTTAGACGGATCTAAGGTGAAACAGCTGTAGTTACATCCATGCTTAAAAAGTTTTTTTCGAGTTTCTAAAAAATAAAAAACAAAATATAACCTGGGTCTGTGCTCGTTAAATTAAATAAATTAAAATAAAAAATTAAGTTCATTTGAACATCCCTACACTTTATTCGCTACTTATGTTTAATCATACAATAATATGTAAATATGTACATATGTATGTGCATAAGTTAGAAACGAATTTAGTAGGAAAGAAACTAGCAACAAATTTTCTATCAGATGTCGAAGGCAGGCAATAGCTCAGCGGTTAGAACTGTAGTTATTGTACTGCAAGGTGCGCTAGTTCGAGTCTTGGCAGAAGCAAAAGTAACCCGATGAGTCTTAGAGGGATCTAAGGTGAAACAGCTGTAGTTACATCCATGCTTAAAAAGTTTTTTTTCTAGTTTCTAAAAAATAAAAAATAAAATATAACCTGGGCCTGTGCTCGTTAAATTAAATAAATTAAAATAAAAAATTAAGTTCATTTGTACATCCCTACACTTTATTCGCTACTTATGTTTAATCATACAATAATATGTAAATATGTACATATGTATGTGCATAAGTTCGAAACGAATTATAGTAGGAAAGAAACTAGCAACAAATTTTCTATCAGCTGTCGAAGGCAGGCAATAGCTCAGCGGTTAGAACTGTAGTTATTGTACTGCAAGGTGCGCAGTTCGAGTCTTGGCAGAAGAAAAAGTAACCTGATGAGTCTTAGAGGGATCTAAGGTGAAACACTGTAGTTACATCCATGCTTAAAAATTTTTTTTCTAGTTTCTAAAAAATAAAAAATAAAATATAACCTGGGCTTGTGCTCGTTAAATTAAATAAATTAAAATAAAAAATTAAGTTCATTTGAACATCCCTACACTTTATTCGCTACTTATGTTTAATCATACAATAATATGTAAATATGTACATATGTATGTGCATAAGTTAGAAACGAATTATAGTAGGAAAGAAACTAGCAACAAATTTTCTAACAGATGTCGAAGGCAGGCAATAGCTCAGCGGTTAGAACTGTAGTTATTGTACTGCAAGGTGCGCCAGTTCGAGTCTTGGCAGAATCAAAAGTAACCTGATGAGTCTTAGAGGGATCTAAGGTGAAACAGCTGTAGTTACATCCATGCTTAAAAAGTTTTTTTCTAGTTTCTAAAAAATAAAAAATAAAATATAACCTGGGCCTGTCTTCGTTAAATTAAATAAATTAAAATAAAAAATTAAGTTCATTTGAACATCCCTACACATTATTCGCTACTTATGTTTAATCATACAATAATATGTAAATATGTACATATGTATGTGCGTAAGTTAGAAACGAATTATAGTAGAAAAGAAACTAGCAACAAATTTTCTATCAGATGTCGAAGGTAGGCACTAGCTCAGCGGTTAGAACTGTAGTTATTGTACTGCAAGGTGCGCAAGTTCGAGTCTTGGCAGAAGCAAAAGTAACCTGATGAGTCTTAGAGGGATCTAAGGTGAAACAGCTGTAGTTACATCCATGCTTAAAAAGTTTTTTTCTAGTTTCTAAAAAATAAAAAATAAAATATAACCTGGGCTTGTGCTCGTTAAATTAAATAAATTAAAATAAAAAATTAAGTTCATTTGAACATCCCTACACTTTATTCGCTACTTATGTTTAATCATACAATAATATGTAAATATGTACATATGTATGTGCGTAAGTTAGAAACGAATTATAGTAGAAAAGAAACTAGCAACAAATTTTCTATCAGATGTCGAAGGTAGGCACTAGCTCAGCGGTTAGAACTGTAGTTATTGTACTGCAAGGTGCGCAAGTTCGAGTCTTGGCAGAAGCAAAAGTAACCTGATGAGTCTTAGAGGGATCTAAGGTGAAACAGCTGTAGTTACATCCATGCTTAAAAAGTTTTTTTCTAGTTTCTAAAAAATAAAATATAACCTGGGCCTGTGCTCGTTAAATTAAATAAATTAAAATAAAAAATTAAGTTCATTTGAACATCCCTACACTTTATTCGCCACTTATGTTTAATCATACAATAATATGTAAATATGTACATATGTATGTGCATAAGTTAGAAACGTATTATAGTAGGAAAGAAACTAGCAACAAATTTTCTATCAGATGTCGAAGGCAGGCAATAGCTCAGCGGTTAGAACTGTAGTTATTGTACTGCAAGGTGCGCAAGTTTGAGTCTTGGCAGAAGCAAAAGTAACCTGATGAGTCTTAGAGGGATCTAAGGTGAAACAGCTGTAGTTACATCCATGCTTAAAAAGTTTTTTTCTAGTTTCTAAAAAATAAAAAATAAAATATAACCTGGGCCTGTGCTCGTTAAATTAAATAAATTAAAATAAAAAATTAAGTTCATTTGAACATCCCTACACTTTATTCGCTACTTATGTTTAATCATACAATAATATGTAAATATGTACATATGTATGTGCATAAGTTAGAAACGAATTATAGTAGGAAAGAAACTAGCAACAAATTTTCTATCAGATGTCGAAGGCAGGCAATAGCTCAGCGGTTAGAACTGTAGTTATTGTACTGCAAGGTGCGCAAGTTCGAGTCTTGGCAGAAGCAAAAGTAACCTGATGAGTCTTAGAGGGATCTAAGGTGAAACAGCTGTAGTTACATCCATGCTTAAAAAGTTTTTTTCTAGTTTCTAAAAAATAAAAAATAAAATATAACCTGGGCCTGTGCTCGTTAAATTAAATAAATTAAAATAAAAAATTAAGTTCATTTGAACATCCCTACACTTTATTCGCTACTTATGTTTAATCATACAATAATATGTAAATATGTACATATGTATGTGCATAAGTTAGAAACGAATTATAGTAGGAAAGAAACTAGCAACAAATTTTCTATCAGATGTCGAAGGCAGGCAATAGCTCAGCGGTTAGAACTGTAGTTATTGTACTGCAAGGTGCGCAAGTTCGAGTCTTGGCAGAAGCAAAAGTAACCTGATGAGTCTTAGAGGGATCTAAGGTGAAACAGCTGTAGTTACATCCATGCTTAAAAAGTTTTTTTCTAGTTTCTAAAAAATAAAAAATAAAATATAGCCTGGGCCTGTGCTCGCTAAATTAAATAAATTAAAATAAAAAATTAAGTTCATTTGAACATCCCTACACTTTATTCGCTACTTATGTTTAATCATACAATAATATGTAAATATGTACATATGCATGTGCATAAGTTAGAAACGAATTATAGTAGAAAAGAAACTAGCAACAAATTTTCTATCAGATGTCGAAGGCAGGCACTAGCTCAGCGGTTAGAACTGTAGTTATTGTACTGCAAGGTGCGCAAGTTCGAGTCTTGGCAGAAGCAAAAGTAACCTGATGAGTCTTAGAGGGATCTAAGGTGAAACAGCTGTAGTTACATCCATGCTTAAAAAGTTTTTTTCTAGTTTCTAAAAAATAAAAAATAAAATATAACCTGGGCCTGTGCTCGTTAAATTAAATAAATAAAAATAAAAAATTAAGTTCATTTGAACATCCCTACACTTTATTCGCTATTATGTTTAATCATACAATAATATGTAAATATGTACATATGTATGTGCATAAGTTAGAAACGAATTATAGTAGGAAAGAAACTAGCAACAAATTTTCTATCAGATGTCGAAGGCAGGCAATAGCTCAGCGGTTAGAACTGTAGTTATTGTACTGCAAGGTGCGCAAGTTCGAGTCTTGGCAGAAGCAAAAGTAACCTGATGAGTCTTAAAGGGAACTAAGGCGAAACAGCTGTAGTTACATCCATGCTTAAAAAGTTTTTTTCTAGTTTCTAAAAAATAAAAAATAAAATATAACCTGGGCCTGTGCTCGTTAAATTAAATAAATTAAAATAAAAAATTAAGTTCATTTGAACATCCCTACACTTTATTCGCTACTTATGTTTAATCATACAATAATATGTAAATATGTACATATGTATGTGCATAAGTTAGAAACGAATTATAGTAGAAAAGAAACTAGCAACAAATTTTCTATCAGATGTCGAAGGCAGGCACTAGCTCAGCGGTTAGAACTGTAATTATTGTACTGCAAGGTGCGCAAGTTCGAGTCTTGGCAGAAGCAAAAGTAACCTGATGAGTCTTAGAGGGATCTAAGGTGAAACAGCTGTAGTTACATCCATGCTTAAAAAGTTTTTTTTTCTAGTTTCTAAAAAATAAAAAATAAAATATAACCTGGGCCTGTGCTCGTTAAATTAAATAAATAAAAATAAAAAAATAAGTTCATTTGAACATCCCTACACTTTATTCGCTATTATGTTTAATCATACAATAATATGTAAATATATACATATGTATGTGCATAAGTTAGAAACGAATTATAGTAGGAAAGAAACTAGCAACAAATTTTCTATCAGATGTCGAAGGCAGGCAATAGCTCAGCGGTTAGAACTGTAGTTATTGTACTGCAAGGTGCGCAAGTTCGAGTCTTGGCAGAAGCAAAAGTAACCTGATGAGTCTTAGAGGGATCTAAGGTGAAACAGCTGTAGTTACATCCATGCTTAAAAAGTTTTTTTCTAGTTTCTAAAAAATAAAAAATTAAATATAACCTGGGCCTGTGCTCGTTAAATTAAATAAATTAAAATAAAAAATTAAGTTCATTTGAACATCCCTACACTTTATTCGCTACTTATGTTTAATCATACAATAATATGTAAATATGCAATAGCTCAGCGGTTAGAACTGTAGTTATTGTACTGCAAGGTGTGCAAGTTCGGGTCTTGGCAGAAGCAAAAGTAACCTGATGAGTCTTAGACGGATCTAAGGTGAAACAGCTGTAGTTACATCCATGCTTAAAAAGTTTTTTTCGAGTTTCTAAAAAATAAAAAACAAAATATAACCTGGGTCTGTGCTCGTTAAATTAAATAAATTAAAATAAAAAATTAAGTTCATTTGAACATCCCTACACTTTATTCGCTACTTATGTTTAATCATACAATAATATGTAAATATGTACATATGTATGTGCATAAGTTAGAAACGAATTTAGTAGGAAAGAAACTAGCAACAAATTTTCTATCAGATGTCGAAGGCAGGCAATAGCTCAGCGGTTAGAACTGTAGTTATTGTACTGCAAGGTGCGCTAGTTCGAGTCTTGGCAGAAGCAAAAGTAACCCGATGACTCTTAGAGGGATCTAAGGTGAAACAGCTGTAGTTACATCCATGCTTAAAAAGTTTTTTTTCTAGTTTCTAAAAAATAAAAAATAAAATATAACCTGGGCCTGTGCTCGTTAAATTAAATAAATTAAAATAAAAAATTAAGTTCATTTGTACATCCCTACACTTTATTCGCTACTTATGTTTAATCATACAATAATATGTAAATATGTACATATGTATGTGCATAAGTTAGAAACGAATTATAGTAGGAAAGAAACTAGCAACAAATTTTCTATCAGCTGTCGAAGGCAGGCAATAGCTCAGCGGTTAGAACTGTAGTTATTGTACTGCAAGGTGCGCAGTTCGAGTCTTGGCAGAAGAAAAAGTAACCTGATGAGTCTTAGAGGGATCTAAGGTGAAACACTGTAGTTACATCCATGCTTAAAAATTTTTTTTCTAGTTTCTAAAAAATAAAAAATAAAATATAACCTGGGCTTGTGCTCGTTAAATTAAATAAATTAAAATAAAAAATTAAGTTCATTTGAACATCCCTACACTTTATTCGCTACTTATGTTTAATCATACAATAATATGTAAATATGTACATATGTATGTGCATAAGTTAGAAACGAATTATAGTAGGAAAGAAACTAGCAACAAATTTTCTAACAGATGTCGAAGGCAGGCAATAGCTCAGCGGTTAGAACTGTAGTTATTGTACTGCAAGGTGCGCCAGTTCGAGTCTTGGCAGAATCAAAAGTAACCTGATGAGTCTTAGAGGGATCTAAGGTGAAACAGCTGTAGTTACATCCATGCTTAAAAAGTTTTTTTCTAGTTTCTAAAAAATAAAAAATAAAATATAACCTGGGCCTGTCTTCGTTAAATTAAATAAATTAAAATAAAAAATTAAGTTCATTTGAACATCCCTACACATTATTCGCTACTTATGTTTAATCATACAATAATATGTAAATATGTACATATGTATGTGCATAAGTTAGAAACGAATTATAGTAGGAAAGAAACTAGCAAAAAATTTTCTATCAGATGTCGAAGGCAGGCAATAGCTCAGCGGTTAGAACTGTAGTTATTGTACTGCAAGGTGCGCAAGTTCGAGTCCTGGCAGAAGCAAAAGTAACCTGATGAGTCTTAGAGGGATCTAAGGTGAAACAGCTGTAGTTACATCCATGCTTAAAAAGTTTTTTTCTAGTTTTTAAAAAATAAAAATAAAATATAACCTGGGCCTGTGCTCATTAAATTAAATAAATTAAAATAAAAAATTAAGTTCATTTGAACATCCCTACACTTTATTCGCTACTTATGTTTAATCATACAATAATATGTAAATATGTACATATGTATGTGCATAAGTTAGAAACGAATTATAGTAGAAAAGAAACTAGCAACAAATTTTCTATCAGATGTCGAAGGCAGGCAATAGCTTTGTTCAATAACTCAAAGTTTTTAATTGCTTTTACAAATAGTTACGAATTTTATGTTCAATAACCCAAAAAATTTGCAAAAGAGACCCAAATTGGGAGAGTAAGACTTCGAGAGAGTTGAAAATAGTTGCAAGTAAAATTTTCACTTACAACTACTTGCAGCTTTAAAAAAAATAGAAGCGTCAAAAACATATGATCACAAAAATTGCAATTGGAAATATGCCAACATTTTAATCGCAAATTTCTAATTGTATACTAAATAAATTAGCGCAAAAAGGAATCTTGACGATGTTGTGGAATATCCAAAGTAGATTTTCGTCCTCCTAATTCAGTTATTTACATTCATTTTCAATTTCAAACATTTCAATTACAACCTAACCTAAAAATCAAATTGTGAAAACAGCGCATCAGCTGTTTACTTGCAAATGTTTACGATTTTGTGTTCAATAACTTTGGTTGATAATTTTCTCTTTTACTCGTTTTTACTCTTAATTTGTCACTGGTGCTCTTGTTGCAAGTAAAGTTGTTGAACAAAGCTAATAGCTCAGCGGTTAGAACTGTAGTTATTGTACTGCAAGGTGCGCAAGTTCGAGTCTTGGAAGAAGCAAAAGTAACCTGATGAGTCTTAGAGGGATCTAAGGTGAAACAGCTGTAGTTACATCCATGCTTAAAAAGTTTTTTTCTAGTTTCTAAAAAATAAAAAATAAAATATAACCTGGGCCTGTGCTCGTTAAATTAAATAAATTAAAATAAAAAATTAAGTTCATTTGAACATCCCTACACTTTATTCGCCACTTATGTTTAATCATACAATAATATGTAAATATGTACATATGTATGTGCATAAGTTAGAAACGAATTATAGTAGGAAAGAAACTAGCAACAAATTTTCTATCAGATGTCGAAGGCAGGCAATAGCTCAGCGGTTAGAACTGTAGTTATTGTACTGCAAGGTGCGCAAGTTCGAGTCTTGGCAGAAGCAAAAGTAACCTGATGAGTCTTAGAGGGATCTAAGGTAAAACAGCTGTAGTTACATCCATGCTTAAAAAGTTTTTTTCTAGTTTCTATAAAATAAAATATAACCTGGGCCTGTGCTCGTTAAATTAAGTAAATTAAAATAAAAAATTAAGTTCATTTGAACATCCCTACACTTTATTCGCTACTTATGTTTAATCATACAATAATATGTAAATATGTACATATGTATGTGCATAAGTTAGAAACGAATTATAGTAGGAAAGAAACTAGCAACAAATTTTCTATCAGATTTCGAAGGCAGGCAATAGCTCAGCGGTTAGAACTGTAGTTATTGTACTGCAAGGTGCGCAAGTTCGAGTCTTGGCAGAAGCAAAAGTAACCTGATGAGTCTTAGAGGGATCTAAGGTGAAACAGCTGTAGTGACATCCATGCTTAAAAAGTTTTTTCTAGTTTCTAAAAAATAAAAAATAAAATATAACCTGGGCCTGTGCTCGTTAAATTAAATAAATAAAAATAAAAAATTAAGTTCATTTGAACATCCCTACACTTTATTCGCTACTTATGTTTAATCATACAATAATATGTAAATATGTACATATGTATGTGCATAAGTTAGAAACGAATTATAGTAGCAAAGAAACTAGCAACAAATTTTCTATCAGATGTCGAAGGCAGGCACTAGCTCAGCGGTTAGAACTGTAGTTATTGTACTGCAAGGTGCGCAAGTTCGAGTCTAGGCAGAAGCAAAAGTAACCTGATGAGTCTTAGAGGGATCTAAGGTGAAACAGCTGTAGTTATATCCATGCTTAAAATGTTTTTTTCTAGTTTCTAAAAAATAAAAAATAAAATATAACCTGGGCCTGTGCTCGTTAAATTAAATAAATAAAAATAAAAAATTAAGTTCATTTGAACATCCCTACACTTTATTCGCTACTTATGTTTAATCATACAATAATATGTAAATATGTACATATGTATGTGCATAAGTTAGAAACGAATTATAGTAGAAAAGAAACTAGCAACAAATTTTCTATCAGATGTCGAAGGCAGGCACTAGCTCAGCGGTTAGAACTGTAGTTATTGTACTGCAAGGTGCGCAAGTTCGAGTCTTGGCAGAAGCAAAAGTAACCTGATGAGTCTTAGAGGGATCTAAGGTGAAACAGCTGTAGTTACATCCATGCTTAAAAAGTTTTTTTTCTAGTTTCTAAAAAATAAACAATAAAATATAACCTGGGCCTGTGCTCGTTAAATTAAATAAATAAAAATAAAAAATTAAGTTCATTTGAACATCCCTACACTTTATTCGCTATTATGTTTAATCATACAATAATATGTAAATATGTACATATGTATGTGCATAAGTTAGAAACGAATTATAGTAGGAAAGAAACTAGCAACAAATTTTCTATCAGATGTCGAAGGCAGGCAATAGCTCAGCGGTTAGAACTGTAGTTATTGTACTGCAAGGTGCGCAAGTTCGAGTCTTGGCAGAAGCAAAAGTAACCTGATGAGTCTTAGAGGGATCTAAGGTGAAACAGCTGTAGTTACATCCATGCTTAAAAAGTTTTTTTCTAGTTTCTAAAAAATAAAAAATAAAATATAACCTGGGCTTGTGCTCGTTAAATTAAATAAATTAAAATAAAAAATTAAGTTCATTTGAACATCCCTACACTTTATTCGCTACTTATGTTTAATCATACAATAATATGTAAATATGTACATATGTATGTGCATAAGTTAGAAACGAATTATAGTAGGAAAGAAACTAGCAACAAATTTTCTAACAGATGTCGAAGGCAGGCAATAGCTCAGCGGTTAGAACTGTAGTTATTGTACTGCAAGGTGCGCCAGTTCGAGTCTTGGCAGAATCAAAAGTAACCTGATGAGTCTTAGAGGGATCTAAGGTGAAACAGCTGTAGTTACATCCATGCTTAAAAAGTTTTTTTCTAGTTTCTAAAAAATAAAAAATAAAATATAACCTGGGCCTGTCTTCGTTAAATTAAATAAATTAAAATAAAAAATTAAGTTCATTTGAACATCCCTACACATTATTCGCTACTTATGTTTAATCATACAATAATATGTAAATATGTACATATGTATGTGCATAAGTTAGAAACGAATTATAGTAGGAAAGAAACTAGCAAAAAATTTTCTATCAGATGTCGAAGGCAGGCAATAGCTCAGCGGTTAGAACTGTAGTTATTGTACTGCAAGGTGCGCAAGTTCGAGTCCTGGCAGAAGCAAAAGTAACCTGATGAGTCTTAGAGGGATCTAAGGTGAAACAGCTGTAGTTACATCCATGCTTAAAAAGTTTTTTTCTAGTTTTTAAAAAATAAAAATAAAATATAACCTGGGCCTGTGCTCATTAAATTAAATAAATTAAAATAAAAAATTAAGTTCATTTGAACATCCCTACACTTTATTCGCTACTTATGTTTAATCATACAATAATATGTAAATATGTACATATGTATGTGCATAAGTTAGAAACGAATTATAGTAGAAAAGAAACTAGCAACAAATTTTCTATCAGATGTCGAAGGCAGGCAATAGCTTTGTTCAATAACTCAAAGTTTTTAATTGCTTTTACAAATAGTTACGAATTTTATGTTCAATAACCCAAAAAATTTGCAAAAGAGACCCAAATTGGGAGAGTAAGACTTCGAGAGAGTTGAAAATAGTTGCAAGTAAAATTTTCACTTACAACTACTTGCAGCTTTAAAAAAAATAGAAGCGTCAAAAACATATGATCACAAAAATTGCAATTGGAAATATGCCAACATTTTAATCGCAAATTTCTAATTGTATACTAAATAAATTAGCGCAAAAAGGAATCTTGACGATGTTGTGGAATATCCAAAGTAGATTTTCGTCCTCCTAATTCAGTTATTTACATTCATTTTCAATTTCAAACATTTCAATTACAACCTAACCTAAAAATCAAATTGTGAAAACAGCGCATCAGCTGTTTACTTGCAAATGTTTACGATTTTGTGTTCAATAACTTTGGTTGATAATTTTCTCTTTTACTCGTTTTTACTCTTAATTTGTCACTGGTGCTCTTGTTGCAAGTAAAGTTGTTGAACAAAGCTAATAGCTCAGCGGTTAGAACTGTAGTTATTGTACTGCAAGGTGCGCAAGTTCGAGTCTTGGAAGAAGCAAAAGTAACCTGATGAGTCTTAGAGGGATCTAAGGTGAAACAGCTGTAGTTACATCCATGCTTAAAAAGTTTTTTTCTAGTTTCTAAAAAATAAAAAATAAAATATAACCTGGGCCTGTGCTCGTTAAATTAAATAAATTAAAATAAAAAATTAAGTTCATTTGAACATCCCTACACTTTATTCGCCACTTATGTTTAATCATACAATAATATGTAAATATGTACATATGTATGTGCATAAGTTAGAAACGAATTATAGTAGGAAAGAAACTAGCAACAAATTTTCTATCAGATGTCGAAGGCAGGCAATAGCTCAGCGGTTAGAACTGTAGTTATTGTACTGCAAGGTGCGCAAGTTCGAGTCTTGGCAGAAGCAAAAGTAACCTGATGAGTCTTAGAGGGATCTAAGGTAAAACAGCTGTAGTTACATCCATGCTTAAAAAGTTTTTTTCTAGTTTCTATAAAATAAAATATAACCTGGGCCTGTGCTCGTTAAATTAAGTAAATTAAAATAAAAAATTAAGTTCATTTGAACATCCCTACACTTTATTCGCTACTTATGTTTAATCATACAATAATATGTAAATATGTACATATGTATGTGCATAAGTTAGAAACGAATTATAGTAGGAAAGAAACTAGCAACAAATTTTCTATCAGATTTCGAAGGCAGGCAATAGCTCAGCGGTTAGAACTGTAGTTATTGTACTGCAAGGTGCGCAAGTTCGAGTCTTGGCAGAAGCAAAAGTAACCTGATGAGTCTTAGAGGGATCTAAGGTGAAACAGCTGTAGTGACATCCATGCTTAAAAAGTTTTTTCTAGTTTCTAAAAAATAAAAAATAAAATATAACCTGGGCCTGTGCTCGTTAAATTAAATAAATAAAAATAAAAAATTAAGTTCATTTGAACATCCCTACACTTTATTCGCTACTTATGTTTAATCATACAATAATATGTAAATATGTACATATGTATGTGCATAAGTTAGAAACGAATTATAGTAGCAAAGAAACTAGCAACAAATTTTCTATCAGATGTCGAAGGCAGGCACTAGCTCAGCGGTTAGAACTGTAGTTATTGTACTGCAAGGTGCGCAAGTTCGAGTCTAGGCAGAAGCAAAAGTAACCTGATGAGTCTTAGAGGGATCTAAGGTGAAACAGCTGTAGTTATATCCATGCTTAAAATGTTTTTTTCTAGTTTCTAAAAAATAAAAAATAAAATATAACCTGGGCCTGTGCTCGTTAAATTAAATAAATTAAAATAAAAAATTAAGTTCATTTGAACATCCCTACACTTTATTCGCTACTTATGTTTAATCATACAATAATATGTAAATATGTACATATGTATGTGCATAAGTTAGAAACGAATTATAGTAGAAAAGAAACTAGCAACAAATTTTCTATCAGATGTCGAAGGCAGGCACTAGCTCAGCGGTTAGAACTGTAGTTATTGTACTGCAAGGTGCGCAAGTTCGAGTCTTGGCAGAAGCAAAAGTAACCTGATGAGTCTTAGAGGGATCTAAGGTGAAACAGCTGTAGTTACATCCATGCTTAAAAAGTTTTTTTTCTAGTTTCTAAAAAATAAACAATAAAATATAACCTGGGCCTGTGCTCGTTAAATTAAATAAATAAAAATAAAAAATTAAGTTCATTTGAACATCCCTACACTTTATTCGCTATTATGTTTAATCATACAATAATATGTAAATATGTACATATGTATGTGCATAAGTTAGAAACGAATTATAGTAGGAAAGAAACTAGCAACAAATTTTCTATCAGATGTCGAAGGCAGGCAATAGCTCAGCGGTTAGAACTGTAGTTATTGTACTGCAAGGTGCGCAAGTTCGAGTCTTGGCAGAAGCAAAAGTAACCTGATGAGTCTTAGAGGGGTCTAAGGTGAAACAGCTGTAGTTACATCCATGCTTAAAAAGTTTTTTTCTAGTTTCTAAAAAATAAAAAATTAAATATAACCTGGGCCTGTGCTCGTTAAATTAAATAAATTAAAATAAAAAATTAAGTTCATTTGAACATCCCTACACT
This sequence comes from Urophora cardui, assembly GCA_960531455.1. Taxonomy (NCBI): domain Eukaryota; kingdom Metazoa; phylum Arthropoda; class Insecta; order Diptera; family Tephritidae; genus Urophora; species Urophora cardui. The sequence continues at coordinate 93,198,526 of OY482672.1, read as the reverse complement.
TTATTCGCTACTTATGTTTAATCATACAATAATATGTAAATATGCAATAGCTTAGCGGTTAGAACTGTAGTTATTGTACTGCAAGGTGTGCAAGTTCGAGTCTTGGCAGAAGCAAAAGTAACCTGATGAGTCTTAGACGGATCTAAGGTGAAACAGCTGTAGTTACATCCATGCTTAAAAAGTTTTTTTCGAGTTTCTAAAAAATAAAAAACAAAATATAACCTGGGTCTGTGCTCGTTAAATTAAATAAATTAAAATAAAAAATTAAGTTCATTTGAACATCCCTACACTTTATTCGCTACTTATGTTTAATCATACAATAATATGTAAATATGTACATTAGAGTGCGTTTAAAATTCAAATTAACGATATTTTACTGTATCGCCCCCTCAATCTGTAGTAACATGGTCAAAGATATGACACATAAATTTTGGTCCCGATTGGTGGCGGTTAAGGCGTGGCGCATTGAGGTCAAAGTTCAGAAAACTCTATGAAGGGTCAAAAAATCAAAATATTTTTTTTAATTATCTAATACCCAAAATTAATACTTCTATACCCAATGATAACAAATATAAATTTTGGTCCCGATTGATGACGGTTTACTGGTGTTTCAAGGGGGTCAAAGTTCAGATTACCATATGCGACACTAAAAATGTAAGTCTTCTATGGCAATCTGAGCATTGACCCCCTTAAAACACCACTAAACCGTCATCAATCGGAACCAAAAATTATATTTGTTATCATTGGGTATAGAAGTATTAATTTTGGGTATTAGATAATTAAAAAAAATATTTTGATTTTTTGACCCTTCATAGAGTTTTCTGAACTTTGACCTCAATGCGCCACGCCTTAACCGCCACCAATCGGGACCAAAATTTATGTGTGATATCTTTGACCATGTTACTACAGATTGAGGGGGCGATACAGTCTTTTTATGAACTTTTAAATTTTTCATACAAATTAAAAGCACCCTAATGTACATATGTATGTGCATAAGTTAGAAACGAATTTAGTAGGAAAGAAACTAGCAACAAATTTTCTATCAGATGTCGAAGGCAGGCAATAGCTCAGCGGTTAGAACTGTAGTTATTGTACTGCAAGGTGCGCTAGTTCGAGTCTTGGCAGAAGCAAAAGTAACCCGATGAGTCTTAGAGGGATCTAAGGTGAAACAGCTGTAGTTACATCCATGCTTAAAAAGTTTTTTTTCTAGTTTCTAAAAAATAAAGAATAAAATATAACCTGGGCCTGTGCTCGTTAAATTAAATAAATAAAAATAAAAAATTAAGTTCATTTGAACATCCCTACACTTTATTCGCTACTTATGTTTAATCATACAATAATATGTAAATATGTACATATGTATGTGCATAAGTTAGAAACGAATTATAGTAGGAAAGAAACTAGCAACAAATTTTCTATCAGCTGTCGAGGGCAGGCAATAGCTCAGCGGTTAGAACTGTAGTTATTGTACTGCAAGGTGCGCAAGTTCGAGTCTTGGCAGAAGCAAAAGTAACCTGATGAGTCTTAGAGGGATCTAAGGTGAAACACTGTAGTTACATCCATGCTTAAAAATTTTTTTTCTAGTTTCTAAAAAATAAAAAATAAAATATAACCTGGGCTTGTGCTCGTTAAATTAAATAAATTAAAATAAAAAATTAAGTTCATTTGAACATCCCTACACTTTATTCGCTACTTATGTTTAATCATACAATAATATGTAAATATGTACATATGTATGTGCGTAAGTTAGAAACGAATTATAGTAGAAAAGAAACTAGCAACAAATTTTCTATCAGATGTCGAAGGCAGGCACTAGCTCAGCGGTTAGAACTGTAGTTATTGTACTGCAAGGTGCGCAAGTTCGAGTCTTGGCAGAAGCAAAAGTAACCTGATGAGTCTTAGAGGGATCTAAGGTGAAACAGCTGTAGTTACATCCATGCTTAAAAAGTTTTTTTCTAGTTTCTAAAAAATAAAATATAACCTGGGCCTGTGCTCGTTAAATTAAATAAATTAAAATAAAAAATTAAGTTCATTTGAACATCCCTACACTTTATTCGCCACTTATGTTTAATCATACAATAATATGTAAATATGTACATATGTATGTGCATAAGTTAGAAACGAATTATAGTAGGAAAGAAACTAGCAACAAATTTTCTATCAGATGTCGAAGGCAGGCAATAGCTCAGCGGTTAGAACTGTAGTTATTGTACTGCAAGGTGCGCAAGTTTGAGTCTTGGCAGAAGCAAAAGTAACCTGATGAGTCTTAGAGGGATCTAAGGTGAAACAGCTGTAGTTACATCCATGCTTAAAAAGTTTTTTTCTAGTTTCTAAAAAATAAAAAATAACCTGGGCCTGTGCTCGTTAAATTAAATAAATAAAAATAAAAAATTAAGTTCATTTGAACATCCCTACACTTTATTCGCTACTTATGTTTAATCATACAATAATATGTAAATATGTACATATGTATGTGCATAAGTTAGAAACGAATTATAGTAGGAAAGAAACTAGCAACAAATTTTCTATCAGATGTCGAAGGCAGGCAATAGCTCAGCGGTTAGAACTGTAGTTATTGTACTGCAAGGTGCGCAAGTTCGAGTCTTGGCAGAAGCAAAAGTAACCTGATGAGTCTTAGAGGGATCTAAGGTGAAACAGCTGTAGTTACATCCATGCTTAAAAAGTTTTTTTCTAGTTTCTAAAAAATAAAAAATAAAATATAACCTGGGCCTGTGCTCGTTAAATTAAATAAATTAAAATAAAAAATTAAGTTCATTTGAACATCCCTACACTTTATTCGCTACTTATGTTTAATCATACAATAATATGTAAATATGTACATATGTATGTGCATAAGTTAGAAACGAATTATAGTAGGAAAGAAACTAGCAACAAATTTTCTATCAGATGTCGAAGGCAGGCAATAGCTCAGCGGTTAGAACTGTAGTTATTGTACTGCAAGGTGCGCAAGTTCGAGTCTTGGCAGAAGCAAAAGTAACCTGATGAGTCTTAGAGGGATCTAAGGTGAAACAGCTGTAGTTACATCCATGCTTAAAAAGTTTTTTTCTAGTTTCTAAAAAATAAAAAATAAAATATAACCTGGGCCTGTGCTCGCTAAATTAAATAAATTAAAATAAAAAATTAAGTTCATTTGAACATCCCTACACTTTATTCGCTATTATGTTTAATCATACAATAATATGTAAATATGTACATATGTATGTGCATAAGTTAGAAACGAATTATAGTAGGAAAGAAACTAGCAACAAATTTTCTATCAGATGTCGAAGGCAGGCAATAGCTCAGCGGTTAGAACTGTAGTTATTGTACTGCAAGGTGCGCAAGTTCGAGTCTTGGCAGAAGCAAAAGTAACCTGATGAGTCTTAGAGGGATCTAAGGTGAAACAGCTGTAGTTACATCCATGCTTAAAAAGTTTTTTTCTAGTTTCTAAAAAATAAAAAATAAAATATAACCTGGGCCTGTGCTCGTTAAATTAAATAAATAAAAATAAAAAATTAAGTTCATTTGAACATCCCTACACTTTATTCGCTATTATGTTTAATCATACAATAATATGTAAATATGTACATATGTATGTGCATAAGTTAGAAACGAATTATAGTAGGAAAGAAACTAGCAACAAATTTTCTATCAGATGTCGAAGGCAGGCAATAGCTCAGCGGTTAGAACTGTAGTTATTGTACTGCAAGGTGCGCAAGTTCGAGTCTTGGCAGAAGCAAAAGTAACCTGATGAGTCTTAAAGGGAACTAAGGCGAAACAGCTGTAGTTACATCCATGCTTAAAAAGTTTTTTTCTAGTTTCTAAAAAATAAAATATAACCTGGGCCTGTGCTCGTTAAATTAAATAAATTAAAATAAAAAATTAAGTTCATTTGAACATCCCTACACTTTATTCGCTACTTATGTTTAATCATACAATAATATGTAAATATGTACATATGTATGTGCATAAGTTAGAAACGAATTATAGTAGAAAAGAAACTAGCAACAAATTTTCTATCAGATGTCGAAGGCAGGCACTAGCTCAGCGGTTAGAACTGTAGATATTGTACTGCAAGGTGCGCAAGTTCGAGTCTTGGCAGAAGCAAAAGTAACCTGATGAGTCTTAGAGGGATCTAAGGTGAAACAGCTGTAGTTACATCCATGCTTAAAAAGTTTTTTTTCTAGTTTCTAAAAAATAAAAAATAAAATATAACCTGGGCCTGTGCTCGTTAAATTAAATAAATAAAAATAAAAAAATAAGTTCATTTGAACATCCCTACACTTTATTCGCTATTATGTTTAATCATACAATAATATGTAAATATGTACATATGTATGTGCATAAGTTAGAAACGAATTATAGTAGGAAAGAAACTAGCAACAAATTTTCTATCAGATGTCGAAGGCAGGCAATAGCTCAGCGGTTAGAACTGTAGTTATTGTACTGCAAGGTGCGCAAGTTCGAGTCTTGGCAGAAGCAAAAGTAACCTGATGAGTCTTAGAGGGATCTAAGGTGAAACAGCTGTAGTTACATCCATGCTTAAAAAGTTTTTTTCTAGTTTCTAAAAAATAAAAAATTAAATATAACCTGGGCCTGTGCTCGTTAAATTAAATAAATTAAAATAAAAAATTAAGTTCATTTGAACATCCCTACACTTTATTCGCTACTTATGTTTAATCATACAATAATATGTAAATATGCAATAGCTCAGCGGTTAGAACTGTAGTTATTGTACTGCAAGGTGTGCAAGTTCGAGTCTTGGCAGAAGCAAAAGTAACCTGATGAGTCTTAGACGGATCTAAGGTGAAACAGCTGTAGTTACATCCATGCTTAAAAAGTTTTTTTCGAGTTTCTAAAAAATAAAAAACAAAATATAACCTGGGTCTGTGCTCGTTAAATTAAATAAATTAAAATAAAAAATTAAGTTCATTTGAACATCCCTACACTTTATTCGCTACTTATGTTTAATCATACAATAATATGTAAATATGTACATATGTATGTGCATAAGTTAGAAACGAATTTAGTAGGAAAGAAACTAGCAACAAATTTTCTATCAGATGTCGAAGGCAGGCAATAGCTCAGCGGTTAGAACTGTAGTTATTGTACTGCAAGGTGCGCTAGTTCGAGTCTTGGCAGAAGCAAAAGTAACCCGATGAGTCTTAGAGGGATCTAAGGTGAAACAGCTGTAGTTACATCCATGCTTAAAAAGTTTTTTTTCTAGTTTCTAAAAAATAAAAAATAAAATATAACCTGGGCCTGTGCTCGTTAAATTAAATAAATAAAAATAAAAAATTAAGTTCATTTGTACATCCCTACACTTTATTCGCTACTTATGTTTAATCAAGCAATAATATGTAAATATGTACATATGTATGTGCATAAGTTAGAAACGAATTATAGTAGGAAAGAAACTAGCAACAAATTTTCTATCAGCTGTCGAAGGCAGGCAATAGCTCAGCGGTTAGAACTGTAGTTATTGTACTGCAAGGTGCGCAGTTCGAGTCTTGGCAGAAGAAAAAGTAACCTGATGAGTCTTAGAGGGATCTAAGGTGAAACACTGTAGTTACATCCATGCTTAAAAATTTTTTTTCTAGTTTCTAAAAAATAAAAAATAAAATATAACCTGGGCTTGTGCTCGTTAAATTAAATAAATTAAAATAAAAAATTAAGTTCATTTGAACATCCCTACACTTTATTCGCTACTTATGTTTAATCATACAATAATATGTAAATATGTACATATGTATGTGCATAAGTTAGAAACGAATTATAGTAGGAAAGAAACTAGCAACAAATTTTCTAACAGATGTCGAAGGCAGGCAATAGCTCAGCGGTTAGAACTGTAGTTATTGTACTGCAAGGTGCGCCAGTTCGAGTCTTGGCAGAATCAAAAGTAACCTGATGAGTCTTAGAGGGATCTAAGGTGAAACAGCTGTAGTTACATCCATGCTTAAAAAGTTTTTTTCTAGTTTCTAAAAAATAAAAAATAAAATATAACCTGGGCCTGTCTTCGTTAAATTAAATAAATTAAAATAAAAAATTAAGTTCATTTGAACATCCCTACACATTATTCGCTACTTATGTTTAATCATACAATAATATGTAAATATGTACATATGTATGTGCATAAGTTAGAAACGAATTATAGTAGGAAAGAAACTAGCAAAAAATTTTCTATCAGATGTCGAAGGCAGGCAATAGCTCAGCGGTTAGAACTGTAGTTATTGTACTGCAAGGTGCGCAAGTTCGAGTCCTGGCAGAAGCAAAAGTAACCTGATGAGTCTTAGAGGGATCTAAGGTGAAACAGCTGTAGTTACATCCATGCTTAAAAAGTTTTTTTCTAGTTTTTAAAAAATAAAAATAAAATATAACCTGGGCCTGTGCTCATTAAATTAAATAAATTAAAATAAAAAATTAAGTTCATTTGAACATCCCTACACTTTATTCGCTACTTATGTTTAATCATACAATAATATGTAAATATGTACATATGTATGTGCATAAGTTAGAAACGAATTATAGTAGAAAAGAAACTAGCAACAAATTTTCTATCAGATGTCGAAGGCAGGCAATAGCTTTGTTCAATAACTCAAAGTTTTTAATTGCTTTTACAAATAGTTACGAATTTTATGTTCAATAACCCAAAAAATTTGCAAAAGAGACCCAAATTGGGAGAGTAAGACTTCGAGAGAGTTGAAAATAGTTGCAAGTAAAATTTTCACTTACAACTACTTGCAGCTTTAAAAAAAATAGAAGCGTCAAAAACATATGATCACAAAAATTGCAATTGGAAATATGCCAACATTTTAATCGCAAATTTCTAATTGTATACTAAATAAATTAGCGCAAAAAGGAATCTTGACGATGTTGTGGAATATCCAAAGTAGATTTTCGTCCTCCTAATTCAGTTATTTACATTCATTTTCAATTTCAAACATTTCAATTACAACCTAACCTAAAAATCAAATTGTGAAAACAGCGCATCAGCTGTTTACTTGCAAATGTTTACGATTTTGTGTTCAATAACTTTGGTTGATAATTTTCTCTTTTACTCGTTTTTACTCTTAATTTGTCACTGGTGCTCTTGTTGCAAGTAAAGTTGTTGAACAAAGCTAATAGCTCAGCGGTTAGAACTGTAGTTATTGTACTGCAAGGTGCGCAAGTTCGAGTCTTGGAAGAAGCAAAAGTAACCTGATGAGTCTTAGAGGGATCTAAGGTGAAACAGCTGTAGTTACATCCATGCTTAAAAAGTTTTTTTCTAGTTTCTAAAAAATAAAATATAACCTGGGCCTGTGCTCGTTAAATTAAATAAATTAAAATAAAAAATTAAGTTCATTTGAACATCCCTACACTTTATTCGCCACTTATGTTTAATCATACAATAATATGTAAATATGTACATATGTATGTGCATAAGTTAGAAACGAATTATAGTAGGAAAGAAACTAGCAACAAATTTTCTATCAGATGTCGAAGGCAGGCAATAGCTCAGCGGTTAGAACTGTAGTTATTGTACTGCAAGGTGCGCAAGTTCGAGTCTTGGCAGAAGCAAAAGTAACCTGATGAGTCTTAGAGGGATCTAAGGTAAAACAGCTGTAGTTACATCCATGCTTAAAAAGTTTTTTCTAGTTTCTAAAAAATAAAAAATAAAATATAACCTGGGCCTGTGCTCGTTAAATTAAATAAATAAAAATAAAAAATTAAGTTCATTTGAACATCCCTACACTTTATTCGCTACTTATGTTTAATCATACAATAATATGTAAATATGTACATATGTATGTGCATAAGTTAGAAACGAATTATAGTAGCAAAGAAACTAGCAACAAATTTTCTATCAGATGTCGAAGGCAGGCACTAGCTCAGCGGTTAGAACTGTAGTTATTGTACTGCAAGGTGCGCAAGTTCGAGTCTAGGCAGAAGCAAAAGTAACCTGATGAGTCTTAGAGGGATCTAAGGTGAAACAGCTGTAGTTATATCCATGCTTAAAATGTTTTTTTTCGAGTTTCTAAAAAATAAAATATAACCTGGGCCTGTGCTCGTTAAATTAAATAAATTAAAATAAAAAATTAAGTTCATTTGAACATCCCTACACTTTATTCGCTACTTATGTTTAATCATACAATAATATGTAAATATGCAATAGCTCAGCGGTTAGAACTGTAGTTATTGTATTGCAAGGTGTGCAAGTTCGAGTCTTGGCAGAAGCAAAAGTAACCTGATGAGTCTTAGAGGGATCTAAGGTGAAACAGCTGTAGTTACATCCATGCTTAAAAAGTTTTTTTTCGAGTTTCTAAAAAATAAAATATAACCTGGGTCTGTGCTCGTTAAATTAAATAAATTAAAATAAAAAATTAAGTTCATTTGAACATCCCTACACTTTATTCGCTACTTATGTTTAATCATACAATAATATGTAAATATGTACATATGTATGTGCATAAGTTAGAAACGAATTATAGTAGGAAAGAAACTAGCAACATATTTTCTATCATATGTCGAAGGCAGGCAATAGCTCAGCGGTTAGAACTGTAGTTATTGTACTGCAAGGTGCGCAAGTTCGAGTCTTGGCAGAAGCAAAAGTAACCTGATGAGTCTTAGAGGGATCTAAGGTGAAACAGCTGTAGTTACATCCATGCTTAAAAAGTTTTATTCTAGTTTCTAAAAAATAATAAAATATAACCTGGGCCTGTGCTCGTTAAATTAAATAAATGATATTTTTAATTAGTGGAATAAAATGTTGATCCAATAAATTTTCACTACCAGTATTTTGATTTAGTGGAAAAAATTTCGTCTATCCCTATGTGAATTAATTGTAGTGGAATTTTTAAAAGATCCACTCATTCAAAATTTATTGGAGCTAGAAAATTAGTATCGTTTTGAGTATGTAAATAATTATTTAGCTATGTTTGACGAAAACTATTTTTTGCTATTAATTTTAGCTTTGAAAAAAATTTTTAAGCTATTTTTAGCTGTTTTTTCTTTTAATCTAGCTATAAGCTCCAAAATATTCTGGCAACACTGCCTAGGAGTGTGACATCAACCTAGCTGTGTAATGGAGTTCAGCTTGGTCTAGGTTATCATTATTTATTTATTGTTTTTTTTTTTTTATTTATTATTTTTTTTTCTCAAAAGTGGATAATAGTTAAAGTTTTCATTTACATTTATATGTACAGCCATTGCGCGCTGATCGTAGAGGTGTTTGTCTTCGCGCGGACTTGCGCGAAGAACGACAGGGACTAGGTGACGTTCATCGCGATGGCCTTTGGTCGGTCGCTTCGGCGACGTTTATTGCATTCTTATTCCTCTCCCCCTTTTTTTCTTCATCATATCTTTGATTATTATCTATATATTAATAGGCTAACATTTTTCCCATACAAACAATTACCAGGATGTTTGGCACATTTATCGTACTCATATCCACGTAAAATTGGTATGGATGTGTTCGTATGAGTCAGGAGCAGTGCATAGGCATATAATTTTTTCTATAAATTATTTAATTTGTGGCCGCTGTGGTGCAGTGGGTAGAGTGCGCGCCTGCTATGCCAGAGGTCTCGGGTTCAAACCACGGTCCGAGCAAAACACCAAAACAATTTTTCTAATTAGTAAAAATCCAATTATTGGGGTTTTTAAGAACAGCGGTCACCTCTCGGCAGTGGGCGGCATACCCTCCGAGAGTATTTCTGCCATGAAAACGCTTCTCACAAAAAATGCATTCGCCGTTCGGAGCCGGCATAAAACTATAGGTCCACCCAATTAGTAGAAAAAACAAAAATGAGCACACCTCGAATTGGGAGAGAAGCTCGGCCATAAAACTCGTCAGAGTTATAATAGCGCCATTGTATTATTATATTATAATTGGTAGAGTGTAATGTCAAAATGATATTTCGCCGTGGTTAAAATCGGAATTCGCTTGGGGCTTGTCCATTCCTATTAGCCATGATGTGAATTCGCATTGATTATGACATTGCAATCTACCTTTGTAAATAAAAAAAGAAGTTTTTCAATTCGCCGCCGAGCCTACCTGTTAGATATGCCTTAGTCAAAATTAAAATTACTCAGTGCTCTCCCGCCCACTCCATCATTTTTCGCTTTAATGGAAAAGCAATAGGAGATATTTGGCCGCGTTGATTTTGATCTGAGCGTAAACTGGGCCAATGCAATAACAAAATACATGGGAAATTTCCGAATTCGGGCCTACCTTCCTAGATCTGCCTTGATTTTGACCATGATTTCGCGTCGGAACGTGATCAAAAGGGCAAATCAGTGTTGCGGTACAACTGGAATTTGGAAAGTTTTGCTTATCTCTGCGAAAAGGAATAATTTTTATACCAATTCAAAGTTGAAAAAATAAATTGCATGGTCGAATTTCGAGCACCGTCGATAATAGTATGAATTAGAAGTTTAACTACTTATATTGCTTTGTTTTAAAGAATACTGAAGATTTAAATTTATTGCTACAAGTTTATTTTTATATTTTTAAAGTTATACATTTTTTAATTATCATAATGTATTATTATATTTCTTATAAAAACTCAACTATTTTTATATTATTATAAATATATATATATATATATATTTTTTTTTTTTTAATTACTTACAATACATACTTTTATTCATATCCACATACGTATATACAAATTCCTATACATTCATATTTTAATTTCTAAAATCATTAATCTCATATATGTACATATACATAGTCATATCAGTTTTTAGTCTTCTTCAAAATTTAATTTTATAATTGCTTTTATTATATTTATACGATACTAATTCTTTTTAAATTATCGTTTGCAACTACATTTTTTCGCTTTTTTTTGTTTATTTTTTTTATTTGTGTACAGTATAGATATTTTAGTAGAAATCTTACTTATGTTTTATACTTATTTCAATTATTTACTATTATTTGTTATTTTTTTCTTTCCTATTTTTTTTTTCATACATATTTTAATTTTTCAGATCATTGAACGCGTATATGGTCAACATTTTCCACTGCCACGTTACATTCGTACGCTATTTTACCTCATATCTCTGAAGCTATATTATTAAATAATGTTCTACTAAAGGTAGATTTTGAGATTCTCCAAAGCCAACAATTTTAGTATTTACATTGCCTCGCAACTGTTATAGCATTAGAGTTATACCAAATTTAGTTGCACTGTCACGTTACACAATTTTGGAAGCGTGTTCCGAGGTTACTCTATATTTTGTAAAAAATCTGCGAATTTACCAAACCGATTTGGCTTTTTCTTCAATATGTCGTGGATAAAAGGTAAATTCATAAGCAGATGACTTTACTTTGCGTATGAATGCATTTGAAGACATTTTGTGAAGGTAAACTTGAGCACTGCCACGTTACAAAAAATCACTGCCACGTTACACGTACGAATTTTAATTGAATTTGGTGACAACTATTAGTTGTACAAGATAAATAAACGCAAAATATATGTGTAACGCAACACGTTTATTTAATCATAAATTATTCAATGACAATGCAAAAAAAATTAATACATATGTACCCTTTCCTGATGTTTCTTGCTCCTCGTTAAATATTCCACATGCTTCCCTAATTGTTAAAGTCATGTGTCGAGTTGGTAGTAAGATATTTTCCCCAGTTTCGTCACAAATATATTTTTTCACATCGCGACTTTTAGCGGTCATTTCATTTTCTTTATTTTTTTTTTGGATTCCCTATACAATTTCATTTTAGCAGCTCTTTTCCGTTTGTATCCGTCGTGTTTTCCCTCCTCCTTTAGCTTCGCAATATAATTTTTATTTTGTTCGGCTTTACTAACACGAGCCTGTAAATTTGAAAACGTATAATTTTTTAGTAATAGCACTGCCACGTTACACATTTTATATCACTTTTTAATTCCTAACAAAATTTTTTATTAAATGTTTGTTTGCTTCTACTAAAACTTCATGAAATTCCATATTTAGTAATGTATTTCATGGCATTATTGGATAGCATTAATTTACGCAAAAAAAAGAAAATGGTATTTTGCACTGCCACGTTACACAAAAGTTTCGTCCCGATATTTTTTTAATAAAAGATGCCTTCCGAATGCTTTATACTCTTCACAAGCCCTTATTTAACAAAAATGCATATTTCCTTAACACGTGAGTCGAAATAGGCAAAAAAAAAAATCAGTGGAAACAAAATTACTTACCATTTTTTCAGACGATGATATTTTTTAATTTTTTCAATTCTGATCTTAATTTTTTTAAATGGAAAAAAATCACATGTACACACTTTCAGCTCTTTGACAGATAGTGTTACCATACACTTTACATAATAATGCTTCATATTAGGACATATTTCATACAATAAACTTAAAAAAAAAATTTCTCGGGTAGAATTTTTGGCGTTTTTGACCATATACATACAAGGATTCAATTCCCAAATTATATGAAATTGGATTTCTATTACTATTATCTAAATTTCCCCCAAAGTCGAAGTCAACGAGTTTTAATACTTACAACACATACATGAAAATTAATATATCCATTCTATAAAATCTCATTATTCTCATATATTCATCATTCATGTTTTAATTTTTAAGATCATTAGACTCATATATACATATTCATATCAGTTTTCTTCGCTTTTTTTGTTTATTTTTTTTTATTTGTGTACAGTATAGATATTTTAGTAGAAATCTTACTTATGTTTTATACTTATTTCAATTATTTACTATTATTCTTTATTTTTTTCTTTCCTATTTTTTTCATACATATTTTAATTTTTCAGATCATTGAACGCATATATACATATACATTAGACTGACTACAAAACATATGGGATTTGCAAAAGTATTGAATTTTTTCGCTCCCCGCGCATTTTCTGATAGCTTGACAATAGAAAATAAGATATGCATAAAAATCTGACCATCGGTAGTGGGAAATAGCCACTCGCATTTGAACTAAAGTTCAAAAATTTAATAACTTTTTGGTTGCTTGTTTTTCCGACAGGGTAGGAATATGATGTATTGTGGAACGATTTTCCGTCATCCCTTGTCAAGTTTGGTTTGGAGACAAACCGGTTTCGGCTAATATGCGCCATCTTCAGTGTCTTCTTTCGTTCTGAGTTATTTTGTGTAAGTTCGATAGTATTTATAGTAACTAACTTCCATCGTTTTGTTCAGGTACAAAATAACTCAGAACGAAAGAAGACACTGAAGATGGCGCATATTAGCCGAAACCGGTTTGTCTCCAAACCAAACTTGACAAGGGATGACGGAAAATCGTTCCACAATACATTCAAAAATTTACCTAAAAATTATGCATTGCTTTAGAGACCAATATCTTCTTAAACAATGATTTTTGGAGAAATAATGTAATAATCATTTTTATACTAAATGAAACTGGGAACATATTCTCCATATGATATTTATACCTACCGTTATCCTTTCAGGACATATTGAGTCCTTAAAGTGAAACTTAAATTTTTTGTTTGTTAAAAACGCAAAAATAAATATTTAAAAAATAGATAATTATATAAACTATACATCATTTAATAGGTTATTTAAAGTAGTTTTACACATCATAAATTTTTTTTTGATTTACATGCACTATTATAGTCAAGAAAATGATTTAAAATAAGCAAGTCGCATTTTTTCAAACTTTTTTTTTTACTAAACTGAAAATATCGTAGTAGGCTTTGCAATAAAAAAAATGTGGTATAGTTTCATATTTCAGCTCATTCAATAGTTTGTTGAACTTTCTTTAAAGTGAACTTGTAGCGGTAGTGCTCATAAGTGTGTTATATTCAGTTCAAAAAAGTTTTTTTCAAATTTTTTTAAAACTATTATTGTAATGGCATTAAGATCCAGATGCATTCCCTTAATTGGTAATTATTTAATAACATCTTACGGGCTAAGTGCTATGTAAGCCTTTTCTATTATATAATGTAAGGGTATATTTTTTAAACACAGGCTTGAAAAAAAACTTTGAATGGAAATATGCTTCCAAGCAGAAGAAATGTGTTAAGCTATTTATTTTATTTGATTCGTGATGAACATTAAACGGCAAAGGAAAGCATTCCTATTTTGTCCAATAGATTGATTGAGGTCTATACGAAGTTCGGAATTCCGACCAAAAGAAAAGATAGAATAGAGGAAATGATTAAAAGGCGTTTAAATCAATACAACAAAATTATTAAATTGAAATGTCGTAAGGCAAAAAAACATTTTACTGACTCTCTGGACGTATTATTTGACATATCTGATGCCATTAAAACATTGCAAAAGAATAAAAATACTGTACTTTAATTTCTAAAGCCAATTTTGAGCGCACAGCTTTTATTGATACGCGATGTTCGTTTAAAAAGTTTATGGCTTTCGTATTTTTATTCTTTTGCAATGAAAAGCGACAAAAAGTTCAACTGCGTACCAGACCGTGTTTGGGTGAGTGGGTTAGCGCGTCGCTAACATTTACACCTTCTCACGGTGGGTCTAAGTTCGATTCCCGGCTTGATCCCGAAAAGAAATCTGATGATGAAGAATTGGTTTTCTTCGAAATAGCTATCATTTCTACCATCGCTGGTAATACGTAGCTTTGAACTTGTTCGCTTTTCGCCAAATAAAAATTAATTAAAAATCTTCTGTGTCCACACAATAATTCAACAATTAAAATTAAATAAAAAGGCAGGGTGTTGCAAATGCACATTACTTTCGGCTAACCGAAGCATAGACCGCCTAAAATTACTCAACAAATTTGTGTTATCTCATGAAAATCATGAGTACATAAAAATACAACAATAATATTGGGCGAGTAAAGGTGGCAAAAGAAAAGCGACAAAAAGTTCAACTGCGTACCAGGCCGTGTTTGGGTGAGTGGGTTAGCGCGTCGCTAACATTTACACCTTCTCAGGGTGGGTCTAAGTTCGATTCCCGGCTTGATCCCGAAAAGAAATCTGATGATGAAGAATTGGTTTTCTTCGAAATAGCTATCATTTCTACCATCGCTGGTAATACGTAGCTTTGAACTTGTTCGCTTTTCGCCAAATAAAAATTAATTAAAAATCTTCTGTGTCCACACAATAATTCAACAATTAAAATTAAATAAAAAGACAGGGTGTTGCAATGCACATTACTTCCGGCTAACCGAAGCATAGACCGCCTAAAATTACTCAACAAATTTGTGTTATCTCATGAAAACCATGAGTACATAAAAATACAACAATAATGTTGGGCGAGTAAAGGTGGCAAAAGAAAAGCGACAAAAAGTTCAACTGCGTACCAGGCCGTGTTTGGGTGAGTGGGTTAGCGCGTCGCTAACATTTACACCTTCTCACGGTGGGTCTAAGTTCGATTCCCGGCTTGATCCCGGAAAGAAATCTGATGATGAAGAATTGGTTTTCTTCGAAATAGCTATCATTTCTACCATCGCTGGTAATACGTAGCTTTGAACTTGTTCGCTTTTCGCCAAATAAAAATTTTTATCAATTGTTACCAGGATTGGAGAGTGGTCGGAAGACTATTCAAAGCACGATTTGCAGGTTATATCTGAGGAAAGCACGCCTTTCACCACGCAGAAATCGATTAAGTCGGGTATTTTATTTTTATCTGTTGGCCAATAAGTGGGAGTTCCAGTAGAGAATGGAGTTAAACTGAGCTTGCTAATAGCATTATATAGTTGTCTTCCTTTAGGGTAATGAGACGAGAGCCCCAGAATGTGTGTTTAGCATTGTAATCGCCCCCAGCTAGAAATCGATTTCCAAGAGTTTTGAAGAAATTTTCATATTCTGCAGCGCTGATAGAGTGCCTCGGCGGGCTATAGATAGCAGAGAGTGTAAGCTGGCCGCTCGGGTCTTCAATGACAATATTTGTGGCTTGTATAGGATTTGTATGGAATGAATTCGTGCTGTAATGTTTAATACTTTTCCGTATCAAGATACCTGAGCCTCCATGAGCGTTGTTACTCGGGTGTTTTGTGTGGTAAAACTTGTAGTTGGGTACTTCAAAGTAGCTTTTGTCAGTAAAGTGGGTCTCAGATATGAGGAGTATATCTATATCGTGGGTCTGAAGTAAAACTTTAACTTCAAGTAAGTGTTTGGATAGGCCATTGGCATTCCAAATAATAATTTTCAACGGGTTGAAGATGCACAATTTTTAGTCGTGAAGGTGACGAGCAGGCTCATCATTGCTGTCATTTGTTGCATGACTAAACAAGTAAGTCTATCATTTCTCGCATTTCGTTAGTGTTTTGCGTTGGGGTGCGGATTTCATTACTAGTTGGAATGGCATTATTAGGGTTCGAGCGGGGTGTTACGCCTTTCTTTGCTGCTTGAGCATATCGCACACTAAATCAAAAAGCGTCACAACTCAAAATTTTTCGAAATCGGGTTTCTTCCATAAATTTTGGTACACAGAATATATCTCTAGCGGCTGCCAAAAAATCTTTTCCATCAGAGTCTTTTTTAACTGAGAAATAACTATTATACGTAGCCTTTTCCCATATCATTGCATATAAAAATTAAAAAGTTTTTTGCCTCTCCTGAAAATTTTTGAATTTTGAGTTGTAACGCTTTTTGAAAGAGTGTGCGATATGTGGCTGGGTATTTGTCAATTTGAATTGCGGTTTCAATTTGAATTGGGGTTTGACTTGGCTGTTGTGGTTTGTCCTGAGGCTGTGCAGGAGCTTTTTTCCTCAGAGTTGGCTATTTGGCGCTTTGGAGGTTTTTGTATACCATACAGCCTTTATAATTTGCTGGCTGGTTAGCTTAACATAGAGCGCATTTGACATCTTCAGATCTTGTCTTTCGCTTGCAATCAGCGGAGAGGTGGTTTCCAGCACATTTTATACATACTGATTTTCGACAGCAGTAGCACTTGGTGTGGCCATATTGCTGACAGTTGGCGCATTGCGGTATTTCACGCTTCGGGTGTGGGGCTCGAAAGTAATTTTTGAGTGCAGGAGACTTTTAATTTGATATATCATCTTGTTGTTGGAGTCCGGTTTGAGTTCAATGATAAACATGGGGAGAGGCTTTTTTGTGACACTGTGTTTTATGTTCCTAATGTTTGTAACTGAGTGACCGAGATCTTTTAGAGAATCCACAATTTATTTTGTGTCTATTGAGGAATGCATGTTTCTGAGAACCACTCTGAATGTACGTTCTTGTTTTGTTTTATAAGTATAGAACTCTGTGCCCTTATGTTCCAGTTGTGATACTATGGTTCTGTAAGCATCCAGGGATGATGCTTGTACTTTTACTTGATCTTTGCCTGTGAGCTTTAGATCATAGGAGTTTGGAGCAACTTCTTGTAGTAAACTCATTAGAGGGGGAATGTTTAGAACTTTGCCTATAAATATTTGCAGCGGCTTGGGTATTTTTTCAGTTGGTTGGTTTGTTTCCTCAACTTCAAGGGAGGGAAATCTGTTTTCATTTTCATTTGGTTGGCGGGTTGCAAGCCAGTATTTGTCAAGCGTAGCCTGTTTTTTAGAGACATTATTTTTACCTAGGCTTTCGCGTTGGCGTTTGGGATTGACGATCTTCCATTCGTCGGTTGGGGTAGCAGATGTCAAGTTTCCTGCAGTTTGGGGTTTCTGGGCTTGTTGTTGTTGGGCATAGAGAAATTCCAGTTGCCTTTGCAGGGTTTCGATCTGCTGTTGTACGTTTGGTACGTTGACACTGGGCAGGCGGGATGGGGTTACCTGTTGGGGCATTTGTTGGGGTGTACCTAGGGATCTCGGGGTTTGGTGCTGTAGTTGCACTTGGGTTTGTTGGGCATCTCGCACTGGGCTTGTTGGGCATCTCGCTGTTGGGAACCTCCTCCTTTAGGAGGAGTATGGTTGAGGGGCATCTCGCTGGTGCAAACAAATATTTTAGTCTATATTCATTTGCACCCGGCTGCGCTTGTATTACAACTTTTTATGATTGTAATACAATCTGATTGCAGCTTTTTACAGCTCTGATACTTATGTATAAACTTTACTTTACACCACTCGGATGGTTTGTGTCCACACTAAGTTGTGAAAAACTAGTGTGTGGTGGAGTTTAGTTTGTGGGAGCTTTTGCTATTGTACGATCAATGCAACAACAATATGCACAATCACTCAGCAATAACACTTAATTTACGCTTTAGAATTTATATAAAGCAATTTTATATTACATTGATAGCACACTAAGTTGCGACACTTTTTCCGACACTTTTTCACAATATTATTGAGTTAAATTGATCAATTATATATTTTTTTAGCACAAAAGTACGGAGGAACAAATTTTTGACAACTTCACAGCGAGACCAGTGAGATATCGCTTAAAATGTTTTTATTAGGTCACTTTATAATACACATATATAAAAGTGGGCGTGATCGTCAACCGATTTTGGTAATTTTTCGTCCACACATTTGCCTAAGTAAATATATCATGCGTACCATACGTACCATACGTATTTCATAGATATATCTTTAACGGTTTCTGAGTTATAGCTTATAAAACTTTCTAAATTTGCCCCTTAATAAGTGGGGGTGGCACCGCCCATTTTCCAAAATTTTTGTGTTTTTCGTTTTATGTCCGCAGGTGGACTGCTGCCATAAAATTTTAATGATATATCTTTATATTTGACAGAGATCGCTTAAAATGTTTTTATTAGGCCCCTTTAGAGTTCACATATATAAAAGTGGGCGTGGCCGTCAACCGATTTTAACAATTTTCCATCAAAATGTTTGCCTAAGTAAATCACGCACACCAAATTTCATCTATATATCTCCAATGGTTTCTGAGTTATGACATATAAAATTTTCCATGTTTGACCCTTAATAAGCGTGCGTGGCACCGCCTATTTTCCAAAATTTCATCAAATTTCTTCATAGGGGCCTGAGCTCAAAATTTCATCACTCTAGCTTTAATAGTGACTGAGATACCAAATTTCCGATTTTTTTCTATACAGGAAAAGTGGGCGTGATCATGGTCCGATTTCGCCTATTTTCAATACCAACCGTCCCAGTGTCGATGCCAACAAAATATCTCAATTTTTGCCCGAGTTAGAGTGTTTACAGACGGACGGACGGACAGACTGACGGACGGACATGGCTCAATCAATTTCTCTTTTCACCCTGATAATTTTGATATATATATAAGTCTTATCTATCTCAATTATTTCATTCTGTTACAATCCACCGTTATGTGATTAAAACTATAATACTCTGTGTACTAGTACAGCTGAGTATAAAAATATGAATGATGAATATATGAGAATAATGAGACTTCGTCTTTGGGGGAAATTTAGATAATAGTAATAGAAATTAGCCATGGGTAATGGCGCAATTTTTTTGGCGCTGATACAATAACTCCAGCGCCAGTCGTGGCGCCAACTCACGGTACTGGCGCAATAACACCTTTAGCGCAATTGTCATGGAATAATCGATAAATAACATTTTTTCGTTTGTTACTGTTTACCATCCCTGTTTTATTTCTTTTGGCGCAATTCTGCTTACATATACGAGGGCAAAATTAATTTTAATTTTCATAATCATTTGGAAACATATTCCGTATATTTCTGAAAATATGCTGGAAATTAAGGTCACTTAGATCACTATCAAGCATACATAATTGTGACGGTGTCATACGTATACATATACTATGGTGCTGTTATTGGCGTTGTGGTTGCGCCATTTTACACTAGCGCTATATTGGTGCTGGTGTTAGCGCACGAAATTGAGTCCGTGTTATATTGCAAAATTGAGTTGGCGCATTTCCCAAATCGGAGTTAGCGCAATAACGCCAGGGTTGGTGTTAGCGCAATTGCGCCGCGCAGCGCAGTGTTACCCATGCCTAATAGAAATCCAATTTCATATAATTTGGGAATTGAATCCATGTATATTAGACTGACCACAAATGCAAAAGTGCTGATTTTTTTTGCTCCCCGTGCATTTTCTGATAGCTTGACAATAGGAAATAAGATCTGCATAAAAATCTGACCATCGGTAGTGGGAAATAGCCACGCGCATTTGAACTAAAGTTCATTGACCTAAAAATTATGCATTGCTTTAGAGACCAATATCTCCTTAAACAATGATTTTTGGAGAAATAATGTAATAATCATTTTTATACTAAATGAAACTGGGAACATATTCTCCATATGATATTTATACCTACCGTTATCCCTTCAGGACATAGTGAGTCCTTAAAGTGAAATTTAAATTTTTTTGTTTGTTAAAAACGCAAAAATAAATATTTAAAAAATAGATAATTATATAAACTATACATCATTTAATAGGTTATTTAAAGTAGTTTTACACATCATAAATGTTTTTTTGATTTACATGCACTATTATAGTCAAGAAAATGATTTAAAATAAGCAAGTCGCATTTTTTCAAACTTTTTTTTTTACTAAACTGAAAATATCGTAGTAGGCTTTGCAATAAAAAAAAAATGTGGTATAGTTTCATATTTCAGCTCATTCAATAGTTTGTTGAACTTTCTTTAAAGTGAACTTGTAGCGGTAGTGCTCATAGGTGTGTTACATTCAGTCCAAAAAGTTTTTTTCAAATTTTTTTAAAACTATTATTGTAATGGCATTAAGATCCAGATGCATTCCCTTAATTGGTAATTATTTAATAACATCTTACGAGCTAAGTGCTATGTAAGGCTTTTCTATTGTATAATGTAAGAGTATCTTTTTTAAACACAGACTTGAAAAAAAACTTTGAATGGAAATATGCTTCCAAGCAGAAGAAATGTGTTAAGCTATTTGTTTTATTTGATTCGTGATGAACATTAAACGGCAAAGGAAAGCATTCCTATTTTGTCCAATAGATTGATTGAGGTCTATACGAAATTCGGAATTCCGACCAAAAGAAAAGATGGAATAGAGAAAATGATTAAAAGGCGTTTAAATCAATACAAAAAAATTATTAAATTGAAATGTGGTAAGGCAAAAAAAACATTTTACTGACTCTCTGGACGTATTATTTGACATATCTCATGCAAATGCCATTAAAACATTGCAAAAGAATAAAAATACGAGAGCCATAAACTTTTTAAACGAACATCGCGTATCAATAAAAGCTGTGCGCTCAAAATTGGCTTTAGAAATTAAAGTACAGTATTTTTATTCTTTTGCACTGTTTTAATGGCATTTGCATGAGATATGTCAAATAATACGTCCAGAGAGTCAGTAAAATGTTTTTTTGCCTTACGACATTTCAATTTAATAATTTTGTTGTATTGATTTAAACGCCTTTTAATCATTTTCTCTATTCCATCTTTTCTTTTGGTCGGAATTCCGAATTTCGTATAGACCTCAATCAATCTATTGAACAAAATAGCAATGCTTTCCTTTGCCGTTTAATGTTCATCACGAATCAAATAAAATAAATAGCTTAACACATTTCTTCTGCTTGGAAGCATATTTCCATTCAAAGTTTTTTTTCAAGCCTGTGTTTAAAAAAGATACTCTTACATTATACAATAGAAAAGCCTTACATAGCACTTAGCTCGTAAGATGTTATTAAATAATTACCAATTAAGGGAATGCATCTGGATCTTAATGCCATTACAATAATAGTTTTAAAAAATTTGAAAAAAACTTTTTTGAACTGAATATAACAAACTTATGAGCACTACCGCTACAAGTTCACTTTAAAGAAAGTTCAACAAACTATTGAATGAGCTGAAATATGAAACTATACCACATTTTTTTTATTGCAAAGCCTACTACGATATTTTCAGTTTAGTAAAAAAAAAATTTGAAAAAATGCGACTTGCTTATTTTAAATCATTTTCTTGACTATAATAGTGCATGTAAATCAAAAAAAAAATTATGATGTGTAAAACTACTTTAAATAACCTATTAAATGATGTATAGTTTATATAATTATCTATTTTTTAAAATTTTTTTTTTGCGTTTTTAACAAACAAAAAAATTTATATTTCACTTTAAGGACTCAATATGTCCTGAAAGGATAACGGTAGGTATAAATATCATATGGAGAATATGTTCCCAGTTTCATTTAGTATAAAAATGATTATTACATTATTTCTCCAAAAATCATTGTTTAAGAAGATATTGGTTCTAAAGCAATGCATAACTTTTAGGTCATTTTTTGAACTTTAGTTCAAATGCGCGTGGCTATTTCCCACTACCGATGGTCAGATTTTTATGCAGATCTTATTTCTATTGTCAAGCTATCAGAAAATGCGCGGGGAGCGAAAAAATTCAATACTTTTGCAAATCCCATATGTTTTGTAGTCAGTCTAATGTATATGTATATATGCGTTCAATGATCTGGAAAATTAAAATATGTATGAAAAAAAAATACTAAAATATCTATACTGTACACAAATAAAAAAAAATAAACAAAAAAAACCGAAAAAAACTGATATGAATATGTATATATGAGTCTAATGATCTTAAAAATTAAAATATGAATGATGAATATATGAGAATAATGAGATTTTATAGAATGGATATATTAATTTTCATGTATGTGTTGTAAGTATTAAAACTCGTTGACTTCGACTTTGGGGGAAATTTAGATAATAGTAATAGAAATCCAATTTCATATAATTTGGGAATTGAATCCATGTATGTATATACGCGTTCAATGATCTGAAAAATTAAAATATGTATGAAACAAAAAAATAGGAAAGAAAAAAATAACGAATAATAGTAAATAATTGAAATAAGTATAAAACATAAGTAAGATTTCTACTAAAATATCTATACTGTACACAAATAAAAAAAATAAACAAAAAAAGCGAAAAAAATGTAGTTGCAAACGATAATTTAAAAAGAAATAGTATCGTATAAATATAATAAAAGCAATTATAAAATTAAATTTTGAAGAAGACTAAAAACTGATATGACCATGTATATGTACATATATGAGATTAATGATTTTAGAAATTAAAATATGAATGTATAGGAATTTGTATATACGTATGTGGATATGAATAAAAGTATGTATTGTAAGTAATTAAAAAAAAAAAAATATATATATATATATATATTTATAATAATATAAAAATAGTTGAGTTTTTATAAGAAATATAATAATACATTATGATAATTAAAAAATGTATAACTTTAAAAATATAAAAATAAACTTGTAGCAATAAATTTAAATCTTCAGTATTCTTTAAAACAAAGCAATATAAGTAGTTAAACTTCTAATTCATACTATTATCGACGGTGCTCGAAATTCGACCATGCAATTTATTTTTTCAACTTTGAATTGGTATAAAAATTATTCCTTTTCGCAGAGATAAGCAAAACTTTCCAAATTCCAGTTGTACCGCAACACTGATTTGCCCTTTTGATCACGTTCCGACGCGAAATCATGGTCAAAATCAAGGCAGATCTAGGAAGGTAGGCCCGAATTCGGAAATTTCCCATGTATTTTGTTATTGCATTGGCCCAGTTTACGCTCAGATCAAAATCAACGCGGCCAAATATCTCCTATTGCTTTTCCATTAAAGCGAAAAATGATGGAGAGGGCGGGAGAGCACACTGAGTAATTTTAATTTTGACTAAGGCATATCTAACAGGTAGGCTCGGCGGCGAATTGAAAAACTTCTTTTTTTATTTACAAAGGTAGAGTGTAATGTCAAAATCAAAGCGAATTCACATCATGGCCAATAGGAATGGACAAGCCCCAAGCGAATTCCGATTTTAACCACGGCGAAATATCATTTTGACATTACACTCTACCAACTATAATATAATAATACAATGGCGCTATTATAACTCTGACGAGTTTTATGGCCGAACTTCTCTCCCAATTCGAGGTGCGCTCATTTTTGTTTTTTCTACTAATTGGGTGGACCTACAGTTTTATGCCGGCTCCGAACGGCGAATGCATTTTTTGTGAGAAGCGTTTTCATGGCAGAAATACTCTCGGAGGGTATGCCGCCCACTGCCGAGAGGTGACCGCTGTTCTTAAAAACCCAATAATTGGATTTTTACTTATTAGAAAAATTGTTTTGGTGTTTTGCTCGGACCGTGGTTTGAACCCGAGACCTCTGGCATAGCAGGCGAGCACTCTACCCACTGCACCACAGCGGCCACAAATTAAATAATTTATAGAAAAAATTATATGCCTATGCACTGCTCCTGACTCATACGAACACATCCATATCAATTTTACGTGGATATGAGTATGATAAATGTGCCAAACATCCTGGTAATTGTTTGTATGGGAAAAATGTTAGCCTATTAATATATAGATAATAATCAAAGATATTGAAGTATGTATCCAAGTTCCAATTAAAACAACTTCACCGGTTGGCTGTCAAGATCGAATGAATAGCTTTATATTTTCTTTTTCTTGTTCAAGCCTTTTCACAAAATGGTCGTCCTTACTCGCTATACTTATCAACGAGTTTGCATCATTGTGAATCAATCACAATTGGCCATACTTATTTGCAATCTTACAACTAGTCTACATTTACAATTTACAGTAACACTGGGTTCACACTTAGCAATATAACTTAAGTAGCTTATGTGCATATGTTCTACGGCAAGCAAGCATACAATATGATGAAGAAAAAAAGGGGGAGCAGGTCCGCGCGAAGACAAACACCTCTACGATCAGCGCGCAATGGCTGTACATATAAATGTAAATGAAAACTAACTATTATCCACTTTTGAGAAAAAAAATAAATAAATTAAAAAAAAACAATAAATAAATAATAATAACCTAGACCAAGCTGAACTCCATTACACAGCTAGGTTGATGTTACACTCGTAGGCAGTGTTGCCAGAATATTTTGGAGCTTATAATAATAATAATAATATAATACAATGGCGCTATTATAACTCTGACGAGTTTCATGGCCGAGCTTCTCTCCCAATTCGAGGTGTGCTCCTTTTTGTTTTTCCTACTAATTGGGTGGACCTACAGTTTTATGCCGGCTCCGAACGGCGAATGCATTTTTTGTGAGAAGCTTTTTCATGGCAGAAATACTCTCGGAGGGTATGCCGCCCACTGCCGAGAGGTGACCGCTGCTCTTAAAAAACCCAATAATTGGATTTTTACTAATTAGAAAAATTTGTTTGGCTCGGACCGTGGTTTGAACCCGAGACCTCTGGCATAGCAGGCGAGCACTCTACCCACTGCACCACAGCGGCCATTTTGGAGCTTATAGCTAGATTAAAAGAAAAAATAGCTAAAAATTTTTTTTCAAAGCTAAAATTAATAGCAAAAAATAGTTTTCGTCAAACATAGCTAAATAATTATTTACATACTCAAAACGATACTAATTTTCTAGCTCCAATAAATTTTGAATGAGTGGATCTTTTAAAAATTCCACTACAATTAATTCACATAGGGATAGACGAAATTTTTTTCCACCAAATCAAAATACTGGTAGTGAAAATTTATTGGATCAACATTTTATTCCACTAAATAAAAATATCATTTATTTAATTTAACGAGCACAGGCCCAGGTTATATTTTATTTTTTATTTTTTAGAAACTAGAAAAAAACTTTTTAAGCATGGATGTAACTACAGCTGTTTCACCTTAGATACCTCTAAGACTCATCAGGTTACTTTTGCTTCTGCCAAGACTCGAACTTGCGGAACAATAACTACAGTTCTAACCGCTGAGCTATTGCCTGCCTTCGACATCTGATAGAAAATTTGTTGCTAGTTTCTTTTCTACTATAATTCGTTTCTAGCTTATGCACATACATATGTACATATTTACATATTATTGTATGATTAAACATAAGTAGCGAATAAAGTATAGGGATGTTCAAATGAACTTAATTTTTTATTTTAATTTATTTAATTTAACGAGCACAGGCCCAGGTTATATTTTATTTTTTATTTTTTAGAAACTAGAAAAAAACTTTTTAAGCATGGATGTAACTACAGCTGTTTCACCTTAGATCCCTCTAAGACTCATCAGTGGCCGAATTCTAGTTTTCGCTATCGCCAAAACTCCATCGCCAAAATTCGCCAAATTGATTTTAGCAACTTTTAGCGATTTTTGCGATTCTATCATACAAATGCGTGATAAAAAATCGCTAAAAATTGCCTATTTTAGCACATTTTTAGCGGATTTTAGCGATGAACAAAATGAACCCGGATAAAAGGAATGAACACTTTTTGACAGTTCAGTTAGCTAAAATTGCGATTCTGATAAATTAGCTATCGCCAAAAATCGCCATTATTAGCTCAAACTTCTCCAAAATTAGCGACCCGAAAAATTTGTTGCCAAAAAGATTATTTAAGTTGAAAAGGTAAAAAGCATATTAATTTCCTTTTTAAAATACTTCATCGCATTAATAATATTCATAATTATAGGAAAAATGGAGAATTTTAACTCAAAAAGGATAATGAGCAAAAATACACGGTACTTCCGCTAAAATATTTCTGCATATTTGCTTTGGAAGTCGCAAAATTTCAACGAAAAGTTCTTCTGCAATAGAGAATGGAGCCAGTGATGCCAGATAATCTCCGCTAAAATTCCCACAGAAATTGGAAAAAATCCCTAATTTCCCACATTTTAAATAAAAAAAATCCCACAAAATTCCCACCTAATTTAAAGCATTTATTTTAGTAATATAAGAATATACAACATGCAAATAAAGTTTTTTGCATAGCTAAAAGCATTAGTTGTACAAATTATTTGCATTGCGCAAGTGGATATGATTTTTGTTGATTTTAAAGTTGGAGCCATTGATATTTTTGGATACTTTACTTATACTATTTAACATATCACTAGATAGTTTGTTTCGCTCTTTACATTTAACATCCGTTACAATTGAAAATGTTCTTTCTGATTCAGCGTTTGAATGGGGTAACGTAAGTACAATTTCAACCAATTGCTATGATTATGAAACAAAAAATTGTCATTATAGGTTTTTAAAGTTTATTATTTTACTCCACATTACATCAACAAGTAATTTTTTTAAATTGTCTTTGTGTTTCGGTTAAAACCATACAAATACTTTTGTATTCCGATTCTGCGAGATCAGGATTAAGATTTAATTTTTTTAGTTAGAGCAAGAAGTGATACACGATTGTTTTTAAAGAAATCAAACACAATATCGGGATCTAAAAACTGCAGTTCTTCGAAACCACCGTCAAATGGAAAACGTTATATTTTCTGAAAAGTTGAAGCTTTATAACAGCGCAAACACTTTTTTTAACACAATCTGTTCCTCCAAATTTAACCAACGTAAACGTTATGCACGTCAAGTAAATAAGTATTGAATTGAAAGTTCCAAAACTTTTAGCTGTAATTTCCATGAAATTGTAAAAAAGTCGGGTTTTAAGAAATTTCTTGCAATTTTCAACATAAGTGTCTTAGCTTCTTGCTCTAGTCGGTGTATAAGTATATTTCGGCTTTGGAACAATGCGTTAAATTCATTGAAAATGTTAAGAACGTACTTAAAAAATCTAAAATAAGCCTTGTTTTGAATTCTTTGCAATTCTTTCATAAATAGGTTCTGCTTTTTAATGCTTATCTTCAAATGAGGCCGGGCGAAAATAACTTCTAATTGGCTCCCAATTCTCCAAAATTCTTTCGATACAAGGATGTAAAGAAAGCCAACGTGTTCTTTCAGGTTTAAGAATTTTTTTTTGCTTCTACGCCGAAATATTTACACTTAGGAGTTTTTCAGTGTGAGATGTGCTTTTTTTAAGTTATACTATAAATTATACATATGTATGTATGTAGGTATGTAAACAGTTCTGCAACCAAAAAATCCCTTTTTTTATATGGACGACAACAAAATGTCCCTTTTTTCCCTCTTTAAAAATTTTGCAGTGAAATATCCCTCAAAAAGGGAAATTTCTCTCAATCTGGCACCACTGAATGGAGCTGTGGACTCCCGCAAAAGTTTTCTTCTACTTTTCAAGCGATTTCTTTACTCTTGCTGATAATATATAGACATGCGACATAAATAACTTCGGGACATACTAATTTTGACCACATATTTTTTATCTCAATACTTATTTAATATAATATTTTCTAATCAATGCAAAATATGGTGGAACCGCGCCAAATATGTATACAAACTTTGACATTTTTCTTCCACTACAAGCAGATCTACAAAGGTAGGCTCGGTGGCGAATTCAGAAACTACTTTTTTTTATTTACAAAGGTAGAATGTAATGTCAAAATTTAAGCGAATTCACATCATGGCCAATAGGAATGTGCGAGTCCCAGGCGAATTCAGATTTAAACACGTCGAAATATTATTTTTATATTACACTCTACCAATAACAATAAAAAAATACATTGGAAATTTCTGAATACGCCACCGAGCCTACCTGGTAATTCTGCTTTGCAGCAGCGACGCCTGCGGCGGATAAAGGTATTACAATGTTTGTTGGAGATTTTTGGCGATATGCAATCCAGAATCGCATTTTAGAAAAATCGCCTAAAGTCCGGATAATTTTTGGCGATTGCAATTTTGGCGATTTTTAGCGTTTTGGCGATGACGAAATCTAGAATCCGGGTACTGGTTACTTTTGCTTCTGCCAAGACTCGAACTTGCGCACCTTGCAGTACAATAACTACAGTTCTAACCGCTGAGCTATTGCCTGCCTTCGACATCTGATAGAAAATTTGTTGCTAGTTTCTTTCCTACTATAATTCGTTTCTAACTTATGCACATACATATGTCCATATTTACATATTATTGTATGATTAAACATAAGTAGCGAATAAAGTGTAGGGATGTTCAAATGAACTTAATTTTTTATTTTAATTTATTTAATTTAACGAGCACAGGCCCAGGTTATATTTTATTTTTTATTTTTTAGAAACTAGAAAAAAACTGTTTAAGCATGGATGTAACTACAGCTGTTTCACCTTAGATCCCTCTAAGACTCATCAGGTTACTTTTGCTTCTGCCAAGACTCGAACTTGCGCACCTTGCAGTACAATAACTACAGTTCTAACCGCTGAGCTATTGCCTGCCTTCGACATCTGATAGAAAATTTGTTGCTAGTTTCTTTCCTACTATAATTCGTTTCTAACTTATGCACATACATATGTACATATTTACATATTATTGTATGATTAAACATAAGTAGCGAATAAAGTGTAGGGATGTTCAAATAAACTTAATTTTTTATTTTAATTTATTTAATTTAACGAGTACAGGCCCAGGTTATATTATATTTTTTTTTTTAGAAACTAGAAAAAAACTTTTTAAGCATGGATGTAACTACAGCTGTTTCACCTTAGATCCCTCTAAGACTCATCAGGTTACTTTTGCTTCTGCCAAGACTCGAACTTGCGCACCTTGCAGTACAATAACTACAATTCTAACCGCTGAGCTATTGCCTGCCTTAATAACTGGGCGTGGCACCGCCCATTTTCCAAAATTTTTGTGTTTTTCGTTTTATGTCCGCAGGTGGATTGTTCCCATTAAATTTCAATTATATATCTTTATATTTGACAGAGATCGCTTAAAATGCAATGCGCATTTGCAGTGGGAATGCATTCACCTTTGCATTCGCATTCACTATTGAATGGTAGTGCAAATCACATTTGCATTCCCATTCACTACTCAATTGATTGGGGGCTGCAAGGCTGAATGCAATCAAAATTGAATGCAGCTTGCCCAACCCTGATATATATATATGGACACAAATAAGTAAATAAATGTTTTTTACTTTCATTGACAAATGTAATAGGGATATACACTTCAAAACCGTCATAATAAAATAAGTATATCTAATATTACTAAAAATTTACAGCCAGTTTCACGAAAATATTTAAGTGAAAATTTAATTTTTTCCCTATCAGATTTCATATTTAGAATCTGATATCTACTTATACTAAAGGTACTGGCTCGCAGGCATAACATATAATTAGGGGATTCACAACCTGTCATATTGCGTCATATCGTCATAAGTCATAATATTTTGTTGTTGCATTCTAGGCTATATGTGTACTAAATAAATACAACTCTCCACGATATGTTTTTGGATCGTCGTATTTGATCAGCTGTTTTTGTTTACTTCTTCACAGGGCTTCAGAAAAGTCTTTTATAACTATTTCCGAACAATATTTTAATATGACATATGACTTTATGACACTTTGTGAATCACCTAAATATGTGTATAACATAATATATTCATCTTAATGATCGTCCTTGGTCCTAAATACATAAATAGTCGTATTATCTATTTTACTACACCGTCTATTGTGCTACAATAATGATTTGGTAAAATATAACTACTAGCTACCTATTAAGTGATAAGCAGGTTGAATTACATGCACATACATACATAGGTATGTATGCGGTGGTTAACATCACCATGCATGCGCACAGGCACACGTTGGCGGTACACCCTTAGTGGAACGCAGGCAAGTTGCTCGAGGTCATGTCAGAAATGAGTTAATATCTTTTGAACCATAAAAGTCTTCACCTTGAAATAAAATGCGTTTTTTAGATGAAAGTTCAGCGCATATTATGTATATTTTTTCGAAAATATTCGTTGACCCGATCAGTATGTAATAATGCTTTAAAAAATTTAGTTTGAATTCATTATTTTGATTTTGTAAAATTAAATATTTCTTTAACGCAGTTATAAAGTAAATATTATCACCTTCAAAATAAAAAAAAAATGAACAAGATACGACGAGCCGAACCAAAGATATGGAATTTTGAATGTGGGCATGTTTGCTTAACCATCGAATTTTTGCACATGCAGATCTCTGAAAAAAAAAAAAATTGCCAAAATCCTGATATAGGTGTTTGCTAATTTCGTGCAAGTAACTTAAAAAAAAAGTTTGAGCCGAATCAGAAATATGAAATCCCAAAAGGTATACGATTTGTAAAATAATGACCCATATATGAGAATAATGAGATTTTATAGAATGGATATATTAATTTTCATGTATGTGTTGTAAGTATTAAAACTCGTTGACTTGGACTTTGGGGGAAATTTAGATAATAGTAATAGAAATCCAATTTCATATAATTTTGGAATTGAATCCATGTATATTAGACTGACCACAAATGCAAAAGTGCTGATTTTTTTTTGCTCCCCGTGCATTTTCTGATAGCTTGACAATAGAAAATGAGATCTGCATAAAAATGTAACCATCGGTAGTGGGAAATAGCCACGCGCATTTGAACTAAAGTTCAAAAATTTACCTAAAAATTATGCATTGCTTTAGAGACCAATATCTCCTTAAACAATGATTTTTGGAGAAATAATGTAATAATAATTTTTATACTAAATGAAACTGGGAACATATCTCCATATGATATTTATACCTACCGTTATCCTTTCAGGACA
The DNA here is from genome assembly GCA_960531455.1 of Urophora cardui. Taxonomy (NCBI): domain Eukaryota; kingdom Metazoa; phylum Arthropoda; class Insecta; order Diptera; family Tephritidae; genus Urophora; species Urophora cardui. Next base: position 93,167,296 of record OY482672.1, on the reverse strand, counting down.
TATTGAATCCTTAAAGTGAAATTTAAATTTTTTTGTTTGTTAAAAACGCAAAAATAAATATTTAAAAAATAGAGAATTATATAAACTATACATCATTTAATAGGTTATTTAAAGTAGTTTTACACATCATAAATGTTTTTTTGATTTACATGCACTATTATAGTCAAGAAAATGATTTAAAATAAGCAAGTCGCATTTTTTCAAACCTTTTTCTTTACTAAACTGAAAATATCGTAGTAGGCTTTGCAATAAAAAAAAATGTGGTATAGTTTCATATTTCAGCTCATTCAATAGTTTGTTGAACTTTCTTTAAAGTGAACTTGTAGCGGTAGTGCTCATACCTGTGTTATATTCAGTACAAAAAAGATTTTTTCAAATTTTTTTAAAACTATTATTGTAATGGCATTAAGATCCAGATGCATTCCCTTAATTGGTAATTATTTAATAACATCTTACGAGCTAAGTGCTATGTAAGGCTTTTCTATTGTATAATGTAAGAGTATCTTCTTTAAACACAGGCTTGAAAAAAAACTTTGAATGGAAATATGCTTCCAAGCAGAAGAAATGTGTTAAGCTATTTATTTTATTTGATTCGTGATGAACATTAAACGGCAAAGGAAAGCATTCCTATTTTGTCCAATAGATTGATTGAGATCTATACGAAATTCGGAATTCCGACCAAAAGAAAAGATGGAATAGAGAAAATGATTAAAAGGCGTTTAAATCAATACAACAAAATTATTAAATTGAAATGTCGTAAGGCAAAAAAACATTTTACTGACTCTCTGGACGTATTATTTGACATATCTCATGCAAATGCCATTAAAACATTGCAAAAGAATAAAAATACGAAAGCCATAAACTTTTTAAACGAACATCGCGTATCAATAAAAGCTGTGCGCTCAAAATTGGCTTTAGAAATTAAAGTACAGTATTTTTATTCTTTTGCAATGTTTTAATGGCATTTGCATGAGATATGTCAAATAATACGTCCAGAGAGTCAGTAAAATGTTTTTTTGCCTTACGACATTTCAATTTAATAATTTTGTTGTATTGATTTAAACGCCTTTTAATCATTTTCTCTATTCCATCTTTTCTTTTGGTCGGAATTCCGAATTTCGTATAGATCTCAATCAATCTATTGGACAAAATAGGAATGCTTTCCTTTGCCGTTTAATGTTCATCACGAATCAAATAAAATAAATAGCTTAACACATTTCTTCTGCTTGGAAGCATATTTCCATTCAAAGTTTTTTTTCAAGCCTGTGTTTAAAAAAGATACTCTTACATTATACAATAGAAAAGCCTTACATAGCACTTAGCTCGTAAGATGTTATTAAATAATTACCAATTAAGGGAATGCATCTGGATCTTAATGCTATTACAATAATAGTTTTAAAAAAATTTAAAAAAAACTTTTTTGAACTGAATATAACACAGTTATGAGCACTACCGCTACAAGTTCACTTTAAAGAAAGTTCAACAAACTATTGAATGAGCTGAAATATGAAACTATACCACATTTTTTTTTATTGCAAAGCCTACTACGATATTTTCAGTTTAGTAAAGAAAAAAGTTTGAAAAATGCGACTTGCTTATTTTAAATAATTTTCTTGACTATAATAGTGCATGTAAATCAAAAAAAAATTTATGATGTGTAAAACTACTTTAAATAACCTATTAAATGATGTATAGTTTATATAATTATCTATTTTTTAAATATTTATTTTTGCGTTTTTAACCAACAAAAAAATTTAAGTTTCACTTTAAGGGCTCAATATGTCCTGAAAGGATAACGGTAGGTATAAATATCATATGGAGAATATGTTCCCAGTTTCATTTAGTATAAAAATGATTATTACATTATTTCTCCAAAAATCATTGTTTAAGAAGATATTGGTCTCTAAAGCAATGCATAATTTTAAGGTAAATTTTTGAACTTTAGTTCAAATGCGCGTGGCTATTTCCCACTACCGATGGTCAGATTTTTATGCAGATCTTATTTTCTATTGTCAAGCTATCAGAAAATGCGCGGGGAGCGAAAAAATTCAATACTTTATGGCCGAGCTTCTCTCCCAAATTGAGGTGTGCTCCTTTTTGTTTTTCCTACTAATTGGGTGGACCTACAGTTTTATGCCGGCTCCGAACGGCGAATGCATTTTTTGTGAGAAGCTTTTTCATGGCAGAAATACTCTCGGAGGGTATGCCGCCCACTGCCGAGAGGTGACCGCTGCTCTTAAAAAACCCAATAATTGGATTTTTACTAATTAGAAAAATTGTTTTGGTGTTTTGCTCGGACCGTGGTTTGAACCCGAGACCTCTGGCATAGCAGGCGAGCACTCTACCCACTGCACCACAGCGGCCACAGCATTTTTGGCTTAAGTCTTAATAAAATGCGATATATTTGAGGTATGCTAGAAAAGCAAGTGGAATCTATTAAATTACATTTAAAACGATATCTGTACTGAAAAAGAGCAAAAAATTTCAATGGAATTTCGGTACTATTGAAGGAAGAAACATCAGTGCCGAAGCGTTGCTAATTAGTTGACCGGAGCTGTATGAATGTACATCAATAGTACATAGATATAGCACAGATAATTTTTTGATCTCAAACTCTAAATTTTCAATATATCAGACCGAAATTTCGTCATATAATGCACATACATATATGTACATACACACACATGTATGCATACTCATCCTTACCTGAAAATTCGCGTTTTTGAGTTATGATACTTTTGAAGTAAATAGGCTAAAAGTAAGTATATATGTAAATATTCTATATAAATTGCATTAGTTAATATATTAGCATTTTAAAGCATAAACATATGTCAAAACTGCTCATCTATGCTTTTCTCTCTAGCTACACATGTGTACATATGTATGTACATCCATAGTGATAGCGCGCATATACACCTCGTCGAAAAATATGAATTAGTGAGAAGAGCGCGCGTAAATGATGAAACTGACTATGGGGGGTTATAAAGCACACTTGGGGTGAACATATATTAAAAAATTTAGGAGACCTTTTTTTATTTTTTTATTTGATTTCAAACTTTTGGAATTTTTTTGAATTTTTTTGTTTACCCTGCAAAAAAAAAACAATATATAATAGAACCTATATAGCTAGTTCAAAAATGAGCTGCTGTATTTCATATTGTGAACCATTTTCTATATTACAGATGTAAATTGGATGATAGATCTTCTATACACTTTATTTTTTTTTAATTTTGAATATGTCATTATAAATGTAATTTGAAAAATGCACTTTTAGCCAGTTAGGAGAATAATTAAAACACACGAAGGCGCGCGCGAAATTAATATCTGTTAATGTGATCTGATAAAGAATATGTTACTTCATAACACAAAAAAAAACCAAGATACCTTTTCTTTTGTTTTTTTTTTTATTTTATTCCTTAAAGTTGACGAAGAAAAAATTTTTTCTATATTTTTTATTAGTATTTGAAAAATCATATAAAATCAGATTTCAAAGGTAGAAGAAATGAGATTACTTCCTAGAAAAGTAGAGGTCATTTTCTATATTTAGATGTCCAAACCAAATGTATACGTCGATAAATGACTTAGATAGAGCTTTTCGTATCAGGTCATAAAATTCATAATTCATATGGCATATTTTTTGTTCAACTTTGAGCACCCTGTATGGCTAAACGAATCGGAACTCAAAAAATTTTACATGGGCTTTTTTTTTGTCCCATAAGATATCTGTCGATTGCAGTTAAAAAATATATATTTATCACTACTTTAATTTCGAATTTATTTTTGGTCAAAAAATCCCATTGTGCGACGCTAAACAAGTCTGTGATACTTATCATATTTCTACTCGTTGTTATTCAGTGATACGCAAATTTTGTAAGTCCAAAAGGCGAAGAAAATTGTGTAAGTCCAAAAAGCGAAGAAAATTGTGTAAGTCCAAAATATTTACATGAACAGAAACTTTTTTTTTCATTTGGAATTTTTTAATTTTTTGTTTTTCGTCTCTCCTACAGTTTGAAAAAAGGACTTACACAATTTGCACTCTAAGCTAGAGATATGTGTTTTAATAATAAGATATCACACGAAATAATATATCGTTTAAACTTTATAACCGCCTAAGTGGAACTTTTGTGTCTACAATGAGATTTGCCAAGCTTGAATTCCTGATGCCCAGCTATATCCATACATATTTTAACTTTTGGCACAAGTGTCTGTTAGGTAGTTATGAAAGTTTCACTTATACTATGTTCACGTTTGAGAGTTAACTAGAGTTAATGGTTTAGAGATAATGGATAACTGGTTAACTCGAAATGGCCACTTAACTCTAGTTAACTCTTCAACATGAGCATAGTATTAGACGGTTATGAAGTTTAAAAGGCGATATGTACATTAAGCCGTATCACGTTATATGGGCAAAAAAAAGTTTAGTGTGTGTCAGTTTTATTTGAACACTTATGTCGAAAAAATATTTTTGGTGTAAAAAAATTTTTTTGGGCCCGCGTTAAAAACAGCTAAATCGCGTTTTTTGTAATAACTTTCTTATCTGATGTCGGATCTCTAAGATCTTTATATCGGTGAAAAGGTCTCAATCAGCACTATATTTGGCCCATATAAAGTTTCGACTTTAAAGGTTGTTCTGAGTTTTACCTTTCAAAATTTTGAAGTTACTATCCCTAGATATTCTTTTTAACCACTAATACAAAGCTCTCAAAAAACCATGAGCAATCCCCCAAAAAAATCTATCCTTTATTCACAAACAAAAAAGTTATAACGTTGTAAAATGAAACACTTGTGTTTTTTTTTTTTATAAAAAATTACACAGTAGGGAGCCAAAATACCACAGAGAAACGGCGAAACACGTCAGCTTAATATTTGGCTCCAGATTATGATGGCGTTTTTAGAAAATCCAGATTACGGGGGGGGGGGGGGCTATGAGTAACTATTGTTGAGGTAATAAAAATAAAGAAAAGGGTAAAAAACTGCTTTTAATATCGTTCATATTTTCATTGTTTTGATGCACAATTTTCTTTAAATCAAAGAATAAAAACCATGTTTTGAAAGAAAATTGTATTCAAAACAATGAAATTGTGGAATCTTCCACCATTTATTTAGTAAATATAAATAGGAATATGTAGACAAATAAGAGATAAAGACTGGGTGAGTGATTATCTCTTGTTACAGTCTTTGTTAATATTAGGAATATAAGAATTAATATGCTGATATGATGTACATACACGCATACATGTATGACACATACATATATATATAACAATAGATATTTGGGAAACGTATTTCTTATCAGAGAATTGAAACACATAAGAAATACGTCGCCATTTAAAATGATATGTAAGGGACAATGCTTTGTCTGGACTCTGATGCTTGTTATTTAGGAGCATTGTTGTTGAAATACATTGCATTGTCAATTGCTATCGTTTCCTAATATTTACTTAGGATAATAGGGACGTGCTTCTTATCTGTGGAGCGTTACCATTAGTTGTAAGTGTACATATAAGTATTTACATTTGTATATTTACACACTGGACGAACTGCGTTCGTTCAGATAGAGATAAGGATAGGTTAATTTTAGTATAAATAAAGAGCTCCGTGCAACGGAGCGTCAGTGTTCTTTCAACTATCAACATTGGTGACCCCGAGGAACAGCATTTCTGTAAGTATTAAATTTTTTTCAGTGAAATTGAAAAACTAAAATCTTGTTTAAAGTGAAAAGTGAAGTCAGGATTTTTAATTTTTGTTGTTATAAAAAAAAATATATATATACAAAAAATGTCTGAAGTATTGAAGCGCCAAGAAGAGTTGGGCCTCTATTTTTTAGAAATAGAAAAAACTGTTGATTCAGAAAGGCATTCCGAAGCTCTTGAGAACTTGTTGGTTGAAATTAAGGACAAGTTCAATGAATTTCGAGCAAATCATTTTGCGTTATTGCCTAAGCAATCGCTTAGAGACTATAAGAGTTATTTTTCAAATAATTATTTTGAAAAAATTAAAGGTACTCATGATAATATTGTAGGTATTATCAAAGAAAAATTACCTACAAATGCAGTTGGAGGAGACAAAAAAGTCGCAGAAATTTCGAATCAGATGGAAACAATGGAAATTGATCCGGATCGAAATGAGGCTAAAAGTATTGAAACTAAGTCAGAAAATGAGGCACAGTCAATTTATAAAGAATTTGAGCATATTTTGCAGAAAATTAGAAGGTGTCATGATAAAATCCAATTGGGTCTCAATACGGTATTACCACGCCTTACCGAATTAGAAGATCGTGCAGAAGATATAAAATTTGAGTTCAATAGATATTTCCCTGAAGACGATCAGTTGTGTATTGAATTTAATTTTCTAATGAATGAAGGATTGCAACTTGTCAAAGATTGCAATCTATCCAATAATTTTCCCTCCAACGTGCAACACATACAACCTTTGAATAACATTTCATATAAATTGCCAAAAATTGAAATTCCAGTATTTTTTGGCGATTATTCTAAATGGAATTCGTTTAAAGACATTTTTTGTGAGGTTTATTTTAAGCCAGAAATTTCAAATACTCACAAAATCGTTGCCCTCAAGACAAATCTTAGAGGAGAAGCTCTCAATTTAATAGAGCACTTAACCGTATGCGGAAATAATTTTGAAGTAGCGTGGGACATTTTGGAAAAAAGATACAGTGACAAAAGATTAATTACTAGTAAAATTTTCAAAAATTTGGTTGATGTTCAACCAATTACATTCCAATCGGCGAAATCATTAAAGCAATTACATGATTTGGTGACTGCAAATCTAGGTGCTCTAGAAGGAATAGATTTATCGCTTGAAGAATTCAAAAATGCATTTCTGCATTTTTTGGTGGTTAGAAAATTAGATGCAGAAACTAAAAGTAGATATGAACAGTCATTAGAAGATACCTCTGAAATTCCGTCCATTAATATTCTTTTAAGTTTCCTCCAAAAGCAATTTAAAGCTCTGGAGGACCCGGAAAGAGTGTTAACCCAAAATCAAAAAAGTTATGAAAATCATAATGTTAAAGTTTCTAAATGTGTTTTGAATTGTGAAGAGATCCATTCACTTCAAAATTGTGAAAAATTTAAAAGACTTTCAGTAGAAAAAAGAAATAAAGTTGCATATGATAATAAAATATGCAGTGTCTCAAATCGGGGCATATATTTAGATTCTGTACAGCACCAAGTTGTACGAAATGTAAGAAAGCACACCACATTTTGTTGCACAACGAAAGTTTAGGTGAGCGAAAACAAAAAGTGACGTTAACTGCTCAAAATAAAAATAAAAAACATATTCTACTAGCTACAGCATTAGTGAAACTCAAGAACAAGGAAGGAAAATTTATCACAGCCAGAGCTGTTTTAGATAATTGCTCTCAAAGCAATTTTATAACAAGTTCCCTCAGAAAGAAGTTAGGGTTGAAGGTAAAACATGTAGATAGTGTAGTAGAAGGTGTGTCTAGAAATATTTCTGAGGTAATTGGTCAAGTAAGGCTTGATTTAAAATCAAATATCAATCCTGAGTTTAATACGCAAATAGATGCAATAGAATTAAAGGAGATAACACCAAATATGCCAGGAGAAAGAATTGATATAACTAATTTTCCTCAGGTGCAACCATTTGCTGATCCCAACTTCCATATTCCTAATAGGATTGATGTTTTATTAGGAGCCGAAATAATGGGCTCCATATTAACCGATTCAAAAAGAATTTATATAGATTCGAATCTTTATATGGAAAATACAGTTTTTGGGTGGGCGATTATTGGCCCAGCGCCTATAGAAGTATGCAAGTTTTATTGTGGAATTATAAGTTGTAAGTTATCAGATCTTGATAAAAGGGTTCAAAAGTTTTGGGAAGCGGAGGAAATTTCGAAAAACGAAAAGTTTTTAACAAAAGAAGAAAAAGAATGTGAAACACATTTTTCCGAAACAATGAAAATAAAAAAGGATAATCGATTTCAAATATCACTGCCTTTGAAAAGGCCTAAATCAGAATTAGGTGATTCAAAAGGAGTAGCCATCAAAAGATTCTATGCGTTAGAAAAAAAATTGTCGAAAGATCCTAGCCTAAAAATGCAGTATTCAACATTTTTAAAAGACTATTTGGAACGTGGTCACATGGAAGAAATATGTTTTAAAAATCTTCCAAAGGAGGTAAATTTCCTTCCTCATCATTGTGTTCTTAGGCCTGATAGTACCAGCACTAAACTTAGAGTCGTATTCGATGGTTCATGTAAAACTACATCGGGTTTATCTTTAAACGACATTTCATTGACAGGACCAAAATTACAAGATGATCTATTTAATATATTAACACGATTTAGAAAACATAAGTATGTTTTCACGGCTGATGTAGAAAAAATGTATCGCCAGGTTTGGGTGAAAGATGAAGACCAATATCTCCAATTAATAATTTGGCGATGGGACAATGATAAACCATTAAAAGTGTACAAGTTAAAGACTGTTACTTATGGCACTGCCTCTGCCCCATATTTAGCAGTGAAATGCTTGCAGAAAATTGGCGAACTGTATAGCGATAAGTATTCAAAAGCAACCGAAATAATTAAAAATGATTTCTATATGGATGATTTAATGACAGGTGGAAATGAAATATCCGAGTTAGTAGAAAATCAGAAAACTTTGATACACATTTTAAATACGCATGGGTTTTCATTAAGAAAATGGTCTGCAAATCATCCTGAACTCCTTATGAATATTGGAGAAAATGAGCGTGAAATAGAGATTAATTTCGACAAAGAAGACTCTGTTTCAACTTTGGGGCTAGCATGGGTTCCAAAATCGGACGAATTTTCCATAAAATCAACTTGGGAACCTTATAAAAATGAAATTATTAATAAGAAATCTATACTTTCAGATATAGCGAAGTTATTTGATCCTCTAGGTCTTTTAAATCCAGTGATTGTCACAGCCAAAATCTTGCTTCAAGATCTTTGGAGGATGAAGCTCAATTGGCACGACGAAATACCGGGTCAAATAAGAACTGATTGGATAAAGTTTAAGGATCAACTACCAAATTTGAGAACTATAAAGGTAAAAAGACACATGTTTATTGATAACGCCAATGTGCTAGAGATACATGGATTTTGCGACGCATCTCAGAAAGCTTATGGAGCAGTGGTTTATTTGAAATCTATAAACGCAGAAAATCAATCACAAATAAGTTTAGCTAGTGCAAAATCTAGGGTTGCACCGCTCAAAACTCTTTCTATCCCGCGTTTAGAACTCTGTGCAGCAGTTTTGCTAGTGGAGTTAATGGAAAAAGTCAATGAAAGCCTACAAGAAAAAGTTAATCTTATAAGGTACTATAGCGACTCAGAAATAGTATTATCGTGGCTTAGATTAGATCCAGGAAAATTGAAAACCTTTGAAGCAAACAGAGTTGCGACTATTCAAAGGAAAACAGAGCAGACGCATTGGTGTCACGTTAAATCAAAAGAAAATCCAGCTGACATTATATCTCGAGGCCTATACCCAAATGAGATTATCGAAAATAGTTTTTGGTTTAATGGACCGAATTTTTTAAAAGAAGATACGGGTAGAATTATAGAAATAGATAGTGTGATAGAAATTCCTGGGCTAAAAAAGAATGTGTTGGTTACTGCTCTAACTAAAAACAGAGGAATAATTGCAGACATAAAACACAAAAACAGCTTTATTTTTCTAAGGAATGTTCTAGCTTTAATTTTGAGATTTATAGATATCAGAGTAAAAAACCCAATCAAAGATCGCCATTCGTATCAAAAATTAGCAATAGAAAAAATCGCGACACAGACACAGTTAAAATATTTTCAAGATGAGATTCAGTTGCTAAAATCCCAAAAAGAAATAAAGAAATCATCAAAATTAGCTACTCTTGCTCCATTTTTAGACGAAAAGGATATTCTTAGAGTAGGAGGTAGAATTCAAAAGTCTTCGCTTCCATTTGAAGCTAAGCACCCTATATTATTACCGTATAATGATCCTGTAACAACACTTATTATGACGGAAATACACAAAAAACATTTGCATGTAGGTCCAAAAGGCTTGTTAGCTTTAACCCGACAAAAATATTGGCCTTTACGTGGGAAACAATTAGCCACTAAAATTGTACATTCTTGCTACAGATGCTTTAGGATAAATCCTCGTTCGATACATCAGTTTATGGGGAGTTTGCCACAGGATAGAGTAACAAAAGCGCGAACTTTTGAAAATATTGGCATTGATTTCCTTGGTCCAATAACAATTCATCACAAATTAAGAGGTTCTAGAACAGATAAAGGATATGCGTGCATTTTTATTTGTTTCGCTAGTAAAGCGGTTCATTTAGAAGTAGTCAGTAATTTATCAACCGCCGCATTTTTAGGTGCTCTAAAGAGGTTTATTGCGCGTAGAGGAAGCCCTAAAAAAATTTATTCTGATAATGCTACTAATTTTATAGGTGCAAAGAATAGCTTGAATGATGTTTATAAACTTTTTAAAGAAAAATATCACATTAAGCAAATAGATGAATTTTGCTCGCAGAATGAGATAAAATGGCAAACGATACCACCAAGATCGCCTCATGTAGGAGGGTTATGGGAAGCAGGTGTTAAAGTAGTGAAGAAACATTTTAAATCAATTGAAGATTATAATTTTACCTTTGAGCAACTGTCAACAATTATGGCAGAAATAGAAGCGATCATGAATTCACGACCCTTAACATCTCTCTCCGATGACCCAAATGATTTACAGGTTTTAACACCTTCGCATTTCTTAATAGGGACATATCAAAGTATTTTGATAGATAGTAAAAATAATACCACGTATAAAAACTACAGAGATGGGTGGAGAGATGTTCAGAAATTTAGTAATGAGATGTGGGAAAGATGGTCCCAAGAGTATTTAGGAGAACTGCAAAAACGATACAAGTGGCAGTACCCAAAAACAAATATAAAGCCAGGAACCTTAGTTTTATTAAAAGAAGATAATGTTCCACCTCTTAATTGGAAAAGAGGTAGAGTCATTGAGGTCAAGTTAGGTGCAGATAATTTAGTCAGGCTGCTAACGATTAAAACGGCTCTGGGCATAACTCAGAGGGCCGTGCAAACCATATGTCCATTTCCGGCAGATTTATTTAAAAAAGAGGAAAATGAATTTGACACTAGCATTAAGAAATCAAATGTAATATGTGCAAATTCAGCACTAGCTAAGAAAAATAAATTAAATAAAACTTATGAAAATGATTGTACAAAACCAAAAAGAAAACGTCAAACAAACCTTCAATTTAATTTACCGTTAATTTTAGTAATGATGTTATTTACTCCTCTCATATCTTGTACTTCCAATGTAAAAGTTACATATTTTAAGGAAACGTCAGGTATTTTTTTTGAAAATAGGGGAGCTGTTGGGTTAACAAGATCTTCGTGGAACATCATCGTTCATATGGACCTAGAACCTTATCAACAAAGCAAGATCGGAATACTGACCCACATACAATTTTTGTCAGCAGCAATCGACGGTCTGAAAAGGGAAGGCATTGATGAATCATTATTACTTTTACAATTGAAATCCAAGTTTGCGCAAATCGAACTAAACGATAAATTAATAGTGGGAAACAACCCACGGCGGGGAAGAACCAAGCGGGCACCGCTTGAGTTTGTAGGAAGCATATACCATGCCATGTTTGGAATCATGGATGCGGAACACGCAGATATTCTGGCGAGGAAAGTTAAGGCCAGTAAAGTGAGAGATGAGTATGTGCTTGAGCTAATCAAAAACATGACAACAATTGAAGATGCCACCTCCAACGTTATTAGAAACCAGACTGATGGTATCAACAAAAACTTAAGAGCAATAAATCAATCGCTCTACACAATAGAAAGACAAATAAATAATGGGCTACATCACTCTCAAATACAAGATGAAGCTGTCACTGTATTCATGATGATGGAAGCATTCCAAAAAATGCAAGAAGAAATAAAAAATTGCATTTTTAACAAGCTCAACATCATTCCCGACAATGTGCTCTCAGTCTCAACACTTGCCAAGCATATAAATATTATGCTCAATCATTTACCACATCATATGTCATTACCAGATCGAAGTCCAATAGAACTTATCAAGATCACATCAATGATGACCAGAGTAATTGAAGAAAGCATATTGTTCCAGTTAAAAATACCGCTTATTAGTTCAGAAATATTTCAATCTTACCAATTATTCCCATATCCCACTATGCACTATGGTAATTTCATTCATATCAAGGCATCTAACAACATACTATTTGTCAGTGAAGGAAAACATCATTATTACTCTAGTAATGAACACCAGTTTCTTCGGTGCACAAAATTGAAAAAGCTGTGGCTTTGCCCTCAATTACATCCCATCTATCGCTCTTCAGGAAAACCTAATTGTGAGGTAGATATCCTTTTACGAAAGACCAATTTGTCTGCAGCGTGCGAAATTAGCATTAGCAAACCTAAAGCATTTTGGGAGCAACTTAATGCCAGAAATATGTGGATATTTTCCCTTCCGAAACCGCAAACTTTGGAAGTAAACTGCAACAACAACATTTCAGAAATAGAACTCCGTCAACAGGGAATTATTGAAGTACAACAGGGCTGCCGAGTTGATTCTGCCGAAGTAACGCTATGGACAGTGGACGAACCATCTGAGGATATATGGTACATCAATCCTAGCTTTAATTTGTCATCCAAATTACCTGAGCTGAAATGGTTAAAAATTAAAGAAGCAATCACTTCAATTCAATTGGGAGATATTCCAAAGATGACAACAGACTTCAAATTTGACCGTGGGTTCAGTTTTGATGACTTAAGTCTAGATGACATGCTGCGAGAACAGAGTTGGAAGTCAATTACAATAATCATCGCGACTATCTTGCTAGTGATTTTAATGCTAAAGGTAATTATCCAGTTGCTGACACCAAGACGGCCCAACTTTAGCTTGTAACCCACAGTTTTTCAATAGGGGGGAGAATGTGGAATCTTCCACCATTTATTTAGTAAATATAAATAGGAATATGTAGACAAATAAGAGATAAAGACTGGGTGAGTGATTATCTCTTGTTACAGTCTTTGTTAATATTAGGAATATAAGAATTAATATGCTGATATGATGTACATACACGCATACATGTATGACACATACATATATATATAACAATAGATATTTGGGAAACGTATTTCTTATCAGAGAATTGAAACACATAAGAAATACGTCGCCATTTAAAATGATATGTAAGGGACAATGCTTTGTCTGGACTCTGATGCTTGTTATTTAGGAGCATTGTTGTTGAAATACATTGCATTGTCAATTGCTATCGTTTCCTAATATTTACTTAGGATAATAGGGACGTGCTTCTTATCTGTGGAGCGTTACCATTAGTTGTAAGTGTACATATAAGTATTTACATTTGTATATTTACACACTGGACGAACTGTGTTCGTTCAGATAGAGATAAGGATAGGTTAATTTTAGTATAAATAAAGAGCTCCGTGCAACGGAGCGTCAGTGTTCTTTCAGCTATCAACAGAAATCATTCCAATTTTTCCATAATCTGAGTAATCTTTTTTGAGTGTGAAGAAGAATTCACTTTCAGAGCTCTGAAACTTCTTTCATAAATATCTCAAAACTTGGAGGGCATCGTCATTTTCGGTCTTTCTTATCATAGATAAGATGTTTTCGGGATTAAAGTAAAATGCATTACTTTCAATTGTAGGCTGAATAATTAACTGCATTTCTAGGGGCAGACGACGCATCCAGCACAAATATTGATAATATATTTAGACTTCCGTTGTCTCTTTAGGCGCGTATAATTATACAACGAACTCTGTACCCGCGCACTGTGCTTAGTGGTCCCACTTGAATACTTGCCAAATCTTCACTACAGCCATTATCATTCAATATAAATAACGTTGATCAGCACGAATAATCCAATCATCAATAATTTTTTGCATATCATGTGTCCAGTATTGGTAGCTGTTCCATCGCGGTACAGCATACTCAAGTCAAACGAGGACTTTTTAATCAAAAACTCATACTATATGGCGTTACGGCCTCATATAAATAAGAACGTGGGATAATTTTTCAAAAAACACAGGGTCGCTGATTTTAAAACGGTATAACTTTTTTGTTTGTGAATAAAGGCTACAACTTTTTTAGCGGTGTCCTAATGGTTTTTTGAGTTTTGTATTAGTGATAAATATAAAAAAATCTAGGGATAGTAACTCCAAAATTTTAAAAGGTAAAACTCAGAACAACCTTTGAGGTCGAAACTTTATATGGGCCAATTGTAGTGCTGCGCGAGACCTTTTCAGCGACATTAAGATGATAGAGCCGACATCAAATAAGGAAGTTATTACAAAAAACGCGATTTAGCTGTTTTTAACGCGGGCCTAAAAAAAAATTTTTACGCCAAAAATATTTTTTCGACATAAGTGTTCAAATAAAACTGACACACGCAAACTTTATTTTCGTGATACGGCTTAATGTACATTAGATGCGTTTTTTTAGATATTCCCTCCGGCACCGGAATATGAAAATAGAGTGTTTTAGAGCAAGTAAACTGAAAAAAGTTGACTTTTCCAAAAACTGGATGTTTAGATTTATGTGTGAAAAATGTTACGATTTTGCACAAGAAAAAAAGTTGATATCTACTTATACGTAGAATTGACCGCTAAAGCGAATGGTGTATTGAGTTTTTTTATTCCCTACCCAGGGAAGGTAATATCGCCGCCTAAAGTGATTATTTTCTTTTTTTTCTCATGAATCTTCAATTTCTTGCCCTATACCCTTCCTGAAAGCGGACATTATTTTTTAATTAAATCACGCGGCAGGCTGCTTTATTTCATACGGCTTCCAGAAATTTATAGCTATTAAAAATCGAATAATATTTGGATGAGTTCATCAAGTTTAAGTGAAGTAAAGTCGGGTATAAAAGAGTAACATACCTTAAAATTTCTTAAATTTTTTTAACTTTTCGCGCCCAACCCCTATTAAAAGCATTTATCATCGCCGCCTATGCGGCGACTATGCGCCTATGTGGCGACTCATCGTTGTCGCTATGTACATACATACATAACACGCACTCCCTACATAATTAATAGTCCAACTCTAATGTACCGTATGCGAATGCGTGTGCGTATGCGCATCTAAACGTTTTCTTGCGTGCGGCCCTGGCTGCTCCAGTGTATGCGTATGGTTGCGTCTGTCAATTACACTACATACATACATATATACAATTTCCGCCGTTGTTATTTTTGAAAATATGTACATATTTTACCAATTCGCGAAAGATTCAATGAAATGTATAATGAATGAGGATTTAGAATTGATATTAATTATGATAGGAAGTGTTATTACCGTATATACGGAATACGTTAAAATTATTAAAAAAAAAACGTACCATTCGGGAACGTGACGAGTTTAATGACTGAGCTTCTCTCCCTATTCAAGAAGTGCTCCTTTTGTTTTTCCTAATTGGGTGGACCTACAGTTTTATGCCGGCTGCGAACGGCGAATGCATTTTTTGTGAGAAGCTTTTTCATAGCAGAAATACACTCGGAGGGTATGCCGCCCACTGCCGAAATTTGACCGCTATTTCTAAAAACCCAATAATTGGGTTTTAATTAATTAGAAAAATTTTTTTTTGGAGTTTGTCTGGACTGGGGTTAGAACCCGAGGCCTCTGGTATAGCAGACGAGCACTCTACCCATTGCACCACAGCGGCCATATTGCCAAATTGCTATCCGTTGATTTTTATGTATTGTAAGAATTACAGTTTCTTTGCCTTAAAATATAAGACTGAAAATTTTGGTTAATACAAATATGTATATGCACAACCTCTGAAATCTGGTGTTCTGTTATACCAAGGCGAAAACTCCCTATTCAAAAGAATACTCACTTCACTTAATTATTTTTTTACAGTTAAACTTATTTAAGTTTCAATTATGTATTTACACACGGGTAACTACATATGTATATGTAATTTAAATTCATGTACTAAATATGTACATGGGTATTCAGATAGTAATTAACATATAATTAATATTAACCATCTCTAAATATATTTAAACCCCCTTTTAATTAACATTTCTGCTGGCAAACACATTTTCACTACTTCACTTTAAATCAATTTAACGAAGTTTTTACCAAAAAATATGTATACCGATGTAGCAACCAACCTAATATTGGCTGCAACACGCATAGAAAACGCATAGAAGTAGAAAATTTTCAACTTAGCTGCGTTCGAATGCGTGTTCGAAATAATCTTCGAATTTTCTATGCGTGTGGTGCATTTACATCCGTGCCACTGGAGTTTGCCTCATTTAAACACAGGTATGCAACACGGCTGTCAGTGACACGCACACGCATACGCATCTGCATACGGTTCATTAGAGTTGCACTATAACTCAGCAGCTAAAGTCGCTGCTAATGTCATCGCTATCGTCATCGTTCTTGCATCATAATGTTCGTCTTCGTCAGAGCTCTACCAACTGCTGCAGCAGCTGGCGTACATTCCCACTGCCATGTATATAAGTACATACGTCCATACAAATGTGCTTCCAAAATCACGCCACCTGTGCCGTTCCTCGAACTTATGTATGTACACATATAAGCACAAGTACATATTCTAATAATCACGCCACCTGGTATTTACCTACATGAATTTTGATTATATAAAATATGTATATGAAGGGATAGAATAAGTTTCTTTTTCGCTTTCAATTTCAGTTCGATATATATTGTTAACCTCTTCAGCCTAAATAAATACGTGAATTTTCATTTGAAAGATTTTAATGTCGGAAAGAAAACTGTAGAAAAGGCTCTACAATTGGCCATAGGTCCTTCGAGTCGGATCGGGCTTAGTTGATTCCCATTAAATTGTGCAACCGAACTAATAGCATAAAATGGGCAATTCGGGCGACAGCACATCAGAAGCCAACATACGTGTTAAGATTAAGCAGCGCACAAATTTGCTATCGCGGCTCCAATCTTGGCATTTTGGCATCGACGATCAAACCCCACCATCAAGGCGTCTGCTGGAAATAAAATTAGAATTAGCGTAGCGTCAATTTAAAGCGTTTGAAGAAATTCAATCACAATTGGAGGAGCTTGATGAGACGCAGATAGAAGAAAACCACCGCGCTACTTTCGAGCAGTCATACCTTGAAGCGAAGGTAGCAATCACCGACCGCATGTCCGCGATTCAAACACCAGACTCTCCACAGCGACTAAGTAGCACTCACTTTTCCAGCGAGCAACAACAACCTCACCGCACCAAGCTGCCAAAATAACGCTGACGTAATTCAGCGGAGAACAGCGCGATTGGTTAGACTTTTTTAACGTTTTTACCACGCTAGTCCACAATAACAAAGACATATCGGATACTGAAAAGTTTCAATATCTTCGTTCGTGCTTGACGGATAACGCATCACGTCTGATACAATCACTTGAGGTAACCAGTACCAACAACAAGGTTGCTCTGGAACTCATCGTCGCTCCGTTTAATAACAGCCGCCTCATCTTTCAAGCGCATATGCAACAGATTTACGATATTCAACCATTGTGCTCATCAACCGTACCAACTCTTCGCAGCTTCATCGACACAGTCAATGTAAACATGCGGGCCATGCAATCACTTGCAACAGACCAGCAAATAGGTGATGATATTTTACTGCATTTAGTGTCAAAAAAAACTAGATGCAGCGACTCGCAAAAAATGGGAGGAAGAAGTATCCTCTAAGTGGGGAACTACACAACTCAACTTCGACTGCCAACTTGGTCTGATCTTGCTACATTTTTGGAGTGCAGATGCCAGAATTTTAATGTACTTGAGGCAATTCGTGCCACCAGCAGTATCAAGAAACCGCAATAAAAGAGGAACCAACTCTCCTTCATTGCCACTCAAGCCACATCGAAATGTTCATTCTGTGATGCGAACCCACGACACAGCCCCTTCAATTGTGACTCGTTCATGAAGTTGGATCCAGTTGAGCGATATATCAAAGTCAAAAGGCTGCAGTTATACCTCAATTGTTTAGTTAAGAACCATTGTTCTAATATGTACATATGTGTCCATCTGGCTGCAAATGCCAGCACTGTAAAGTGAGCCATCACACACTACTACATAGATCGAATGGCGTCAGTGACATTGCGACCCCCGAAAATGCGAACAACAAAAAAACCTCTCTCCCGGCAGCCAAAATCGAAGGAGAGGTCATTCTTGCAACTGCCCTCGTGCATCTATGCAATTCATCTGGTTCCTCCTCCGATGGATTCAGGATCCCAACTAAACTTCATCACAGAACACATCGCACAGCATTTACGACTACCTCGGTCTAAGAGCAACATAGAGATATTGGGAATTGGCGAAACTACAACCAAAACTCAGAAGATGTGTTCAATAGAAATGAGATCACGTTATAACGCATATTCCACAAGTCTCAACGCTGTGATTTTGCCTTCAATCACGTCGCAGCAGCCAGCCAAACACATAAACATCAGTTGATGGGCAATTCCAGACAATATTGCACTGGTAGATAAAACGTTTAACAACCCAGGGCGTATTGGCGGTCTTATTGGCGCAGGAGTATTTTTCGATCTGTTGCTGGTAAGCCAGATCAAGCTCCCTGATACACATTCTGTGCTCCAAAAACAAATCTGGGATGGATTGTGTCGGGAATAGCCCCATCAGCACGGTCATCATGGCCTCCACTGCCAACCTACAAAACAGTCATTACCACTAGTAACTAGCCGGATCTGGCTCATTTGCTGGAAAAATTCTGGCTGCTCGAATGTCACAACAACACACCATGCTTGATGTCAGCAGAAGAAAAATACTGCGAGGAGTTCTTCGAAGCCACAACAACCAGACTCAAGGCCACCGGCAAGTTTATAGTTCGCTTGCCATTCAAAGAGGACCCCATATGATGGGCCATTCATATGATGTCGCACTCAAAAGGTTAAATGCTTTGAATTAAAATTTTTTACAAAATGTATCCTTATTTCAGAGCTACTCCGAATTTATGGATGAGTACAAATCTATGAACCACATGATATCCATCGATAACAGTCCACAAGGTCGCTATTTTATCACATACCATTGTGTGATGAAGGCTGATAGCACCACCACGAAATTGCGCGTCGTATTTGACGACATTCTGCATGTTGGTGCAACTCCACAAGACGACATCTTTACCATTCTAATACGTTTTCGAAATCACAAATACGTATTGATGGCTGACATCGCTAAAATGTTCCGTCAGGTGTTGGCGCACAAGGACGATGCGCCATGGCAATGCATATTGTGGCGAGATTCCTACGAAGCTCCATTGCAAGCATATCAACTTCAGACTGTGACGTATGGCACTAGTTCTGCCCCATACCTCGCGACTAAATGCTTACTTCAGCTAGCTAAGGATGAGTTTTCTCGATTTCCCATAGGGGCTGCTGTGACCCTCAAGGATTTCTATGTCGACAACCTCATGACTGGTGCATCTACAGTCGATGAGGTTATTAACATAAAACAACAAGTCACAACTCTCCTTAGCATCGGCGCACACTGGGGCCACTTATATATATGAGGACGCTCAAAATTCTGAAATGAACTTTTTTATATAAGAATCGCTTTATCTGCACTAAAGCAGTTAATCTATAGCATCTTAACCCATTGACGGTCATGAGTTAACCCGTTAGTGACCTATGTTTTTTATTTTAGTTTCGAGTTTAATTTTCTTGAATCAGAATCGGTATATCGATACTAAAATAGTAAATCCGAAGAATTTTCACCCCTTAACGACCACGCATTAACCCATTTTTTCCCAAATTTTTTCACTTAATTCTTAGATTAAAATATTTAAATCATATTAGTTGTATCTACACTAAAACTAGTAATCTTTGGAATCTTAACCCATTAAAACGGTCATGAATTAACCCATTGGTGACCAGTTTTTTTTAAGATCTGTAAACAAATTATTTAAATCAAAATTAGTATGTCTGTGGTATGGTGGCCGCTGTGGTGCAGTGGGTAGAGTTCTCGCCTGCTATGCCATAGGTCTCGGGTTCAAACCCCAGTCTAAGCAAACACCAAACAAATTTTTCTAATTAGTAAAAATCCAATTATTGGTTTCTTAAGAGCAGCGGTCACCTCTCGGCAGTGGGCGGCATACCCTCCGAGAGTATTTCTGCCATGAAAAAGCTTCTCACAAAAAATGCATTCGCCGTTCGGAGCCGGCATAAAACTGTAGGTCCACCAAATTGGTAGGAAAAACAAAAGGAGCACACCTCGAATTGGGACAGAAGCTCGGCCATAAAACTCGTCAGAGTCATAATAGCGCCATTGTATTATATTATTATTATATTAGTATGTCTGTACAAAAGTAGCCAATGTGTATTGTATTAACCCATTAGCGGCTATTTATTAACCCATTGATGAAATATGCAGGTGCAGGTACATACATATGTATGTATACAAAATTGGTTTTCTCCAATTTTTTGTTTCGAGATATTAAAAATTTTCTGTGATCACAAGTATGTTTATATGGGAATTAGGAGTTTCACCGTTAGCGTTTTAAGCAGAACACGTATTTCCCCACACATTTTCATGCCTAACATAAAAAAAAACAAAATTGGAGTAACACAACTTGTGCTTCAAAGAACTCATATTGTAATCCAACTTACAAGTCTAAATTAAAGAAACCTGGCTTGACAAGTAGCCTTAACCACAATTTGTAATTAAAGTAACCAATAAATAATGGATCAACTAAATTTAAGATAGAACAGAATCAAATTCAACCAGATATAGGTGTGTTTTTTTTTTAACTAAAATTGGAATGGAATTTTTAAACTCACTTTTTTTTAAAATGCGCACTTTGCTTTTGGTTCTGAACTCGGATTATTTGTCACAAAGGACCATATTTTACTGCTGCATTTTTACATTTGCTACTTTTTTGCGCAAATTAAAAAAAATCCATTTTGAAAAAAAATATTTTAAAAAAAGAGGTACGTTTAGTTTTATACTAAAAATTAATTTTTTAAAACATCTAGTTCCAAAAAAAAAACACTCATCGATTATGTAAGCTTCACTTAATGTTATGGAAAAAGCAGAATAATAAAATTTTATATCCTTCTCTTACACCAACTATTTCAAATACACATTAAAATTTCACACTTTGGAAAAAAATTATTTTTTGGAAAATTTGCCATGTTTGTGTATGGATAACTCCCAACTGAAAAACGATAGAAAGCTGAAAATTAGGCCAGAAGTGCAGAATTTTATAGGGAACAATAATAATAATAATAATAATATAATATAATACTCACGGTACTGGCGCAATAACACCTTTAGCGCAATTGTCATGGAATAACATTTTTTCGCTTGTTACTGTTTACCATCCCCATTTTATTTCTTTTGTCGCAATTCTGCTTACATATACGAAGGCACAATTAATTTTAATTTTCATAATCATTTGGAAACATATTCCGTATATTTGTGAAAATATGCTGGAAATTAGAGTCACTTAGATCACTATCAAGCATACATAAATGTGACGGTGTCATACGTATACAAATACTATGGTGCTGTTATTGGCGTTGTGGTTACGCCATTTTACACTAGCGCTATATTGGAGCCGGTGCTGGTGTTAGCGCACGAAATTGAGTTGGTTTCATAATATTGCAATATTGAGTTGGCGCTATATTGAGTTGGCGCATTTTCCAAATCGGAGTTAGCGCAATAACGCCAGGGTTGGCGTTAGCACAATTGCGCGGCGCAGCGCAGTGTTACCCATGCCTAGAATACATCAAAACCCTCGGCCTTAAGTGGTCACTCAGGCAAGACGTTTTTATTTTCACTTACAACACTCGCACATCGAATTCAAGGACAACAAAAAGATCAATACTGTCACAGATAGCCAGTTTTTTCGATCCACTTGGGCTACTAAATCCCCTCATCGTCTCATGCAAAAATTGTGGCAACTAAAATTGGATTGGGACGAAAGTGTGCCACAGGACGTACACTCATTGGTGCCACTTCCAACATCAATTAAATCTCATCGACAATATTCAAATTCCGAGGTACGTACCATGTAACAAACATACTGAAATTCATGCCTTTGCAGATGCCAGTACTAAGGCTTACGGTGCATGCATTTACATAATAATAATAATACAATGGCGCTATTATAACTCTGACGAGTTTTATGGCCGAGCTTCTCTCCCAATTCGAGGTGTGCTCCTTTTGTTTTTCCTACAAATTGGGTGGACCTACAGTTTTATGCCGGCTCCGAACGGCGAATGCATTTTTTGTGAGAAGCTTTTTCATGGCAGAAATACTCTCGGAGGGTATGCCGCCCACTGCCGAGAGGTGACCGCTGCTCTTAAAAAACCCAATAATTGGATTTTTACTAATTAGAAAAATTTGTTTGGCTCGGACCGTGGTTTGAACCCGAGACCTCTGGCATAGCAGGCGAGCACTCTACCCACTACACCACAGCGACATGCATTTACATGGTTACTCGAACAACGCAAGAAACAAGTTCATCGCTAGTGTGTGCCAAATCCCGTGTGGCGCCAAAGAGGGAAGTGAGTTTACCCCGCTTGAAATTGTGTGCCACGATGTTGCTAGCAGAACTTCTCCAGTCTGTGACAATGATCAAATCAGTCGATCCAGATGGTATTCACTGTTGGACTGATTCGACAATCGCTTTATGCTGGATTCGCGGTGAACCATCTAGATGGACCGTGTTCGTAGCCAACCGCGTATCTAAAATTCAACAGCTTACATCATCGTATACCTGGAACCACGTACCGTCTGCGCTCAACCCTGCTGACCTAGTTTCTCGCGGTGCAACAGTGCAAGAAATCAAAACTAGTCAACAATGGTTTCAGGAGCCTGCCTTTTTAAAGTCACCTCAAACGAACTGGTTTACATGGTTACTCGAACAACGCAAGAAACAAGTTCATCGCTAGTGTGTGCCAAATCCCGTGTGGCGCCAAAGAGGGAAGTGAGTTTACCCCGCTTGAAATTGTGTGCCACGATGTTGCTAGCAGAACTTCTCCAGTCTGTGACAATGATAAAATCAGTCGATCCAGATGGTATTCACTGTTGGACTGATTCGACAATCGCTTTATGCTGGATTCGCGGTGAACCATCTAGATGGACCGTGTTCGTAGCCAACCGCGTATCTAAAATTTAACAGCTTACATCATCGTATACCTGGCACCACGTACCGTCTGCGCTCAACCCTGCAGACCTAGTTTCTCGCGGTGCAACAGTGCAAGAAATCAAAACTAGTCAACAATGGTTTCAGGAGCCTGCCTTTTTAAAGTCGCCTCAAACGAACTGGCCAACATCAGAATACAACTTTTCACAAGATCCACCAGAACAACGTAAGCAGCGCTTAGTTTTGCTAACAGAAAAACAACATGATATAATAGGTGAAAACAAGCATGTCAACAACTATGGTAAACTTCTTCGAATCTTTACATATTTCAGATGGTTCGACACCAAAAATCGGGCGTCATCGATTAACGCTCAAGAAATGGCGACCACACAACTCATGATTTGTCGATTCATTCAACAGCAATGCTTTCGCGAGGAATACATCAGACTGCAAAACAACAAATCTGTTGACAAGAATTCAAAGCTGTCATCACTTTCGCCATTTTTGCACGAAGGTTTAATCCGTGTAGGTGGACGAGTAAGAAACTCAACACTGTCCTTTGATGCCAAACACCCACTAGTGATGCCTCACTCGCACCCATTTGTTCACACACTCATTGCACATCATCATCGAAAGCATCTTCATGCGGGGGCACAAACTCTGCAAAACATACTTCGCGACCAATTCTGGATAATCAGTGGTCGGAGTATTATCAGACAAGTAATCCACAATTGCAACATCTGCTATCGCCTTCGTCCAGTCGTAACCGAATAAATTATGGGCTCTCTTCCGGCATCACGAATCACCGCTTCATACCCGTTTGAGACAACAGGGGTTGACTACTGTGGACCCTTCTTGATTACGCAAAAAATTAGAGGGCGATCTCCAATCAAAACCTACATCGCGGTGTTTTATGTTTTACCACGAAGGCTGTGCACTTAGAATTGGTGCCCGACCTATCAACAGCAGTGTTTATTGCAGCGCTCAAACGTTTTATATCCCGGCGAGGAAAATGTCGCGTTATTGTATCTGATAACGCGACTAACTTCGTTGGAGCCAATCGAGAGTTGCGAGAATTGTTGACAGATTTCACTACTGAGGAGCGCATCGCTTGAGTCGAAAGTTTCTGCAGAAATGAGGCAATCGAATGAAAGTTCATCCCTCCGAGATCGCCTCATTTTGGGGGCTTATGAGAAAGCGCTGTTAAACTGACGAAGCATCATCTTCGCCGTGTCGTAGGTCTGCATATTTTGTCATACGACGAACTGCACACTGTAGTTTGCCAAGCAGAAGCAATCGTAAATAGTCGACCACTCACTCCGATTTCATCAGATCCAAATGATCTTCGCCCGCTGACACCAGGCCACTTTTTGGTGCACCGGATGCTCACCACTATCCCAGAGCCTACATTAACATCCGAGAAGACTAATCCCCTAAAACGATACCAAATTGTTCAGTACATCCATCAGCAATTCTGGCAGCGCTCGCACCAGGAGTGAAGGAACTTCAGAAGCGTACAAAATGGCACACATTGCAGCCAAATCTTATGGTAAATGACAGTCCTGCTAAAGGAAGACGCATCGCCACCGCTTAAGTGGCCCTTTGGAATAATCACAAAGGTTTTTCCTGGAGACGATGGCATGGTAAGAGTAGTTGAAATAAAAACGCCAGAGGGAGTTTTCAAACGAGCCACATCTCGCGTCTACAAACTCCCTATCGAAACATGCTGAAGAAATTTTTTGAAAGCACGCCGTTCCGACATGTATAAGTCAAAAGTTAGACTCAAATGTCGCCGCTATTCTTTAAAATCTTCTGTAGTCATCCTGGACCACTTATTGGCTAGTATATCGAAAATTGGCTAAGAAATTGACATATAATAGGTCTGTTCGGTGAACGCACTAGAGTACTCTAGTGCAGAAAAAAGCGTTCGATGAACATTTTTTTGCACTAAACTGTTCAGAACTCAGTTTTTTGAGTTAGCACAACAGAACATGGTAGATTATGTTCATTTTTGAGCGATGTGGATAAAAATATTGTAGAAGGTATAGGTATAAAAAATGCGATTTTGTCCTCGAAAATTGTTTTATAATTTAGACGAAAACATATTTAATCCTGCGGATTTGGTACAGACCGAAAGCGTGGTCAAAGTCAAATGGGTAGGCAACCAAACGAAATTACCAATAGATATTTTGAAGAAGCAGAAACCGCAATTGGGAAAAAGTTTACGAGTGAAAAGAAAGCAAAAAATGTGGCAAATTACCCGATCAAAGATGGACCATTTGTGTAAATTTAATAGCTATAAATTTGACCATTGAGAACTATTCGTTTACATAAATCAGTTGGTTTGCACTAAATCACATTTTCGTTAGTTTTCGTTCATTGACGCCTTTGCACTAAATTGCTCTGACAACTGCCAGATGTTGTTCTGCCCTACACTATTCTACACTTTCAGTGCACTCACCGAACAGACCTAATGAGTTCCATATTAAATCCCTAGTTAAGACGTTTAATTTGATACCAATAGTGCCCATAATATTTTGGGGTCATCCGGGTCTACGTTTATTTCCGCTATCCACGGTCTCGATCTTTCGAATTTTTTTACATTTGTGGAGTTATCCAACCCCATAAAACAATCACTAATAAACCAAAAACTCCCTTCAAGAGCAAAATTGTTAAAAAATTTAAGAAATTTTAAGGTATGTTACCCTTTTATACCCAACTTTACTTCACTTAAACTTAATGAACTCATCCAAATTTTATTAGATTTTTAATAGCTAGACATTTCTGGAAAGCGCATTCAATAACGCAGCCTACCATGTGATTTAATTCAAAAATAATGTCCGTTTTCGGGAAGAGTATAGGGCAAGAAGTTGAAGATTCATGAGAAAAAAAAGAAAATGATCACTTTATATCGACGGCTGAGAATTAGATCGCCCTATTTCAAAAATTGTTTCAAAAACGCCCTATTCCAAAAATTGTTTGAATAACATCCTGTTTCAGATTTTGCTTCAAAAACGCCCTATTTGAAAATTTGTTTCAATAACGTCCTATTTCAGATTTTGCTTCAAAAACGCCCTATTTCAGAGAAAATTCCATATATACTTCTCTGAAATAGGACGTTTTTGAATAATTGTCTGAAATAGGAGGTTATTGAAACAAATTTTCAAATAGGGCGTTTTTGAAGCAAAATCTGAAATAGGATGTTATTCAAACAATTTTTGGAATAGGGCGTTTTTGAAACAATTTTTGAAATAGGGCGATCTTATTCTCAGCCATCGATATGTTAATAGAGCTTTTTGGCCGGTCGAAAGAAAAGCAAACGAAAAGTTTCTTTTATTCTCCTACGCGTTTCGGCGTTGTCATCGCCTTCCTCAGGGAGTCTAATTTATTTGGAATTGTAAAAATTAAAAAGTACACAACACATTAATATTTGAATAATTACAATTAAAATTGCTTGATAAAATACCTACATACATATAGTGTAATTTAGAAAACATTAAGACGACATTTAAAATGACTTACATTTAAAATATTTAAAATACACTTCACATCACAACTATAATCAACATACGTCTACTACATAAATATTGCACTTTTTATCTCCTATTTTCATTCGTTCTCGTTATTGTTGCTCTGTAGGCGCCACTTATGTTGTCAACGTCTTCCTTAAGTTCATTGCGTTTCTTATTCGTTCTTGTATGCGCAGACTTTCCAGTGTCAATCTTGTTTTTGTTCGTCCCTCTATGTCCAATATTCTTGCATTGTCAAAGTCTGCTGTATGTCCCGTATTCGTTAAGTGTTGCGCTAATGCTGTTGTTGATTTTTTGTTTCTTACGTCTGTTTTATGTTCTCCTATTCTAACACCTAGTGCACGTTTTGTAGTACCTATGTACGTTTGGTTACAAACCTCATCTTTATTACCTTTGCATCTAATTTCATATACTACGTTGTGTTGTTGTTCTTTATTAATTTTGTCTTTTGTCCTACTAAATATTTTATTTAGTGTGTGTAAAGGCTTGTGTGCAAATATAAGTTTATCGTTTGGTATACATTTCCTTAAATTTTTGTTGTCTGTTAACCCCTGTATATATGTCACTCCTCTAAATATTTTGTTTGTGTGTTTGTTCGTTGTTTCTACGTCTATTGTGTTCGTTGTTTGCGTACGAAGAAACAAGTTCATCGCTAGTGTGTGCCAAATCCCGTGTGGCGCCAAAGAGGGAAGTGAGTTTACCCCGCTTGAAATTGTGTGCCACGATGTTGCTAGCAGAACTTCTCCAGTCTGTGACAATGATAAAATCAGTCGATCCAGATGGTATTCACTGTTGGACTGATTCGACAATCGCTTTATGCTGGATTCGCGGTGAACCATCTAGATGGACCGTGTTCGTAGCCAACCGCGTATCTAAAATTTAACAGCTTACATCATCGTATACCTGGCACCACGTACCGTCTGCGCTCAACCCTGCAGACCTAGTTTCTCGCGGTGCAACAGTGCAAGAAATCAAAACTAGTCAACAATGGTTTCAGGAGCCTGCCTTTTTAAAGTCGCCTCAAACGAACTGGCCAACATCAGAATACAACTTTTCACAAGATCCACCAGAACAACGTAAGCAGCGCTTAGTTTTGCTAACAGAAAAACAACATGATATAATAGGTGAAAACAAGCATGTCAACAACTATGGTAAACTTCTTCGAATCTTTACATATTTCAGATGGTTCGACACCAAAAATCGGGCGTCATCGATTAACGCTCAAGAAATGGCGACCACACAACTCATGATTTGTCGATTCATTCAACAGCAATGCTTTCGCGAGGAATACATCAGACTGCAAAACAACAAATCTGTTGACAAGAATTCAAAGCTGTCATCACTTTCGCCATTTTTGCACGAAGGTTTAATCCGTGTAGGTGGACGAGTAAGAAACTCAACACTGTCCTTTGATGCCAAACACCCACTAGTGATGCCTCACTCGCACCCATTTGTTCACACACTCATTGCACATCATCATCGAAAGCATCTTCATGCGGGGGCACAAACTCTGCAAAACATACTTCGCGACCAATTCTGGATAATCAGTGGTCGGAGTATTATCAGACAAGTAATCCACAATTGCAACATCTGCTATCGCCTTCGTCCAGTCGTAACCGAATAAATTATGGGCTCTCTTCCGGCATCACGAATCACCGCTTCATACCCGTTTGAGACAACAGGGGTTGACTACTGTGGACCCTTCTTGATTACGCAAAAAATTAGAGGGCGATCTCCAATCAAAACCTACATCGCGGTGTTTTATGTTTTACCACGAAGGCTGTGCACTTAGAATTGGTGCCCGACCTATCAACAGCAGTGTTTATTGCAGCGCTCAAACGTTTTATATCCCGGCGAGGAAAATGTCGCGTTATTGTATCTGATAACGCGACTAACTTCGTTGGAGCCAATCGAGAGTTGCGAGAATTGTTGACAGATTTCACTACTGAGGAGCGCATCGCTTGAGTCGAAAGTTTCTGCAGAAATGAGGCAATCGAATGAAAGTTCATCCCTCCGAGATCGCCTCATTTTGGGGGCTTATGAGAAAGCGCTGTTAAACTGACGAAGCATCATCTTCGCCGTGTCGTAGGTCTGCATATTTTGTCATACGACGAACTGCACACTGTAGTTTGCCAAGCAGAAGCAATCGTAAATAGTCGACCACTCACTCCGATTTCATCAGATCCAAATGATCTTCGCCCGCTGACACCAGGCCACTTTTTGGTGCACCGGATGCTCACCACTATCCCAGAGCCTACATTAACATCCGAGAAGACTAATCCCCTAAAACGATACCAAATTGTTCAGTACATCCATCAGCAATTCTGGCAGCGCTCGCACCAGGAGTGAAGGAACTTCAGAAGCGTACAAAATGGCACACATTGCAGCCAAATCTTATGGTAAATGACAGTCCTGCTAAAGGAAGACGCATCGCCACCGCTTAAGTGGCCCTTTGGAATAATCACAAAGGTTTTTCCTGGAGACGATGGCATGGTAAGAGTAGTTGAAATAAAAACGCCAGAGGGAGTTTTCAAACGAGCCACATCTCGCGTCTACAAACTCCCTATCGAAACATGCTGAAGAAATTTTTTGAAAGCACGCCGTTCCGACATGTATAAGTCAAAAGTTAGACTCAAATGTCGCCGCTATTCTTTAAAATCTTCTGTAGTCATCCTGGACCACTTATTGGCTAGTATATCGAAAATTGGCTAAGAAATTGACATATAATAGGTCTGTTCGGTGAACGCACTAGAGTACTCTAGTGCAGAAAAAAGCGTTCGATGAACATTTTTTTGCACTAAACTGTTCAGAACTCAGTTTTTTGAGTTAGCACAACAGAACATGGTAGATTATGTTCATTTTTGAGCGATGTGGATAAAAATATTGTAGAAGGTATAGGTATAAAAAATGCGATTTTGTCCTCGAAAATTGTTTTATAATTTAGACGAAAACATATTTAATCCTGCGGATTTGGTACAGACCGAAAGCGTGGTCAAAGTCAAATGGGTAGGCAACCAAACGAAATTACCAATAGATATTTTGAAGAAGCAGAAACCGCAATTGGGAAAAAGTTTACGAGTGAAAAGAAAGCAAAAAATGTGGCAAATTACCCGATCAAAGATGGACCATTTGTGTAAATTTAATAGCTATAAATTTGACCATTGAGAACTATTCGTTTACATAAATCAGTTGGTTTGCACTAAATCACATTTTCGTTAGTTTTCGTTCATTGACGCCTTTGCACTAAATTGCTCTGACAACTGCCAGATGTTGTTCTGCCCTACACTATTCTACACTTTCAGTGCACTCACCGAACAGACCTAATGAGTTCCATATTAAATCCCTAGTTAAGACGTTTAATTTGATACCAATAGTGCCCATAATATTTTGGGGTCATCCGGGTCTACGTTTATTTCCGCTATCCACGGTCTCGATCTTTCGAATTTTTTTACATTTGTGGAGTTATCCAACCCCATAAAACAATCACTAATAAACCAAAAACTCCCTTCAAGAGCAAAATTGTTAAAAAATTTAAGAAATTTTAAGGTATGTTACCCTTTTATACCCAACTTTACTTCACTTAAACTTAATGAACTCATCCAAATTTTATTAGATTTTTAATAGCTAGACATTTCTGGAAAGCGCATTCAATAACGCAGCCTACCATGTGATTTAATTCAAAAATAATGTCCGTTTTCGGGAAGAGTATAGGGCAAGAAGTTGAAGATTCATGAGAAAAAAAAGAAAATGATCACTTTATATCGACGGCTGAGAATAAGATCGCCCTATTTCAAAAATTGTTTCAAAAACGCCCTATTCCAAAAATTGTTTGAATAACATCCTGTTTCAGATTTTGCTTCAAAAACGCCCTATTTGAAAATTTGTTTCAATAACGTCCTATTTCAGATTTTGCTTCAAAAACGCCCTATTTCAGAGAAAATTCCATATATACTTCTCTGAAATAGGACGTTTTTGAATAATTGTCTGAAATAGGAGGTTATTGAAACAAATTTTCAAATAGGGCGTTTTTGAAGCAAAATCTGAAATAGGATGTTATTCAAACAATTTTTGGAATAGGGCGTTTTTGAAACAATTTTTGAAATAGGGCGATCTTATTCTCAGCCATCGATATGTTAATAGAGCTTTTTGGCCGGTCGAAAGAAAAGCAAACGAAAAGTTTCTTTTATTCTCCTACGCGTTTCGGCGTTGTCATCGCCTTCCTCAGGGAGTCTAATTTATTTGGAATTGTAAAAATTAAAAAGTACACAACACATTAATATTTGAATAATTACAATTAAAATTGCTTGATAAAATACCTACATACATATAGTGTAATTTAGAAAACATTAAGACGACATTTAAAATGACTTACATTTAAAATATTTAAAATACACTTCACATCACAACTATAATCAACATACGTCTACTACATAAATATTGCACTTTTTATCTCCTATTTTCATTCGTTCTCGTTATTGTTGCTCTGTAGGCGCCACTTATGTTGTCAACGTCTTCCTTCAGTTCATTGCGTTTCTTATTCGTTCTTGTATGCGCAGACTTACCAGTGTCAATCTTGTTTTTGTTCGTCCCTCTATGTCCAATATTCTTGCATTGTCAAAGTCTGCTGTATGTCCCGTATTCGTTAAGTGTTGCGCTAATGCTGTTGTTGATTTTTTGTTTCTTACGTCTGTTTTATGTTCTCCTATTCTAACACCTAGTGCACGTTTTGTAGTACCTATGTACGTTTGGTTACAAACCTCATCTTTATTACCTTTGCATCTAATTTCATATACTACGTTGTGTTGTTGTTCTTTATTAATTTTGTCTTTTGTCCTACTAAATATTTTATTTAGTGTGTGTAAAGGCTTGTGTGCAAATATAAGTTTATCGTTTGGTATACATTTCCTTAAATTTTTGTTGTCTGTTAACCCCTGTATATATGTCACTCCTCTAAATATTTTGTTTGTGTGTTTGTTCGTTGTTTCTACGTCTATTGTGTTCGTTGTTTGCGTACGAAGAAACAACGAACAAACACACAAACAAAATATTTAGAGGAGTGACATATATACAGGGGTTAACAGACAACAAAAACTGGTGGCCGCTGTGGTGCAGTGGGTAGAGTGCTCGCCTGCTATGCCAGAGGTCTCGGGTTCAAATCACGGTCCGAGCAAAACACCAAAAACAATTTTTCTAATTAGTAAAAATCCAATTATTGGGTTTTTTAAGAGCAGCGGTCACCTCTCGGCAGTCGTTGGCATACCCTCCGAGAGTATTTCTGCCATGAAAAAGCTTCTCACAAAAAAAATGCATTCGCCGTTCGGAGTCGGCATAAAACTGTAGGTCCACCCAATTAGTAGGAAAAACAAAAAGGAGCACACCTCGAATTGGGAGAGAAGCTCGGCCATAAAACTCGCCAGAGTTATAATAGCGCCATTGTATTATATTATATTATTATATGTATGTATGTATTTTATCAAGCAATTTTAATTGTAATTATTCAAATATTAATGTGTTGTATACTTTTTAATTTTTACAATTCCAAATAAATTAGACTCCCTGAGGAAGGCGATGACAACGCCGAAACGCGTAGGAGAATAAAAGAAACTTTTCGTTTGCTTTTCTTTCGACCGGCCAAAAAGCTCTATTAACATATAAATTAATTGAAATCTATGGCCTTAAATTGATGAAAATGATCACTGTTGAAGCACGTCAGTGCAAATAATTGGTCATCGCATTTCTCAGTTCAGGCCCACTGTACTGGAATACACTATATCTAATATCAAGTCATACTATTCCCCAGCATCGCATACATATTTAATACATCATTAATGTCTCTAGTGGCCGCTGTGGTGCAGTGGGTAGAGTGCTCGCCTGCTATGCCAGAGGTCTTGGGTTCAAACCACGGTCCGAGGAAAACACCAAAAAATTTTTCTAATTAGTAAAAATCCAATTATTGGGTTTTTTAAGAGCAGCGGTCACCTCTCGGCAGTGGACGGCATACCCTCCGAGTGTATTTCTGCCATGAAAAAGCTTCTCAAAAAATGCATTCGCCGTTCGGAGCCGGCATAAAACTGTAGGCCCACCCAATTTGTAGGAAAAACAAAAAGGAGCACACCTCGAATTGGGAGAGAAGCTCGGCCATAAAACTCGTCAGAGTTATAATAGCGGCAGATATACATACATGTGTATATATAAGTGGTTGGCCTTGAACGAGGAGTTAGTCCGCAACTTCTATCATATGAATCGCCACGGCTCGCGCATACATAATTAAATAATATAAATTTTGAATGTTAAAATACTTTGGTTTTTTCGGAAATTAAACTTAATATTGGCTTGCTCCACCAAGGGCAGATCACAACTCGTTGTTTTATTTATTTTCGCACCAATAGCAAGTAGAAAGGCCCACTTGCTCGAACAATCACTTTAGGCCGCGATATTACCTTCCCTCGGTATGGATACATATCAATTTTTTTTCGTGTGAAAAAGTCCAAATTTTTTCATACATAAATGTAAACATACCTTGAAAATCTGGGAATTTGCGCGGTTTTTGGTGTGGCTCCATCTAGTTTTTTGAAAAGAGAAATTTCTCTTTCAGTTTACTTACTCTAAAACACCCTATTTTCATATTCCGGTGCCGGAGGGAGGATCTGAGAAGGTTTAAAGAATTCCATGCAAAAAAAAAACTCATGTAATGTACATGTATGTATATATTAATCCAGAAGTAATTATGTTGACATTTTCCTTTACGCAATGGTGTCTAAAAAAATATTTTATTTATATAAGTTGTCCTAAGGCTGGGATTACTCACATAAAACATATGTGTATAAAAATGTATTCATAACTCGAATAATTTTATTCGATGTTTTGAATACACAATATTTGAGTTTTATTATTCTAACAAATATTATTGTTTTCTTTTTTGCAACCGAATAAAAATCCCATCCTTATTATGTACAAAGCAGATACTTATTAAATAAATCAATGATTTTTACTTACTCTTACTCTTTCCATACATCTTGGCCATGGTGCATGGAAAGGTTCGATTTTGCTTCTTAATGGTTGCAGTTTTCTAATGATCTACCAAATAAGCGCCTTCGCTATAACGCAGGCGCTCAATAGCCTTGGACCGGAAAATTATTTGTCAGTTTTTTTGTGGGTGTGATTGTGGTGGATTATGTAGTGGCGATTTCTGTAATATTTTTTTTTTAATGATGGTAGATGTTGAGATTGTAAATTACTAGTTATTTTCGGGGGAATAGTACTATTCGGCTTAAGTCTGTGAATATATGTAAATATGAAAAATAATGTCTGATTTCTCTTGACTTATCAAACACAAATGTATGTGTGTGTGCTTATAAAAATAGTACATAGAGTAACAGCCAAAAAAATATCAACAAAATTTAAAACGAAGTTATTTTCCCACCACTTTGTTTTCACACCACTGTATATAACGTCACTGCGCTCAGAAAAACGGTTATGAACGGTTCAGAATTTTTTTGTATTCAATATTGTATTAACCCTACTTATCCATTGCGCACATTTCTGCAATTTCGCAATTTAAGTCTTTTATACATCTTTTTGATTCGAAGGTAAAAGCTTTGTACAAAATATGCATCCATCCACTGTTCTGCATTATTTTATATTTAAAAGTCTGCATACATATAAGGATGAAAGTTTTGTTTTTTGTTTGTTTGCTTGTCCCCAACTACTGAGCCGATCACATTCAAATTTTGACACTGTGATCACCTAGTATCAGATTAGGATTTAGGGAGACTAATAGGGAGTGGCATAGTGTGATTTGTTGTAGAGAAACGGGAAGGGTATTTGTTCGTAGCCAATAAAAGTGCTTGGCCATTTTTTTATTACAAAAGTGGAACAATGGTTAGTTTTCCAAGTGCTTTAGAACATCGAAAATCTTTATCAAGTCACAATAGGTAAAAAAAAAATTAATTTATTTTTTAATAAATCAAGAAACTCGTTTAATAAGTTTTTTTTTTTAATAAAAATTTTCCCTATGGAAACGCATAACTATTTTGGTGAGCGCAGGGACGATATAGTGTATATCAATACCTACATATTTTCCATTTTATTATATCCCAGTAAACATTCGGAGTCATTCGAGTCAGAAAGTAATCCTAAACCAGAGCATTCACACTCATTATGAGCTCAGTTTGGAGTCTGTTCTTAAGGTGGTCGCCCGATATTTTCTAATTATATAAATTTCGTGCTAAGCACTAAATAGTCGATCGTGTAAAAGCGTTCGCACATTGCGACTGAAGATGGAATGTATCACGGGTTCGTCCCCGTGAGGAGCATCCACTTCCGAAAAGGGTGCTGATGATCGAAAATGGTTTTTCGTGAAATAGCTATACACTCAACCTTCGCTGTAAATAGTTGTTGAATTTCTTTTCCACTTAACCCCAACAATTAAAAATTGAATTAAATAAATTTCGTGCTAAGCACTAAAATTCTTTCAAGTAAAGATTTCTTAGTTTTATACCAAGAGCTTTTCGTTTGGTGAATATGTGGGTTATCCATGTTAGTTTTCTGTCGAGGTGCATACCAAGGTACTTTGTTACGTCACTTTGCGGTATATCAATGCTATTGAGTTCTACGGGTGGGCAAGTGTTGCGCTGACGGCTTGCCAGCCGAGCTATTCACACGTGGCGGCGAAGACTTGATAAGGAGCATGCATCAACTCCTGTGCAGAATATGGTCGGACGAGCGCATGCCCGACGATTGGAACTTAAGTGTGCTCTGCCCAAGGGATCAACAAAGTTGCATACGAAATATACAGGAAACCTACAGCTACAAATACAATAATACACAATGCCTCGAACAATCCTCAGCAACACAAAAACGCCGCATTCAGACAATTAATAACACGACTCGAACGCACTCCGTTAGAAAAAGGGGGCTTACAACAAAGAACTCAATACAATATACACAATAGCAGAGAACAACGGATATACAAGAGGTCTAATAAAAGGAATACAGAAATATTTTTCCTCAAGAAAATTGGATAACAAAAAAAGAGAAGAAAAAACATGGACAGCCTGAACATACACTGGACTGACGTCATACAACTTGGCCAAAGTGCTTAAAAAATACAACATCAACGCTGCATTTAAAACCAAGAGCAAGATAGGAAAACTACTACGAAACAACGTTAACGAAGAAGACCCAGGACAGGACGAAAGATAAAAACAAGATATCGGGAACACATTAGTGACTAAAATAAGAAAATAAAAAAATCATCAACCATTGTGGAATGAAATATCGCCAACCACATGGCACAAAACAAATGTGTTCTAACAAAGACAGGAAAAGCAGCAAAAATCCTCCACGTCGAATACAAAGGAAAACGACTAAACATACTAGAGAACATGGAGATATACAAACAGAAAGCGTTCATGGGGGAAATTATAAACGAACAAATAAATACAGGTTCGGACACAATGTTTGAACCACTCCGGCTAATATACCAAAAGGTGTGAGAGCGATTGGCGCAAATACCTATACGTAAAATTTACGTATAGTTAGTAATAAGCGAAAAAATAGGATATGGTATTTAATATGAAAGTGTAATATTCTCATGTAATTTTTGTATAACGCGACAGTATTATATTATTATTGCTCAGAAACGTTCCGGGGTCATCCGGGTCCACAATTTGACCCATATCTGGGGACCCGACCTAGGAATCATAATGAGTACAGCTCCATGTAAAAGCCCTGCTCAAAGCCTTTCTTTTTATATCAATATTGCTCAAAAAAATTCCGGGGTCATCCAGGTCCACGTTTTGACCTATATCTCTAGACCTGGAACAAAATTAGTAAAACAATTAAAAAAAAATCGCAAGAAATTAAAAATTTTTTAACCAGCTATCGCTCAGCGAGGTTTTGTTCAACCGATACAAGTTGGATGTCATTGGAAGCGTATTTTAATTTCCTTTCAAACGAAGTACTGCTTGTGGTTATTGCACTTGTAACTTTAGCGAAAAATACTTTTGAATGAAGTGA
Organism: Urophora cardui; assembly: GCA_960531455.1. Lineage (NCBI taxonomy): Eukaryota > Metazoa > Arthropoda > Insecta > Diptera > Tephritidae > Urophora > Urophora cardui. The sequence goes on along the minus strand of OY482672.1, from coordinate 93,130,573 downwards.
TACCCAGAAAAACACAAAACAATGAGAGTTGTATTATGGTATTGGTTATGTTTATTTACTCGTATGTTTTGTGTTGCTGTGTTATTGTTATGTATGAGTATGTAACGCAATGTGTTTTATTTTCTCGTGCGATTTTAGTAATTGTAATTCCTTAATTTTATCTATTATACATTGCAATAGGCACATCTTGGCCGCTGTGGTGCAGTGGGTAGAGTGCTCGCCTGCTATGCCAGAGGTCTCGGGTTCAAACCACGGTCCGAGCCAAACAAATTTTTCTAATTAGTAAAAATCCAATTATTGGGTTTTTTAAGAGCAGCGGTCACCTCTCGGCAGTGGGCGGCATACCCTCCGAGAGTATTTCTGCCATGAAAAAAGCTTCTCACAAAAAATGCATTCGCCGTTCGGAGCCGGCATAAAACTGTAGGTCCACCCAATTAGTAGGAAAAACAAAAAGGAGCACACCTCGAATTGGGAGAGAAGCTCGGCCATAAAACTCGTCAGAGTTATAATAGCGCCATTGTATTATTATATTAATAGGCACATCTTTCCAATGCGAAATATCGCGCCTGTATATTTTTGATATTTGGTGCTTGGAATGCGGTTCAAATATAGAAAGAGCTAACAAAATATATAATTAGGGCATTCACAACCTGTCATATTACGTCATGTCGTCATAAGTCATAATATTTTGTTGTTGCATTCTATGCTGTGTATGTACTAAATAAATACAACTCTGAACGATATGTTTTTGGGTCGTGGTATTTGATGGTCTGCTGTTGTTTACTTCTTCACAGGGCTTCGGAAAAGTTTTTTATAACTATTTCCGTACAATATTTTAATATTACATATGACTTCATGACACTTTGTGAATCCCCTAAATGTTTTGAAAAATAATATTGAAGATGAAGGATTTCATTTGAAGCAAGGAAATTGGAAAAACTATTAAAATACAATTGCAAAAAATTTTGCGAGTTCTGGCAAAAATGCAAACGTACAAAAGTAAAAGTTCTGCAAACACATTCAGACTGGTTTATCCAAAAAGACTCCATATTACTAAACCCAAAAGCATCTGGCTCTAGTCAAAATCGGGGACGTCCTAGACTAAGTTTATCAGAGTGTTCAACGAGAACAAACCGTCGACGAGTAGCAGAACTAGTTATCTGAAATTGATGCATCCGCTGCCGATGATTTACGTTTTGCTACCCAACAAGCGAACTCATCGATTTTTCCAGCAAATACAAGTGAAGTAATATCACTTTTAACGGATGCAAGTCTAACAAAACATTAATATTTGCTAATAAGAAGCTTTGTAAATAGTAAAACTGACGTCAAAAGAAAAGTTACTCAGACGAAATATTTGTCAGCGAATCTCACGCCGAAGTTGAGCTGCAGTCTATTGGACCACACTGCTATTCGGATACTAGAATTACAAAACGAAGTGATAAATGAAGTTTCAGATGAGTCTGTAAACAGCCTTACACTGATAGGTAAATGGGGGTTCGATGGTAGCTCACGACAAAGCGTGAAAACGCAGATTTGGATGATAGTAACTTATTGTCACGTCATATGCCCGCTTCAGCTTGTCACAAAAGCAGATGAGGGTTGTAGTACAAAAATAATTTGGAAAAATCCTCGCCTCCGTCGATAAGGAGATATATTTCAAGGAGAAAATTAAAAAGTTAATTCCCACAAAATTTGATGCAATTCTGAAAACTATATATATTGAACATATTTTGCAACTTACAATGCACATATGTAGATTTTCAAGTTTTATGCGGCAAAAAGTATTTTATTGTCTACATCTATTCCAAATTGCTTGTTTAATGCAAAATTTTAATAATTTGTGTTAAAAGTCGATTTTATTGAAAAATATATACAGTGACTCCAAAAAAAATTATACTCCAGAGTTTTTAAATTTATTTCAGAGTTCTGTCGAAAATATTACTTTCTTATTTTCGTTTAAAAATATAGACAATTTTTCAATAAAAACTGTTTTAAGCAGGATTTCTAAGCTTATGGAAGAAATCCGAAAAATCGTAGAAATTTCTAAAAGTGGATTAAAAATTTCAAAGCGCGGCCAGAATTTATAGAAGATTTTTGGGAGATTTCTAAGTGTACTGTTATGTAGCCAACCAATTTTAGTGTAAAAAATTAAATTCTCAATGCTGTGGAAAATTCCGTGATTTTATAAGTTTTTTTCTGTAGGGTGTTTGCCTTATATGTACATGAGACCGTTCCAATTAAAATTTCCAAAAAGCCAATGAAAATTTTCAAAAAGTTGAACGTTGCATATTTTATATTAATATATTATTATAAATTGAATGAGCTGCAAAATTGCCTACTCAAAAATCTTCTAAAAAAATGTAGCTTTAGAATTCTTAGCCCCTTTTTATGATAAGTATTTCCTTGACTTTGAAAAATTGGAAATACTAAAAATACTGCCTAAAAAGTTAACAATAATCGGTCATATATATCGCGGCTACTTTCGAGCATCAATTACATTAACCAAGATATGCGTTAGAAATATAAACATTAAAATCATATATAAAACACAAAAAAGAAAATTATTGTAGGTACATATGAAAAACCCTGTATCTAGTAGTGAAGTGCGGCTTTGTGCGACGTTATTTTTTGGCGGAAAAATACTAATTGTACTAGATATCCTGTCCGAGGGTTAATTTGACTGAGTCTGACAGAGCAATATAACAAAATCAATTTTGAACACAAAAAAGACTGAAATTTTTTTTAAATATCCCAACTTTAAAAGCTTAAAACTGAAAACTTAGAATTATTGGAAATCAAGGATATTATTGAAAAGTGTTAATAATTACTTGAAGATTTAGGATCCATAACGGTTACTTAAATGAAATGCTTTAAATAATATTCACGTTGAAACTAGCACTTAAAAATATGTAAAAAAAATTAAAATATTAACTTTAGATATGCTAAGTTTCGACCATCTGGGAGCAAGTGCAGAGTATGGCGTCGGGAAAAAGCGATGGATTATTGTTCCCCAGTCTATTTCCAATATGTGGGTATGTTTTTTTCTGTAATTGTAACAACTTCACAAAATTCAATTTTGGCCGTATAAAACATGAAAATCTACCTATGTGCAATGGTAGACGGCAAAGTATGTAATGCCTTAAGTCAAACTTCATCCGAAAAATGTTACATACATATGTGATGCGAAACCCACATAAATGAACAATATTGAAAAAGGCATACAAAAAGAGGTAGATTTTTCGAATATTTTCTTCATGTATCTTATAGACTTGAACTAAAACAGTGGCAAATTAGGTCCGTAGAAGGAAAAGAACAATTTCTCAAACGAAAACAGTTTATTTAATCACAGTTGCGAGACAAAATGGGATTAATAGTTGACATGCCAATGATGGAAACACGGAAAGAAAATTTTTTAGTAATCCTGGCTTGTGTGCTGAATTAACAGGTATCGATAGAAATGTTATTGAGAGATGTGCAACAATATTGCAAGCTTTGTCTTCAGGGTATAAGATAAATGTCGCGAAATTTAGGAATTATGCTCTGGATACTGCTAAAGAGCTGACAAAGCAGTATTCGTGGTACTACCTTCCACCTTCAGTCCATAAAATTTTAATTCATGATCCTCATGTTATCCAGAATGCACTGGTATAGCATGGAGAGCTTTCTGAAGAAGTCTCTGAGTCTAGGAATAAAGATATAAAAAAATTAAGACCCCAGCATACGCGTAAAACTTCACGCATTTCAACAAGTACTAATTTGCTCAATCATTTACTTCTAACTTCGGCCCCTTTTATAACGGAAGAGAGAAAATTGCCAAATAAGAACAAATCTTATCCAAATCGGGTTTTGATTTGCTTGATTAATTTTGATCGATCATCATTAAATATCATATATTAATTGTTTTTTATTATTGTTTTTGGGGCCAATTTGTTTATTTATTATATTACTAGTTAGTTGGAGCTTTTCGGCCGATTGGTGAAAGACAAAAACAAAGTTTTTTTCTTTTCCTCCTACGCGTTTTGATGTTTCTCACATGTTCATCAGGGAGTCTGACTTATTAGTTTTTAAACATAAAATACAAAGGCTACAATCTAAGATATTAAGATCAATATGCCGGGCGCCTTGGTACGTGAAAAATTCCGCTATACACAGGGATCTAAAGATTAACACAGTTATTGAAGAAGTAAAAAATATACAAACTAACTACGCCACAAGACTAGGCAATCATCCAAACATTCTGGCTAAAAGCCTGTTAGAACAGATATACCCCAGGCGGTTAAAGAGAAAGGATATCCAGCTAAATTGTGACCAAGGCTAGAGCCACTAAAATTAAAACTTCGATAGCCTATCCTATTAGGCCGTAAAACCACTAAATTACAAAAAGCAGCTTACTGAAATTCCTTCCATTCAGAAAGCTACAGCAGCATTTACTAATACACATATATAACATATGTATTTATATGATTGTGTTCCGGACGAGCCTATCCCATTAGGCCGTAAAAATTCCTAAGTTAATACACGCAGCTTATTGGAACTCCTTCCATTTCGAAAGCTGCAACAGCACTTACTAATGCAACACACGATTGTGTCATCGATAAGCCTGTCCTGTCAAGCCGTATGAACTTTTAATACTATACAATCAGCTGCTTGGAATTCCATTCCATGCCATTCCGACGGCATAAATACATACGTGATGAAAATGAATAACATAATGAACGAATATAAAATAAAATAACGTACATACTCTTAGTAAAAACAAAAACATTCACATACACATAATAAATGTATTCTTAAGTATTTATTTTATATCAAATAAAATTTTCATCCATATGTTATGTGAAGCAGTGGCAACGAATAACGTCATTGTATTCTAGGTTAAGATTCTATAAAAATTGTCATATTCTCCAAGAATGATACAATAAAAACTATATCCGAAAAAAAAACATAAAACGAAAAAACAGAAAACCAAATGTATTAAAAATTTGTTTCACATACATCCGTATGTACATACATACATATGTTCATATGTAAAAAACATTAACAAAAAGAACATAATTCTGCAATAAATTTTTTAAACATTATACTCACTTACATTTAACATATCTTAATAGTGTCTGAATAGCACATATTTTTCACTAAAAGTTTGCAAACACACAACATTAGACTTTTAGATTTTTTTTTTATAAAATAACTGAAACGACATTTATACATTTAAACTATAGACTTTGCCCGGCGGTTCTTCCATTAATTGTCAATGCTGTCACATAAGCGCATTTTATATTGTCCACATCTTCTTTATAATTTATTGCTTTGTCTATTTTCTGTTGTATTCGTAAACTTTCCAGTGTCATTCTCTTCTTTTCTCTTCTTTCAACGTCCAAAATTCGCGTATTGTCAAAATCTGCTGTGTGGCCTTTCTTCGTCAAGTGCTCTGCTAGCGTTGTTGATGTTTTCTTATTCCTTGCGTCTAATTTGTGTTCGTTTATTCTTACGCCTAGTGATCTCTTTGTCGTTCCAATATATATTTTATTTCATTGCTCTCCTTCTTTCCCATTGCAACTAATTTCATATACAACGTCGTTTTGTTGCTCTATCTTAATTTTGTCTTTGGCCTTGTGACCGCCGTGGTGCAATGGGTAGAGTGCTCGCTTGCTATGCCAGAGGTCTCGGGTTCAATTCACGGTCCGAGCCACACACCAAATCAATTTTTCTAATTAGTAAAAATCCAATTATTGGGGTTTTTAAAAGCAGCGGTCACCTCTCGGCAGTGGGCGGCATACCCTCCGAGAGTATTTCTGCCATGAAAAAGCGTGGTTTAGTGTTTTGTTTGGTTTGTATGCAAATTTGATGTTGTTGTTTTTGGTTATTTTTTCTAATTGTTTGCCGCCTGTTAGGTTTGGTATGTATGTTATTCCTGTATATATATTTTTCTCTTCTTCTTTTTTCTGCTTTGTGGTTTTTTGTATGCCGTTTATTTTTTCAATTGTTGTTTTTGTCTATGCGTCTATCAATGCATTAGGGTATCCATTTTTTTGCAGAATATTTTTAATTTTTGGATTTTTTGTATTCGCTATCACTCAAACTTAAAACTTTTTGTATAAAACCTATGGCTGTGTTCTTTTTTTGGGTCCATAGATGGTTTGAGTGATAATTTATCATTCTGGAGGATGCGACGGATTTCGAGTACCAGTTTATTCTTAATTTTGAGTCAGATTTTATCTCAATATCTAGGAAGGGAAGCTTTTTTTGTTCTTCTATTTCTATTGTAAACTGGATTTTTGTGTGTTGTCTATTTAGGCGAGGCGCCTTTTTCGAATGAAGAAAAGGAAGGCCGAAAGGCGCAAGTGTGAAGAGCTTGAGATGCTGGCGGGTAGGAATGATGTTCGAAAACTTTATCAAAAAGTAAGGCGGATGACTGAAGGTTTCAAGACCGGGACAAATGCCTGCCGGAATGATAACGGCGATCTGGTAACTGATGTCCAAAGTGTACTTAAGTTGTGGAGGGATCACTTCTCATCCCTGCTAGATAACGGCGACAGTGAAATTGCGGAAGGAGATGTTCGACCCGAATCCCCAATAGCAGATGATGGTAGGAATGTTCTACCACCCGATCATGACGAAGTGCGAATAGCAATGTCTCGGCTTAAAAATAACAAAGCCCCGGGAGCTGACGGCTTGCCAGCCGAGCTATTCAAACATGGCGGCAAAGAGTTTATAAGGAGCATGCATCAACTCCTATGCAGAATATGGAAGGACGAGCGCATACCGGACGATTGGAACTTAAGTGTGCTCTGCCCAATCCATAAAAAAGGAGACTCCACAGTACGCGCCAATTATCGTGGGATAAGCCTTCTAAATATCGCATATAAGGTCTTAACAAGTGTATTGTGCGAAAGACTGAAGCCCACCGTCAACAAGTTGATTGGACCTTATCAGTGTGGCTTCAGACCTGGTAAATCTACCATCGACCAGATCTTCACAATACGCCAAATCCTGGAAAAAACTCATGAAAAAGGAATCGACACACACCATCTTTTTGTCGATTTTAAAGCCGCTTTTGATAGCACGAATAGGAATTGCCTATATGCCGCAATGTTTGAATTTGGTTTCCCTGCTAAACCTATACGGCTATGCCAAATGACGCTGACTAACACCACCAGCACCGTCAGAATTGGGAAGGACCTCTCCGCGCCGTTCGAGACCAAACGGTTTCAGACTCCCTTTCGTGTCACTTCTTTAACTTGATGCTAGAAAAGATATACGAGCTGCAGAACTTCACCGTGCAGGAAGCATCTTATACCACAAGAGTGTTCAACTGCTGGCGTACGCCTGGCATTGGCACTAACACGCGCCGTATGTTCTGCCTTCTCCAAGCTGGATAAAGAGGCTAAGAAAATGGGTTTGACTGTAAACGGGGACAAGACGAAGTACCTCCTATCATCACACAAAGAAACAGCACGCCTTGGCAGGCACGTCAATTTTGATAGCTACAAATTCGAAACTGTTAAGGACTTCGTCTATTTGGGAACCAGCATTAACACCAAAGTTAATGTCTGCACTGAAATCCAAAGAAGAATCACTCTTGCCAATAAATGCTACTTTGGACTAAGTAGGCAATTGAAAAGTAAAGTCCTCTCTCGGCGAACCAAAATCACACTCTACAGGACACTCATCGTTCCACTCCTCATATACGGCGCAGAAGCATGGACTATATCAAAAGCAGATGAGATGGCGCTTGCAGTATTCGAGAGGAAAGTTCTTCGGAGGATTTATGGACCTTTGCGCGTCGTGAGAATGGACGAAGGTGCTCCGGTAAAGAAATTATTTCTGTCGAAACTCGCTGAACGCAGAAGAAAGGGGAGACCTCCACTGCGTTGGGAAGATCAGGTGGACAGTGACGCTGGCTCCCTAGGTATTCCCAAATGGCGCCACGCTGCACGAAACAGAAATAGCTGGCGCGCTATGCTGAATTCGGCCAAAATCGTCTATACGGTTACGTGCCAATTAAGTAAGTAAGTATTTATATGGCGAACTCTACATTTTCAGCCAAAATTAAACTGTAAAACTTTTACTCTCTGAGCAGAAAAATAAAACTCAGAAAATAACTTATTTTCTGATCGAAAAATAAAACTTATAAAATAACTTTTATTTTCTGAGGAAAACTCAGAAAATAATCGTTAAATTTCAACTTTTTGGATGTCACTCATAACCGTTCCGGTCCCTGCCTATAAGTCCTAAAATATTTAAGAGTCTACATATATATCCCCTTACTTATGTATATAAGATTACATGGGGGATAGTGACTAATGTCTGTATTTCAAAATGATTTTGGGACAAAATTCTGGCAAAAACTAAAAAAAATTCTGCGCTGTAAAATCGGCCCGGCGCGGTTAACATGAAACAATAATGGATTTTTTACATGAAATGGGGTGACATGCGATCGTTATCAAAAATATGGCTTTATGTCTCATTTTCGGGAAAAAATTTATGACGTTAAGTCCCATTATATTGAGATTTAATGGCCCGCGGGCGTTATTTCCGCACCGTGTAATTCAAATACAATTTCCGATCATTTTGAAAAACAGAATTTTGATTTTACAGAATTTTTGTATACAGAATTATGAAAAACAGAATTTCGAAAACGGCATTTTGACATACAGTATTTTGCAACACAGAATTTTGAATCCAGAATTTTGGATACAGAATTTTAAATGCAGAATTTTGTCTCATAATCATTTTCTGGCCAACCCATTGGGATAGTGACTAATATCTGTATTTCAAAATGATTTTAGGACAAAATTCTGGCAAAAACTAAAAAAAAATCTGCGCGACTTCATAATTTCGAGTCAAAATTTTGTATTCCAAAATTCTGGATGGACATAATGATGAATGGTCATAATCCTGGAAAGTAAAATTCTGGTTTTGTACAAAAACTCTGGTTGTTTTTATTGTTGAAAATAAGGCACTCATATTCTGATTTTTAAGAAACAAATGTGTAACTCGATTTCCGATTGTGTATATATATTTCCGATTTTGTATATATTTGGAATGAAAAATCGCTGAAGGGTGTACTACGCAGAAGGACATCACCGTGGCGGCAGCCACGGTTAGGGCACAGGTCCGGACGCAAGGCGTATCCCAGGGTTAATTTTTATAAGCGCGGCCGAAGGCCGCCAACGCAGAAAAGTGTTCTGCGCAAAAGCACTGTGGACCGGGCCATACAATTTCTTCCCAAAAGTGGGGTTAAGGGCGGCATTTTTTCAACTTTAAATGCATATATTTGGGAAACTATAGGCCTCCGAACTGTACCGACTTCAGATATAGGATCGGGTCGCTGCCACGCCCCCCTGTAAAATCGGCCCGGCGCGGTTAACTTACTAAACAGCTGATTATTTAATTTTGTATACTATAATTATCCCTTTTAAAGAGTACTTCTGTAAAATAAATCTTTATTATCGAACCATGTTGCCAGCAACATTTTGACAGGCAAATGCATTTTTGTTGACATAAAAGAGGGCGACATGATACAATAATGGATTTTTTACATGAAATAGGGTGCCATGCTATCATTATCAAAAATATGGCTTTGTCTCATTTTCGAGAAAAAGTTTATGACGTTATTTTTTGGCCTTTAAATAATAATCTAAATGTTGTTACTCGAGCTCTAGGCCACTTGCACATATGTATATGAAACAAATTTGCCAGTCTCTCATATGTGTTGAATTGTATTTTTTTTATTATTTTGTCGATATTTCGGTCTCAGTTTGAGACCATCCTCAGGAATTATTCACTGCATGTGTACCTGGGCGGGTTAGGGGCATGCCACATGAGGGTGTGGCCAGTTTCGCTTATTTGATAATTCCAACCCGGCAAGTTGTACGTAACAAGCTTTACAACCGAAAGCCATCCAATTTCTGCTGGAGTTCCACAAGGTAGCCTTCTAGGGCCTGTATTATACTTAATTTACACAAGCGATCTGCCAACTAACGCGAGCCTTGTCACGTCTACCTTCTCAAATGATACGGCTATACTGAGTGTGCACGCAAATCCCGCAACTGCTACTATCCAATTGCAGAGACACATAAAAACTTTAAAAGAATGGCTTACTACGTGGAGAATTAAGGTCAACGAATCTTAATGTGTACAAGTAACTTTTAGCCTATAAAAATACACATGCCCACCAGTCTCAATAAATGGGAAAATAATAACTCAGAAAGACTTCGTTACGTACCTTAGAGTCACACTGGATAGAAGAAAGACTTGGAAAAATCACATTGACAAAAATATTATGCAATCCAAGTTGAAAATAAGCCATCTGCAATGGTTAATTGGTCAAAGTTCCAGACTGGGATTAGATAATAAGATATTAATATTCAATATGGTTTTAAAACCAATGAATGTATGGAATTCAACTATGGGGCTCAGCATCGAAATCTAGCGTAGAAAGAATTCAAAGTCCAAGATATTAAGAACAATATGCAAAGCTCCTTGGTATGTAAAAAATTCATTTATACATAGTAACCTAAAGATGAATACGGTGACCGAAGAGATAGAGAAAATGCAACCAAATTATGCGAAAAGATTAGCCAACCATCCTAATTCACTAGCAAAAAGTCTCCTAAAGCAAAACTATCCTAGGCGGTTAAAGGATGTAAACCTCAATTGTGCATAAGGTCAAAAACGCCAAAAATTCTACCCGAGAAATTTTTTTTTTAAGTTTATTGTATGAAATATGTCCTAATATGAAGCATTATTATGTAAAGTGTATGGTAACACTATCTGTCAAAGAGCTGAAAGTGTGTACATGTGATTTTTTTCCATTTAAAAAAATTAAGATCAGAATTGAAAAAATAAAAAAATATCATCGTCTGAAAAAATGGTAAGTAATTTTGTTTCCACTGATTTTTTTTTGCCTATTTCGACTCACGTGTTAAGAAAATATGCATTTTTGTTAAATAAGGGCTTGTGAAGAGTATAAAGCATTCGGAAGGCATCTTTTATTAAAAAAATATCGGGGCGAAACTTTTGTGTAACGTGGCAGTGCAAAATACCATATTCTTTTTTTTGCGTAAATTAACGCTATCCAATAATGCCATGAAATACATTACTAAATATGGAATTTCATGAAGTTTTAGTAGAAGCAAACAAACATTTAATAAAAAATTTTGTTAGGAATTAAAAAGTGATATAAAATGTGTAACGTGGCAGTGCTATTACTAAAAAATTATACGTTTTCAAATTTACAGGCTCGTGTTAGTAAAGCCGAACAAAATAAAAATTATATTGCGAAGCTAAAGGAGGAGGGAAAACACGACGGATACAAACGGAAAAGAGCTGCTAAAATGAAATTGTATAGGGAATCCAAAAAAAAAAATAAAGAAAATGAAATGACCGCTAAAAGTCGCGATGTGAAAAAATATATTTGTGACGAAACTGGGGAAAATATCTTACTACCAACTCGACACATGACTTTAACAATTAGGGAAGCATGTGGAATATTTAACGAGGAGCAAGAAACATCAGGAAAGGGTACATATGTATTAATTTTTTTTGCATTGTCATTGAATAATTTATGATTAAATAAACGTGTTGCGTTACACATATATTTTGCGTTTATTTATCTTGTACAACTAATAGTTGTCACCAAATTCAATTAAAATTCGTACGTGTAACGTGGCAGTGATTTTTTGTAACGTGGCAGTGCTCAAGTTTACCTTCACAAAATGTCTTCAAATGCATTCATACGCAAAGTAAAGTCATCTGCTTATGAATTTACCTTTTATCCACGACATATTGAAGAAAAAGCCAAATCGGTTTGGTAAATTCGCAGATTTTTTACAAAATATAGAGTAACCTCGGAACACGCTTCCAAAATTGTGTAACGTGACAGTGCAACTAAATTTGGTATAACTCTAATGCTATAACAGTTGCGAGGCAATGTAAATACTAAAATTGTTGGCTTTGGAGAATCTCAAAATCTACCTTTAGTAGAACATTATTTAATAATATAGCTTCAGAGATATGAGGTAAAATAGCGTACGAATGTAACGTGGCAGTGGAAAATGTTGACCATAAGATCATATTCATCAGATCGAAAGTAACTTTAGATAATGACGAACGTTGCCGAAGCGACCGACCAACGCACATCGCGATGAACGTCACCCTAACCCAGCGGGTTAAGGGGCTTAGAATATACCCGTGGTAAGGAATGCCTGTCGTAAGAGGCGACTAAAATCCACCGGCCTAGAAGGTTGATTATGGCCAAAAAAATCGTTCGCACGACAGTCGGGCTTGTGTCAGAAGGGACTAGTACCCGAGCGTACCGGATTTATCCGGCAAAGGACTGTCACATCCCCTACACTCCCCAAAACCTTCGGGGAGTGTCTTGGTGGCTACAACAACAACAACAACAACCTGAACGTCACCTATTCCCTGGCGTTCATCGCACAGGCTAGTGGAGATACCGCAAAATACAATAAACGTCGCCGAAGCGTCCGACCAACGGCCATCGCGATGAACGCACCTAGTCCCTGTCGTTCATCGCACGGGATAGCGTAATTACCGAATAATACAATAAACGTCGCCGAAGCGACCGACCAATAGCCACGACAGCCGGTTCTACGTACCGGAACGACTCGGGGTTTCCCCGACCAAGGTCTGTCATTTCGGTCTAACCCTGTTTAGACCGACCTGCAATGCTCACAAACTGCATGCCCTGGAGCAATGCCTTGCAGCAGGATTGCTCCAAAAACTTCTACTAAAAGCGAGTATTGAACCCTACCCAGGCCCCACCATATATTACTGCTGCGTGTGTCACAAAAAACTCCACCCAAATGCAACATCGGTAAGATGCAATCAATGCAATGGGTGGAGTCACTTAAAAGTCTGCTCAGGTCTGAACACGCATAGACAGTTGTCAAACAACTTTGTTGCCCCATGCTGCCTACGCACCACGCTACAAACAGCAACGACAACCACCACAACGACAACATCACTACGAACAACAACAACAGCAACAACAACTCACAACTACGAACTTCGCAGTAGGCAAGCTGGGAACAATAACAACAGCAACACCATACCACCGTCCAGACCTGAGCGACTCAGGGCTGATAACAACACCCAGCCAGCAGCACCCCCTACCCTCTGCTCGGTGTGCCGGTCCAGAATACCAAGAAATGTGACATCAGTCAAATGCAACTCATGCCTTGGCTGGTGCCACTTTCGTAGGTGCTCTGGACTGCGCACAACGAGCGCCTGGACTGCAGCATTTACGGCACCAAGCTGCACCACAAGGCAGACAACAACACCTGGGGCACAAACCCCAATGACGCAACAAACATTTACGCCAGCCGGTAACATGCTGCAGTCCCTAACCCCGAGGGTTAACATTACCCCCCCTAGTAACTTCAGACTTCTGCAGCAACGGCCTCGCAGGAAAGATCGCAGAGATAACCGACTTTATGGACAGACACGGTGTCCCTATAGCAGCGGTCCAAGAAACAAAGCTGCCACGTAGCTCAACACTAGTCAGCCACGCTGGCTACAACATACACCGGAAGGACCGCGCTCGAGGAAACGGTGGCGGCCTAGCGTTCATAACACACAATACCGTGCAATATCGTATTATCGATCCAGATATCGACCAAAGGGATACTTCCCTAGAATGTCAGGGAATAGCGTTCCAATCTGGCGATGTCGTGCTTGAGATATTCAATGTTTATATACCCCCTGTCACCTGCTGCCTCATATCTGCCAATAGATCGGAGGGGGCAATATCTCGCAGAAAAGATAGACGATTCGACATTCTGCGCGGTGAACGATGAGGCCCCCACCAGGATTATTGGAAATTGCAGCAGCTCGCCTGACATCACAATAGCTAGCGCAGGTCTGATAAACAGTGTCAACTGGCGACCGACGCTGACCCTAGCATCAGACCACCTTCCCAAAATCATCTCAATAGAGACACCGACTGACTATTACAACAAACAAACAGACATACAATAACTTTAACAAAGCGTACTGGGACAATTACATAAGACATACACAGAGCATCTTCGGCGCGCTGCCCGCACCTACGGATGTGCTCAGCGGTGAGAAAACGTTCCGCAAGGTCATTGCCAAGGCTTCTGCACGCTTCATTCCGGCTGGACGGATCCCTGAGATCCGACGAGACCCCCGCATTAAGGACCTCAACAAGGAAATTCGGTCACTGGAGGATAAGCACAAACGGCAGAAGTGGACAGAGCACCTCAGAACCTGCAACCTCTCTAGTGGAGTGAGCAAGCTCTGGAGCACCGTGAAAGCCTTATCCAACCCGACAAAACATAAGGACAAAGTGTCCATAGCCTTTGGAGGCAATGTAGAGTCGGACCCGAAGAAATGCGCGAACCATTTTAGTCGGAAATTTTTACTGCATCCTCCGGGGGATAAGGCCAAACGTCGAATTTTCAGACGGATGCGCAAACTGCCAAACAAAGACGCATACCTTGCTCTCTCACCTACGGAGATTCAGGAAGTCATAAAGAAGGCCAAAGCCTCCAAATAAGTCGGACCAGACGGCATATCCATGTTGATGCTAAAACACCTCGGACAGAATGGAGTAAGATTCCTAACGGAGGTCCTCAATTTGTCTTTGACCACCCTTGTCATTCCCAATATCTGGAAAATGGCAAGGATGGTCCCTTTACTTAAACCGGGGAAGCCAGCCAATGTAGGAGAATCATATCGACCGATATCCCTCCTCTCCCCGGTTGTAAAGACACTTGAGGCCGCTTTACTACCATATATTAACGGATATTTATGGACCTTTGCGCGTTGGCGGGGCGAGTATCGGCGGAGATTTAACGATGAGCTGTACGAGCTTTACACAGACATCGACACTGTTCAGCGAATAAAGATCCAGCGGCTGCGTTGGGCAGGTCATGTCGTGAGAATGGACGAAGGCGCTCCGGCCAAGAAAGCATTTCTATCGAAACCCGCTGAATGCAAAAGAAAAGGGAGACCTCCACTGCGTTGGGAAAATCAGGTGGACAGCGATGCTGCCTCCCTAGGTGTTCCCAAGTGGCGCCATGCTGCACGAAACAGAAGCAATTGGCGCGCTCTGTTGGACTCGGCCAGAATCGTCTAGACGGTTAAGCGCCAATCAAGAAGAAGAAGAAGAAGATTAACGGACATCTACGACTGGCCACACATCAACATGGATTCCGGAAAATGCACAGTACAACAACAGCTCTAAACGCCATAAATACACAGATAGTTCGCGGCCTTAACCAGCGACGCCACTGCGAGAGAACGGTCCTCGTGGCACTTGAATTGTCGAAAGCCTTCGACACAGTCAGTCATGCCACCCTAATGATCTAGACATATCGAGCCTCCCGCCGAGGCTGAAAAGGTGGATGGCGAACTATCTGAGTGGTCGACAGGCATCGGTGGACTTCAGGAATGGCACCTCAAAGCCTAGGAGAATAAAACAGGGAGTTCCACAGGGTGGTGTCTTGTTCCCGTTACTATTCAACCTATACATCTCCACACTCCCACCTCCACCCGAAAGAGTTAGTATCATATCCTACGCCGATGATGCTCGATTATGACGTCAGGCACCGACATAAATGACTTATGCTCGAGAATAAACGGTTATATCTCCGACCTTTCCTACTTCTTCACATCGCGCTCCCTTGAACTGCAGCCCTCTAAGTCCTCCGCGACCCTGTTTACGACATGGACGAAGGAGGTTAGGCTAGAACTTGGCATACGAATAGGGAATATACCCAACCCTACCGTAAACAACCCAAAAATATTGGGTGTTACCTTCGACAGCCTAGCTTCCTTCTCCGCACATACGACCGCGATCGCGAATAAGGTTCAAAGTCGCAACAAAATCCTCAAATCGCTAGCCGGCAGCACCTGGGGAAAAGACAAAGAAACCCTTATCGGAACATACAAAGCAATCGGCCGGCCGGTCTTGAACTATGCATCGCCAATATGGTCGCCGGAGACTTGCAGGACAATGGAAGAAACTCCAAGCCTGCCAAAATTCGGCATTACGCACAGCCACGGGTAGTCTACTCATGTCGCCGGAACATCACCTACACCACGAGGCACAGGTCCTCCCAGTTGAGGGTCATAACATCATGCTTAGCAAACAGTTTCTCCTGAGATGCTACCGCAGAGGGCATCCAAACAACCATCAACTGGAGCCCGAACCTCCCCCCCGGCACATCAAAAAACATCTCTTCAATCTCAACCCAGAGATTCAAAAATACATAAATCAACCGCTAGACTCCAAAACATACAGGGAGGCACTGAAGGAGATACACAATGACACAGTCTCCACCTTCGTTTCAACCCGCCCCGCGTACATAATAATTAGAGACCAACCACCAACAATAGCTGCCGAAGAACTGGAGTTGCCCAGAGAAACCGGAGTTATCTTATCGCAATTAAGGTCGGGCTTCTGTAGTAGGCTCAATTCCTACAGGGCCAGAATTGATCCAAACACACCTAACGCATGACACACAGCACCTCTTTGCATGCCGCCTCAAACCAACCAACACCATTGTCCCTCTGGACAAGCCCAAAAGAAGCTGCAACATTCTTGGGCCTTCCGTTAAGTGAAATTGATGACAGTTTGTGAGCAGAACTCGTCGGCTAAGCAGGGATTAGTACCGCTACAACAACAACAACAACCAATAGCCATCGCGATGAACGTCACCTAGTCGCTGACGATCACCGCGCTATGGCTGTACATACAATTGTAAATGAAAACTTTAACTGTTTATCTACTTTTGAGAAAAAAAATATAATAATAATAATAATAATAAATTAATTAATAATAATAATAACCTAGACAAAGATAAACTCACACAGCTAGGTTAATATTACACTCCAAGGTTAATATCAGGGATGGGCATAATGGGATGAATAATTCAATAACGAAAAAATAAAAATAAATTTTTATTCTTCATTCTCATACCCTTGAATAAAGAATAAATTTTTATTCTTCATTCCGGCGCCCTTGAATAAAGAATTTTTTTTTCTTCATTCATAAAAATTTATTCTTCATTCTGATAACCTTGAATAAAAAATAAATTTTTATCTTCATTCTGGTGCCCTTGAATAAAGAATAATTTTTTATTCTTCATTTTGATACCCTTGAATAAGGAATACAAATTTATTCTTCATTCTGATACACTTGAATAAAAAATAAATTTTTATTTTTCATTATGATGCCCTTGAATAAAGAATAATTTTTTATTCTTTATCCAAAATTGGTTAAATAAAATTTTATTTTTCATTCAGATAATTTTGCATAAAAAACAAATTTTTATTCAATCAAATTTATTCCGATATCATTGTAAGTATTAAAAATATAAAATGTTCTTATCAGACTGATACTGATGCATTCTCGGCTGCTTTATTCAAAAATTGCCTATCATTGGCCAAGCCACTAACGCACATCTTTAACAAATCCCTTTCTGCAGGCCTATTTATAGATGACTGGAAACGTACATCAATCACGCCAACCTATAAAAGTGGTAATAAATGCGATGTCGAAAATTATAGACCGATCAGCAAGCTGTCTTCGGTGGCTAATGATTTTCGAAAATATAATTAAGACCAAACTTTATTTTAATAATAATAATGAAATAAATATGAAAATATGAAATATAATGTCAAACAGTTGATATGTCCAAATCAGCATGGGTTTGTTATGGGTAAATCCACAATTACTAATCTTGCTGTCTTTACTGAACATTGTTTCTCAACATTCCGTAATGAATACCAACTAGATGTTATCTACACGGATTTTTCTAAAGCATTTGATGAGATTTCGCATAAAATACTGTTAACAAAACTGGCCTCTATGGGTATCCATTCAGTATTTCTTGATTGGATTAAGTCATACCTACATCGCAAAAGTAGTGATGTGGTCATTGATGGTGTTTCGTCTAAATCATTTATTGCGACTTCAGGGGTTCCTCAAGGTAGTATTTTGGGGCCATTATTCTTCATTCTTTTTATAAATGATATTAATTCCTGCTTTAAATATGCTCAATTTCTTCTTTATGCTGATGATCTGAAAATTTATTTGGAAATCAAAAATTATGATGACACATCAAAATTACAATCCGACATCAATAAGCTTAATGCCTGGTGTGCAAATAATAGTATTTTTATCAACATCAAAAAGTGTCACAAAGTAACCTTTTCAAAGTTGAAAAACCCTATTATGTCAACTTATTCAATAAATAATATCTGCTTGGACTCGGTTAATGAGATAAAGGATTTGGGAGTACATTTTGATTCAAAACTCACTTTTATTACGCACTTAAATAGAGTGATAGCGGACGCATTTGCTATGCTTGCATTTGTGAGACGAAATTCCAAAAATTTTACTGATCCTTACACACTAAAGGTTTTATATTCAGCATTTGTTCGCTCTAAAGTAGATTATGCATCTTTTATATGGAGACCCCATCATTTAATTCATATAAATCGTTTGGAAAAAGTACAGAGGGTATTCATACGATTTGCCTTGCGCTCTTTAAACTTTAATGAACCCTTGCCCTCTTATTCTTCTCGGTGTCAACTAATCAGTCTACCTACTTTGCGTAATAGAGCAGTTATTCAGGCTATCTCGTTTTTAATGGGCATAGTGATAGGGAATGTTGACTGTCCCTCAATTCTTGAGAATATACATTTCTATATTCCCAGTCGGAATTTCCGTAATTTTAATGTTTTCAGAGTTGGCTTAAGCAGAACGGTATACAGCGCAAATGCACCATTAAATAGAACTATGTCTGAGTTTAACTATTTCTCAGGTTTCTTAGATATTGACTTTACTGATCCGATATAGACTGCTCTTGAACTGAACACATATCTTGCACGCACTTAACTTCCGGTTTACCTTTATATTTAAGTGAAACTTTTGTATATGTATACGCATATCTCATTCAATTTTTCGTTTTCTGTTATATTTTTACTATGTATTTATTCAGATCATAAATTTATACTTATTTGTTATATTAAATTCCGCTTAAATGTCTGTGTAAATATGAACTATTTTAGACATCAATAAATAAATAAATACATATATACATACATATGTAAGTTAAGTTATGTCTACTGTATCGGTAAAATTACTGTTTTGGTAAAGAAAATAATAACACTGGATCACAAAATGAAATTTTTTGTCTGTACTTTGGACGTGACTATCCTATCTATATGTAAAATCGGTCGCTGATTCCGAAAATCGGGTTCATTTTTAATTCTATGGGAAGGTTTTTGAGATATCGGCAATTTACCGTTATTTGGCCAATGGGTCCACTTAATCCAGTATATCTCTTTAACACAGTGAGTTATCTTCCTTAGGGTGACACCAAACGAAAGAAAATTAACTTGAAAGAGTTTTTAGTGCTTAGCACGAAATTTTTATTTTTAATTCAATTTTTTAATTGTTGGGGTAAGTGGAAAAAAAATTCAACAACTATTTACAGCGAAGGTTGAGTGTATAGCTATTTCACGAAAAACCATTTTCGATCATCAGCACTCTTTTCGGAAGTGGATGCACCGGGGATTGAACCCGAGTCCATTCCAACTTCAGCCGCAATGACCCAACGGATAAACACACTCGGCCATTGAGACTCTGTGCAAGCTGTTGGATTTTCCCCACTTTTGCCTTTTTCATTTTCAACATTAACGTTAGTGTGTATATGCTTTTGCATATATTCTCCACAAACGTGCTGAATTTTTGTTGTAGGCAGTTCGCAATGAACATTGTTGTTGGTATTTATTTTATGTATATACCAAACAACGTTAACAATTTTACTTGAAAGAGTTTTTAGTGCTTAGCACGAAATTTTTATTTTTAATTCAATTTTTTAATTGTTGGGGTAAGTGGAAAAAAATTCAACAACTATTTACAGCGAAGGTTGAGTGTATAGCTATTTCACGAAAAACCATTTTCGATCATCAGCACTCTTTTCGGAAGTGGATGCACCGGGGATTGAACCCGAGTCCATTCCAACTTCAGCCGCAATGACCCAACGGATAAACACACTCGGCCATTGAGACTCTGTGCAAGCTGTTGGATTTTCCCCACTTTTGCCTTTTTCATTTTCAACATTAACGTTAGTGTGTATATGCTTTTGCATATATTCTCCACAAACGTGCTGAATTTTTGTTGTAGGCAGTTCGCAATGAACATTGTTGTTGGTATTTATTTTATGTATATACCAAACAACGTTAACAATTTTACTTGAAAGAGTTTTTAGTGCTTAGCACGAAATTTTTATTTTTAATTCAATTTTTTAATTGTTGGGGTAAGTGGAAAAAAAATTCAACAACTATTTACAGCGAAGGTTGAGTGTATAGCTATTTCACGAAAAACCATTTTCGATCATCAGCACTCTTTTCGGAAGTGGATGCACCGGGGATTGAACCCGAGTCCATTCCAACTTCAGCCGCAATGACCCAACGGATAAACACACTCGGCCATTGAGACTCTGTGCAAGCTGTTGGATTTTCCCCACTTTTGCCTTTTTCATTTTCAACATTAACGTTAGTGTGTATATGCTTTTGCATATATTCTCCACAAACGTGCTGAATTTTTGTTGTAGGCAGTTCGCAATGAACATTGTTGTTGGTATTTATTTTATGTATATACCAAACAACGTTAACAATTTTACTTGAAAGAGTTTTTAGTGCTTAGCACGAAATTTTTATTTTTAATTCAATTTTTTAATTGTTGGGGTAAGTGGAAAAAAATTCAACAACTATTTACAGCGAAGGTTGAGTGTATAGCTATTTCACGAAAAACCATTTTCGATCATCAGCACTCTTTTCGGAAGTGGATCGTCAATATTTCAGAAACTATAAGAGCTAGAGAAAAATGTTATAGGAGCCGTGAAAAGGAAATTTAATTTTCTTTCGTTTGGTGTGACCCTAAGGAAGATAGCTCACTGTGTTAAAGAAATATACTGGATTAAGTGGACCCATTGGCCAAATAACGGTAAATTGCCGATATCTCAAAAACCTTCCCATAGAATTAAAAATGAACCCGATTTTCGGAATCAGCGACCGATTTTACATATAGAAAGGATGGTCGCGTTCAGAGTATTTTTTGGCTGTAGAGCAGTGTAATCTAAAAAATATGTATCTTTTACATTTTGAAATGTAAAATTTTCAAAAGGAAAAAATTCAGAATAAAATTTGTGACGATCACGACGATCACTTTTTCAATTTAAATATAATTTTAAATAACACAAATTTTTAATTGGCGCCGGAGCAGGGACAGCTGAAAATTTTTAATATCTTTATTTAAAAGGACTATAACGTTCAATTTTGAAGATATAAGGATCAGCGGTTAAAACATTTAATTTAGTGGATTTAAAAAAAAGCCAAACAAGGAAGGATAATTCCAACAAAGCGGCAAAAAAAAATTAATTTAAAAGAACAATTTATTAAATTTTATCCACTAATTTGAACGATAACAAAGAAGAAAATTAAAATATATAATTGCTAAATAGAATCCTGATATTTACAGAAAGATAATCAAAAAAAAAGATACAAAAAATGCATATGGAAGTGTTACCACAATATTAACGATAGCAACGGAAACTAAAATTATATGACCAAATACAATAATAACAATTATTAAAATAAGCTTTTACTTACAATAAAACAACAGCGAGAGGAATAATGCAGCATAATTTTTAACAATCAACTTCGAGCTTTGACGAGAAAACTAATATAAACAACAACATCAACAACCGGGGTGGACTACTAAATTTGTGAGTACTTTTGTATAATAGCTAAAATTTTAATCGTGATTATTTTTAATTAATTTAATTTGCCCCAAAAATATTAATTAAGAGAAAACAATATGAGTGTCTCTAGGGAACAAATAATTGAAATTATTAATTCAGCTAATAATAAGACTAAGCAAGAAATTGCTGAAAAATTAGAAGCAAGCGAACTTGCAAGACAAGATTTAGCTTCTAAAATAGATCAACTTACGTTGGCTCTTAATCGTTTGGAAGTACCAGTTGTAGAATCCCTTTCACCGGTTACAATAAATCCTTTAATTGAATCGGGAAATTGTAGCCTTGATTTAATTAAATCTTTACCTGAGTTTAGTGGTGATGCTTCTAGTTATCCGGCCTGGCGTTCTGCTGCTAATTTTGCAATAAAATATTATAAAGAGGGATCAGAAAAGTACTACGTAGCAATGGGAATTCTCAGAAATAAAATTATAGGGTCAGCTAATTCTACGTTATCATTTAATACTATCCTTAATTTTAAAGCTATCATGTCAAGACTTGATCAAATTTATGCAGACAAGCGACCTATTTATGTTTTGGAAAATGAAATGAGTATTCTTAGGCAGGGAAAACTTTCAATTGTAGAGTATTATGGCAAAGTAGAGTAACAGTTGACGTTGATAATTAATAAACAAATAATGACACATACAGGAAATGATGAAGCAATAGATGCACTTAATGAAAGAGCAAGGGAAAATGCATTGCGTGTTTTTATTTCGGGACTTCGTAGACCTATATGTGATATACTTTTTTCTTCAAAGCCGAAGGATCTTTCAACGGCTTTAGCTATCGCCCAAGAACTGGAAACTAATCATAAACGATATGATTTTGCTAATACGTATGCTATCGGTAATTTTATAAAGCCAAGTAAAGTACGATTAGAAACACCTCAGAAAAAAATTTTACAGGAAAGTAAATTCCCAAAAGCCAATTTTAATGATCAACCAGTTCCAATGGAAGTTGATCCTGGTTCGTCATTTTTTAGAAATAGAACTTCTTTTCAAAATAAACATTCTCAACGTTATCGTGGTATGAGCTTTGCTCAACCGACAACTAATTTTACTTATAAACAACAGGAGTTGCCTCAACGAGGAGTATCATTTAAGCGCTATCATGAACAATCAGGTTCTTTTCAAAACCCACAACAACAAGTACAACGTGTGAATCATATGTCGGAAAAGGACATAGCTTGTGCTGAAGTTTACTGTAGTGGACATGACAATAATATTGATCATGGTAATGATAATTATGATGAATATAGAAGCGAAGTTTCAGATTATGAAGAGGAAATTAATTTTTTAAACTAAATTCGCTCCTGCCATTTATTACGAAAAAGACATCAAATGGAGCTTCGTGTTTTAATTGATACTGGTACATCTAAAAGTTATATAAAAGATTTTTCTTTTCTTCGTGGTGTTAAATTACTGGAAAAAACTTTTAGATTAAAATCAATAAATGGAATTAATTTGATAAATAAATATTGTTTGATTAATATACTTGACCATACATCAAAATTCTTTTTGTTAAAAAATTTAAGTACAATTGATGCAATAATTGTGTATGATTTTCTTAAAGAGATTGATGCAAAAATAGATATAGAAGCTGGATTATTATATTATACTAGCCGGACCCGTGAGCATCTTGCGCAAAAAATAACAAAACATACGTGGCGCCAGTCGGTATGGTTTGTGCTGTCACGCCCATTTTAAAAAACTTATTATTTATTTGGTTTGGTGGACCTTATGGAACTTTCAATGAATTGCCTATATGTTTGACAAAGATATCGCATAAAATTTTTTTATTTTCCCTATATAGGTATGTATGTGCAATATATTTTTATATATTTTATATATATTTTTATGTGCGTATATGTGGTTCTTGCCGACTTGGGTAATTTTTTTCCACACGTTTGCCTTGGCTTAATCGATTTATCTGCTACAGTTCCTGAGTTTTGAATTATAAATCTTTGAAAATTTGCTCCTATTGGCCCATTTTTCAAAATTTCAGCACGTTTCCTCATAACGGCATAACGTCATTTCATCACTCGGGCTTTATTAGTGACTGAATTATCATGTTTTACGTGTTTTTCGAAATACACACATACATATGCCTTATTTTCAACCCCAACTTTCTCTGTTCCCATTAGAATCTGTGTACCAAATTTCATTAAAATATTTCTATTTTTGCGCATTAAAATATTTCTATTACGGCCGGACGGACGGACATGGTTCAATCATTTTTTTCATCCTGATCGTTTTGATATACTCGTATATATTAAGGTGGAGTGAAAATTTTTTTTTGGAAATTCAATTTGTTCCAAAGCCAGAACGGTACCTTTCTAGCCCAGTAATAAGCCTTTAAAATTTTATTGACCTACTCGCATGTTTAGAGGTGCCCCCAGCCCCACAAAGTTGAAAAAATAGCACGATCTGGTACAAATTTGAAATTTCTACAATTATGAAATCAAAAAAACGAAGTATGAGGATTGATAAACAGGCTAAGTTGAGTATAAAAGTGAATTTTTTTTGGAAACAACAACAACCAAAGTTATTAAAGGTCAAAGTTTATATTATGCATTTTTTAAATTGCAATTACTTAAAAAATACTGAACCGATTTCAAATATTTTTATACCATTCGATAGGTATTTTGATTCCCTTTAATTTGATGTACATTTTATGTGGGTTTCATAACACTCCCCGCTGCGGGGGTAAACCCGCCTTTTACCCCCCTTACTTTTCATGTAAAGTACCACGCCCAATAAAACATCGTTTCGCATGCATAGCTAATTAATACCTTTAAAACGATGCCTTACTTATTAATTTTGGTCAATTATGCGAGCAGAAAAAGGGATATTTATAAAACACCATTTAGAAATAATATATATGATTATATTATATTATTATATTATATTATATTATATTATATTATATTATATTATATTATATTATATTATATTATATTATATTATATTATATTATATTATATTATATTATATTATATTATATTATATTATATTATATTATATTATATTATATTATATTATATTATATTATATTATATTATATTATATTATATTATATTATATTATATTATATTATATTATATTATATTATATTATATTATATTATATTATATTATATTATATTATATTATATTATATTATATTATATTATATTATATTATTATATTATATTATATTATAAACTCTATCACTATTGTAGATGATTCTGTTCCAGATCACATTCGTAGTCGATTCCATGAAATGATTAATAATAATGTAAATGCTTTCGCGGATCCAAATCGGGCTTTAACTTACAATACTAATATTGAAGCAACTATTCGCACTACTACAGATGAGGCAATTCATAGTAAAAGTTATCCCTATCCGATGTCGGCTTCTGAATTCATTAATAAAGAAATAAGTGATTTGTTAAAGGATGGTATAATCCGAAAATCTTACTCACCTTATAATTCACCAATACATATTGTAAATAAAAAGGGTTTAGATGAGAATGGAAAGCAAAAGTTGCGTATGGTGATTGATTTTAGAAAGATTAATGATAAAACAATATCAAATAGATATCCCATACCTGACATTTCTGTTATTTTGGCAAACTTAGGGAAATCGCGGTTCTTTTCAACTTTAGATTTAAAATCTGGTTTTCATCAAATTAATTTATGTGAAAAAGATAGGCAAAAAACGGCTTTTAATGTGAACAATGGAAAATATGAGTTTTGTCGAGTTTTGG
Organism: Urophora cardui; assembly: GCA_960531455.1. Taxonomy (NCBI): domain Eukaryota; kingdom Metazoa; phylum Arthropoda; class Insecta; order Diptera; family Tephritidae; genus Urophora; species Urophora cardui. The sequence goes on along the minus strand of OY482672.1, from coordinate 93,104,996 downwards.
CGCAATTGATGATGTATAGCGTGAAGAAATAGGTAAAACTTGCTATGTTTATATTGATGATATTATTATTTTTTCACCCGATGAAGAAGCGCACATTAGACATGTTGACAAAATTTTGAAATTGTTTCGTCTGAGAAGTCAAAATTGTTTAAGACAGAGGTTGAGTTTTTAGGATTTTTAGTATCTCAAAATGGAATTCAAACTTGTCCGCGTAAAGTGAGTGATATAATAAATTACAAAACTCCAGAGACATTACGTGGTTTGCGCTCTTTTCTCGGTCTTGCTGGATATTACCGCAGGTTTGTCAGGGATTACGCTGCAATCGTTAAGCCATTAACAAAATATTTGCGTGGCGAAAATGGTCACGTTGATGCAAAAAAATCTAAAAACGTTAAAATTAATTTTGATTCGGAAGCAATGTCTGCGTTTGTTAAAATTAAAAAAATACTTGCATCGGAAGATGTAATTTTGCAATACCCTGATTTCAGTCGCCCATTTGAATTGACAACTGATGCCTCATCAAAGGCTTTAGGTGCTGTGTTATCACAAAATAATAGACCGATTACCATGATTTCTCGTACTATTTCTTCAACAGAGCAAAATTATGCTACAAATGAGCGTGAAATGCTAGCAATCGTGTCGTGTGGGCATTGAAAACTCTTCGACATTATTTGTATGGTATTAGGGATATAAAAATTTTTACAGATCATCAGCCATTGATATTTTCTATTTCAGAAAAGAATCCAAAAACGAAAATGAAGAGATGGCGTGCCTTTATTGAAGAGTTTTCGCCAACATTTTATTACAAGCCAGGCAAAGAAAATAAAGTAGCTGATGCGTTATCTCGGCAATTTATTAATAATCATAGTACTACTTTAGAAACGCCACATAGTGAAGATTCTTACACTGATGTAATTAAGACAGTGAAATGTCCCGTAAATCAATTTAGAAATCAGTTTATTTTGTCAAAAGGACAATCATTAGTTAAAACCACGAAAAATATTTTCCAAAATTTTTGTCGTCATACAATAATATTTGATACAATCGAAAATTTATTACGGTGTTTAAAAGACGTTATTAATCCAAATATAACTAATGCAATACATTGTGATCTCAGGACATTGGCAGAAATTCAAAATCATATAGTCTCTTCATTTCCCGGAGTTAAATTTCGACATACGGAATTGTTAGTAATTGATTTGATTAATAGAAATGATCAGCTTGAAACCGCTACTACTGAACACAACCGGCTCATCGTTGTTTATTAGAAAATTTTAAACAAATTTCAAGTGAATATTTTTTCCCCGATATCAAAAAGATATTGAAATCGATTATCGCTAATTGTAAAATATGTTTAGAGAATAAGTATCAGTGTAAGCCGTCAAATTTAGAAATTGGAAAAACACCAATTCCACATTATCCAGGAGAAATTCTACACCTTGATATTTTCATTACAGATAAACAAAATTTTTTAACGTGCATAGATAAGTTTTCAAAATTTGCTATCGTCAAACCTATTGCATCGCGATCTACTTTAGATATTAAATCTGCTCTGCTTGAGATATTGTTAGTATTTCAAAATACAAAAACAATCGTGTCTGATAATGAGCCAGCTTTTCAATCTAATATAATCAGCTCTTTACTGCGAGACAATTATTCAATAAAACAATTTTTCAATAAAACAATTTTTTATTCCTACATTACATAGTGAAACCAATGGACAAGGTGAACGATTTCATTCAACATTAATCGAAATTTGTAGGTGTATGAAAGCTCAACAACAACTAAGTGAGACATCAGATTTAGTATTGTTAGCAACACATAAATATAATAATAGTATTCATTCCACAATTAATGCTAAACCAATTAATGTTTTTCAAAATTTTTCAGCTGATGAATTGAGTGTTGTTAGGGAAAGATTAGTTCAATCACAGGAAAAATTATTAAAAAGATTTAATAAAAATAAGAAAATGAAATTATATCAACCAGGGAAAGAGTTTTTATTAAAAGAAATAAGAGATTGGGGAACAAATTTAATAAAGTTTTTATTAAAAAGTTTGTTGAAAGGGACTTGGGTACCACGGTTCTAATTGAGGGAAAACCAATTCATAAAAGCAACCTTAGATGAATTGTTATTTTTTTTAGTATTTTAAAATAAATCATATCAATTTTGATTGTTTGCAATTTTTATTAATTGTTTACATATTATTATTATAAAATTGCTTAACATTTAAATATGTATGAATATGGAAAATGTTACTTTTAAGTTTTTTAACGGGGACGTTTAAAATTTAAAAGGGGGAGTAGTTAAGTTATGTCTACTGTATCGGTAAAATTACTGTTTTGGTAAAGAAAATAATAATCTAAGAAATATGTATCTTTTACATTTTGAAATGTAAAATTTTCAAAAGGAAAAAATTCAGAATAAAATTTGTGACGATCACGACAAGATCACTTTTTCAATTTAAATATAATTTTAAATAACACAAATTTTTAATTTGTACATTAGTATAAGCAAAATAAGTATGTAGTTTGTTGTTTTCATTATGTTCTGGTTATCGGTTTTTAATGAAATTTGGCGCCGTTCTATTCAAATACAAGGACATTTTCATTTTTAACATAACTTCGTTAATTACAGAGCCAGCGGGTCCCGGACTCGGTAAAGTAATCGGTTCGGACTCGGAAAAGTATTCAGTTCGGTTTTGGAAAAATATTCGGTTCCGACCCGGAAAAAGTATTCGGTTCGAACTCGGAAAAGTATTCGGTTCGAACTCGGAAAAGTATTCGGTTCGGACCCGGAAAAGTATTCGGTTCAGACTCGGGAAAGTATTTGGTTCGGATTCGGGAAAGTATTCGATTCGGACCCGTAAAGTATTCGGTTCGAGCCCGGAAAAGTATTCGGTTCGGACTCGGGAAAGTAATCGGTTTCGGATTTGGGAAAATATTCGGATAAATATTCGGTTGGGACTCGGGAAAATACTTGGTTCGTATTCAGAAAAATATTCGGAAATTCATTTACTTGTGTGACCTGCAAGAATAATTTGAATAACGTGAATAAAAATTTATTCTTTATTCAAAATTATCTGAATGAAAAATAAAATTTTATTTTTTATTCAACCAATTTTGGATGAAGAATAAAAAATTATTCTTTATTCAAGGGCATCAGAATGAAGAATAAAAATTTATTTTTTATTCAAGGGTATCAGAATGAAGAATAATTTTTTATTCCTTATTCAAGGGTATCAAGATGAAGAATAATAAATTATTCTTTATTCAAGGGTATCAGAATGAAGAATAAAAATTTATTTTTTATTCAAGAGTATCAGAATGAAGAATAAATTTTTATTCTTTATTCAATGGTATAAGAATGAAGAATAAAAAATTATTCTTTATTCAAGGGCGCCGGAATGAAGAATAAAAATTTATTTAGTAATGAAACCCACACCCCAACGCAAAACACTAACGAAATGCGAGAAATGACAGACTTACTGAAACAAGTCATGCAATAAATGACAGCAATGATGAGCCTCCTCGTCACCTTCAGGACTAAAAACTGTACATCTTCAACCCGTTGAAAATTATTATTTGGAATGCCAATGGCCTATCCAAACACTTACTTGAAGTGAAAGCTTTACTTCAGATCCATGATTTAGATATACTCCTCATATCTGAAACCCACTTTACTGACAAAAGCTACTTTGAAATACCCAACTACAAGTTTTACCACACAAAACACCCAAGTAACAACGCTCATGGAGGCTCAAGTATCTTGATACGGAAAAGTATTAAACATTACAGCACGAATTCATTCCGTACAAATGCTATACAAGTCACAAATATTGTCATTGAAGACCCGTGCGGCCAGCTTACACTCTCTGCTATCTATAGCCCGCCAAGGCACTCTATCAGTACTGTAGAATATGAAAATTTCTTCAAAACTCTTGGAAATCGATTTCTGGCTGGGGGCGATTACAATGCCAAACACATATTCTGGGGCTCTCGTCTCATTACCTCTAAAGGAAGACAACTATATATGTAATGCTATTAGCAATCTCAATTTAACTCCATTCTCTACAGGAACACCTACTTATTGGCCAACAGATAAAAATAAAATACCCGACTTAATCAATTTCTGCGTGGTGAAAGGCATGCCTTCCTCAGATATAACTTGTAAATCGTGCTTTGAATTGTCTTCCGACCACTCCCCAATCCTGGTAAAAATTGATAAAAATTTTACCCCGGCAGCGGATCAATACAGCCTTTACAATCGGAAGACTGATTGGGATTACTTCCAACACATCATCACGTCTAATCTTGACTTGAAATTAGCGCTGAAATCTGCTGAAGATATAGAGGCAGCAGTCGAACATTTTAACAACTGCATCCAACAAGCTGCGTGGAAATCAACTCCCACCCTCACCAGACAAAAAAGGATAAGCGTTGCCCACAACATAAAAGCTAAGCTCAAAGAAAAGCGACTCGCAAGGAAAAAGTGGCAACAAACCCGTCACCCCGACGACAAGAAACGATTGAATGCACTCACAAAAGAACTCAAAAATATCCTCAAAAATGAACACAACAGACAAGTTGAACAATATCTCAGTAATATTGATGCAACAGTTGCAATTAATTACTCCCTTTGGAAAGCTGCTAGTAAGCTAAATAGGCCGATTCTCTCCAATTCTCCTATACGAATTGAAAATAACGAATGGGCGAAAAGTGACGCAGAGAAAGCAAGTACTTTTGCACGCCACCTAAAATAAGTATTCACCCCACATGATATTGAACCCTCACTAAGCACAAAAACAGAAGTTTCTCATCCAACTGTTTAATGCAGTACTAATAACTGGATTCATAACCCCTCAATGGAGTCGCCTAGATGAAAATGATTCTGAAACTAGGAAAACCCTTGATACGGCAGCAAATTACAGACCCATTAGCCAGCTGCCCGTTGTCTCAAAAGTCTTGGAAGTTATTTTCCTTAAAAACTGCTACCCATAATAGAAGAGCGTAACATTATACCTAATCACCAGTTTGGCTTCAGAAGAGGGCACGGAACAATTGAACAAGTACATAAACTTACCGAGAAAATCTACTCTGCCTTTGAGCTAAAAAAATACTGTACAGCTGCTTTTCTAGACATATCCCAAGCATTTGATCGCGTATGGCACGACGGTCTCCTCTATAAAATAAAAAATACTCTCCCTACAAATTACTTCCTATTTATTAGAGCCCTAGATACCCGGGTATCGAACAAATCGAAATGATCGTTTTTGTTTGAAGCCCGTTTGTTGCTCAAATGCCCGTACAAACATTCGAGCATTCGAGCTTACAAACAAAAAAAATATGTATCGAAAAAACAAAAATAAAAACAACTACATATGAAGAAGAAAAAAAATAATAAACAAAAGAAAAAAACAAACTTCAAAATGCCCGAATTGTTCAAATTCTCGTACAAACATATGGGTAATAAACAAACAAACGACTGTTCGAGCATTTGAACAACATTTGTTCGGGCTACTCGAAAATGTTCAAAAAAAAATCTGGAGCTCTACTATTTATACAATCCTATCTAAAAAAAATCGTTACTTTTTCGTCAAAGAAGGAGTAGAGCAGTCTGAGCTTTACGAGAGCTTAGCAGGCGTCCCGCAAGGTAGTGTAATGGGCCCAATACTGTACGTACTTAACACATATGACCTCCCAATAGCAGAAGGAGTCACTATCGGCACTTTTGCCGATGACACTGCCGTTCTGTCTGCAGACCTCAACCCTAACGTAACCTCACTCAAGCTTCATAGAAGTTTAAATAAAATTTCCCATTGGCTGAAAGACTGGCGGATAAAGTCAAATGAATCAAAATCTGTCCAAGTGACGTTTACCACTAGACGTAACACTTGCTCACCCGTAATACTCAACGGCATTGATATACCGCAAAGTGACTTAACAAAGTACCTTGGCATGCATCTCGACAGAAAACTAACATGGAGAACCCACATATTCACCAAACGAAAAGCTCTTGGTATAAAACTGAGAAATCTTTATTAGCTCATGAATCGAAACTCCAAACTATCAATCGACAACAAACTCCTGCTCTACTCAGCTATCTTAAAACCCATTTGGACCTATGGAATACAGCTGTGGGGGACCGCAGCAAACTCAAATATAGAAATTCTCCAAAGATTCCAATCATTTTTCCGCAAAGTGACGTAACAAAGTACCTTGGCATGCATCTCGACAGTAAACTAACGGTGCCGTGATTTAATCCCAAGTGGCATAACCCCAATTTTAAAATTTGGGATTATGTCACTCACCATGGTGGTAATTTTTTTAATTGGGATTATGTCACCTATGTGGGAGTGACATAATCCCAAATAAAAGGGAGCCATAATACCAAATCACTCGAGTAGGTACTAGTGCGAAGCAAAATCGCGATTTTTGCTTCCAAATTTTTATTTTTTATAGACATAATAATAATAATACAATGGCGCTATTATAACTCTGACGAGTTTTATGGCCGAGCTTCTCTCCCAATTCGAGGTATGCTCCTTTTTGTTTTTCCTACTAATTGGGTGGACATACAGTTTTATGCCGGCTCCGAACGGCGAATGCATTTTTTGTGAGAAGCCTTTTCATGGCAGAAATACACTCGGAGGGTATGCCGCCCACTGCCGAGAGGTGACCGCTGCTCTTAAAAAACCCAATAATTGGATTTTTACTAATTAGAAAAATTTGTTTGGCTCGGACCGTGGTTTGAACCCGAGACCTCTGGCATAGCAGGCGAGCACTCTACCCACTGCACCACAGCGGCCACTTTATAGACATATGTACATATTTATATACCTATGGATCTATTAAAAAAAAGCGCCGCAGGCGAAAAATTGGAATCAAAAATCGCGCGATTTTTTCTTCCAAATTTTCATTTTTTTATAGACATATGTACATACATATGTATATACCTATCGATCTATTAAAAAAAAAAAGCGCCGTAGGCGAAAATTTGGAATCAAAAATCGCGTGATTTTTTCTTCCAAATTTTCATTTTTTTATAGACATATGTACATACATATGTATATACCTATCGATCTATTAAAAAAAAAAGCGCCGCAGCCGAAAATTTGGAATCAAAAATCGCGCGATTTTTTCTTCCAAATTTTCATTTTTTTATAGACATATGTACATACATATGTATATACCTATCGATCTATTAAAAAAAAAAGCGCCGTAGGCGAAAATTTGGAATCAAAAATCGCGTGATTTTTTCTTCCAAATTTTCATTTTTTTATAGACATATGTACATACATATGTATATACCTATCGATCTATTAAAAAAAAAGCGCCGCAGCCGAAAATTTGGAATCAAAAATCGCGCGATTTTTTCTTCCAAATTTTCATTTTTTTATAGACATATATACTATGTACACAAATATTTATATACCTATCGCTTTATTGAAAAAAGTGTATATATGTAAATATATTTAATTTTAATGTCATTTTTTAGTTTTAATGTAATTTTTTGAGAACATGTGTATTTAAGTATTTCATCTTATACATATACTCAATGTATTATTATATAACAACATTAACTTTATTGTCAGCTTTAATTTTTTTGCTTAATGTAATAAAATCTAAGAAAGACTACTGAAATATTTTTTTGGGCTTGAAAATGACATTATCCCAATTGGGAATATGTCACTACGCCTAGGGTGACATAAGCCCACGTAAAAAAGTTGGGCTTATGTCACCCTAGGGGGAGTGACATAATCCCAAATAAAAAATTTGGGATTATTTATGCCCCTTGGGATTATGTCAGGGTACCTAAACTAACATGGAGAACCCACATAATCATCAAATGAAAAGCTCTTGGTATAAAACTGAGAAATCTTTATTAGCTCATGAATCGAAACTCCCAACTATCAATCGACAACAAACTCCTGCTCTACTCAACTATCTTAAAACCCATTTGGACCTATGGAATACAGCTGTGAGGGACCGCAGCAAACTCAAATATAGAAATTCTCCAAAGATTCCAATCGAGAATTTCTATATTTGAGTTTGCTGCGATCCCCCGCAGCTGTATTCCTTAGAACGATTGTAAATGCACCCTACTACGTCACGAACGACCGACTACATCGCGATCTAAAGATACCTACTATCACTCAAGAAATCAAAAAGTATGCTGCAGCATACAAAATGAGATTATTAGTTCACCCCAACCCACTCGCCCTAGCCCTGACGGCAGGACCAACCAATTTCGTACGCCGCAAAAGAAAATCTGAGGGATTATAGGTTTTTATTAAAATTTCGAGCTCAAAGTAGTTGTTAATGTATCCGTTAATATTCCACTGAAGAAAAGTTAACACACTGAGTTGTGATAAAAATTTAAAATGAGAGAGTAATGAAGAGCGAAAGTTGTGAGTGGTTTGAAATTTGTAATTGAATATAAAAAAATTTATGTGTTCGCGGTTTTTTCGGTATCAGGAGGGGGAGGGAGGCGGTAAAAAGTGGAATAGTGGAGGGGGTAATAGGGGTAGAGGGTGTGGTAGTGGAAAGGGGAGAGAAGGTAGGGGAGGGAGAGCTATTTAGGGAAGATAGTGAGGAGGAAGGGTTATCAGGGGTTTGTGTATTTATTGTCTGCGTGATAGAATAAGTTGTTGGAATATTGTTAGATGGTGAAGCTCTATTTTCGGCGTTAGAAATGATTTTTATGGAAGTTTTTTCTTTATTGTTGGAGTTTATTAATTGATTGTTGTTATTTGAAGCTGCTATATTAGCAAAAGAAAGAGATATGGGTGTCGCGGGTAATTAGGGTTGCCAGATACTTTTCCCAAAAAAATCAGTACATTTGCTTCCACAAAAAAAAAAAAAACAATATATGCGGAGAAAATCATCCTTATTACTGGCATTTTGTTTTTGTTTCCGTATCGTTAACTGTCAATCATGTTTCTATGACTTTTAACGTTCGCGTTGCTTCCTCCTTCCTAATTGTTTCATGGTTATGTCGTGGTTATGCTTACGAGCAAAACACCGATGAAATTCGGACACATTTTCATCATCGGTGAGAGGTGGTTACGCTGAAATCGATGATTAGAGCGCACATATAAAACATAACACATTATTACCCCGAAGCCTGGGCGTGCTGGGTGCTTGTTTCGCCCAGCAAATTTGATCGATGTGTGAGTCCGAAAATTCTCTCACTCGTCGCAGTGCACAACGGCAATTACACGTTGCTCGTCGAGTATTGTCCTAAGCATAACCACGGCATTACAAACGTCAAATGAAAACAGTTGGAAAATTAAAAACAGTGTCGGCTAAAATCAGTACAAAATCCAAAAAATCAGTATTTCTTAAGGTTTTTAAAACCATCAGTACGGAGCACGAAAAATCAGTATTGTACTGATCAAATCAGTACGTCTGGCAACCCTACGGGTAATTGAGATTTGTCTGAATTGATAGCTTCGCGCAAAGAGCATTTGTTTATGGTTTTGATTTTAAGTATTTTTTTGGATTGGATAAATTTGGGGCAGATGTTGGAGGAGGAGGGATGTTCACCATCACAGTTAGCACATTTAACTCTAGTGAAATCAGTGGGTGGGATGTGGTTGTGAGGTAGGTTGCATATTTGACAAGAGGGTGTATTGTTGCAGCGTTTTGTGGTGTGGCCTAGCAGTTGACAGGTTTTTCAGCGCATAGGGTTAGGATAGTAGGGGCGGATATCGAGGGTGTGCCAGGCAACATCATTACGATTTTTTATCAAATGTTATAATTATTCTACATCTCTGCTCAAAGGTTATTTATCAAATGCACTTCAAATTTCCCTTGATAGCGTTCTCAAACAAAAAGGCACATTTTTCTCAAACGTTAGTGAAATTTTTGAGAAACTCTTTACTACGAAATTGAGAATTAAGGTTTACTCCAAACGTTTGAGATTTTTTGGCCTGATGTTTATTGGGATATGTCTGTCAGTGCTGCCAAGTGAAAAGGGTTAGTTGTCATAAAATCTATTACAATTTATACAGATCGGAAGTTGATCCAGAAAAATACCAGGATTACAAAATTGTTGTTTCATTTGCTTGCAAAATTTTTATCTCGATCTGGATCACTGCCACGGGAACTCGCCTAATATAATCGAATATATAAAGTGTATATACCTGCGGCGCTTTTTTCTGTGTACTACGCAGAAGGACATAACCGTTGTGGTAGTCACGGTTATGACACACGTCCGGACTTGGATGGCGTAGCCCGGTATTATTTTTTATAAGCGTGGCCGAAGGCCGCCAACGCAGAAAAATGTTCTGCGCAAAAGCACATCAAAAAAAAAAAAAACAGCAATGAAAAAATGTCTAAAATGGACAAAGAGATGTTTTATAAAAGTTATGCGTATAATACCCTTATACGTTGGCGGCCTTCAGCCGCGCTTCAAAAAGATAACATTCAGCCGGTAGAATTCTCTTTCTGGAGTAGAATCTAAGGTGGATCCACAGAACTTTTGCGCAGAACACTTTTCTGCGTTGGCGGCCTTCGGCCGCGCTTCTAAAAAAATAACCTTGGCTACGCCATCCAAGTCCTTCTTCGTAGTACTTACATTTGCATTAAATTTCCTAGCATCGGACAACTTTTTCTTCGCAGTAATCAACTGACAGTTAGGTATATTCAGTGGCTGAATGTTTGTTCAGTTAAAGCTGCTAGTAAGAAGTTCTTGGTAACAAATAATTTAATTCCGTATTTTTGCAATAAAATTGTGAAAAATGTGTATAAATGAATTCGCGATAATTATCTAGTTTACGGTGCATCGACTAAAACTGCTCCAATTTTTACAAATGGGGTACCAATCGGCGCGTTTCGATGTCAGGAACACAAATCCGAAGGCGAAGCTTAACTTTTTTATTTCAATAAAAAATTATTACCAAAAAACGATCTAACTTTTTGCTTGGTCATTACACACACACCAACACATAAATTCAACTGATTTCTTTATCACACTATCGCACATACCTTATATTTACTAAATAACACACAAAAAGTTGCAATATCTTACAATTAAATACTATATTTTAATAAAATTGAAGTAAACAATTTGCCTTTTTTCACTTTTTCCGACCGATTATTGAACTGTTAAAATGAGTAGCGTTGCCACTCAATTCGGTGTAATTTATAGCGCCTTCACACTTATGTGTGTATCACCAACGCCGTCGGCGGCACCGAAATGCCGAAAGCCACGGCGCCGAACTCATCGAAAATGGCATCAGCAACCCCGACGGTTCGAAGTTCAGTGTAGCCAAATATGTGAACTGTGTTCGAATCAGTGTTGCCAAGTACTGATGCGAAATTCACACCAGATAGGCGCAGCGGCGAATTCAGAAACTACCTTTTTTATTTAGAATGGTACGGTATAATGTCAAAATCAAAGCAAATTCACACTATGGCCAACAGGAATGGGCGAGTCCCAAGCGAATACAGATTTTAACCAAGGCGAAACATTATTTTGACATTAAACTATACCAATTACAATATTAAAGTTCTGAATTCACGTATGCGCCTACCTTTCTAAATCTGGCTGGCGGAATTGAGCGGGATTTTCTGACGTTTCTTACCTTTTTGATACATCGTTAGTTTATTTTACTAAAAACTATTTATTTAAATAATAAAATAATGGATTCTATTGCGATAGCAGGAGGAAGAAGAGCAAAGGAATCTGATAAACGAGAGAAAGTTTTTAAAGGATCATAGCAATCCTTTTACTTTAAGTAAACAAGCGTAAATTTAATTAGAGGCTGAAAATAAAAATAAGTCTTAATTTTGCGTGAAAAAAAACCTTTACCTTGTCCTTTTTCCTGTTTTTCATAGAATTATTTTGAACCAGGGTTTGAAATTGCTTAACAACTTTTGCTGCATTTGCTTTTGCTTTGCTTTTGCTAACGAAAAGTAAATTAGCAAACTCGGCCAGCCGAGTAAAAAACGAGAACACGATTCATTCGCTTCAGTTTTCAGCTGAGCCGTGTTTGCTTGTATAGTTAAGCAAAGCAACGCGATTTGGGAGATTTCATTTTACTTCCAGCAATTAGTTGTGCCTTTGCATTTTTTCTGCTTTTGCTTATTTTGCTGAAACGATTTGTTAACGCATATCGATTTTTTATACATATTTACTTATGAATGTATGTATGTACACATAATATGTATGTATGTCCATTTGTAAACATCTTTTCATGTTGAATTTTGCTTAAAAACTAGTTTCAGCAAAATAAGCAACTGTAAGCAAAAATTTACCACTCAGCTAATTGCTGGAAGTAAAAGCAACCCTCTCAAATTGAGTTGCTTGGCTTAACTATACAAGCAAACACGACTCAGCTGAAAACTGAAGCGAATGATTCGTGTTTTCGTTTTTGGCTCGGCTGAATTCAGCAATAAGCAAAAAACATCGGCTATTGCTATTTTTCAGCAAGCAAATTCAAACCCTGTTTTGAACTACATAAAAGCAAATTGTATGCAAAAACAGGGGAAAATTTCAATAACAATGTACCCGGCACCGGAATTTTTCGTTTCTTTTTTGGCGATAGATCACTAAAATGCAAACGAAATCTTGCGGAAACTTAGATAATTTGTTAATCTCTACATATAATAAAATTGTAACAGGTCGATGTCTGTACATTGCAGATATCGAGAAAAAAGTGATTGGGGGAAGCATTATTAAGCCAGTAGAATCCAAATCAACCATTTTTAGAATTTTTGTCTGTCTGTCTGTCTGTCCGTATGTTTGTGGCCGTATCACTCAAAAAGTGCTGAATGGAATTGAACGAAACTTTTTTATTGGATTGCTAGACGCTCAACCTAAAGTTTAAGGTATTACTTGTTTCGATATCTCGACCGGTTTCGGAGTTATCGGCCAATATGTGCACCAAAATGTGTTAGTACAATATGGGTATCAAACGAAAGGTGTTTATGAATGCTGCCATAAACCATTTGATTAATTTCAATACCTAAACTGGCTTCGGAGATATCTCATAAAATGTGAACCTTCTTAATCTCAAAATGCTTAATATGGCTATTTTGTTATAAGAAATAAAATAATGGCTACCTGGTAACCGACGTACAGAGTGTACTTATGTTATGGAGCGATAAATTCTCCTCATTGATAAATTGCGAGGGAGTCGTCGAACCCGATACCACAATCCCTGACGATGGCAAAAACATTCCACCACCCGACTATGATGAAGTGAGGACAGCTATACCCCGGGTCCAAAACAATAAAGCTCCTGGAAAAGACGGACTACCTGCCGAGCTGTTCAAACACGCACGCGAAGAGCTGGTTGAAAGCAGGCATCATCTTAGAGTTGAAATCCAATCTTTTTTGTTGGAACTTATTATTTACCAACAGAGTTGAAAAATAGAAGAGAAATTATACGCATACGAAGTCGCGGGCAACAGCTAGTATTTAATAAATTAACCAAATAAGTTTTGAAGTATTTATTGAAAAATATAAGTAAGTAGTAACAGAGCAAACAAAATTTAAAAAATTAAAAATCTCTGCGTCTACATTTTTTGTTTCGCGAAATTGTCGATAACATCGTCGTAGTTTAATGACAGCAATAAGACAGATTCAATATTTAGTATTCCTAACGAATTTAATCTCTTATCTGTCATGGTTGAGCGAAGATAGTTTTTCACTCTTTTTAGGCAGGAAAAACTCCGCTCCCCACTGCAATTACTGACTGCCGTCGATACGCACATTCTTAAGGCTATGTCATTGTTGGGGTAAATTGTGTCAAGCTCTTTATTTCTCAGAACCTGTAATACCGCGTTCGTTGTTCGGGGCAGTTCTCCGTCTCGAGCTATCGTTGTTAAATAAGAACGTAGATGGATACATTCGTCAACAAAGAATTTTTCTAAATCATTGGAATACATTGTTACCAACGAACTTGCTCTATTTTGAACTTCTTCGGTGTTTAAATTCGTCAAATTGCATAAAAATGAAAATGTACTTAGGTATATTTTAGAATAAACCACAATTTAGTATTTGAAAATATTTGATGAACATTATTTTTTAGTTATAAAAATAATAGTTAAAACCGGAAAAGTTCATGAAACGGGCTCACAGTGAAAGTTAGCCACGAAGAGGAATATGCCCTAAAACGGTTTTAATACTTTTTTGCCTTGTTGCAACAGTTCAATTACTCTATCCGTAATATCTAAACTTGTTTGTCGGCCCATCTTTGCACATTGACATAAAAAATACAACTAATGCATCTGTTGGCGCACTTGAATTAAATTTAATACAAATTTTATTAGCAAGCAATGTGTTTTGTTCAACTAACGAATCACGATTTTTACGCGCTCTAGCGTATGTTGTATTAGACTAAGAGCTGGCTACGAAAATAAAAAATGATAAGGTGCAGTAAAAGTGATGATATAAATACCTTCCTTACTAGTTGAGAATCGCGTAGCGTTGCCGCCAGAAGTCGTTCCCGGGGAGGGATGCATGGGCGTGCGTTCAAACGTGTAAATTTTTATTGAAAATAAAATCATAAGGTGCAGTTCTGAAATTTAGGGGGGTTACAGTTTTTAACTCTAGAAATAAGGTAACATTGTTGCCAGAGCTGTAGGTCGGGGATAAAGCGTTACCAGAAGTCGGCAAAGTTGTAAAATTTTTCTTTAAAATTTAATGATAAGGTGCAGTTCTGAAATTTGGACGGGTTATAGTTTTTAACTCTAGAAATAAGGTAAAATTATTGCCAGAACTCTAGGTCGGGGATAAAGCGATGCCAGAAGTCGGCAAAATTGATGATAAGGTGCAATTCTGGCGATTTTGTTTTAACGTTACTGAATGCTTAAAAAAACTTAATGTCGATTGCCAGAAGAGTAATTGAAGGCTAAGTATAGAAAAAACTATTATATTAGTAGATAGTCGATTATACAACTAAAAATACACTTTCAAAATTAAAATAATAAGGTGCAGTTTTGGCTATTCGCTCTTTTTATTACTTATACGCTAGTGAAGCTGTGCATTAATAGACAGAAATCAACTTGAATCAAGTTACTTGATTGTTAATTGCATGAAAAAAAGAAAATATTGTCAGAAATTGGTAATACAGAAAAAAATGTTTGCTTTTAAATTAATTTTAGGCAGGTTTGGCCACTTATGTGTACTTTTTATACTCAGCTGTACTAGTACACAGAGTATTATAGTTGTGATTTCATAACGGTGGATTGTAACAGAATGAAATAATCGAGATAGATATAAACTTATATATATTAAAATGATCAGGGTGAAAAGAGAAATCGATTGAGCGATGTCCGTCCGTCCGTCTGTCCGTCCGTCTATAAACACTCTAACTAGCGCAAAAATTGAGATATTTTGATGAAATTTGAAATGCAAGTTGGTGTCGATACTGGGACGGTTGGTATTGAAAATGGGCGAAATCGGACCATGACCACGCCTACTTCCCCTATATAGTAAAAATCGGAAATTTTGTATCTCAGTCACTAATAGAACTAGAGTGATAAAATTTCACACACGTATTGAGCTCAGGCCCTTATGAAGAAATATAGTGAAATTTTCGAAAATGGGCGGTGCCACACCCACTTATTAAGGGGCAAACATTGAAAGTTTTATGAGTCAACTCAGAAGCCGTTGAAGATATATCGATTAAATTTGGTAGGCGTCATATACTTGCTTAGGCAAATGTTTGGACAAAAAATTGCCAAAATCGGTTGACGACCACGCCCCTTTTATATATCGGTATTATAAAGTGACCTAATAAAACATTTTAAGCGATATCTCTGTCAAATATAAAGATATATCATTGAAATTTTATGGCAGTAATCCAACTCTGGACATAAAACAAAAAACAAAAAAATTTTGGAAAATGGGCGTGGCACCGCCTCCTTTTAGAAACAGGAACATACGAGATTTCTTAGCCTATAACTCGACAAATAATTGAGATATTTTGACGAGACTTGGTTTATACACTTTTATAACTTGTGTTGATAGACACGCAAAAATTTATTGAAATCGGTTTATGACCACGCCTACTTTTTAACAAAGATATTTCTGGAACACCCTTTGGGAATTTGTAACGTGACATCTTTGTAACTAAAAGTCATAAAGGGATGAAATTTTGCACAAAGAATAATATTCATATGCTTAGTTGGATGACTGATAAAAATTTAGAAAATGGGCGTGGCTACGCCAACTTTATGCAGCACTCGCTTTATATAAAATACACCGTGTTTCCATCAAACGCAAGCAAACAATGAAAGCATACAGCTGAGTATCTAATGTTCGATTCCACTCGAACTTAGGCTTCCTTACTTGTTAATTATAACGATATGAGGATTAGAAGAGTGGAAGGGTAAGTTGAAATAATTATAAAAATATTTTTACTTATTTTTATTTAACACATTAAGGGCCGTTTTCTCATGTAACCTTTAAAACTTATCTTGATTTTAAAGTCAAATTTTGTATTGAAAAAAATATTTAAAGGGATGATAAACCTTAAAGGTAAGATGAGAAAATGGCCCTAAAAATAATATAATTATAAAAGTAAAGTTTCTTTAACATTCGCAATCTGTTTCATCATTTTCATCGTCATCGCTGGAATTGTCCTAAAACATTTGACGGTATTTCGAAAAAAATTTTACAGATGATTACCCATAATAATGCATCAAGCATTCATCTTATTTTTGATCGATATTGTCAACCATCCATTAAAGATTACGAGGGCTACTCGATATATTTTTAGCCTAACAATGAAAAAGTGTTGCCAGGTGAAATCTGAAATTTCCATTGGAAAGTCTGATATTTTTTAGTATAATCGTACTCAGAACGTTTTGGCGTACGACCATCATTTGTGTTGTTTACAGCGACTTGAAAAAAATCCATTAAAAATTTCGACGCACCAAGTTTGCCTCCGCCAATCTGAACTACGACAACAATTTGATAGAGCGAGATATATCGCAAATATCTGGAGAAATGCTAATCTATCAGTTCCAACAGATCTTGAACCGACTGATTGCGGCTGGATAGAAAAATTTGATGGACAAAGCACGTACGAATTTAATGGTTCGAGGGCCCGCAATTGCCGTCAACAGTTAAAGATGTCATAATAGATAGTGAAGAATCTGAAGGTAAATTATTCAATCATTACATTATGCATACGTTTTGTTATACACCAATTATTTACGAAAATTTTTTTTTTTTCAGTTGATAACTCAGATATTGACAATTCCAGCGATGACGATGAAATGATGAAACAGATTGCGAATGTTGAAGAAACTTTACTTTTATAATTATATTATTTTTAGGGCCATTTTCTCATCTTACCTTTAAGGTTTATCACCCCTTTAAATATTTTTTCAATACAAAATTTGACTTTAAAGTCAAGATAAATTTTAAAGGTTACATGAAAAAACGGCCCTTAATGTGTTAAATAAAAATAAGTAAAAATATTTTTATAATTATTTCAACTTACCCTTCCACTCTTCTAATCCTTATATCTTTATAATTAAAAAGTACACATAAGTAGCCAAACCTGCCTAAAATTAATTTAAAAGCAAACATTTTTTTCTGTATTACCAATTTCTGACAATATTTTCTTTTTTTCATGCAATTAACCATCACGTT
This sequence comes from Urophora cardui, assembly GCA_960531455.1. Taxonomy (NCBI): domain Eukaryota; kingdom Metazoa; phylum Arthropoda; class Insecta; order Diptera; family Tephritidae; genus Urophora; species Urophora cardui. The sequence continues at coordinate 93,087,379 of OY482672.1, read as the reverse complement.
GATTTCTGTCTATTAATGCACAGCTTTACTAGTGTATAAGTAATAAAAAGAGCGAATAGCCAAAACTGCACCTTATTATTTTAATTTTGAAAGTGTATTTTTAGTTGTATAATCGACTATCTACTAATATAATAGTTTTTTCTATACTTAGCCTTCAATTACTCTTCTGGCAATCGACATTAAGTTTTTTTAAGCATTCAGTAACGTTAAAACAAAATCGCCAGAATTGCACCTTATCATCAATTTTGCCGACTTCTGGCAACGCTTTATCCCCTACCTAGAGTTCTGGCAATAATTTTACCTTATTTCTAGAGTTAAAAACTATAACCCCTCCAAATTTCAGAACTGCACCTTATCATTAAATTTTAAAGAAAAATTTTACAACTTTGCCGACTTCTGGCAACGCTTTATCCCCGACCTACAGTTCTGGCAACAATGTTACCTTATTTCTAGAGTTAAAAACTGTAACCCCCCTAAATTTCAGAACTGCACCTTATGATTTTATTTTCAATAAAAATTTACACGTTTGAACGCACGCCCATGCATCCCTCCCCGGGGACGACTTCTGGCGGCAACGCTACGCGATTCTCAACTAGTAAGGAAGGTATTTATATCATCACTTTTACTGCACCTTATCATTTTTTATTTTCGTAGCCAGCTCTCCGTCTATATGATAAGTACACCTTTTAAAAACGGAGGAAAATTGCCCGATCTGGTTTTTTTTTTATATAATTAAAATATAATTTAAAATGTGAACTGTAAAAATATATAAGAGAAAAATAATAATCGGTGTTCTAGAGAGAAACCTTAAGTATTTAAATTGGAGTTGCCAGGAAGCTTACTTTGATTGTGACGCGTATATATGTGTATGTTTTTGTTTTTCATAATTTCTGGCATGTTGTTGAAAGTTTTCCGTCGCAAAAAGATTAGGAAAGTCAAGTAATTGTTAACAAAGATATTTAATAATAAAAATTTCTGAATAAATGATGGCTCACTTTCACTGTGACTCACTGTATTCCCATCAAAACAAATTTCCACCATGGGAATTGTTGTTGCAAAAAGTGACAAGCACATTATGTGTCAATGGGAGAATGGGAAACTAAATAAACCAAATATGAAGAAGAATCGACCACAGTGTTGTATTCAAACGTAGCAAAATCTTCACAAGAAAATTGCCAAAATTCCTAATAAAATCAATTAAAACTCAAAAATATGTTAATTTTTTGTTATTGCTAAAAATATAGCATAACAAATTCAATTCACCCAATAATTTTAAAGATTTAAAGATTTCAAAATTCATTTCAATTTTTTTTTTTTTGGAACTTTTGCACAGCACTACATGGTGAGTGGCACAACATGCCAAACGATCAGCTGAGAGTGTCGCAACTTATAGATATAAACTATGCTGCTAACTAGAGTGCTATTGTTTTTGATCACTTGTGATTGGAGTAAAAGAGACAAACCTATTTTGAATAGATAGCCAAAGTACATAAGAGAGAAGGTGATGCAAGATCACACGTACGCAAAGCCAGGCATCACTTTTCTCACAAGGCCCTTAAGAAAGTGCTGTCGACGATGCACATAACATATGTCAGCGATGAACAGCACGTGCGGTGTCAGCTGAAGCTCACTGTCCCGTAGGGTGTCAAAGTTGTACAGACCGATAGGCGAGTGTGCAGACCAAAATTTTGGTTTGCACTCAAGTGTGCAGAAAATGGTTGCCAGAGTATGTAGTATATATTTATTTTCTCAATAGATCTCTACATATCGTAAGATTTATTGGCAAAGTGGAGATAATGGGTCGTATTAATAAACAAAAAGCAATTGCTATTTCTCAAAATTTTGGTTTTTGGCAAAAATTTGTTCAAAATTTGAGAAAAGGGGTTGAAAAAGTAATTGCTTTTTTATTAATATAATCTAATATTTTGATAATCGCCAAAAAAGTCGCCATCGCCAATTTCCATAAATTGGTCGCCAGAGTTTGTAAAAAATCGCCAATTTGGCGACAAATCGCCAGTACTGGCAAGCCTGACGACGCAACAAACGCGCAATATTGCACAATATATCGATGCTTGTGCAATATAATCAATTTATCTATTATCGATCTATTATAGATCAGCTTTAATTCTTTATCGTCGATATGTTATTTTCTTTATTTGTTTAAAAATTCTGAGCTCGCGCGCCCCTTGTAACTACGCGCCCCTAGGCAAGTGCCTAGTTTGCCTTAGGGATAATCCGATTCTGCACGGATTGCAAAGTTTTACAACGCACAACAACAAAATACACGCGCACAAAAATATGCTAGACCAAAACCTATGTATATTTATTTGCTATGAAGTGTAGGAAATTAATTGGGACCCTGCGTCAGCTGACATTTGCCAATTGCTAATTTCAATTTCAATTTGATGATTCGAATTTTGCTTAAAATGTTATTTTTTATGTGTATTTATTAAATTTACTAAAATAAAATGATCTATTTATTAAAAAGTGAGTGATGAACGCGTCCCTTTGGCTAAAAAGAAAAGCTGCTTCTTAAAATTTCCTACGACTGTGCAATGGGGTGCTCTCGATGTGTAGCATATTTTGGTCTAGGATATTTGCAATCCGTGCTATCTTGCTAGGGATAGCGAATACCCCTATTGTTTTTGCGTAGAGCAGCTTATGCACTGCGCCGCGCTTTGAAAAGTAACCCTCAGCCGACAGAACTCCCTTTCTGGAGTTAGATCTGGAGAGATTTACAGTAAGTTTGCGTAGTCGGGAGTGTTATAACTAGTAAAATTATCATTCGCAGAACTTTTCCTGAGGGATTTATTGAAACATTCTTAGTGGTTTGAAAATAAATATGGCGGGCGCATTATACTGAAGCCGACCTTCCACCACCTGCAATATTTTTTTGAATGCGTCTTTATTGAGACGAAAGTTTTTACTGAAATGGTAAATTGTTGGGCTGCAAGTTCATAAGTCGTGCCAATGCTCATAGTTTCTAAACCACTGCATATTTTTAAATGAATTTCACAGGAGGTATAGTGGGAGTGTCTATTAACAAATATATTTACTATTTTTTATGAAGTTGTTAATAGTAATAGCCACGGTTATGACACACGACCGGACTTGGATGGCGTAGCCCAGGGTTATTTTTTATAAGCGCGGCCGAAGACCGCCAACGCAGAAAAGTGTTCTGCGCAAAAGCACTGTGGATCCATCTTAGATTCTACTCCAGAAAGAGAATTCTGCCGGCTGAGGGTTATTTTTTTGAAGCGCGGCCGAAGGCCGCCAACGCATAAGGGTATTATACGCATAACTTTTATAAAACATCTCTTTTTCAATTTTAGACATTTTTTGATTGCTGTTTTTTTTTTGGATTTTTTGTTGTTGTGTGGAAGCACTAGACCAACAGAGCAATCGATTTGCACGCAAAAAAAGAGTTTTTCAGTGTGACAATTTACGCAACTTTAAACATTAATGTTTGTTTTTACATGGCCGTTTTAATTCTAATAATTATTTTATGTGAATTTTATATGAGCTATTGGCCAGTTTATAATTAAGAAAAATTGAAAAATTTTTTTTTTGGTAGAAGTTATGGATCCATTTCGGAGACCACCACATCCCCTCATCAGACTTCTTCCAGCGGCCTCAACCGAGAATCGAACTTAGGTCGTTTCGATTGGTAGTCCAATGTCTATCCCATTGAGCTACCACCGCCGTCAGCTTTGTTTCGCTTAAATTTCAATTTTCTTTATATTACAATCCACATACTAACAACAGTAGCTTAATGACACTCTGTCTTTGCTACCTAGTGTAGTAGGAGATTAAACGCTTATCGTTTGGTTGTCAAAAGTGAATTAAATTTTATTATCCAAAATTCTTCTTTTTATACAATATTTGCTCTTATGTATTACTTATTTACTATGATACATATTTACACTACGTACTTAAAAATAATGGGACTCTTTCCCACGGTATATTGTACATATGTACATGTACCTACGTACATGTACATATGTATGCTCCTATGAGCGCTTAGGCTTAGAATAACATTGAAAGCGTGAGAATGGCAGCGTCAGCAAATTTGTGTACATTACAATTTGTGTGGGGCTGACTAAGTAGCCAGCGCCAGCGCGTGACAATACAATGTATGGAAATTTATTACGTATGTATGTTTGCGCTTGTGTAACTACATTTGACGCTCTACATCACCCTTCCAAAAAAAAATGCTCGCTTCATTTGTGGATTCAATGAAGCGAGTATTTCGTTTCAATAAAAATTAAAATTGAACATTTATGTTCCTATTTTTATACTTACATATTTATTGTGATGTAAAAAGTGGAAATGTCCTATGCTATTGCTTTAAGTCTATCTTTATGTACTATGATTTTCTTTTCTGTATTAATATTATTTTTACCTATACCTTCCACCTTATTACTGTTCCTATCGATATTTGTTACTCTATAGGGAGTTAAACTATAGTTATTGTGCTTATCAATATCTGTTACTCTATAGGGCCCCTTATATCTACTGTCTAACTTATGTCCTGCTTCGTCTCTGACTAACACTAAATCTCCTATATTTATTTCCTTAAGTTGTACGTTTTTATCGTAATTAATTTTTTGTTTTTCCTTAGCCTGCCTTATTAACCTATTAGCTCTTTCCTGTGCTATTTGTAACCTAAATTTAACTTCCTTATCATATGCCTCATAATTATATAATGGGCTAATTGTATTTTCTTGTAAAAAGTTGTATGTCGTTGCCGGTTTTCCAAATATTAGTTCAAAAGGACAGTAACCATGAACTGTTGAAGGTGTTGTGTTATAACAATAGGTAAAGTACTTGAGGTACTCATCCCAATCGTCTTTGTCAATGGATATGTATGAACGTACATATTCACTGAATGTTCTATGGCTGCGTTCAACAGTGCCTAACGTTTGATGATGGTAAGGTGTAGAAGTTTTGTGTTCTATTTTTAATAATTTACACAGTTCTTCAAAAACGTTATTTTTATATTCCGTTCCCATATCGGTTAGTATGGTCTTCATACATCCATAAATGAGAATGAAATGTTCGAAAATAGCTTTGGCTACTGTTTTTGCATGTTTGCTTTCAATTGGAATTGCTACTAGATATTTGGTCAAGTCACATATTATGGTGACTGCATACTCATTTCCATTCAATGATTTTGGAAATGGTCCAATTGTGTCAATTTGAACTATATCAAACGCTTTTGTTGGTGTTTCCGTTATTGTCATGGGTTCTTTTAAATTTTTATTAATTTTGTTTTTATTGCATTGAATGCATTTTTTAATATGATTTTTTATTTCATTTTTCATATTTTTCCAATAATATTTCTGTTTAATTTTATTGGTTGTGCGATTGATTCCTGGGTGGCCACCATTAACAGGATCATCGTGATATTTTTGTAATATCTTTTTAATTACTTCTTTATCTGTCACGTGCATAACCTCCGGAGTTAATGCAATAGTTAAATTTTTGAGAACTTTGGTACCTATATCTTTAAATGTGTCTACTCGAGTATAATTATTTTTAAACAATTTGTCTCCTAAGGACAATTGTATTTTATTAATTCCTAGATTGCCGGCTTCTTTCATAAGCCTGGCAAAGAATTGTCCTAAGTCAATCTTCGCCTCAGCAATTAGGTTATTTATATTAAATTCGCTACAAATTTTCTTTCCCTTTTTGAACTGCAGTTTCGGGGGATCGAAAACGAGCTGAGCTAGCTTTTTTACTTCACATTTATTTAGCGCTTCATATATTTTTATGTTCTCTTCGTGACAGTTTTCTTTTGTATTTTTATTATTGGAATTTTTATTATTGGTATTTTTATTGGTTTCTGATCGTGTTGTGACTCTCATTATATGGCATGCTTTAACTGACATGTCTTTTAAATCATTTATATTAATGCGTGATAGTGCATCTGCAACATAATTTTCTTTTCCAGCTATGTACTCCACCTCAAAGTCATATTCCTCCAAGTCTAGTCGAATTCTAGTTAGTTTTGATGATGGGTTTTTCATCGAAAAAAGATAAGTTAAAGGTCGATGGTCTGTTTTGATTGTGAATTTTCTACCGTAGACGTACGGTCTGAAATAAGTGATAGCCCAATGAATGGCTGCTAATTCTTTTTCAATCGTTGCTTTATTTATTTCGCCTTTTGTGAAAGATCTAGAGGCATAAGAAACTGGTAATTGTTTTCCTTCGTATTCCTGACTTAGCACTGCTCCGCAGGCGTATCCACTTGCATCTGTTGTTATATAAAATTCTTTATTGAAATCTGGGTATTGTAGAATATTTGGGCTAATTAGTGCATTTTTCAAATAGTTAAATGAATTTTCACATTCTTCTGTCCAATTGAAAACTATGTTCTTTTTGCAAAGTCTTGTTAATATTCTAGAATATTCCGCGAAATTTGGTATAAATCTTCTATAGTAATTGCAGAATGCGACGAATCTTTTTGCTTCGTCTGCATTCTTGGGAGTTGGGTAATTTTGAACAATTTTAAATTTACTGGGATTAGGTAAAATTCCTTTACTTGTGCATTTGTGTCCAAGATAAGTAACTTCTTGGTTGAAAAATATACATTTATCTGGGTGTAATTTTAAATTATATTTTCTGCAAGTTGCGAATACGTCTTTTAAATTTTTAATCATATGATTTTCGGAACATCCCAATACTACTAAGTCATCCATGTATAAAAATGCTTGTGATGGCTTTAGACCTGCGAATGCCAAAGTCATCATTCTCTGAAATGAGTTTGGTGCTACTTTGAGACCATAAGGTAATCTTTTGAACCGGTATGTACCATTGTCTGCGGTAAATGATGTTATATCTCTTGATTCTGGGTTTAGTTCTATTTGGTGAAAGCCTGACATTAAATCCAAGCATGAAAAATATTTTGCTCTTCCCAATTGATCCAGAATGTCATCAATTCTTGGTAATGGGAATTTGTCTGCGGTTAGTTTTTTATTTACTTGTCTATAGTCAATAACTAGTCTCCATCTCTTGTCGTTATTACCTGGTAGTGATTTTTTCGGTACTAGTAAAATTGGACTGTTGTATTCGGAAATAGATGGTTCTATTAGGTCATCTTGAATTAGTTTATTTACTTGTTTATTAATTTCCTGTTTATGTGCTTCTGGTATTCTATAATTTTTTACATAGACTGGACTGTCGTCTTTCATGTAAAGTTTTTGTTTATAAAAATTGTTAGTGGTTATAGGTTCTGATTCTAATGCAAATATATCTATGTATTCTGAACATAAAGTATTATGTTGAGATTTAGCAAATGATGGAAAATTTTTATTTAATCTTTCTAGTTTTTCTTTATTATTTGCTTCATTTTTCTGTTTATTATTTATAATTATGTAGTCGTCTAAGTTTTCTGTGTTAATATTGTAATTTTGAATAGTTGCATTTTTATCTGTTGTATTAATAATTCTAACAAATGCTTGATTTGGATTTACTATTGAATTGGCAATAAAAATACCTTCTGCTAATTGTTGATGTGGTATAAATAATTCGTTATTATTATTAATTTTAATTTGTCTAATTACTTCTGATCTTGCTGGTACTGATATACTATTAATTGTTGGCTCATTTGTCATTCGAATTGCTATATCCTCTGGGAAATCATGTGGACGTAATATCAAAGTATCTTTATTATTTTGATAGTCTAAAATGCAATTATATTTTTTAATGAAATCCAGTCCCAAAATTCCGTCACATGGAATTGGGAAATCATCTTCTACTATGTGAAATTTATGTCGAATCAAAAGATCGTCACCCTTTAAATCTGCTTTAACTGTTCCGAGGGTGCTTGTTATACCCTGACCTATGCCTTTTAAATCTGTTTTTTGTGAATTATTAATTGAAACATCGTTCTGAATTTGACCCTTTTTAATAATTGATATATCTGCTCCTGTGTCTACTAGGAGAGTAGAAAATGAGTTATTTAATGTTGACTTGGAAGATATGTAGCTGTTCAAATGTAAATTGAATACAAAAATTTTTCTCTCTACTGTTGAAGTGGAGTCTGCTGGTTTTCCTGTTGATCGTAGCTACGTATGTTTCGTGTGCTGTTTGTATTGTTATTGTTGTTGTTATTGCGAGCATTTGAGCGTGTTTGGTTTCTATAGTCTCGCCTTTGCATGTTATTGTTATTGTTATAATTGTAGCGCGTGGGAAACGCGCGTCTTTGGTTACTTCTGTTATTGTTACTTTGATAACTTCGACGGAAGCTACCGCGGTAATAGTTTTGTTGGCGGATGTGAAGTAATGAGTTTGGGTTTCCAGTTACTTCAGTGCAGCTATTTGTGAATTTTGAGACAGCTTCGTTCATCGAGGTGAACGTTCCAGCTTGCATAATTGTTTTCACTTTTTCGTTGGAGCAGTTTTTACACATAGCTTTCACAGCTGATTGTGTAGCATACTTGGTTGCTAACTCTGGAGTTAGTCCGTCGGATATGTATGCTCCTTCCAACGATTTTGTGAGATTTTCAATTTCTGAGGTGTACTGATTTGCAGTTTTGCTGCGTTGTTGTATGTTCATTAGTTTTGCTGTCAAAACTTCTACTGATTCGCCTTTGATTCTTGATTTTAAACTTTGTTTTATTGCTTGAATGGAGGATTCTGTGCTTATAAAATTTCTGGCCGTACCCTTTAGCTTTGTCTTTATCATAGATACTGCGACAGCCTCATGTGTCTCTTTGATTTGGTCAAGAATGTCAAGTGCGTCCAAAAAACTATGCAGATTTTCCGGCTTACCATCAAATTCAGGCAGAATTGATGAAGCCGTTTTAATAAACTCTACCACTGTTTGTGGCATTTTGCCTATTTCTGTTTGGGAGTTTTGGTTATCGAATTCTTTGTGCTCCTCGTCTTTTTCGGAGGATGGTTCTGGTAAGAGATCTCCAAAGTCAATTTTTATAGTTTGGTCAACAGAGGTTGGTATTTGTACCTCAATGCTGTATCTAGCTAACGATGCTACCAATCTATCCCTTACACTAGAAAATACCTGGTATGCTTGTTTTTTGTGTTCAGCAGTAAGCTTGCTGTTTACCTGTTTTATTATTCCGTTGATCTTATTCAAAGATCCTACTATCAAATCCAAATGCTTTACTATTGTCTCCTTTCTGATGGAAATGTTTTTGCTTATACACTTGTATGACTTTTCCGCAACAATTTTTTCGTCTATTAGTGCTTTTTGGATTATCCATTGGTGTGGTTAAACCTTATCTAGTCCGTTTGCACGAGAAATGTATCTCTTCTTTAGAATTTTGTTGTGGACTGAGTATATTTTCAAAAATAAATTGATGCAACCAATGATTGCAATAACGAGTAAAATGAATTTAATTGAATCCAAGGATTCAGTATGATCAACCACTTCAATGGAATTAACCACATTGGCATTTGGTTTGTCTATCTTGGATGTTTTGCCACCCATATTTGCTTATTTGTAAAAAAAATCTCAATGGTATCTTGGAATGCCAAAAACTTCACTGATTCGATTAATTTCTTCTACTTGTGTTGTAGGGTTAATAACGTCCTCTATTGTTGGTTCCCTAGTCATTCCTATGCGACGCCAAAATCTTCTTAAAAATTCCAATTCCCTTTCATAGTTCCTTTCTTCCACCTCATTAGGTAAATTAGCTATCGGATTTCTTGACCTATACATTTTACCAAAATAAAGACATGTCCACTTTTTCATTCACTTATTACAGTTATGCCTCAGACACATACTATGTGGTATGAATATTATAATATCAATACTATGATTTGGCTTTTACCATGAAAATTTTCAATTAAACCACAATATGAGAGTGACACATATGTGGTATAGATCGTAATGTCTCTAGCATTAGAAAGCAAAATATTCTCATTTTTAGCAATAAAAATTATTATTAAAATGTAAAAAAAAACTTATTTATCGGATTGGGTTAGTAGCAGAATTCAAAAGGCAAGAATTTTTCAATTTTTGCCACTAAGTAGGCAGCCGTTAGGTTGCCAGAAGATTTGTTAGTAAATATACGTGTATATAATAAATTATACTAATATATATTGCTGCTGCTGCTGGTCAATGAAAATGAGAATTCTGCTGCTCTCTTCGTTTGACGCCGTCTCTTCTGCTGTTGTTGTTGTCCTTGTGTAAATGATTACCACCTTCAGTGAAGCCTTCTAATCAGTTGTCCTTGTTCAAATCATTACCACCTTCAGTGAAGCCTTCTAATCAGTTGTCCTTGTTCAGATCATTACCACCTTCAGTGAAGCCTTCTAATCAGTTGTCCTTGTTCAGATCATTACCACCTTCAGTGAAGCCTTTTAATCAGTTGTCCTTGTTCAGCATTTTCATATAAGCCGTAAACTTCGTAAAATATCCTGGAGGCTACCTTGCCACTCAGACAAAGGGAAGGCGAACGAATTCGCCGGGACTTTATCTGGCAGGATCGCCATGTAGTAGGAGATTAAACGCTTATCGTTTGGTTGTCAAAAGTGAATTAAATTTTATTATCCAAAATTCTTCTTTTTATACAATATTTGCTCTTATGTATTACTTATTTACTATGATACATATTTACACTACGTACTTAAAAATAATGGGACTCTTTCCCACGGTATATTGTACATATGTACATGTACCTACGTACATGTACATATGTATGCTCCTATGAGCGCTTAGGCTTAGAATAACATTGAAAGCGTGAGAATGGCAGCGTCAGCAAATTTGTGTACATTACAATTTGTGTGGGGCTGACTAAGTAGCCAGCGCCAGCGCGTGACAATACAATGTATGGAAATTTATTACGTATGTATGTTTGCGCTTGTGTAACTACATTTGACGCTCTACACTAGTATGTTGGTGCGATTGTGTGTTTTGTTTTGTACAAAGTTCTAAAGCTATTAACAAGCACAACAATAACAAGCATTGCCTGTACAAAAAGCTTTGCTTGTTAATAGCTTTAGAACTTTGTACAAAACAAAACACACAATCGCACCAACATACTAGGTAGCAAAGACAGAGTGTCATTAAGCTACTGTTGTTAGTATGTGGATTGTAATATAAGGAAAATTGAAATTTAAGCGAAACAAAGCTGACGGCGGTGGTAGCTCAATGGGATAGACATTGGACTACCAATCGAAACGACCTAAGTTCGATTCTCGGTTGAGGCCGCTGGAAGAAGTCTGATGAGGGGATGTGGTGGTCTCCGAAATGGATCCATAACTTCTACCAAAAAAAATTTTTTTAAATTTTTCTTAATTATAAACTGGCCAATAGCTCATATAAAATTCACATAAAATAATTATTAGAATTAAAACGGCCATGTAAAAACAAACGTTAATATGTAAATCGGAGAGCCTGCCGAATAAACAAAAATCTGAAACAATAACAAGCATTGCCTGTACAAAAAGCTTTGCTTGTTAATAGCTTTAGAACTTTGTACAAAACAAAACACACAATCGCACCAACATACTAGGTAGCAAAGACAGAGTGTCATTAAGCTACTGTTGTTAGTAAGTGGATTGTAATATAAGGAAAATTGAAATTTAAGCGAAACAAAGCTGACGGCGGTGGTAGCTCAATGGGATAGACATTGGACTACCAATCGAAACGACCTAAGTTCGATTCTCGGTTGAGGCCGCTGGAAGAAGTCTGATGAGGGGATGTGGTGGTCTCCGAAATGGATCCATAACTTCTACCAAAAAAAAATTTTTTCAATTTTTCTTAATTATAAACTGGCCAATAGCTCATATAAAATTCACTTTAAACATTAATATTTCCAAAACTATTTGTTTCCTAGCCGTTTGGACTTCAGATATAGAATCGGGGGGCGATGCCACGCCCCCTTAAAAAACAGTTTTCCTGGAATCGTGGCACGACTTATGAAGTTCCAACCAATTGTTGGTATACCATAATATACATAATATACATTCATAATTCGTTAGTTGCTTTTTTATAGTAGTCAAACAATAGTTATTAAATTCAGAAAATGCATTATTATTCTTTGGTGAAAATATATTTTAATTTCCAAAACCTACATACACACGTATATAAATCACTGTTATTATCAATATTTCACAATTTTTTCTCTGAAGTTTTTCTTTGCATATAACAGCAATTCAATCTCGGTGGAAAATGCAATGGACCCACGCCATGTTTGTGGCTTCTCGCGACCGGTTGATTAATATATTTACATATATTAACACTTATTCCAACTTCATACATGCATTTACACAATTTACTTAAACTTTTATTGTAATTTTTTGATATTTTGTTATTATCGCCGCAACCAAATACTTGCGGCAAATTTCGGCACGAAAAACTGTGAAATTGTTCGTTCATTCGGTGTTCATAATGCCGAGTTACCGAACTTCGAAAGATTCGGCGCGCCGTCGGTTGTCATGCCGATTTGCCGAAAACGTCATTTCGGTACCGCCGACGTTGTTGGTGATAGTAGCAGCGTTGCCGTTTTAAATTCTTGAGAATACCCAAAACAATATTCAAAATACCCATAATTGAGCAAAATTCCCCATACAAATTTTCAAATTACACTACCCGACAAAATTTCAAAAATTTTGATATTCTCGACATTTTATACATCTTGTATTTAACTTATTTTTTGCATAAAAACAAATCTTTTGTCCGCCATAATTCCGTCACTTTAATGCCTATTTTATGTGGAATTGGAAAGGGTATTTCATCCTCTCAAAATGAAATGAAATAATATTAAACTCAAGACGGTAATGACGGAGAAGTGTTATCAAGAGATTTCCAATAAACAAGTATTTTCAAATTTATTTTACTTTATAACGGTTTGTATTTTTAAATTCATGTATGTACTCGTTATAAAGAAACATAAAACAAGTAAGAGAGAAATGAAACATTAAATAGTACATACCTCCAATTCTGTGGGTTGTTTATGCAAATATTTATAAAAAAATATTGTAATGATCTTAGCTATTTAAGTGGAGAAGTTTTATCCCAAAATGTATGGTTGGTTGTAGGAGAGCTATATGTTATAATGGTCCAATTTGGCCGATTCCGACAAATGATCAGCGTATCTTAACAACTGATGAGCTAGCTCATGATTCTGATACATATCGGTTAGGCATGGGTAACACTGCGCTGCGCGCCGCAATTGCGCTAACACCAACCCTGGTGTTATTGCGCTAACTCCGATTTGGGAAATGCGCCAACTCAATATAGCGCCAACCCTATATAGTGCCAACTCAATGTAGCGCCAACTCAATGATGCGCTATTGCAATATAACACTAGCCGTGTTTCACATACGGTGATCCTAAACCAGATAAAAATTTTTGCATGTAAATGCAACAACAAAGATTTCAGCTCGATTAAACCAGATAAATTGCTGGTTCAATTTCTGATCCGCCCTGTTCGATTTGTTTTTTCCGTGCGGATTTGGCAGCACAGTGCTTTTTTGATTTGGCAGAACTGAAAAGTGACATTTGTGTATGTATACATATATATACATATACCCTGCAGTAAATTTGTTTCACTGCTAAATGATCATTGATGATTCTTTGTTGAATATTCATCACTATCGTTTTGCGTTGGTGCAAGCGAGCAAGCTATATTGAAAAAACCAAACGAAACACCATCTAGGCGGTTAAAAACCAACGAGCCAGCTTGTATTTCGGTAGGTTTTTTGACATTCGGCAGCTTTTCTGACAAATTTTTCAATTTGACAACTAGAAAACAAATTATATTTAAAATAAAAAATATATGGAAATACAAATTTCAAATTTGCCTCTTGTAAGCTTTGGTCGTAAGGGGAAAGAAGAAGTCCGGAAGAAAAATTATACTGCGCACTGGCTTCCCCTTATAACATGGAATACATAGCTATCCCGCCATTTGAGTTTCATAATTTATTTCAGTAATTTAAATTCAAATTTCCAAAAAAAATAATTTTTGAAATAGTTATTTTCATTTAGTTTGAAGTTTAAAGTCAATCAAATTGTTTTTGAGGGAGTATTTGTCTCTTTTCAATGTACAGAAGAATTGTTTTTGCGCTATTATAACTCTGACGAGTTTTATGGCCGAGCTTCTCTCCCAATTCGAGGTGTGCTCCTTTTGTTTTTCCTGCCATTGGACAGTTTTATGCCGGTTCCGAACGGAGTCATATAGGCATGAGGAAAGCAAACCATTTATTTGAAAAAATTCAGCAGCCTTTATATGAAAGTATTCACTGATGCCTCCTCATGATGAATTTCATCAGTGATTCATAAAGGATTCATTTCAGATTTTTACTGCTGGGTATATGTTGTATATGTTTCTTCTTCTTTTTAGTTCTTTTCAAGTGCAGCCAATTTTCATTATGAGCCGGATTGTTTCAGTAAAAATTTATCTTAACCCAGACCCAGATGTAATAACTGAAATGCCCCTACTGACTCAATTTCGTGCGCTAACACCAGCTCCAATATAGCGCTAGTGTAAAATGGCGCAACCACAACGCCAATAGCAGCATCATAGTATATGTATACGTATGACAACGTCACAATTATGTGTGCTTGATAGTGATCTAACTGACTCTAATTTCCAGCATATTATCACATATATACGGAATATTTTTCCAAATGATTATGAAAATTAAAATTAATTGTGCCCTCGTATATGTAAGCAGAATTGCGCCAAAAGAAATAAAACGGGGATGGTAAACAGTAGGTCCGTTCGGCGGCTGCAAATTGCAGCAATTTGCAAACAGAGAAAAATATGTCTTGCTCTCCGAAAGAGAGAAACTTATGCAAATTTACTGGCATTTCAACGAACAGAACTTTGTCAAAATTTGCAGCAAATCAGCTGTTTGTCTTTATTCACAAGTGCATAACAAAATTAAAATTTTACATGAAATCGAAGGGAAAGCGGGTCGGCTTTCCATTATTCCAGCACGCCCTGAGAAAAATGACTTATGCAGGGCGGTAGAGAGGCTCTCACAGATCTCAAAACTGAAAACCAAACTTGCCGGAGGCTTATAGTTCCCGAGATATTCCTTCTTAAAGTTGTGAAAATACTACGCAGGACATCACCGTGGCGTAAGCCACGGTTGGGGCACACGTCCGGACGGATGGCGTAGCCCAGGGTTATTTTTATAAGCACGGCCGAAGGCCGCCAACGCAGAAAAGTATTATTTTGCGAAATTTTCGCTAAACTGCATGTGTGGTGAAATTTGTATGGGAACTTTAACAGCAAATATCTCGGGAACTATAGGCCTCCGGTAGGTGGGGTCTTCAGTTTTGTAATCTGGGGGCCCCCTCTACCCTCCTAAAAAAACATTTTTTTCTAGCCGTGGGGGACTCGTCTAAAATTTTACCTATATCGGAAACCATAAGCCTCCGGCAAGTTTGGTTTTCAGATTTGGGATCTGTGATAGCTCCTCTACACCCCTGTATAAGTCATTTCTCGGGGCGTGCTGGAATAATGGAAAAATTTCCCTAATAGTGCCCAGTTTTGGTGTTTTGTTTGGTGGATTTTACAACTTTACCAAGAAATATCTCATAAACTATAAGTTTCCGGCAGGTTTTTATTTCTGTTATACCATCTGTGAAAAAGTTATTTTTTCGGGGCGTGCGACATTAATGGACAATTTTCCCATTTAAGTAGTATACTACCTCCTATTTGCGATTCAACAACGCAGAATCCCGAGAGTGCAGACGATGATCCCACTGCGCTGTCATTAACACGTTTCCTTTTAGCTGGTACCTTATTAAACAAATTAAATCAATTATATAAACTTTATAAATTAAAATAATATAATTTTCTCACTTCATTTTCTATTGAATCACATATATTCCCGATTTTCATAGTTTTTTGACTTGAAATCACTTTCGACTTTTTTCTTAAATTGTAACCATATGATCGCAAATCATATGTTTTTTCAGTCTACTGAACTTTGCAACGACAAATTTCGTCAGTAAAACTTTGCAGCTTTCTTCTTCTTTGAACTGTCAAAATTGCGCTCTCTTCTGCAAATTTTGACTGAGTTTATGCCTCAAAAAACGCGAATTTGCATTTTTTTCTGCAATTTGCTGCCGGCGAACGGTCCTAGTAACAAGCGAAAAAATGTTATTTATCGATTATTCGATGACAATTGCGCTAAAGGTGTTATTGCGCCAGTACCGTGAGTTGGCGGCACGGTTGGCGCTGGCGTTATTGTATCAGCGCCAAAAATATTGCGCCATTACCCATGGCTAATATCGGTATATATTTTGGTTTATCTAATTTTTCTCCTTCTGGAACTTTCGACAAACCTGTTTTGACTCAATGTTATAATGTTCATGAAAGGTATAAAATTGCTTATTTTTTTCCTAGCTAACTTCTTACTTTAATGGGCTTATTAAATTTGCTTGTACATGTTCGACCAGCCGGTAATTCAAGATTAATCTTGAATTACATTAATCTTGAATTTATGTAATTCAAGATTAAATAAATGCTGCAAAAACTCATGCACACTTTCGCACAGTGCGAATGTAATAGAAACTCATGAAAATAATTAATTTTTTTTATAGGTATTATTATTCATATAAAACTATTAAGAGGCGAATTCCCCATTCCCACGACAGCCGGTTCTACGTACCGGAATGACTCGGGGTTTCCCCGACCAAGGGCTGTCATTTCAGTCTAACCCTGCTTAGACCAGCACACACAACCCATAAACTACATCCAGTTGAGCAAACTCTAGCAGCCAATTTGCCCAATATACTCCTTCTAATATCAGGTATAGAACCTAACCCTGGACCTGATGAGTACTTCTGCTGCGTTTGCCTAGGAAGACTCCACCGCAACGTAACATCCGTACGTTGCAACTCATGCAATGGATGGAGTCACCTTAGAAACTGCTCAGGTCTTGCCTCTCATAGACAATGGACGCCCCAATTCGTGGCACCATGCTGCATGCACCAACCACAGCCGGCACAAACATCGCCGCAATCCCCATCAGGGAACAGGCAGCACTCAGCTACTTCACAAGGTGCAGCAGCAACAATTACATCAACTCAATCCAGGAGAGACACAAGACCTGGGCAGTTTCCGACTAACTCTCGGGACATACTACAGCCTATCATTTGGCTGTGCTCAGTATGCAACGCCAGGATACCTGCGAACATGACCTCAGTAAAATGCAACTCATGCAATAACTGGTGTCACTTTCGCAGGTGTTCTGGCTTGCGTACAACCAGAGACTGGGATGCCAACTACATTGCACCATGCTGTCAAGCTGGATTATCATCGGCACCACCGATGCCACCTCCCATGGGAAGGCAACCGCCACCCCAAAGGCAGCATACAACACCAAATCTGCCAACCAGAACAGCACAGTCTCTAACACCTAGAGTTACGTCCACCCCTCCGCGTCATTTTAAACTCTTGCAATTTAACTGCAACGGTCTAACCGGAAAGATCGCAGAGATAACTGACTTTATGAACCGGCATGGGATACCTATAGCCGCGGTCCAGGAAACAAAGCTGACCTCAAACTCAGCTTTGATTAACCATGCAGACTACAACATTCACCGTAGAGACCGCGCAAGAGGTAATGGCGGTGGCCTCGCGTTCATCACACACAACTCCGTGCATTACCGTCTAATTGAAGCAGACATAACCAGCCTGGACACTACCCTAGAATGTCAGGGCATTGCAGTCCGAGCAGGCGACGTCGAACTGCAGATATACAACATATACATTCCACCAGCCTCCTGCTGCCCACCGCAATATCTCCCCGAAATCAGTTCTCTGCTTACGGGGGATAGCCGGTTGGTGGTAGGAGACTTCAATGCTCACCATGAGCTATGGCAATCGGCTCTGTCAGAAGACAGACGAGGCCAATATCTTGCAGATCAGATAGACGGATCGACATTCTGCACGGCAAACGACGAGGCCCCCACTAGGATTACGGGAAGATGCTGCAGCTCGCCAGACCTTACAATTGTTAGCGCAAATTTGATAAACAACGTAGACTGGCAACCTACGTTGACATTAGCATCAGATCACCTTCCCATAATCATCTCGATAGATATGCCTGCCGAGTTCATAACAACTGACAATAGAACATACACTAACCACAACAAAGCAGACTGGGACAGATGGACAGAATACACAGAGAGCATATTCGGTGCTCTCCCCGCTCCGACCGATGTGCTCGGCGGTGAGAAAAAATTCCGCAAGGTCATTGCAAAAGCTAATGCACGCTTCATTCCGGCGGGTCGAATCCCAGAGATCCGACCCTACTTTCCGGGTGAAGCCGCTACATTAGCCAGGGAGCGAGACCAGATCCGCCACACTGACCCGGGAGACCCCCGCATTAAGGACCTCAACCGGGAAATTCGGGCGCTGGTGGACGAACACAAAAAGTCGAAGTGGAGGGTGTATGGTACATATATTTATTATATTTTATTAAAAAAATTTTAAGTTGATATCTTTTGTTGAGAATTCAAAATCTAATAATACAAATTTTACTTTTTTGATAATCATAAATTTCAAAGAATAAAAGATAAAATATTTAACAAATAATTGAAAGTAATTACTTAACAAAGTAACTCCTACATATACTCCCCCTCCAATAAAAAGTATATTAATTAATATTAAATGTTATTTTCTTTTTGTTATTAGAAAGTGTAAATGTATTAGTATTTTGTGTAGAGTCGTGGATAATATTTGCAGGTTTAAGTAAATCTATGGAAACTGTTTTAATATTATTTCCATATTGAATTTTAAACACTTTTTCATGTTTAGATATAACTTTGAATGGTCCTTCATAAGGTGGTTGTAAATTAGATTTGTGAATAACTTTAAGAAAAACATATTCACAAGATTTTAAATTTTTTGGAATAAAAGAATATTCTTTATTGTGATGTAAAACTTTTGATCTGATATGTGAAAAATATTCTCTTAATTTAGTAATCATCTCAATTGAATTATCATTTTCATTGTTATTATTATTATTTGAAATAACTAATTCACCTGGTAATCTAAGAGTTTGACCATATACTAATTCTGCAGGACAGCATTTCAAATCTTCCTTAATAGAAGTACGAAGTCCTAGTAGAATCCAAGGAAGAATATCAGACCAGTGTACGGAATCTCCTGAAGCTGTAATAGCAGTTTTCAAAGTTCTGTGAAACCTTTCAATCATTCCATTTGATTGAGGATGATAAGGAGAAGTATGAATTTTATGTGATCCTATCAATTTAGTTAATTCAGTGAATAATTTTGATGTGAACTGAGATCCTTGATCTACAGTTATTTTAAGTGGAATGCCAAAACGATGAATATAATTTTGAACAAAAGTTGTTGCAATTGTAGAAGCAGAAATATCTTTAATTGGATAAGCTTCTGGCCAGCGTGTATTTCTATCAATTATAGTTAAAATGAAACGATTTTCTCTTGACATAGGTAATGGGCCAACAAGGTCCATATGTATATGTTCAAATCGCCCATTAGGTATACTAATTTTTTCTACGATAGATTTTGTATGTTTCGAAATTTTAGATTTTTATACAAGTTGAAGTCCAATTGTTAATTTCTTTACGCATATTAGGCCAATAATATTTTGATTGAATTAAACGTCTAGTTGTTCGAAAACTTGGATGTGATAATGAATGAATTTTATCAAAAATAATTCTCCTCATTGAATTTGGAACAAATGGTCTAAAAGGTTGTTGAGTAATGTCACACCAAATGTTAAGATTAAGGACTGGTATATTAATTTGTTTTAAATTATTTTTAGAATTTTTGTTAGAAATAATTTCATGTAAAATTTTATCTTTTTGTTGTTCTTCATATAATGTTTGTAAATGTATATCTTGAGACGAAAGTGTGTTTATATCTGGAATTCGTGAAAGAGTATCAGCAACTATATTATCTTTGCCAGAAATGTACTGAATGTCACTTGTGAATTGTGCAATGTATTCGAGATGTCTAATTTGTCGAGGTGATTTATCTGTTTTTGAATTAAGAATTTGTGTTAAAGGTTTATGATCAGTGAATACAGTAAATTTTCGGCCTTCAAGAAAATGTTTAAAATGTTTAATTGAATTGTAAATTGCCAGAAGTTCTCTGTCAAAAGTAGAATATTTGCTTTCTGTAGTAGATAATTTGCGTGAAAAATATGCAAGTGGTTCTAAAGTGTTATTACTAATTTGTTGTAAAACTGCACCAATTGCAACATTTGAAGCATCTACTGAAAGTGATAGTTGACCATATTTATCAAAATGTGTAAGTAATGTTTTTTGGGCAAAAAGTTTTTTAACATTTTCAAAAGCATTAGTAGTATTCTCAGACCAATTAAGTTCTTTAAGTTTATGTTTAATAGTAAATGTTAACATTTCATGTAACGGGCATAGTTCTGTTGCTAACATTTTAACATATCTATGGTAATAATTAACCATACCTAGAAACTTTTGCAATTTTTTGATTGAAAGTGGTTTTTCAAAATTAATGATTGCTTCAACTCGTTCGAAAGAAGGTTTAATTCCATCACATGAAATTTCATAACTGAGGAAGTCTAATTTATTTGTACCGAAAATGCATTTATTTGGTTTAATATTCAAATTATATTTTTGAAGTCTTTCAAATATGGATTTTAAATGTTCTATATGTTGCTCTTCATTATCACTTGCAACAAGAATGTCATCAATATAGACAAAAACAAATTCTAGACCTGAAAATACTTCGTTTATAAATCTTTGAAATGTTTGTGCACTGTTACGTAAACCAAAAGGCATACGTATAAATTCAAACATTCCAAAAGGTGTGGTTATTGCAGTTTTATGAATATCTTCTTCGGCCATAGGTATTTGATGATAAGCACGGACTAAATCAATTTTGGAAAATATGTGTTTATTCTTTAAATCAATTGTTAAATCATGAATATGAGGTAGTGGATAACGGTCTGGTATAGTGATAAAATTGAGTCTTCTATAATCTCCACAAGGTCTCCAATCATTTGGATCTTTTTTTGGAACCAAATGTAAAGGAGAAGCAATGTGAGAATTAGAAGGTCTACATATTCCAGTTTTAACTAAATATTCAAATTCCGTTTTTGCTATTTTTAATTTAATTGGATCAAGACGTCTAGGTTTTGAGAAAGGTAAAACTCCCTTTGTTTCAATCCTGTGAACTGTTTGATGTTGCACTGATTTAGTGTAATCTGGTTCACAGGTAATAGAAGGGAATTCATCAAGAATTTTAGTAAATTTATTTTCAGTGAATGATATCTTAAGTGAGAATATATCACAATAACCTGAAGATCTAGAGACTTTTAATTTAGTAGTTGAATCTATTATTTCTTTATTTTTAATATCAACTAATATACCGAATTTTTCTAAAAAAATTTGCACCAATGATGGGAGTTGAAATATCAGCTAATATAAAAGGAAATTCGAAATCACGTCTTAATCCTAAATTAAGTTTCAAAAGTTTCGTTCCAAAAGTTTTGATAGAAGAACCGTTAGCTGCCGTTAAATTAAGATCAGAATTTCTTGTATACGATTTGAATTTGGAAAAAGGAACAACTGAAATTATTGCACCAGTGTCAATTAAAAAATTTAAATTATTGAATTTATCATAAATAAAGAGGCGGCGAGAGGGTTTAACATTGTTTCCATTATCAGCCACCATCATAATGGAACGCTTTAGTTTAAATTACTTGAATTAGATTGAATATTATTTTTGTTAAAATTGCAAGGTGGAATGCATTTGTTGGCATTATGTTTAAATTTCTTATGATACCAACAAATTTGATTATAATTATTATTATTGTTACTTCGAGATCTTGAAAATTTTCTAAATCTTGAATTATTTCTTTCTCTAGATCTTGATCGTAATTTTAATTCATTAATATCAGATGTTATGTTATTTAAATTTTGGAAAATAACAGTAGTTAAATCTGTTAAATTTTTAACACATTCAGAAAGTACATTATTTTCAACACTAGCTATAAAAGCTGATTTAGAAGATTGAGGTTTATTAAGAATATCAAAAATTTTATCAGATAATATAATAATTTCATCTATATTTTGATTATTACTAGAAGTTAAGTGAATTTGAATTTGTTGGGGAAGTTTTCTAATCCATAATTTAAATAATAATTCTTGGCTAACTATTGAATTTGAACCTGTTAGAGATTTCATATGTCGAAAAAGTTCTGACGGAGAACGATCACCTAATTCAGTATTAGAAAATAATTGTTCTAATCTCTTTTCTTCACTAAGGGAATATCTTTCACATAAAGTTTTTTTGATAGTTTCATATTTGTTAATTAAAGGTGGAGGATTAATTACATCTAAAATTTTTGAAATTGTATCACGTTGGAGCGAAATAAGTACATTTTGAAATTTCAGATTATCATCAAAAATCTGATTAATTTCAAATTGTCCTTCAACTAA
The DNA here is from genome assembly GCA_960531455.1 of Urophora cardui. Lineage (NCBI taxonomy): Eukaryota > Metazoa > Arthropoda > Insecta > Diptera > Tephritidae > Urophora > Urophora cardui. Next base: position 93,064,974 of record OY482672.1, on the reverse strand, counting down.
AAGAAACCACGCTTGAGGACATTCTTCCCAGAATTGAGGAAGTTTTAAGGATTTAGATCTATTAATATTTTCATTTTGAAATAACTGATTTGAACTTATAGTTTGTGTATTATTTAAATCTACAAACTGATTTTGATTTTCTTGTTGTGGATCTGTGGATGTAAATGTTCGTGTACGTATAGGTGAACGATTCATGATTAAGGTGAAAATAAATTTATAATTATACAAATAAATTGGAAAAGGAGTGAACAATAATAATGTAAATAGTTAATTTGTTAAAATTGAATATATATGTATATATATGTATATGTATATACATATATGTATATATATATAAATATGAATATTAATATTAATACATATGTATATAAAAGTATAAATAGAAATAATACAGCTCACCAAAAAGAAGTGGTTGTTGTTATTGAAAAAATACCAATATAATTTTTGAATAAAATAAGGAAAGAATGTTTATGATCCCCGGTTATTTGATGACGGTAAATAAATTGAGGCCAATGGTTGTTGATATGATGTTTGAGATTCAGTATAATAATAAGAAATGATCCAAATTGTATGTTGACACTGCAGAAATAGATTGTTTTGATGATCGGGTAATTTATGATGATGATAAAAATCCGTTTGTGAATGGTCAATAAGGTAAATATTATTGTTGTTGTAGTAATATTATTGATTAGTTATGAAAAGATCACCGTTAAATTGAATTATTGCAATTGTGGTTATTGGTACGTAAATCTGTTTGTAATAATTTCATTTAAGATTGAATGATGGTTATTGTAATAACAGATTTCATCGTAACGGAAGTTGATCGCTGATAAATTTCACTATGATATTGTTGATTGGTGAATGTAGTTAAGATGCTGTTAATTAAGTAGCTCCGTATCGTAGTGATATTTTTGATGCTCTTTTTAAAAAGATCGTGTGCCAATATGATCGACACAATGTTTGATCGTCGTGTACACAACACAATTATTTGCATATAAATAATATTTGCATAAGAATTATTATTAATAATATTAGTTTAAATTTGAATAGTTGGTTCAATGCAGGATCGCCAAAAAATGTATGGTACATATATTTATTATATTTTATTAAAAAAATTTTAAGTTGATATCTTTTGTTGGGAATTCAAAATCTAATAATACAAATTTTACTTTTTTGATAATCATAAATTTCAAAGAATAAAAGATAAAATATTTAACAAATAATTGAAAGTAATTACTTAACAAAGTAACTCCTACAGAGGGAGCACCTGAAATCTTGCAATCTCTCTGCTGGGGTTGCCAAGCTCTGGGCAACCGTGAAAGCCCTGTCTAACCCGACAAAGCCGAAGGACAAAGTGTCCATAACCTTTGGAGGTGAAGCAGAGTCGGACCCGAAGCGATGTGCGAACCAATTTGGTCGGCAATTCTTACTACATCCTCCGGTAGACAGAGCCAAGCGTCGAATACTCAGAAAAATGCGCAAACAACCAAACAACGATGCGCAGCTTGACATCACCAGCACAGAGGTTCAGGAGGCCATTAGGAAGGCGAAATCGTCTAAGTCAGTCGGACCAGACGGAATATCCATGCTGATGTTAAAACACCTCGGACAGATGGGAGTAAGATTCCTAACGGAGGTCCTCAACCTGTCTTTGACCACTCTTGTCATACCCAACATATGGAAGATGGCAAGGATGGTCCCACTACTGAAACCAGGGAAACCAGCCAACCAAGGGGACTCATATCGCCCGATATCTCTCCTTTCCCCAGTAGTCAAGACACTTGAGGCCGTACTACTCCCTTACTACAACGAACACCTACAACTAGCGACCCACCAACATGGTTTCCGTAAAACATACAGCACAACAACAGCTCTAAACGCCATAAACACACGGATAGTTCAAGGACTCAATCAAAAGCGCCCCTGCGCGAGAACGGTCCTCGTGGCACTTGACCTGTCGAAAGCTTTCGACACGGTCAACCACGCCACCCTTATAGAGGACCTAGCACAATCATCCCTCTCGCCGAGGCTCAAACGATGGTCCGCGAACTACCTGAGTGGTCGACAGGCATCGGTGGACTTTAGGAACGAAAAATCTAAGGCAAGAAGAATTAAACAAGGGGTACCCCAGGGTGGTGTCCTGTCCCCAATGTTGTTTAATTTCTACATATCCAAACTCCCTTCCCCACCAGAAGGAGTTAACATTATTTCCTACGCCGATGACTGTTCGATAATGGCGTCAGGCAATGACATAGACGACCTATGCTCGAAAATCAACAACTATCTCTCCGATCTTTCCGGTTTCTTTAACTCGAGAAATCTGGCTTTGTCCCCAAGTAAGTCCTCCGCGACCCTATTCACGACATGGACGAAGGAGGTAAGACTGGAATTGGATATCCACATTGGCAACACCAGGATACCAACTACGAACAATCCTAAAATTTTAGGTGTTACGTTCGACAGTCTTGTCTCATTCTCCGCGCATACGACCGCAATTGCCAATAAAGCACAAAGTCGCAACAAAATTCTCAAATCGCTTGCCGGCAGTACATGGGGCAAAGACAAGGAAACACTATTAGCGACGTACAAGGCAATTGGCCGGCCAGTCCTAAACTATGCGTCGCCAATATGGTCGCCGGGGACTTGCACAACCCAATGGACGAAACTACAGGCATGCCAAAACACAGCATTGAGGACCGCCACAGGTTGCCTACTGATGACACAACAACACCACCTTCACCTTGAAACCCAAATGCTCCCTGTTAAGAAACACAACACCATGCTAGACAAGCAATTCTTACTGGGATGCTACAGAAGAAACCACCCAAACAGTCATCTAATTGAGCCAGAACCACCCCCCCGTCATGTCAGGAAACACCTTCTTGACTTACGCAGAGAGGTGGAAAATTACATACCACAACCGCTCAACCCGGCAACCTATAGGCAGGCCCTCAATAAAATCCATTCCGACACAGTTGACAGCTATGTGTCCGTCCGTCCGGCATACCTATTAATCAGAGACCAACCACCACCTATAGCAGAAGAAGAGCGCGATCTGCCGCGAGAAACACGAGTTGCACTCGCGCAACTCCGATCGGGATACTGCAGCAGACTGAACTCATACAGGTCCAGAATTGATTCAAGCATACCAAACGTATGCCCAGCTTGTGGAGAGTCACCACACGACACCCAGCACCTCTTCACATGCCCCACAAAACCAACCCATCTAACACCACTGTCCCTTTGGACAAACCCCATAGAGGCTGCAACATTCCTCGGTCTACCGTTAGATGAAATTGATGATAGTTTATGACAAAGGTGTGTTGCCTGGACAGGGCTTAGTACTGCTAATACAACAACAACAACAACAACAGAGGCGAATTCCCCAAAATTCCCCAAATCATTGCACTCCCCAAAAATTACCCAAATATTAAAAAATTCCCCAAATTTGGGGAATTACCCACAAAACGGCAACGCTGGATAGTAGGTCTGTTTGGTGAGATTTTGGGTAGAATGCTATTTTATGTCAAACTGAAGATGAAGGCAAAAGTTCAACAAACGCATTTGTGCGAAATGCTAGTGTCAAAAATGACGCTTAGGAACAGTGTTGCCACAGCCTCAAAAATTATGGTATCACAAATTGATGCCTTCATGGTATTTTTTCGTGGTCACGCTTTCCTTTACCGATCGTAAAAACCGTTTATAAAAGGGGCGTTGCACCGTCCTCCGATCCCATATCTGAAGACGGAACAGTCCGGAGGCCGATAGTTTTCGAAATATAAATATTTGTTTTTCAAAATACCTTTATTTTGGTGATAACGGGTTGAAAGGACCACATAATCTTTCTGGGGCAAAATCTACGTACCCATCCACAGTAATCCTGCGTGGAATACCTTCATCGCCTTCATGAGGGACTACTTAAATTTATATAAAAAAAAAAACACCTAAGCACAATTACATATGAATGATACGTAGATATTTTTTATTTTGGCTTAGAACAAATTTTATTTTTATCAAACTTTTGGTTGGACCACTCCGCATAGCAGGCATTTTGACTTAAAGGAGGACAGAGCGACAAATATTTAAGAACTGATTCAATGTTTGACCCATTGCATTTTATAGACCTTTTATATTACTCGGTACAGTACCAAAGTATTCATATTTATTTGCATGTGAAATTTAAGTATTATATTTATATTTTTATATTATAAAAAAAAAAAAGATATCGTTAAAACCACGAAAGTAGCTTACTTTATTAATTTTAATTTTTTTCTCAAAAATTTTTCTGTGTTAGAACACCAAAAGCAGCATATTTTATTGATTTAAATTTTTTTTTCAAACATTTTTCGGTGATACCAAAAAAACCATAAATGTATCAATTTTTGATTCCAAATTTTTTGAGGCTGTGGCAACACTGTTTACAATTTCTTCCTCTTCTTCAGAGATTTTGACACATTTTAGGAAAGTACCCACACAAATTCTGTGTGCGGATTCCTACAAATAGCTGGTCTTCTTTCTCGTTCACATCCTCTGATCCTCTCGCTCTTTTGTGGTAAAATACCTGCAAATCACACGCTTTCCTACACTCAACAAACGCTATTAGTGGCATTAGGCATTTAAAGTTGCAAAAAATGTGCTTTTGCGCAGAACGCTTTTCTGCGGACCTGTATGTCCTTCTGCGTAGTACACCTTTCAGCGATTTTTCATTCCAATTTTTTTTTTTTTTAATAATGGAGTATATCCAGAAGAAGTGGCCGCTGTGGTGCAGTGAGTAGAGTGCTCGCCTGCTATGCCAGAGGTCTCGGGTTCAAACCGCGGTCCGAGCAAAACACCAAAACAATTTTTCTAATTAGTAAAAATCCAATTATTGGGTTTTTTAAGAGCAGCGGTCACCTCTCGGCAGTGGGCGGCATACCCTCCGAGAGTATTTCTGCCATGAAAAAGCTTCTCACAAAAAATGCATTCGCCGTTCGGAGCCGGCATAAAACTGTAGGTCCACCCAATTAGTAGGAAAAACAAAAAGGAGCACACCTCGAATTGGGAGAGAAGCTCGGCCATAAAACTCGTCAGAGTTATAATAGCGCCATTGTATTATTATTATATCCAGAAGAAAGTGCCGCAGGTACATATATACACTTTATAACACTTTATATATTTGATTATATTGAGTTAGGATTTGCTCATTATAACTAACCTCAAAGCGGCATAAGTGCAGAATAGCTACATTTTGCAAATCGACAAAATTTATATTGGGATCGATAAAGCTTCTCAAGGTGAGTTTAAAAATATAATTTTTTTTTTTGTGCAAATATATAGGTGGGGAGTTTGAGGGGGGTAAATTTTCAAAATTAAATATCTTTAAATGCTTATATTTCAGAAAGTATTGGGTCTATTTTCAAAAATTTTACGTCGTTAAAAAGGTAATTTAATTGCCTTTCAGGCGATATACATACTTCACCAAAAAATTTATATTTTTGTAAAAAAAAAGCAAAAAACGAAATTATAAACATTTAATTTAGGAAAATGTGTGTTTTCTTAAAAAAATTCGTTATAAAGAAACTGCTAAAATTATCTTAAAATAAAGCGACAAAATTACCTTCATTTTGGTGTATAACATTGTTAGGTAATATTTAAGTGTTATGTAAAATAGTGCGATTAAGTAACCACTTTCTCACGAATTAATATAAAAAGTAGAAATTGGGTCGGGGTTACACCTCTCCACCACGCCTAGAAAAAACTGTTTTTTAGGGGGGTAGGGTAGGGCCCCCTGATCTTAAAACTGAAGACTCCACCTGCCGGAGGCTTATAGTTCTCGAACATTCCGCTACTGTGTATCGATCCTTAAATACTATTCCAGAAAGTGAATTCTGCCGGCTGAGGGTTATTTTTGTAGAGCGCGGCCGAAGGCCGCTAGCGCAGAAAGGTGTTCCACCCAAAATTACTGTGGATCGGTCCTTAGATATTATTCCAGAAAGAGAATTCTGCCGGCTGAGGGTTATTTTTGTAGAGCGCGGCCGAAGGCCCCCAACGCAGAAAGGTGTTCCACCCAAAAGTACTGTGGATCGGTCCTTAGATACTATTCCAGAAAGAGAATTCTGCCGGCTGAGGGTTATTTTTGTAGAGCGCGGCCGAAGGCCGCCAACGCAGAAAGGTGTTCCACCCAAAAGTACTGTGGATCGGTCCTTAGATACTATTCCAGAAAGAGAACTCTGCCGGCTGAGGGTTATTTTTGTAGAGCGCGGCCGAAGGCCGCCAATGCAGAAATGTGTTCCACGCAAAAGTACTGTGGATCGGTCCATATATTCTACTCTAGAAGGAGAACTCTGTGGTATTTTCCAACAAGTTATACACCAAATTAAAGGTATTTTAAAGCTCTTTCTGACAATAAAACATTTACATATAGTTAGTTAGGCATTTTTACGAAAAAAGCATGTGTTTTATAAAAAAAATATGAAAATTATGTTTTTTAAGTGTTTTTTTCAAAATTTGTATAAAACTTTATATAAATATGGGCACCAAATGAAAGACCGTTTAATTACCTATTCACCGTTTTTTAAGATTGGATTAGTACTTTTCAAGATATACGCCTTTGAAAAAATTTAGACTTCCATCTTTACCCCTCCCTAACACCATCCCCTTTGGTTTGCACCAAAAAAAAAATAGACCACTAAAATCAGAAAAAAAAAAGGCGGACCACGCCCACTTTTTTATTTTTTTCTAGCTAAAATGTAGCTATTCTGCACTTGTTCCCTCAAAGCTGGTATAGATATTGCGTTATATCGGCAACTCGCCTCTTTTCACCATTCATATAAAAAGAGCTTAAGGCGAGTTCCCGTGGCAGTGATCCAGATCCGGATACAAATTTTGCAAGCAAATGCAACAACAATTTGGTGATCCTGGTATTTATATGGATCAAAAAAATCTATTACAATCTATACGGATCCGAAATTGATACAGATAAACACCAGGATCACAAAATTCTTGTTGCATTTGCATGCAAACTTCTTATCCCGATCTGGATCACTGCCACGGGAACTCGGCATTAGTGTGAAGGCAGGTTAATATTGATTAGTGGTAAATATTGGTGGCAACACTACGCGTCACAGTCCTAAAATTAGCGCCTTTTGTTTACTTAGGTTTTTATTAAAATATAGTATTTAATGGTACAATATTGCAGCTTTTTGTTTGTTATTTAGTAAATATAAGGTATGTGTTATCCCACGATAAATATATAAGTTGAATTTATGTGTCCGTGTGTGTGTACTAAGCGAGCAAAAAAGCTGCATTGGACAAACAGTTTTTGTTAATAACTTTTTAGAGCCTATACACACTTGCGACTCAATCGATTTAGTCGAATGTTGATTTGCATGGGAATGTATGGAAGCATTCACACTACATTCAATTAGTCGTACAACTGAAACAGTTGGATTTGCAGTCCAATTTCATTCCAACTGAAAGAGCCTATACACACTTGCGACTCAATCGATTTAGTCGAATGTTGATTTGCATGGGAATGTATGGAAGCATTCACACTACATTCAATTAGTCGTACAACTGAAACAGTTGGATTTGCAGTCCAATTTCATTCCAACTGAAACAGTTGTACAACTGCTTGATCAGCAAGGCGCCCTTCTACGTATTCACACTAGAGACAATTTAGTCGAACGACTACAACAACAACAGTGATATTCGTAGTGGAAAGAGTTGCCATGCTGACAGCACTACTTTTATTTCACTTTTGGTAAATTGCAGAGATTAAATATTTCAATTAATATTTTCAAAATGTTAAAAAAAAACAAAAGGTTCGTTTCTTATTAACTACACCATTTCCAGATGGATTTTAGAAAGCGTTAACTGGATTTTAGAAAGGGGAAATTGGATTTTAGAAATGTCAATTGGATTTTAGAAATGTCAATTGGATTTTAGAAAGCGTTAAAAAGATTTTAGAAAACGAAAATTGGATTTTTGAAAGCGTGAATTGGATTTCAGAAAGTGTGTGTAAAATAAATTTTACACAGAATTTTTCGAATAGAAATTCTTTATTGCGTATGAAGGTATAAATTAATAATTATATAAATTTTCGAAAATCCAATTTACAGTTTCTAAAGTCCAATTTCCCTTTTCTAAAATCAAATTGACATTTCTAAAATCCAATTTTCCCTTTCTAAAATCCAGTTGGCTATTCTAAAATCCAATTCCCCCTTTCTAAAATCCAATTGACATTTTTAAAATCCAATTTCCCCTTTCTAAAATCCAATTGACATTTCTAAGATCCAATTTCCCCTTTCTAAAATCCAGTTGACGCTTTCTAAAATCCGTCTGGAAATGGTGTAGTTATAGACAAGAATTATCTAACTAAGGATATTTACTTCCGTTTTCATGTGTTTCTTGATATTGTTGTTCTCTTCAAATGTCATTAATCGCATTTTAAAATAGAAATAATGAAAATGAAATTGCATGGAAATTATTAATGGCTAATTTTGACTATTTTTTCCGTTTCTTTTACTTCTGTTCTTTCGCTTTTATGAGCGTCATTCCTTCCGTTTTTCTCTTTTCATTTACTTGACAGCTAGGTGCAGAAACAAAGCCAAACAATGTATGCACTTTTTGTTTATTTTATTGTTTTTTATTTATTAATCAAGTTGACAGATGACAAGAAGGTGCTTTCATGTAAGAATGCAGATAAACTGATAAACTTTAGCAATTTAATACTTCATCACTTTATATGAAGACCACTAATGTAAAATTTGCTGTGTAAAATGTGAACATTGGCAACACTATGTCATTGTCAATCATCCGACTATTTAGTCTCTAGTGTGAATAGCTGGCACCGATTCGACTAAATAGTTGGAGTAGTGTGAATACAGCAGTCCAATTCGACCAAATCGATTGAGTCGCAAGTGTGTATAGGCTCAAACAGTTGTACAACTGCTTGATCAGCAAGGCGCCCTTCTACGTATTCACACTAGAGACAATTTAGTCGAACGACTACAACAACAACAGTGATATTCGTAGTGGAAAGAGTTGCCATGCTGACAGCACTACTTTTATTTCACTTTTGGTAAATTGCAGATTAAATATTTCAATTAATATTTTCAAAAGGTTCGTTTCTTATTAACTACACCATTTCCAGATGGATTTTAGAAAGCGTTAACTGGATTTTAGAAAGGGGAAATTGGATTTTAGAAATGTCAATTGGATTTTAGAAATGTCAATTGGATTTTAGAAAGCGTTAAAAAGATTTTAGAAAACGAAAATTGGATTTTTGAAAGCGTGAATTGGATTTCAGAAAGTGTGTGTAAAATAAATTTTACACAGAATTTTTCGAATAGAAATTCTTTATTGCGTATGAAGGTATAAATTAATAATTATATAAATTTTCGAAAATCCAATTTACAGTTTCTAAAGTCCAATTTCCCTTTTCTAAAATCAAATTGACATTTCTAAAATCCAATTTTCCCTTTCTAAAATCCAGTTGGCTATTCTAAAATCCAATTCCCCCTTTCTAAAATCCAATTGACATTTTTAAAATCCAATTTCCCCTTTCTAAAATCCAATTGACATTTCTAAGATCCAATTTCCCCTTTCTAAAATCCAGTTGACGCTTTCTAAAATCCGTCTGGAAATGGTGTAGTTATAGACAAGAATTATCTAACTAAGGATATTTACTTCCGTTTTCATGTGTTTCTTGATATTGTTGTTCTCTTCAAATGTCATTAATCGCATTTTAAAATAGAAATAATGAAAATGAAATTGCATGGAAATTATTAATGGCTAATTTTGACTATTTTTTCCGTTTCTTTTACTTCTGTTCTTTCGCTTTTATGAGCGTCATTCCTTCCGTTTTTCTCTTTTCATTTACTTGACAGCTAGGTGCAGAAACAAAGCCAAACAATGTATGCACTTTTTGTTTATTTTATTGTTTTTTATTTATTAATCAAGTTGACAGATGACAAGAAGGTGCTTTCATGTAAGAATGCAGATAAACTGATAAACTTTAGCAATTTAATACTTCATCACTTTATATGAAGACCACTAATGTAAAATTTGCTGTGTAAAATGTGAACATTGGCAACACTATGTCATTGTCAATCATCCGACTATTTAGTCTCTAGTGTGAATAGCTGGCACCGATTCGACTAAATAGTTGGAGTAGTGTGAATACAGCAGTCCAATTCGACCAAATCGATTGAGTCGCAAGTGTGTATAGGCTCAAACAGTTGTACAACTGCTTGATCAGCAAGGCGCCCTTCTACGTATTCACACTAGAGACAATTTAGTCGAACGACTACAACAACAACAGTGATATTCGTAGTGGAAAGAGTTGCCATGCTGACAGCACTACTTTTATTTCACTTTTGGTAAATTGCAGATTAAATATTTCAATTAATATTTTCAAAAGGTTCGTTTCTTATTAACTACACCATTTCCAGATGGATTTTAGAAAGCGTTAACTGGATTTTAGAAAGGGGAAATTGGATTTTAGAAATGTCAATTGGATTTTAGAAAGCGTTAAAAAGATTTTAGAAAACGAAATTTGGATTTTTGAAAGCGTGAATTGGATTTCAGAATGTGCGTGTAAAATAAATTTTACACAGAATATTTCGAATAGAAATTCTTTATTGCGTATGAAAGTATAAATTAATAATTATATAAATTTTCGAAAATCCAATTTACAGTTTCTAAAGTCCAGTTAACGCTTTCTAAAATCCATCTGGAAATGGTGTAGTTATAGACAAGAATTATCTAACTAAGGATATTTACTTCCGTTTTCATGTGTTTCTTGATATTGTTCTCTTCAAATGTCATTAATCGCATTTTAAAATAGAAATAATGAAAATGAAATTGCATGGAAATTATTAATGGCTAATTTTGACTATTTTACCGTTTCTTTTATTCTGTTCTTTCGCCTTTATGAGCGTCATTCCTTCCGTTTTTCTCTTTTCATTTACTTGACAGCTAGTTGCTAGTTTAATAAGAAACAAAGCCAAACAATGTATGCACTTTTTGTTTATTTTATTGTTTTTTATTTATTAATCAAGTTGACAGCTGACAAGAAGGTGCTTTCATGTAAGAATGCAGATAAACTGATAAACTTTAGCAATTTAATACTTCATCACTTTATATGAAGACCATAATCTAACTATAGAAGGTCCATGCAAGGCAGAGTAGCTCTTCTTACGCGAGTTTGTAGCTTATGTCAAACTATTGTCTTTTGTTTTGATTTTGCATTCTTGCACGTGTTTTTCGTGGAAATAGCATGTGTGTTCGGTTGTGCGTTTGTGTGTTCGGTTTTGTGTTCGCTCGCGTTTTCTCTGCTTTTGACATTCTTGAAAGACGCCATCTAACTGTAATCGCCTATTTTGCTTCACATAAGACGACCTGGATATAGATTGGTCTTGATGAAGACCACTAATGTAAAATTTGCTGTGTAAAATGTGAACATTGGCAACACTAGGTCCGTTCGGCGGCTGCAAATTGCAGCAATTTGCAAGCAGGGAAAAATATGTTTGGCTCTCCCGAAGAGAGAAACTTATGCAAATTTACTGGCATTTCAACGAACAGAAATTTGTCAAAATTTGCAGAAAATCAGCTGTTTGTCTTCACTCACAAGTGCATAACAAAATAAAAATTTGACGAAATGCAATCGAAGGGGAAACTAGATGTGCATTGTTCTCCGGGGACATTCCCAAAAATTTCAAAACAGTAAGCAATGGTGGTATGCATATACATACATATGTGTGTATAATTTTACATATGTACAACAACATATGACAAGTTAAAACGGTCGGACATATCCCGAAACCTGCATGCTTCGTGACCAGCGAACCATAAAAATAATAATAAATAAGTTTTTTCGGTAGTCTTTTGAAAGGGTCGAGATTACAATAGGGCTCGCTTCGGATGATTTTGTCACTTAATTCTTTGAAAAGTCTTTTTGAAATACGAAAATGAGTTCGGAACTCTCTTTCCGTATAAGCCGGAACTGTTTGCTCGACGTATTGCTTTATGGAATTTCTTGAATTATTTTCACATAAAACCAAAGCAAATTCCAGGAGTTCCTTGTTTTTATTTCTAAGTCTAACCAAAGTTTCATTTTCAATCTCGTAGAAGTATAAATTGTCTTTTATTACTCAAAACTATTTATTTAAGTGGACCGGCTTTCCATTAAGAAACCACACCCCGAGAAAAATCACTTCCTCAGAGGGGTGGAGGGACTCCTACAGATCTCAAAATCAAAAGTTGCCGGAGGCTTATAGTTTACGAAATATTTGTAGTTAAAGTTGGATGGGTTCATAGATATTACCCCAGAAAGATAACTCTGCCGGCTGATTGTTATTTTTTTAAAGCGCGACCCAAGGCCGCCACGCAAAAAGATGTTCTACACAAAAGCACTGTGGATCACTGTATACATATACATATTTAACTCCAGAAAGGGATTTCTGCCGGCTGAGGTTTATATTTTTAAAGCACGGCCGAATGCCGCCAACGCAAAAAGGTTTTTCCTCGGTAATAGTGCGCAGTTTTGGTGTTTTGTTTGATGGATTTTACAGCTTTACCAACAAATATCTCATAAACTATAAGTCTCCGGCAAGTTTTTATTTCTGTTCTGACATCTGTGAAAGTAATTTTTTTCGGGGCGTGCATCATTAATGGACAATTTTTCCATTTAAGTAGTATATGTATCTCCTATTTGCGATTCAACAACGCAGAATCCCGAGAGTGCAGATGATGATCCCACTGCGGTGTCATTAACAGGTTTCCTTTTAGCTGGTACCTTATTAACAAATTAAAACATTTAAATAAAGTTTATAAATTAAAATAATATAATTTTCTCACTTCATTTTCTATTGAATCTTCTTAGTTTTTTGACTTGAAATCACTTTCGACTTTTTAAATTGCAACCATATGATCGCAAATCATATGTTTTTTCAGTCTACTGAACTTTGCAACGACAAATTTCGTCAGTAAAACTTTGCAGCTTTCTCCGTCAATGAACTGTCAAAATTGCGCTCTCTTCTGCAAATTTTGACTGAGTTTTTGCCTCAAAAAACGCGAATTTGCAGTTTTTTCTGCAATTTGCTGCCGGCGAACGGTCCTACTATGTCATTGTCAATCACCCAGTTAGAACACTATGGGCCGTTTACTCAACCTCTGATTAATAGTCCAACCATTGACCGACGGCGTCATATCTCTCAGTTACCTCACGCAATAGTTGAAAATCGACACCATTCACGCACGTAAACGCACACATACCCAACGCAAGAATCAGTTGTTTTCCTTTGTTTACATTCTGCATTGTTTTTGGTTTGTTTGGAATGAGTTGAATAACAGCGTTACCATTGTACAGCAAAGTATACATGCAGTTTTTGATTTCGTAGTAACTTGTGTTTGGTTTCGTAGTAATTTTTCTTGAAAATCGTATTATTCATAGAATTTATTAATAAATAAATTTTTAAATTGAAAATGTTGTATCATGATAATTTAAAACCAAATATTAATTGCAGTTTTGTTTACTTCTGACTCCGTGCTTCTACATTTTCTACTACTATTTCTTAAAGGCTTTTAAGAATATGTACATTAGGCATATAACAAATTTTGACGAAAAATTTGGCATACCACCACGTGGTGGCAAATATTGTACAAGTAATGAATATACATTTTTTTTAGGTGATTTCGGCTCAAAAACGTTATGCGCAAAAATGGATTTCTAAAAAAAGTCAGATTTTCTTTTTATTTTTTTTTTTAATATTTTTATTTTTACATTTTTGTCAATTGTTATATGAAATAAGTTTTAAGTTTAAAGTATATGATGATTTACACAATGGTAAAATGTCTTGCACAATTTTAATTGCACGCTCTGCGCAGATGTACAAAACTTTTTTTGTTTTTTTCAGCAGTTCTGATAAAAAAGTAATTTCGTTTTGCGCGGAAACTATTGCAATTTCGCAAAAAAAAAAATAATGGGGTTCATACTTTTTTATGCTCTATTCGACTATAGTATGCCGTTTTTCGTTTTTGCAAAAATTGTAAAAAGTTATATGCCTAATAGTCAAATGTATTAAATGCAACAGTCAAAAATATCCACAATAGTCAAATTTAGTAAAAAAAAAACGCAAGAAAAAACTTAAATTTTTTTATTACATTTTTATCTCCATATTTAAAAAAAAAAATACACTTATGTTAATAGTTAGAAAAGTTATTGAGGTACTTTGGGAGCATATTGAAAGATTCGTACTAATTTACTACAAAATGATCGCTCCGGCAACCCTGTTGCAAAGAGAGCAATCAGCTGACACGTTATTACGTGAAAAATCAAACTGAGCTAGGTTTCTACGATACGTGCGTTAAAGGGGCCTTCGTCATGCGTTGGCGAGTGGGCATTTACACTACAACTCCATAAGACAGGTTGTGTCAGCTGACACGGGCTACGTGCGTGCGTCGTTGACTGGTTGGGCTATAACGCTAATTACGGTAAAAGTTCGGTTAAACATCATTATCGACTTCATCAAACCACGTATTTACCATGTGGTCGATAATGCAGTCCATAAGTTAACCGGCCCTTTATCCTCCGGTTAGCGTTAATCAGAGGTTGAGTAAACGGCCCTATATGTTATATAATGCGTTAAACCATCCGTAGTACTACACATACTATGCGTTATAAACCTGAAAACTTTCCATGAGTTTGTACAGGCTTGGTGACAAAATATAACGTATTCTGTTCTGTACGTGTGAGTTTTTGTAGTACTACGGATAGTTTAATGCATTATATAACTTATTGGGTTAGTGGACAGCTGATTATTTTGCGTATGTGTTGGTGAATGCGTTAGTCCGTTCTTGCTGGGCACCCGACTATTTAGTCTCTAGTGTGAATAGCTGCCACCGATTCGACTAATAGTTGGAGTAGTGTGAATACAACAGTCCAATTCGACCAAATCGATTGAGTCGAATGTTGATTTGCATGGGAATGTATGGAAGCATTCACACTACATTCAATTAGTTGTACAACTGAAACAGTTGGATTTGCAGCCCAATTTCATTCCAACTGAAACAGTTGTACAACTGCTTGATCAGCAAGGCGCCCTTCTACGTATTCACACTTGAGACAATTTAGTCGAACGACTACAACAACAACAGTGATATTCGTAGTGGAAAGAGTTGCCATGCTGACAGCACTACTTTTATTTCACTTTTGGTAAATTGTAGAGATTGAATATTTCAATTAATATTTTCAAAATGTTTAAAAACAAAAGGTTCGTTTCTTATTAACTACACCATTTCCAGATGGATTTTAGAAAGCGTTAACTGGATTTTAGAAAGGGGAAATTGGATTTTAGAAATGTCAATTGGATTTTAGAAAGGGGAAATTGGATTTTAGATATGTCAATTGGATTTTAGAAAGCGTTAAAAGTATTTTAGAAAACAAAATTGGATTTTTGAAAGCGTGAATTGGATTTCAGAATGTGCGTTTAAAATAAATTTTACACAGAATTTTTCGAATAGAAATTCTTTATTGCGTATGAAAGTATAAATTAATAATTATATAAATTTTCTAAAATCCAATTTACAGTTTCTAAAGTCCAATTTCCCTTTTCTAAAATCAAATCGACATTTCTAAAATCCAATTTTCCCTTTCTAAAATCCATTTGGCTATTCTAAAATCTAATTTCCCCTTTCTAAAATCCAATTGACATTTCTAAAATCTAATTTCCCCTTTCCAATTGACATTTCTAAAATCCAATTTCCCCTTTCTAAAATCCAATTGACATTTCTAAGATCCAATTTCCCCTTTCTAAAATCCAGTTGACGCTTTCTAAAATCCATCTGGAAATGGTGTAGTTATAGACAAGAATTATCTAACTAAGGATATTTACTTCCGTTTTCATATGTTTCTTGATATTGTTGTTCTCTTCAAATGTCATTAATCGCATTTTAAAATAGAAATAATGAAAATGAAATTTCATGAAAATTATTAATGGCTGATTTTTACTATTTTTCCGTTTCTTGTACTTCTGTTCGTTTTGCCTTTATGAGCATAATTCCTTCCGTTTTTCTCTTTTCATTTACTTGACAGCTAGTTGCTAGTTTAATAAGAACAAAGCCAAACAATGTATGCACTTTTTGTTTATTTTATTGTTTTTTATTTATTAATCAAGTTGACAGCTGACAAGAAGGTGCTTTCATGTAAGAATGCAGATAAACTTTAACAATTTAATACTTCATCACTTTATATGAGGACCACTAATGTAAAATTTGCTGAGTAAAATGTG
This sequence comes from Urophora cardui, assembly GCA_960531455.1. Classification (NCBI taxonomy): domain Eukaryota; kingdom Metazoa; phylum Arthropoda; class Insecta; order Diptera; family Tephritidae; genus Urophora; species Urophora cardui. The sequence continues at coordinate 93,048,703 of OY482672.1, read as the reverse complement.
AACATTGGCAACACTATGTCATTGTCAATCGCACGACTATTTAGTCTCAAGTGTGAATAGCTGCCACCGATTCGACTAAATAGTTGGAGTAGTGTGAATACAACAGTCCAATTCGACCAAATCGATTGAGTCGCAAGTGTGTATAGGCTCTTATAGAAATAAAAAAGTTAAGCTCCGCCTTCGGATTTGGGCTCACATTTCCTTCTGTCTACCAAAAGCTATATCTCCAAAAGTATTAATGTTTTTCGAATGAATCTTTCAGGGGATGTTAGTCGAGACTTTTCTTTATCTAAATTTATGACTTTGATAAATATTTTACTAATATTAATAATAGCAAATTGTTGTTAAATAAACTAAACCATTATCACCAATTTCTAAATTAAACACACAAATAATCCTTACTATATTTTTACACGTAGCTTTATTAAGCTGTTCGAACCACTTTCACACACTTTTTATTAATTTTATTTGCCGAATTTTACATTTTAATTGTTCGACCAACTGCTTTTGTATAGGGGCGTAAGAATGAATACTTTTCTGTCAATCCAGCAATCCGTTTAACTGACAGCAGAGTGGAATTATATGTAATTGAATGACGATCGACACATTCAGTACTTCAACTTTGCCGTAACAAATATATGAAATTGAAGTATGTGTCAGTTAAACGTTGCTGGATTGCCGGAAAAGTATTCATTCTGACGGGCCCAGTACCTTTTCAATAATAAAAATGGCCACCAACATATAATAGTGATGCCACACCTACCAAAAGGTAATTCACATGATAAGGCCGCATGCACAGTGCGCGATTCGGAGCCAATGAAATTAGTAAATAAAGGCGAAGGCCGCCTACGCTGAAGGGTGTACTACGCAGAAGGACATCACCATGGCGGTAGCCACGGTTGGGGCACACGTCCGGACGGATGGCGTAGCCCAGGGTTATTTTTTATAAGCGCGGCCGAAGGCCGCCAACGCAGAAAAATTCAATACGACCCAACTCCTTTACCACTGTGACGACGGCCTTATGAAATAGTCGACTGCGTGTGGCAACACCGGTGTTTCTATTTCATTGTTTCGCAGAGAAAAGTGAAGTTAAATTTGACTTTTTTTGCAACTTTAACTACAAATTAATTAAAAAATATACATCTCCGGAAGCCAGGACTTTTACATTTAGAATCAGGAGGATCTCCTCTACAACGTCCAATAACTCTTTTTTTCCAACGCGTGGTAGACGGTTGGAAAGTTTTCCCCGGATTTGTGTTCCTGAGATCGAAACTCGTCGATTGGTACCCCATTTGTAAAAATTGGAGCAGTTTTAGTCGATGCACCGTAAACTAGATAATTACCACTTTTTTTCAAATATATATATTAGATGAAAGGTCTTAAAATGACCTTTCCATCAACGTACTAATTTTAAAAATCGCTGCAATGTGCGGCATTATTGGAAAGCCGACCCTTTCTATCATTCCCGTTTTATAAGGTAGCTATTGAACAAAACCCTATTCCCGGCACACGTATGAAAGTTACATTCCTTAAATGATCATTTCTACAAACCGTATGCGTTCATTGCCCGATTGTAACAACAGTAGGGATGCAAACGATACATCGATGATTTTGAAACATCGATAATATCGAACGAAAAATCGATGTTTAACATCGATGTTTGAAAATTACTCACACATCTATTCCGGTTTACGATCCATTTTCATCGGAGGTGCATTGGATCAAATGGCATTCTGATATTCGAATGACGTCCGATGAACATCAGATTTTTTCGAAGTTCGGAATTCGGCATGCTGGTTCACGATGGATCGGATTTTTGACAGGATTCTTTCCGTCAGCTTTTGTGTGTCGGAGGCAATAGAAATTTTGATTATTTTTGGAAATATTACCAATTTAATGTAATTAAACTATGATTTTTAAATTTATGCAACATTATTATACAAAACGGGCTTGGTTTAGCTATGCTACTGGCCTTTTCTTTGCAAAATAAGTGAAAAAAAGGAATCTGCTTTAGTACAATAGACTGAATAGAGGAAAATAAGTACAAGGAGTTTCAATGTATTGAACTTTTATTTAATAATAAAATTTATTTTCCTTTTTAGCAATATAGTTGTTTTTGGCGACCTATATACGTCAATAATTTTTCTTCCTTAGCTTCAGGTCAATTAAACAAGATGTTTTCCAAATTCTTATTTTCCCGATATATTTCGATCACCCTCGGTGATCATTTTCAAGGGCTACAAAAACACAAGAATAACAAAAAACAAATTAATTTCTTTTAAAAAACACTAAATTGGGAGAAGAACATATATATACATATGTACATTATATGTTTATAAAAACACGAAAATAACTAACAAAATCACACAGAGCATATATATATATGTACATAAATAAACGAAAAATTAAATTTTAAAAAATATACATACATTGCTTTAACACGTCACTTTATTTCGACGCGGAGTTTAGAACTATTTACTTATTATCTAATAAATGTTTATATGCATGAGCACAGTTGTCAGTGTCCGTTTTATAGTTCAGTCTTATGTTTGTTGGTGTGTTTATAATATGTAGCATCTCAAGAGTGAATCGTTTATTGTAGTTTTGTTCTTGTTGGAGAATACTTGCTTCGTTTAAATTCGGCACATGTCCAGTAGCCGCACAGTGGGCCATGAGCGCTAGTCTAGTTTTTAATTTTGATTTGGTTGTGCCTACATATATTTTATCACATGGTTCGTCTATTTTGCCATTACACGGTATTTTATATATCACATTGCTTCTTTCAATTTCCGGAATTTTTGACTTAGTCTTATTAAAAAAAATTTTTTAAAGTATTTCTAGGCTTATGGGCTACTATTATTTTTTCTTTATTATAGAAATCCGATTTTATCAGCCTTTCTGATAATTTAGGTACATAGGTGACTGACTTGAAAATTCTTGGTTGCTTTGTTTTATTTTGCTGACTATTTAACTGTGCTTTATACATTAATGTTTTGATGGTTCTTTTTGGAAAATCATTGTTTTGCAATAACAGTCTTATTTCTCTTTTTATTTCTCCGTGGTAAGTGTCATCTGAAATTTGTAGCATACGTCGTATACAGCCCATTTCTGTATTTATAATCATAGTTTTAGGGTGTCTTGAGTGGAAGTTGAGGATTCTTCCAGAAGAGGTAGGTTTCTTATACCACTTTAATTTTAGTATGTTTCCATCTCTTGTTATAAGCGAGTCCAAATATGGCAATTTTCCGTCTTCTTCTTCTTCTTCGATTGTGAACTTTATATTTTTGTCAAAATTTAAAGTGTTTAGTGTATTTTGTACCTCTTTTTCTTGTACAATGGCGAACAAGTCATCTACATATTTTGTTAATAATCTTGTCTTTGATCCTATTTTTTCCATTGTGTTGTCTAATAATACTTCCATTACAATGTCAGCGATCACTGGAGAAGTGGGAGATCCCATAGGTAGGCCTTTCAGTTGTGTGTAAATTTTATCGTCAAATTTAAAATATCTATCTCCTGTATACAAAATTTAACCATCTCCATGACAGTTTGTTTCGGTATTTTCGTATGATCTTTTATTTTGGTCCATTTACTTAATATTACGTCAAGTGCCAACTGTATTGGTATGCTTGGGAAAAGTGATACCACGTCAAAGGAGATTAATCTTTCATCGTCACATATGTAAGTATTATTAATTTTTTCTTTAAACTCTAGTGTATTTTTTTGTTATATTTTGAGCCCGTTGTTATGTTGTTCAATATATTTACGATGTATTTGCTTAAATTGTATGCTGGCGATCCAATTCTTGAACAAATCAGTCTAAGTGGCGTTCCTTCCTTATGTGTTTTAGGGAGTCCGTAAATTCTAGGGGAAATTGCCGTTGTCGAATGTAATTTAAATTTCTCTTCTTTCGAAATAAGTCCCAATTTAAAAAACTTATCTACAGTATTGTTATTTTTAGTTTGTAATTTTGAGGTTGGATCAATTCTTTGCATTCGGTATACGTTTAAGTCTTCTAATATGTGTAACATTTTATTTTTGTAATCTTTTAATTCCATTGCAACCGTCTTGTTGCCTTTAATATTATTATTTTGTTTCAGGAATTTCTTAGTTTGCTCCACTGTGTCTGCTATTGCACAATCCATTTCATTATATGTGTTTGTTTTTGTATGGTTCTTTATTAGGAATGAGAATTTGGTACGCGCGTCTTCTTGCTTGTCTCTGCTATCAATCGTTTGTATTAATTCCTCTCCATCCGCAATGTATTGGAAAAGGGGGAAATTATCTCTTTCAATGGGTAAACCGAATTTTGGGCCTTTTGAGAGTAGAGCTTTAATGTCTGGCGGGAACTCAACATTTGTTTGATTTATCACTATATAATCTGCGGCCATCTGCAATGATTTTTATTTTAAGAGTTTTATCCATAAAACTCGAAAGTAATAATTACAGCCTGAGTTTTATTTTTTCGATCGAAAGTAATTATTATCATGTAATTTTAATTTTTTTGATCACTAGTAAATATTATTCTTGGATTTTAATTTTTTTACTCAAGGATAATTATTATTTCTTGATTTTTACTTTTTGCTTCAAAAATAATTATTATACCTGATTTTTATTTTTCCCTCAAAGCATAATGATTATTGTTATTGACCGTATTTGGAACATGTTGGGGTTTTGGAACTGGTTGGGTCTTTGGAGTCAAGGCGGCGCTAGTGGTTTTCTTAGTACCCCTTTCCTTTAAGGAAATATACACCGAGCAGCCTCTGTAATTTGCCGTGTGATTTTCTCCGCAATTGCTACATTTCTTTAATTGTTTATTGCCTCTGGATTTAACACAATCCTTGGAGGTATGTAAATCCCCACAGATAACGCAAACACTAGGCAAGGTACAGTACTTAGTGTGCCCGAACTCCTGGCAGTTATGGCATTGTACAAGGCCCACCCGTTTGTGTGGTTCTTCCACCGAGATACGACGGTGCAGAAGGTACCGTAGGTTGTATATGGGATGTACATCTCCCTTCTTTAAGAGTTGGAACTCTGGATCTATTTCTACTCGAAACATTGGCTGTGGTATGTTCGATTTGTTTTTTATATTATGTACATATCGTACTTTAAACCCTTCTTCTTTTAGAGCATTCTCAATTTCAGTTGGACTTACGGAACTTTCTATTCCTTTCAACACAACAGACAAGCAGCGGCTACTCTTCAGCTGGAATGTATAGAAAGACTTCTTGTTTTTTTCAAAGTCGTTGTTTACTTTACGGAAGTATTCTTCGCCGTACGTTTGGATTTTGACTTCCTGGATATTTCCCTTTTTAATTGGTACAATGTGGGAATTCTTCTCCCCTTTCAACGCTATCAATTTGTTTACAAATAAGCCAGAACTTGGTTCTCTTAGGTAGATTGGTGGAGGTTTGGATTTTTTTTTGCGGTATTTCCGGAGTCTTATCAACCTTTTGCGCAAGGAGGCTAAATCTGTTATTGGCTAATGCTACTTGGGGTGCATCATTTGGTGGTTCTTTCACCGTGGAATTTTTTAAAACTTTATTAGGTTTACCACTTTTTTCCGGGGACCGCTTTCTTTTAACTACTGATATATAGCGGTCCATTCCGGTTTGAACCTTTTCGCCCACTTTTTGCATTTCACTACTCGTTTTTGAGTTAGATGCAGCTGTTGCGTTATTTGAATTCCCTAAGGATTGAGGTAGAGGAAATTGCGGAATATTTCCTGGAATAGCGGGAGAGCAGGATCGAGCTCTTTGTTCGTCTGTTTTATCTGTAGGTACCTTTAGGTTGGTTTCATTGGTACTGCACCTCAGCGTGAAATACCCATTGTTCCTCAATCTGTTAATGCTAGAGTGAGTGCCTGTATCACTCATGTATTTTATTTTAATTTATATTATTTTGGTTTGTTTTATGTTATTTATTTTATTTTATTTTACTTTATTTTATTTCATTTCATTTCATTTTATTTTTTTTTTATTTTTATTTTATTTTATTATATTTTATTTTATTTTATTTTATTTTATTTCGTTTTAATTAAAATCTATAGTTTATACGTATGTATATGTATAACTGCAGTTGGAATAGTGCAGATCTCTGCACTCTTGACAGCACAGCGGATACTGGTGCAGCGCCACCTACCGGCCAATAGTAGAAACTGAATATCGGCAGTACGAAAGTTGGCAGCTGCCACCTGCTGATCTGCACAGCTGATATTGAAGAATTGTCGGCAATGCAGTTCGCCGGAAATGTCACACCAGCTGATCCGACCTTCAAACGAATTTGATAGCGCCACCTGCCGGTACAACACTTCAGATGCAACTCTGCACGGGACAAAAAGTTTCAGTATATATGTACGTACGTATTTATTTATGTATTTATATATGTATAACTTATTCTATGATGCCTTCCTGCCTTGACAAATTAATCAGCTACGCCGGGTTCGATATTATAACGTCTTACGTTTATTGCTTCTAGTCATCTTCTGATTCTTAAAGTTAACTTAACTTAAAACCTAAGTTGGGGAAGCCTTCGCCGCCGTTGCCACTGCCGTCGGGCTTGCAGCGTAAGTTCTACCCGCTGCCAACGATATTCGGTGATGTCGCTGCCGCTACCGATATTTGGCTACTTATTGATCGCTGACTGAGCGCATCCCACGGTGCGAGGTGTTAACTGCAGTGAATTGACTGTCTCTTCATTAGCCGGTCTTATTTCATCAACGTTCGATTTATTTGGCGCATGCTGACTAAGCGAATCACACGGTTTGAGGTGTTTATTGTTAACCGCGGTGAATTCGCTACCTGTGCAATAAGCCGTATCTTTTTACATCGATATTTGTCGTCAACATAACAGTTGTAGTATTGTCTTAAGCGGATGTTATGCAAACAATATTTATAAAGGAATTCTGCTGACGATTAAACGTTTTGGGTTAACTCCTCCCTTCCTAAGTGAGAGTCGTCCGCGATCCTCTCAGTGATTTTTCGTATGGCAGCTTCCATCGTCTTCTTTGTGCTGAGTCTTTTTCGAATACTGAGAGCCAGCCATGTTATTAACAATACGGTAATTGCCGTTACTACGACGACAAAAGCCGTTGTTTTAAGACTGATTTCTCGTCTCAAGGTATTTATGTGGTTGATGTTCTCCACGTTCATTTCCTGTAGGTAGCTTAGACTCAGAGACTCCAGGTGCCCTACTAGATTTATCTTCTGGGCAGTCGGCGTCCCTGGCGTGCGTTTTATGGCAGCATTTCTGTTCCGGAATTCAGTGCCGTTTATTATCACCTGTTGTTCGAATGTTAACAGGTAGGTGCCTTTAACGGTTCTCGAAATTCCGCTCTCGCCCTTGATTTCGGCCGTATCATTGTTTATTATGATTATCCCGTCATCGATCTCATTGATGCCCTTGTTATGGTTAGCGGTGGTTGAGCAATTTGCTATCTCTCCTGCGACCAGCCGTTTCCCGCAAGTAGTGGTATTTAATATTTGACAAAAAATATTGAATGTTGATTTTTCGCATTTCACGGCGTATGTTTTGCTTCCGCAATCGGCTATAATGTTTGTGTCCCCGAAGTACTAGCCCTTGATGCGGCACAGCGAAAAGGCTAATCTTCCTACACACTATCTTAGGTATTGGGTACTTTATAATAAAATACAAATTTTCCTTATTTTGTAAAACCTTAATTCTAGACATTCCGATTATTTCTAATGTTGTTACATTGGTTGAGTGCTCGTTGATTATTTTGTTTACATCGGTACCATCTAATATTACTGGGCTAACTACGTTTAGTTTGGCTAAAGCTATTGCATTAATGACAGACTGTAATTCGATTGTCATTATCCTGTTCCTTGCTAGGAGCGTTTCGTATAAATGGCCTGTATCTATTTGCTCCTTTTTGACATTGGTTATAATTTTGTTTATTTTATCTGTAATTTCTAAAATTTTTTGCTGAACATGGGTATTTATCCTATATTGTTTGTTGTTTGAGTCAACGAGCATATCCTGTGTCATCTGTAGTCTCTGGTGGTCGTCGAAATCAGGGGTTTCGGCAATAACCTTCAGTGCCGTACCTAGAAAATTTAGACTTCGTGCTTGTCGGTGGTGAATATCGACAGTTCGTAGTAGTGTTTCTATGTGCCCTGTATCCGAGTCTAATAGTGTTCTCATGTGTGACGGAGGGAATAAAGCGATTAGAGATTTCGTCTCATCCTTCATTGTTGCGTACAATGTCAAGTTTGTAAAATGCGTCAGGTAGCCGTAATGTTCCCATACTATTGCTTCTCCGTCCGAAATCGGAATGTAGTTGGCGTTGGTGTAGTCCGTGAGTTTTTCCATCGCGGCGGTCGTCATCATAAATGCCATTGTCATTATCCTACAATTAAAATAAGTATTGATTAATGGGTTAGTCTATCAGGGGGGCCGAAGGTTGTCCTTATGGACTCTCCTCCCCTTTATAAGAACGGTGGTACCCAGGTCCTGTTCAACTATTTCCTCTACATATAAAGCTGAGAGTTTATTGCCTAGTCTTCGATTAGCCCTCACTAGGACCTTGTCACCAGCGTTGTACGTCCTATTTTGACGGTCCTTATTGTGATACTCGCGATCCATAGCCTGCGTTTTTTGATACGGTTCCGAATTGATTCCGTAATGTTGGCCGTACCGGAATGAAGGATGTCGATTGGTTTCGTGTTGGTTACTGAATGAATGGATTTATTATACTCTATAGTGGCCAACAAAATCAAGTCAACGGTGTCGCTGAGATTTCGTTCGAGTTTCAGACACCTTGCTATCTCTGCCAAAGTGCTGTGGAAACGCTCTACCTGCCCGTTTGAGGTACTGTGGTGCGGGGGAGCATTCACAATTTTTACGTTATTGTAATTCAGCAGTATTGACCTTATGGTATGTGAGTTAAGTGACTTTTCGTTATCGCAGTATATTGTCTTGACGTTAGGGAAAATGTTTATAAGTTGTAAAATTGTTGGTTTCACATCGATTATTGTTCTAGATGAGATTTTCTGTACTATAGCAAATTTTGAAAACTTATCGACACAAGTCAGAAAGTATTTTTGGTCCGTAGAGAAAATATCTACGTGTAATATTTCCCCAGTGGTAGATGGTATCGGTGTTGGTGCGATAACATGCTTTTCTGGGTGTCGGGCATATTTTGACTTTGAACAGATCCGGCAATTGGCCGCTACCTCTCTTGCTTTTTTATCCATCTTTGGAAAAAAATATTCGGCCAGGATCTGTTTTACATTCTCTTGTGCCGCCCTATGTGCTCTGTTGTGTTCGGCTACGATAATTTCATGTTGGTCATCTTCGTTAAAGATATCCGCGACCATTTTCTCAGTATGGCGAAATTTCACATTGGGGTAAAGTTCCACGAGTCGGTGTTGGATTTTTGCCAGAACTGGTAGGCTGCAATGAATTGCGTTAACCACACCGTCATTAATAACCTCTTGTATTGTTTTTAAAAGCGATTCTACGTCACAAAATGAAATTACATGCCTCGTCTTTGAACTAAAAATAATAAAAGTCTGCTTTGAAGGGCTTTCACCCTCCTGAAGTATTATCTGATTTCTGAAGCAATTCACAGGTTTTCCCACTGTTTGAATGGTGTAGGTAAGCGATTCCTCGCTATGTATGGTTGCGCAGTCAGAACTTGTTTTCATTTCAACTTCCATCATATTCATGTGCTGTCTCGACAACGCGTCGGCGACATGATTTTCTTTCCCTGGTTTATAAAAAATCTTCGCGTTAAAGCTTTCTATGAGAGATTTCCAGCGTTTGATTTTTGCGTTCGGATTTTTATCTGAAACTGCGAATGTCAGAGGTTGGTGGTCGGTGAAAATGTTGAGCTGATTTACCCCATACAAATAATTTCTCAAAGTATTGAGAGTCCAAACAATTGCTAAAAGTTCTCTCTCATTTGTTGCCAAATGTTCTTCCCTATCTCTGAGTGTTCTTGAGATCATGGTTATTGGTTTCTTCTCCTGAGAAAGCACAGCGCCTAGACCTCTAGAAGATGCATCGGTCGTCAGGTCAAATGGCTTAGAGAAGTCAGGATAGGTTAATGTGACGTCTTCCGACGCAAGAATTTCCTTAAGTTTGTTGAATGCTTCTACACCCTCTGGTGTTAATTGGACTTTAATTTTTTTTGACTGGGCGGCACTCGCTTTGCCATTTTCTCCCTTAAGGAGATCAGTGAGTGGTTTTGCTATGCTGGCAAAATCTCTGATAAAACATCTGTAGTAGCTGGCTAATCCCAGGAAGGAGCGAAGTCCTCGAAGTGTTGTTGGCTGCTCATAACATTTTATGCCACTAACCTTTTCGGGGTTCGTTTTAATACCCCCTCTTGATACCACAAAGCCTAAGTAGTCAACTTCAGTTTTAAAAAATTTTGATTTCTCTACTGATACCCTCATGTTGGCCTGACAAAGATTACGTAAAACCCATTCGATATCCTTCAAATGCTCTTCTGCTGTCTTTGAATAGACAATTACGTCGTCGACATAAACATGGCATGTCTTGCCAATCTGCTCCCTCAGGACATCATCGATTGCCCTCTGAAATATACTAGGGGCATTTTTAAGCCCAAAAGGCAGTCGGCAAAATTCGTACTTGCCGTTGTTAACGGAGAAGGCAGTTTTTTCCCTGTCTCTCTCCGCTAGCTCAATCTGGTGAAATCCAGATTTTAAATCGAGTGTGGTAAAATATTGTGCGCCCTTTAGGTTTGACAATATAACCATTGCATTCGGCATTGGGTATTTATCCTCTATGGTGACCTCATTCAGTTTCCTAAAGTCAATCACCAGGCGTTTTTTTTTATCTCCTACTTGGTCTACACCCTTCTTCTCGACCACCCAAATCGGATTATTGTAGGGAGACCTAGATGGACGAATGATTCCATTCGCCGATAAATCAGCTATTTCTTTCCTGACAAAGTCACCCAGACTCATAGGGTATGGGTACAGCTTAGAATATACTGGTTCTTCGGTCTTTGTTTGAATTGTAGCAACTATATTCGTATTGAAGGGCAAAGACTCGTTTGGGTCAGCGAAGGCCTTCTTCATACTCTTTATCATTCTACAAAACTGATTTCGGACACTAGAAGGAATTTCTTCTCTTCTTATATCAATGAAATTAACATTCTTACATTCGTGAAACAACAGCTTTTCGTTTCCGAAGTCGTGTCGTATTACTCCACTGCTCAAATCTATTTTTCGCGTTTACCTGGTTTAGTAGATCCAGGCCGATTATACCGTCGAAAGTTTCTATATTAGGCAATATGAAAAAGTCTTCCCATACACCAAATATTTTGATTCTATACTTTTTATTCACATGGCTATTACCATGAAGTGACTTAACAAGAAAGGGTGTGGATGCCGGAATAATATTCTTAAATTCAGGCAAGGGTTTAATGTAGTTCTTTGACGCGCCTGTGTCTACTAATAATTTCACTTTTTTCCCATGGTGCCCTATTCCTCGCTCGATCCACGGGAGCAAGGACGTCCCCCTAAAAAATTGAGTTGCTCTTCCTCGAGGTCCTCGGTTGCCTCTTCGGCCTCCTTGTAATAGGCGGTCTCTTCACTCTCCTGGCTTAATTTGTTTACTCTTTGCATTTTTGGACCAGTACTCCTACCTGATTCGGCTTGTCGTTTAGCAATTTGCTGTTTTCCGTTAAAGCTAGGGCCCTGATTTATGTTGCTTCGATATTGTTGCTGGCCCTGGTTTATTTTTTGCGATTGACGCCAGTTGGTATTCTGGCGCAGCCGCGATTCTGATGGGTCTATGTCCATTGGTGTTGGTTGATCCTGTTGATCTTTGTGTTACTATCCCTTTTCGGTTGTCTATTAGAAAAATGTGGGTTCTTTTGTGGTGCTCGAGTTCTTTGTTCCGAGGTACTGTCACCGATTCTCTTGAATTTGTTAGGGTCTTCGTTAGACGCCGCGAAGCTTGTAGCGAACGCGTATCGTTCCCTATTCGACTCAACCTCTTGTGCTAAGGCTAGAGCACTTGGCAAATCGTCTGGTCGAGACGCGAAAATAATGTCGTACAAAGGTCTTTTCAGACCCGAAATAAATACCCTCAATGCGTCTGCCCGATACTTTGCGCAAATTGATTCGGCAATGGAACCGTCGTGGGTCATAATAGTTTTATTTGTGAGGAGAGTTAATTTCTTCTCCACCTCATCGAAGTATTTTAGAACCGAAAGGTTGCCCTGACGAAGGGTAGAAAGCTCCTGTTCTATAAGGTATATCGGTCGCTTGTCCGCGTATGTGAAGTCCAGTCTCCCAATAATTGCGTCGAAATTAAGAACTGTATTGAACGAGGCCAATACGGCATCAGCGGATCCTTTCAGTTTGTTTCTAATTATCCCTACAGCTTGGTAATGCCTCGAGCTACCCCGATATTCCCGAAATACCTCATACGCTGTGTGGGCGGCCTGGCGCCATGAAACGTAAGTGCTGATTTGTCCATCGAACTCCGGCAAAGATTTCACTAGATCTAAAGGCTCTTCACATTTAACTCCTGGTATGATTTTCACCGGCTCAAAAGTTTGTGGTTTTTTCTCCGTTTTTGTACTCATAACCTGTTCTGTAAGTCGGTCTATTTTCTGTTCGAAAGCTTCTTGCTGTTGTTTCAGTGCGGCAGCGACAGCAGCCTGCACTAAAATCGTTATTTGGTTCGCATCCATTGTGTTCCTTGTCCCTGAAACCTGCAAGTTACTTATTCTGTCTAACAGCTCTTCTAAACTGTTGTCAGTATTACTCATCAAACTGTTATAAAATGGGAAATAATAGCCTAGCTGAGACTCAAAACACTAGTTGATTTTTATTTAAGTTCCTCACTATCACTTTTTTTTTATCTCTTTCTACTAAAGCACTATTATATTTAGATTTAATCTTCTACACAGTCACTTTCTTTATTATGTTTTTTTTCGAGCACTCAATTTACAATTTTAAGGTTTTCCATTCCATATTGTTATTTAAGTATATTATGTTATGTTAAGTATATTATCTCCGTGATCCTTCTGCGGGTGGGTATCTTATCGGTTGGGCGCCACTTATTCTATGATGCCTTCCTGCCTTGACAAATTAATCAGCTGCGCCGGGTTCGATATTATAACGTCTTACGTTTATTGCTTCTAGTCATCTTCTGATTCTTAAAGTTAACTTAACTTAAAACCTAAGTTGGGGAAGCCTTCGCCGCCGTTGCCACTGCCGTCGGGCTTGCAGCGTAAGTTCTACCCGCTGCCAACGATATTCGGTGATGTCGCTGCCGCTACCGATATTTGGCTACTTATTGATCGCTGACTGAGCGCATCCCACGGTGCGAGGTGTTAACTGCAGTGAATTGACTGTCTCTTCATTAGCCGGTCTTATTTCATCAACGTTCGATTTATTTGGCGCATGCTGACTAAGCGAATCACACGGTTTGAGGTGTTTATTGTTAACCGCGGTGAATTCGCTACCTGTGCAATAAGCCGTATCTTTTTACATCGATATTTGTCGTCAACATAACAGTTGTAGTATTGTCTTAAGCGGATGTTATGCAAACAATATTTATAAAGGAATTCTGCTGACGATTAAACGTTTTGGGTTAACTTATATATGTATGTATATATCGAAAAGTATTTATTGAAACTAAATAGTTTTAAAATACTTATCTTTTTGGTTTTTTTTTACAATTTCGTCGGAGAGAAATCGCTTCCCACGTCTCGGCACCAATTTTATCAAAATCCCGATTAAAAAATCGAGTAGAAACGCAAATTTACAATAAAAAAAAACACGGAGCGATATAATTTTGCTTATGATGCTGCCAGTGTTGCCAGAAATGCTTTGGTGTTGACAAAAGTTAGTCAATAGCAAAGTTGTTAAAAACGTTGTTAAGCTAACTTAAGGATAACAAATGTTGTTATAGAAGTTAGTGAATCGAGCTACAGGGCTATTAAAACGTTTACAAGTATAGTGTATATGTGTGCAAATATTCATCCCAACTTTCATCATGTTGTAATGCGCGAACATTATGTGGTTCATTGCTGTCTCGTTTGAAACTTTGAAAAGATTTTACACAGCAGAAAATACCCTTCAGAAGAACCAATGCTCGCAGGAGTCGCCAACACAAATTTAGAGAAATATATCCAGAATGATAAACTTATATTTGCACACAAACCTCTTCACACACTTAACAAAATATTTAGTAGGACAAAAGACAAAATTAACAAAGAATAACAACACAACGTAGTTTACGAAATTAAATGCAAAGGTAATAATAGTTGCACACAAAAAAATAATCTACCAGTTAAAAAATAAGCAGCAAGCATATAGGTTCAGACATTGGTGACTTATCTGTAACTTAATAAAACAACTGATTCAACCAACCTTACGACAAGCAATGTTACTAGTCATTGGTAGCTTGTCGTAATTCTGTAGCTGTATCTTAACTTACAACCAATTAACCTGTTAACTTACAAACCAATTGGATTTTGGTTAGAAACCATAAACCCGTAAACAGCTGTTTTTTGTTTACTTTCCAACGCGCAAAAATCTTCGTGGTATTTTAAATTATTTCTTAAATAAGCTTTTCGATTTATTTCTTTGTTTAGTTCTTATTTGTTTGTTTATAAATACATAAATTATTCAAGAACGAGATTTTCCTGGTGTATTTTTTCGTTTGCTGCTGTAATTTTGAATTTTGTTAGTAATGGTATTTCGGGAAAATTTTGATATAATGAACTATGTCTAGAAAATTAACTTTTTTACGGGGAGAATAAGGGTCCCACCGGCCGGGCGCCTATAGTTCAGGAGATATTCCGTGTAAAGCTTGTATAATTTAGCAAGAAAAAGAAGTCGGCAGAATTTTCCAACAGTTTACCACGCTTTGAAAAAAACAGTTATTTGGTGTTGTAGAGGAGGTCGTCCTCAATCTAAATCCAAAGATCCCGTCGACTGGAGATGTTTGTAAGTTGTAAAAATTACAAATCAAAATCCCAAAACTGCGCACTATTACCGAGAAAAGGCACATAAAAACACGCACATATGCATATGTGTGTAGAACTCCTTTTTGCTTTAAAAAATATCCCCCAGCCGGCAGAATTCCCCTTCTGGGGTAATATCTATGGACCCATCCAACTAGCAATAAATTACCAACAAATATCTCGTGAACTGTAGGCCTCCGGCAGGTTTTGAGATCTTTAAGTGCCCCTCTGCCCCCTTAATGTAAAGCCGATCCTTTTGCTAGACAGAAGGAAATCTGAGCCGAATTATCATCTACAGAACATTTCATTATATCAAAGCTGAGCCGGTATTTCCTTTATTAGTTTTTAATTAAGAATTTAATTTGGATTTATGTATGCCTATATGTATGTACATAGATAATGGATGACAAACTAATAGAACTGGTGCGTGATTGCCCGTGGCTGTACGACAAGTGCAAAAAAGAATTTAATGACCAAAATAAGAGGAAGCAGACCTGGACACATATATCGAAGAGCATAGGGGTTGATGGTAAGTTTATCTTTATTGTATAAGTATATATGTACATGTATACATACATATATTTGCACAAATTCCATATAGAAATGTTTGCGATGAGGCGGTGGAACAACTTGAGGGAGCGATTCGTAAAAGAATTGCGGCTGTCCAAACGAGAATCGGGAAGTGGTGCCAGTGGGAGGCAATGGGAACTTATGGAGAGCTTGGACTTCCTAAGAATGCACATTGTTCTTCGCCCGTAAGTATAGTACATACATAACTACTTTGTGTACACTTATCATTAATATATTTATTTTAACAGAATGCGGCAAAGTACACAAATTTTGGAAATTGCGCCGCCAGAGATTCCAGCAGGTTCTATAAATATGGAATCGGAACCCTTCCAGTATAGTCCGCCTCCTACACCTATAGAGCCTCCTCAACAAGTATGTATGCCGCAACCCGAGCCGTCCCCAACTCCGCCGCCAGCTGAGGTTTTGCCGACACCTCCACCTCGAAGAAGGAAAAGAGTTACCGAACAGCGCGAGGAGTTGGACGTTGCCATCCTTGAAACTGTTAAGATATTCAAGGATGTATGCGAACGCAGAGCACGTTGCGAAGAACTGAGTCCCGAGGTGGAGGGCTTCGGTAAAATGATATGCTCATCGATAGCCAAACTATCTGAGGCAAGGCAGGCTGTAGTGATGCAGAGATGCACCGACATCGTTCTGCAGGCACAGATAGAAGAGCAGGCACAACCGGAAGAGTTAGTCGAAATATGCTATGATGCAGAAACTTACTGAGTTTGTTCGTACGCCTGTCTTTCCATCTGTCCTTCCGTCCGTAAAGACTCTACACGATACAGCTGAGTATCTTATGTTCGATTCCACATGAACCTATGTATGTATGTTCATATGTAAACACATACATACATGAGATGTGACATTTTTATTTATTTATTAATATCACTACACCTTTTTCGGTTTAAATTCAAAAAGTTCCAATTGAAATTCAGAACTTCCATTTGAAATTCGGAAAGTTACAAATGAAATTCAGAATTTCCATTTGAATTTCAGAAAATTACAATGGAAATACAAAAAATTACATTTGAAATTCAGAAACCTTCCTCACGGTACAAAAAGCTTTTCTGAATTTAAATTGTAATTTTCTGAATTTCAAATGTAACTTTCCGAATTTCAATTTTAATTTTCTGAATTTCAAATGCAATTTTCTGAATTTCATATGGAAATTCTGAATTTCAATTGTAACTTTCTGAATTTCAAATGGAAGTTCTGAATTTCAGTTGGAACTTTCTGAATTTCAAATGGAAATTCCATTGTAATTTTCTGAATATCAATTTGAATTTTCTGAATTTAAACTGAAAAAGGTGTAGTTTACCAAAAAATACTAAGAAATTTAGGTATGGGGGAGGATTGGTAGGGACCTGCTGAGCACGGAACAATATTTTTTCATTTGTGTTTTTTTGGTTTTCATTCAACTTTTAAAATCAATTTTTTTTTTCAATCAACGAAATTTTTACATTGACCAGCTGGCTCATATCTAAATTTCTTGGTATTTTTTTCAATCATTTACAACCTAGTGTATTCCATGATAAATGAAGGCTGTTTTCCTTTTTTTTAAAAATGAAGTCGAATTTATTAGATGTAATATGAAGCAGACCTCGGCATCCTCAATAACATTTTTTTTTCCAGTAACAATTACTTGTATTTAATTGAGATTTTTCAATTATAATTACATGTAAGTGGTAATTGATATTTTTCAATTACCAATCAACGTATGTAATTGTAATTGAAAAATTTCAATTAAATACAAGTAATTGTTATTGAAAATCTGCAATTACATTAATTGTAATGGAATGGCATCAACAAAATTTTTCTTGGGTTTGAAAAAATTTAGTTATACAATTTGTTTTTGTTTCTATTATTGTTCTTCATTTTGTTATTGTTGTTGTTGTTGTTGTTGTTGTTGTTGTTATTGTTTTCATTTTTGTTATTGTTGTTGAACAATAGAAATAAGAAAAATTTTATAACTAAATTTTCTTAAACCAAATGTAATTGATGTCATTCCCATTACAAGTAATTGTAATTGAAGGTGTAATGAATTGCCAAATGTAATTGAGGGTGCCTGGGTCTTATATGAAGACTATTTTTTAGCGTCAGTGTAATATATATTATAATATGAAGACTGTAAATTTAATTTTTTTTCAACTCCAATTTTATATGAAATCTAACAGGGAGTCGAGGCTATTTTTGCAATTATATTAAATTTAATTTATTTCATTTTTTTGCTAATTGTTTGCTAAACGCAATTTTTTTTTTGTGTTTTAATCCTGGCTCCTAACGAAATGAACAAAATATTTTTATTTCAAAAATAACAACAAAAAATATCCAAAAATATTTTGTTTTGTTGCTTATCAAAAACAAAATTTTTTCGTTTCAAAAATCATCAATAAACTTGTATGAATATAAATTTTGTTTCGTTGATACCAAACAAATTAACAAAAATTTTATTTGTTTTTATTTACGTACGTACATACATATGTATGTAATTTTTTTTTCTTCACAGAAAACGAAATTATTGAAGTTAATTTTTTCGTTTGAAGTTGAAACAATTATTTTTTGAGATAATTGTTTTGATAATTATCAAAACAAAAAAAAATTTGATAATTTTTTTTGACAACAGTTGAAACGAAATGTATTTTGTTATGTTCTTTACATTTACAAAATCGAATATTTCAATAGAAACAAATTTTTTTTATTGTTAAAAATAACGTTATTTTGCAGCCTTGGTTTTAATTAACAGCTTAATTACATGCATAGTATATTGAATTTTGTTATGTTCTTGTAATTATCAAATAAGTCGTTTTATCAGTATCTTTTTTGTGTTTGAATTAATAGCTTAATTACATGGACAGTTATTGTATTTCGTTGATTTTGTTGGTATGTTCCTATAATTATAAATAAATCATTATCAATAAATCATCAGTATATTTTTATGGAATTCAGTATGGAATATGTAATTGATTTAACGAAAATAATCATCCAACGGCTGTATTGATATCGTCAAAAGTAGCAATGAGCGCTGGCAAACAAAATAGAAAGATTATTTAATAACGAAACTCCCAACTCAAGAAGCCACAAACTAACCGTATAAATTGGTCTCTGGATTGGCTAAACCCATAGCTGACAATTGTTCCAACTGTGACTGTGAAAATCGTTAAAGAGTTGTGCATTTGGTCCACCGCCAGGTGCTGTGGCTGGACGATTGGCGTTATCGTTACGTCTCATTGCGTTCGTTGATAAATTAGTTGCGACGGTACTGATTCATATATTACCCGGTGGCGATGGCGGTATACCCAGTGAACCGACGAGCTTGCTCCGTGTCCTGTTGTATTTCCATTATGGCATTTAGCACCTCCGGATTGCAATTGTGGAATGTGGAATGCATGAGATTGGCCATTCAGTATTGGCACGCGCCCTAATACATGCGATAAAGTGGATTTTGTTTGCATTCTTCATTCAGATGTACTATTGACGGTTTAGCTATTGAGGAGAGATTGCAAAATAATTTAATTAATTTCAAACTACCTGTAATAGAATTCCTATGTGGTATGTACATATGTACTTACCGCCGGCACCTCCTCGTTATCTGATTGCCCTTTAAACCACCTGGGTATTGTGCTTTTTATCAAACTCCAAGCTTGCGGCTAACATCTATACTTGAGCAACATTATTATCACAGCCGGATTACGATCCACTTTCATCGGAGGTGAATAAGATCAAATGCCATTCTGCATTTCGATTGACGTCCGATGAACGTCAGATTTTTTCGAAGTTCGGAAATCGGCATTCTGGTTCACGATGGATCCGATTTTTGACAGGTTTCTTTCCGTCAGCTTTTGTGTGTCGGAGGCAATAGAAATTTTGATTATTTTTGGAAATATTACCAATTTAATGTAATTAAACTATGATTTTTAAATTTATGCAACATTATTATACAAAACGGGCTTGGTTTAGCTATGCTACTGGCCTTTTCTTTGCAAAATAAGTGAACACAAGGAATCTGCTTTAGTACAATAGACTGAATAGAGGAAAATAAGTACAAGGAGTTTCAATGTATTGAACTTTTATTTAATAATAAAATTTATTTTCCTTTTTAGCAATATAGTTGTTTTTGGCGACCTATATACGTCAATAATTTTTCTTCCTTAGCTTCAGGTCAATTAAACAAGATGTTTTCCAAATTTTTATTTTCCCGATATATTTCGATCACCCTCGGTGATCATTTTCAAGGGCTACAAAAACACAAGAATAACAAAAAACAAATTAATTTCTTTTAAAAAACACTAAATTGGGAGAAGAACATATATATACATATGTACATTATATGTTTATAAAAACACGAAAATAACTAACAAAATCACACAGAGCATATATATATGTACATAAATAAACGAAAAATTAAATTTTAAAAAATATACATACATTGCTTTAACACGTCACTTTATTTCGACGCGGAGTTTAGAACTATTTACTTATTATCTAATAAATGTTTATATGCATGAGCACAGTTGTCAGTGTCCGTTTTATAGTTCAGTCTTATGTTTGTTGGTGTGTTTATAATATGTAGCATCTCAAGAGTGAATCGTTTATTGTAGTTTTGTTCTTGTTGGAGAATACTTGCTTCGTTTAAATTCGGCACATGTCCAGTAGCCGCACAGTGGGCCATGAGCGCTAGTCTAGTTTTTAATTTTGATTTGGTTGTGCCTACATATATTTTATCACATGGTTCGTCTATTTTGCCATTACACGGTATTTTATATATCACATTGCTTCTTTCAATTTCCGGAATTTTTGACTTAGTCTTATTAAAAAAAATTTTTAAAGTATTTCTAGGCTTATGGGCTACTATTATTTTTTCTTTATTATAGAAATACGATTTTATCAGCCTTTCTGATAATTTAGGTACATAGGTGACTGACTTGAAAATTCTTGGTTGCTTTGTTTTATTTTGCTGACTATTTAACTGTGCTTTATACATTAATGTTTTAATGGTTCTTTTTGGAAAATCATTGTTTTGCAATAACAGTCTTATTTCTCTTTTTATTTCTCCGTGGTAAGTGTCATCTGAAATTTGTAGCATACGTCGTATACAGCCCATTTCTGTATTTATAATCATAGTTTTAGGGTGTCTTGAGTGGAAGTTGAGGATTCTTCCAGAAGAGGTAGATTTCTTATACCACTTTAATTTTAGTATGTTTCCATCTCTTGTTATAAGCGAGTCCAAATATGGCAATTTTCCGTCTTCTTCTTTTTCGATTGTGAACTTTATGTTTTTGTCAAAATTTAAAGTGTTTAGTGTATTTTGTACCTCTTTTTCTTGTACAATGGCGAACAAGTCATCTACATATTTTGTTAATAATCTTGTCTTTGATCCTATTTTTTCCATTGTGTTGTCTAATAATACTTCCATTACAATGTCAGCGATCACTGGAGAAGTGGGAGATCCCATAGGTAGGCCTTTCAGTTGTGTGTAAATTTTATCGTCAAATTTAAAATATCTATCTCCTGTATACAAAATTTAACCATCTCCATGACAGTTTGTTTCGGTATTTTCGTATGATCTTTTATTTTGGTCCATTTACTTAATATTATGTCAAGTGCCAACTGTATTGGTATGCTTGGGAAAAGTGATACCACGTCAAAGGAGATTAATCTTTCATCGTCACATATGTAAGTATTATTAATTTTTTCTTTAAACTCTAGTGTATTTTTTTTTGTTATATTTTGAGCCCGTTGTTGTTCAATATATTTACGATGTATTTGCTTAAATTGTATGCTGGCGATCCAATTCTTGAACAAATCAGTCTAAGTGGCGTTCCTTCCTTATGTGTTTTAGGGAGTCCGTAAATTCTAGGGGAAATTGCCGTTGTCGAATGTAATTTAAATTTCTCTTCTTTCGAAATAAGTCCCAATTTAAAAAACTTATCTACAGTATTGTTATTTTTAGTTTGTAATTTTGAGGTTGGATCAATTCTTTGCATTCGGTATACGTTTAAGTCTTCTAATATGTGTAACATTTTATTTTTGTAATCTTTTAATTTCATTGCAACCGTCTTGTTGCCTTTGTCGGAACTCAAAATTCTAATATTATTATTTTGTTTCAGGAATTTCTTAGTTTGCTCCACTGTGTCTGCTATTGCACAATCCATTTCATTATATGTGTTTGTTTTTGTATGGTTCTTTATTAGGAATGAGAATTTGGCACGCGCGTCTTCTTGCTTGTCTCTGCTATCAATCGTTTGTATTAATTCCTCTCCATCCGCAATGTATTGGAAAAGGGGGAAATTATCTCTTTCAATGGGTAAACCGAATTTTGGGCCTTTTGAGAGTAGAGCTTTAATGTCTGGCGGGAACTCAACATTTGTTTGATTTATCACTATATAATCTGCGGCCATCTGCAATGATTTTTATTTTAAGAGTTTTATCCATAAAACTCGAAAGTAATAATTACAGCCTGAGTTTTATTTTTTCGATCGAAAGTAATTATTATCATGTAATTTTAATTTTTTTGATCACTAGTAAATATTATTCTTGGATTTTAATTTTCTTACTCAAGGATAATTATTATTTCTTGATTTTTACTTTTTGCTTCAAAAATAATTATTATACCTGATTTTTATTTTTCCCTCAAAGCATAATGATTATTGTTATTGACCGTATTTGGAACATGTTGGGGTTTTGGAACTGGTTGGGTCTTTGGAGTCAAGGCGGCGCTAGTGGTTTTCTTAGTACCCCTTTCCTTTAAGGAAATATACACCGAGCAGCCTCTGTAATTTGCCGTGTGATTTTCTCCGCAATTGCTACATTTCTTTAATTGTTTATTGCCTCTGGATTTAACACAATCCTTGGAGGTATGTAAATCCCCACAGATAACGCAAACACTAGGCAAGGTACAGTACTTAGTGTGCCCGAACTCCTGGCAGTTATGGCATTGTACAAGGCCCACCCGTTTGTGTGGTTCCTCCACCGAGATACGACGGTGCAGAAGGTACCGTAGGTTGTATATGGGATGTACATCTCCCTTCTTTAAGAGTTGGAACTCTGGATCTATTTCTACTCGAAACATTGGCTGTGGTATGTTCGATTTGTTTTTTATATTATGTACATATCGTACTTTAAACCCTTCTTCTTTTAGAGCATTCTCAATTTCAGTTGGACTTACGGAACTTTCTATTCCTTTCAACACAACAGACAAGCAGCGGCTACTCTTCAGCTGGAATGTATAGAAAGACTTCTTGTTTTTTTCAAAGTCGTTGGTTACTTTACGGAAGTATTCTTCGCCGTACGTTTGGATTTTGACTTCCTGGATATTTCCCTTTTTAATTGGTACAATGTGGGAATTCTTCTCCCCTTTCAACGCTATCAATTTGTTTACAAGTAAGCCAGAACTTGGTTCTCTTAGGTAGATTGGTGGAGGTTTGGATTTTTTTTGCGGTATTTCCGGAGTCTTATCAACCTTTTGCGCAAGGAGGCTAAATCTGTTATTGGCTAATGCTACTTGGGGTGCATCATTTGGTGGTTCTTTCACCGTGGAATTTTTTAAAACTTTATTAGGTTTACCACTTTTTTCCGGGGACCGCTTTCTTTTAACTACTGATATATAGCGGTCCATTCCGGTTTGAACCTTTTCGCCCACTTTTTGCATTTCACTACTCGTTTTTGAGTTAGATGCAGCTGTTGCGTTATTTGAATTCCCTAAGGATTGAGGTAGAGGAAATTGCGGAATATTTCCTGGAATAGCGGGAGAGCAGGATCGAGCTCTTTGTTCGTCTGTTTTATCTGTAGGTACCTTTAGGTTGGTTTCATTGGTACTGCACCTCAGCGTGAAATACCCATTGTTCCTCAATCTGTTAATGCTAGAGTGAGTGCCTGTATCACTCATGTATTTTATTTTAATTTATATTATTTTGGTTTGTTTTATGTTATTTATTTTATTTTATTTTACTTTATTTTATTTCATTTCATTTCATTTTATTTTATTTTTTTTTTATTTTTATTTTATTTTATTATATTTTATTTTATTTTATTTTATTTTATTTTATTTTATTTTATTTTATTTTATTTTATTTTATTTCGTTTTAATTAAAATCTATAGTTTATACGTATGTATATGTATAACTGCAGTTGGAATAGTGCAGATCTCTGCACTCTTGACAGCACAGCGGATACTGGTGCAGCGCCACCTACCGGCCAATAGTAGAAACTCAATATCGGCAGTACGAAAGTTGGCAGCTGCCACCTGCTGATCTGCACAGCTGATATTGAAGAATTGTCGGCAATGCAGTTCGCCGGAAATATCACACCAGCTGATCCGACCTTCAAAAGAATTTGATAGCGCCACCTGCCGGTACAGCACTTCAGATGCAACTCTGCACGGGACAAAAAGTTTCAGTATATATGTACGTACGTATTTATTTATGTATTTATATATGTATATATGTATGTATATATCGAAAAGTATTTATTGAAACTAAATAGTTTTAAAATACTTATCTTTTTGGTTTTTTTTACAATTTCGTCGGAGAGAAATCGCTTCCCACGTCTCGGCACCGATTTTATCAAAATCCCGATTAAAAAATCGAGTAGAAACGCAAATTTACAATAAAAAAAAACACGGAGCGATATAATTTTGCTTATGATGCTGCCAGTGTTGCCAGAAATGCTTTGGTGTTGACAAAAGTTAGTCAATAGCAAAGTTGTTAAAAACGTTGTTAAGCTAACTTAAGGATAACAAATGTTGTTATAGAAGTTAGTGAATCGAGCTACAGGGCTATTAAAACATTTACAAGTATAGTGTATATGTGTGCAAATATTCATCCCAACTTTCATCATGTTGTAATGCGCGAACATTATGTGGTTCATTGCTGTCTCGTTTGAAACTTTGAAAAGATTTTACACAGCAGAAAATACCCTTCAGAAGAACCAATGCTCGCAGGAGTCGCCAACACAAATTTAGAGAAATATATCCAGAATGATAAACTTATATTTGCACACAAACCTCTTCACACACTTAACAAAATATTTAGTAGGACAAAAGACAAAATTAACAAAGAATAACAACACAACGTAGTTTACGAAATTAAATGCAAAGGTAATAATAGTTGCACACAAAAAAATAATCTACCAGTTAAAAAATAAGCAGCAAGCATATAGGTTCAGACATTGGTGACTTATCTGTAACTTAATAAAACAACTGATTCAACCAACCTTACGACAAGCAATGTTACTAGTCATTGGTAGCTTGTCGTAATTCTGTAGCTGTATCTTAACTTACAACCAATTAACCTGTTAACTTACAAACCAATTGGATTTTGGTTAGAAACCATAAACCCGTAAACAGCTGTTTTTTGTTTACTTTCCAACGCGCAAAAATCTTCGTGGTATTTGAAATTATTTGTTAAATAAGCTTTTCGATTTATTTCTTTGTTTAGTTCTTATTTGTTTGTTTATAAATACATAAATTATTCAAGAACGAGATTTTCCTGGTGTATTTTTTCGTTTGCTGCTGTAATTTTGAATTTTGTTAGTAATGGTATTTCGGGAAAATTTTGATATAATGAACTATGTCTAGAAAATTAACTTTTTTACGGGGAGAATAAGGGTCCCACCGGCCGGGCGCCTATAGTTCAGGAGATATTCCGTGTAAAGCTTGTATAATTTAGCAAGAAAAAGAAGTCGGCAGAATTTTCCAACAGTTTACCACGCTTTGAAAAAAACAGTTATTTGGTGTTGTAGAGGAGGTCGTCCTCAATCTAAATCCAAAGATCCCGTCGACTGGAGATGTTTGTAAGTTGTAAAAATTACAAATCAAAATCCCAAAACTGCGCACTATTACCGAGAAAAGGCACATAAAAACACGCACATATGCATATGTGTGTAGAACTCCTTTTTGCTTTAAAAAATATCCCCCAGCCGGCAGAATTCCCCTTCTGGGGTAATATCTATGGACCCATCCAACTAGCAATAAATTACCAACAAATATCTCGTGAACTGTAGGCCTCCGGCAGGTTTTGAGATCTTTAAGTGCCCCTCTGCCCCCTTAATGTAAAGCCGATCCTTTTGCTAGACAGAAGGAAATCTGAGCCGAATTATCATCTACAGAACATTTCATTATATCAAAGCTGAGCCGGTATTTCCTTTATTAGTTTTTAATTAAGAATTTAATTTGGATTTATGTATGCCTATATGTATGTACATAGATAATGGATGACAAACTAATAGAACTGGTGCGTGATTGCCCGTGGCTGTACGACAAGTGCAAAAAAGAATTTAATGACCAAAATAAGAGGAAGCAGACCTGGACACATATATCGAAGAGCATAGGGGTTGATGGTAAGTTTATCTTTATTGTATAAGTATATATGTACATGTATACATACATATATTTGCACAAATTCCATATAGAAATGTTTGCGATGAGGCGGTGGAACAACTTGAGGGAGCGATTCGTAAAAGAATTGCGGATGTCCAAACGAGAATCGGGAAGTGGTGCCAGTGGGAGGCAATGGGAACTTATGGAGAGCTTGGACTTCCTAAGAATGCACATTGTTCTTCGCCCGTAAGTATAGTACATACATAACTACTTTGTGTACACTTATCATTAATATATTTATTTTAACAGAATGCGGCAAAGTACACAAATTTTGGAAATTGCGCCGCCAGAGATGCCAGCAGGTTCTATAAATATGGAATCGGAACCCTTCCAGTATAGTCCGCCTCCTACACCTATAGAGCCTCCTCAACAAGTATGTATGCCGCAACCCGAGCCGTCCCCAACTCCGCCGCCAGCTGAGGTTTTGCCGACACCTCCACCTCGAAGAAGGAAAAGAGTTACCGAACAGCGCGAGGAGTTGGACGTTGCCATCCTTGAAACTGTTAAGATATTCAAGGATGTATGCGAACGCAGAGCACGTTGCGAAGAACTGAGTCCCGAGGTGGAGGGCTTCGGTAAAATGATATGCTCATCGATAGCCAAACTATCTGAGGCAAGGCAGGCTGTAGTGATGCAGAGATGCACCGACATCGTTCTGCAGGCACAGATAGAAGAGCAGGCACAACCGGAAGAGTTAGGCACTCTGCACACGGAGCGTACTGCTTTAGACGCGTATTAGATACTACAGACGAAAGCTGTACGCTTTGATGTCGCGCACGTATATTTCAATTGAGGGCTGCACACGAGTCGTCAGCTTCATGCATTCGTCAAAGTATGCTGGCTACATGTCGCTTGGCGTAAAGCAGTGCTAGTAGCTAGGCGTACTACGCTTAGAAAACAGGAAGAAGAAGATGTTTGTTTACATTTTTCCACTTGGTGAAATTTAAGAAAGCAGTAAAATTTGTGTAAAAAATCGGAAAAATGAGTGTAAAATTAAAGAAAATGGAAGATTCCATAAAAGTTATCATCTTTTCTATTTAAAGCTTCGAAATTTAAAGCAAATACCGTATTATTAATTTGTTTGTTTGTTTGTGCAGCGAAGTTTCATGTCGCTTCGTGTGCAGATCTTGAGGCGTAAGGAAATCGACGCTACATAAAATGTCTGATACGCGTCTATGACGATTCGCCTCGTGTGCAGAGTGCCTTAGTCGAAATATGCTATGATGCAGAAACTTACTGAGTTTGTTCGTACGCCTGTCTTTCCATCTGTCCTTCCGTCCGTAAAGACTCTACACGATACAGCTGAGTATCTTATGTTCGATTCCACATGAACCTATGTATGTATGTTCATATGTAAACACATACATACATGAGATGTGACATTTTTATTTATTTATTAATATCACTACACCTTTTTCGGTTTAAATTCAAAAAGTTCCAATTGAAATTCAGAACTTCCATTTGAAATTCGGAAAGTTACAAATGAAATTCAGAATTTCCATTTGAATTTCAGAAAATTACAATGGAAATACAAAAAATTACATTTGAAATTCAGAAACCTTCCTCACGGTACAAAAAGCTTTTCTGAATTTAAATTGTAATTTTCTGAATTTCAAATGTAACTTTCCGAATTTCAATTTTAATTTTCTGAATTTCAAATGCAATTTTCTGAATTTCATATCCAAATTCTGAATTTCAATTGTAACTTTCTGAATTTCAAATGGAAGTTCTGAATTTCAGTTGGAACTTTCTGAATTTCAAATGGAAATTCCATTGTAATTTTCTGAATATCAATTTGAATTTTCTGAATTTAAACTGAAAAAGGTGTAGTTTACCAAAAAATACTAAGAAATTTAGGTATGGGGGAGGATTGGTAGGGACCTGCTGAGCACGGAACAATATTTTTTCATTTGTGTTTTTTTGGTTTTCATTCAACTTTTAAAATCAATTTTTTTTTTTCAATCAACGAAATTTTTACATTGACCAGCTGGCTCATATCTAAATTTCTTGGTATTTTTTTCAATCATTTACAACCTAGTGTATTCCATGATAAATGAAGGCTGTTTTCCTTTTTTTTAAAAATGAAGTCGAATTTATTAGATGTAATATGAAGCAGACCTCGGCATCCTCAATAACATTTTTTTTTTCCAGTAACAATTACTTGTATTTAATTGAGATTTTTCAATTATAATTACATGTAAGTGGTAATTGATATTTTTCAATTACCAATCAACGTATGTAATTGTAATTGAAAAATTTCAATTAAATACAAGTAATTGTTATTGAAAATCTCCAATTACATTAATTGTAATGGAATGGCATCAACAAAATTTTTCTTGGGTTTGAAAAAATTTAGTTATACAATTTGTTTTTGTTTCTATTATTGTTCTTCATTTTGTTATTGTTGTTGTTGTTGTTGTTGTTGTTGTTGTTGTTGTTATTGTTATTGTTATTGTTATTGTTTTCATTTTTGTTATTGTTGTTGAACAATAGAAATAAGAAAAATTGTATAACTAAATTTTCTTAAACCAAATGTAATTGATGTCATTCCCATTACAAGTAATTGTAATTGAAGGTGTAATGAATTGCCAAATGTAATTGAGGGTGCCTGGGTCTTATATGAAGACTATTTTTTAGCGTCAGTGTAATATATATTATAATATGAAGACTGTAAATTTAATTTTTTTTCAACTCCAATTTTATATGAAATCTAACAGGGAGTCGAGGCTATTTTTGCAATTATATTAAATTTAATTTATTTCATTTTTTTGCTAATTGTTTGCTAAACGCAATTTTTTTTTTGTGTTTTAATCCTGGCTCCTAACGAAATGAACAAAATATTTTTATTTCAAAAATAACAACAAAAAATATCCAAAAATATTTTGTTTTGTTGCTTATCAAAAACAAAATTTTTTCGTTTCAAAAATCATCAATAAACTTGTATGAATATAAATTTTGTTTCGTTGATACCAAACAAATTAACAAAAATTTTATTTGTTTTTATTTACGTACGTACATACATATGTATGTAATTTTTTTTTCTTCACAGAAAACGAAATTATTGAAGTTAATTTTTTCGTTTGAAGTTGAAACAATTATTTTTTGAGATAATTGTTTTGATAATTATCAAAACAAAAAAAAATTTGATAATTTTTTTTGACAACAGTTGAAACGAAATGTATTTTGTTATGTTCTTTACGTTTACAAAATCGAATATTTCAATAGAAACAAATTTTTTTTATTGTTAAAAATAACGTTATTTTGCAGCCTTGGTTTTAATTAACAGCTTAATTACATGCATAGTATATTGAATTTTGTTATGTTCTTGTAATTATCAAATAAGTCGTTTTATCAGTATCTTTTTTGTGTTTGAATTAATAGCTTAATTACATGGACAGTTATTGTATTTCGTTGATTTTGTTGGTATGTTCCTATAATTATAAATAAATCATTATCAATAAATCATCAGTATATTTTTATGGAATTCAGTATGCAATATGTAATTGATTTAACGAAAATAATCATCCAACGGCTGTATTGATATCGTCAAAAGTAGCAATGAGCGCTGGCAAACAAAATAGAAAGATTATTTAATAACGAAACTCCCAACTCAAGAAGCCACAAACTAACCGTATAAATTGGTCTCTGGATTGGCTAAACCCATAGCTGACAATTGTTCCAACTGTGACTGTGAAAATCGTTAAAGAGTTGTGCATTTGGTCCACCGCCAGGTGCTGTGGCTGGACGATTGGCGTTATCGTTACGTCTCATTGCGTTCGTTGATAAATTAGTTGCGACGGTACTGATTCATATATTACCCGGTGGCGATGGCGGTATACCCAGTGAACCGACGAGCTTGCTCCGTGTCCTGTTGTATTTCCATTATGGCATTTAGCACCTCCGGATTGCAATTGTGGAATGTGGAATGCATGAGATTGGCCATTCAGTATTGGCACGCGCCCTAATACATGCGATAAAGTGGATTTTGTTTGCATTCTTCATTCAGATGTACTATTGACGGTTTAGCTATTGAGGAGAGATTGCAAAATAATTTAATTAATTTCAAACTACCTGTAATAGAATTCCTATGTGGTATGTACATATGTACTTACCGCCGGCACCTCCTCGTTATCTGATTGCCCTTTAAACCACCTGGGTATTGTGCTTTTTATCAAACTCCAAGCTTGCCGCTAACATCTATACTTGAGCAACATTATTATCACAGCCGGATTACGATCCACTTTCATCGGAGGTGAATAAGATCAAATGCCATTCTGCATTTCGATTGACGTCCGATGAACGTCAGATTTTTTCGAAGTTCGGAAATCGGCATTCTGGTTCACGATGGATCCGATTTTTGACAGGTTTCTTTCCGTCAGCTTTTGTGTGTCGGAGGCAATAGAAATTTTGATTATTTTTGGAAATATTACCAATTTAATGTAATTAAACTATGATTTTTAAATTTATGCAACATTATTATACAAAACGGGCTTGGTTTAGCTATGCTACTGGCCTTTTCTTTGCAAAATAAGTGAACACAAGGAATCTGCTTTAGTACAATAGACTGAATAGAGGAAAATAAGTACAAGGAGTTTCAATGTATTGAACTTTTATTTAATAATAAAATTTATTTTCCTTTTTAGCAATATAGTTGTTTTTGGCGACCTATATACGTCAATAATTTTTCTTCCTTAGCTTCAGGTCAATTAAACAAGATGTTTTCCAAATTTTTATTTTCCCGATATATTTCGATCACCCTCGGTGATCATTTTCAAGGGCTACAAAAACACAAGAATAACAAAAAACAAATTAATTTCTTTTAAAAAACACTAAATTGGGAGAAGAACATATATATACATATGTACATTATATGTTTATAAAAACACGAAAATAACTAACAAAATCACACAGAGCATATATATATGTACATAAATAAACGAAAAATTAAATTTTAAAAAATATACATACATTGCTTTAACACGTCACTTTATTTCGACGCGGAGTTTAGAACTATTTACTTATTATCTAATAAATGTTTATATGCATGAGCACAGTTGTCAGTGTCCGTTTTATAGTTCAGTCTTATGTTTGTTGGTGTGTTTATAATATGTAGCATCTCAAGAGTGAATCGTTTATTGTAGTTTTGTTCTTGTTGGAGAATACTTGCTTCGTTTAAATTCGGCACATGTCCAGTAGCCGCACAGTGGGCCATGAGCGCTAGTCTAGTTTTTAATTT
This sequence comes from Urophora cardui, assembly GCA_960531455.1. Lineage (NCBI taxonomy): Eukaryota > Metazoa > Arthropoda > Insecta > Diptera > Tephritidae > Urophora > Urophora cardui. The sequence goes on along the minus strand of OY482672.1, from coordinate 93,017,536 downwards.
TGATTTGGTTGTGCCTACATATATTTTATCACATGGTTCGTCTATTTTGCCATTACACGGTATTTTATATATCACATTGCTTCTTTCAATTTCCGGAATTTTTGACTTAGTCTTATTAAAAAAAATTTTTAAAGTATTTCTAGGCTTATGGGCTACTATTATTTTTTCTTTATTATAGAAATACGATTTTATCAGCCTTTCTGATAATTTAGGTACATAGGTGACTGACTTGAAAATTCTTGGTTGCTTTGTTTTATTTTGCTGACTATTTAACTGTGCTTTATACATTAATGTTTTAATGGTTCTTTTTGGAAAATCATTGTTTTGCAATAACAGTCTTATTTCTCTTTTTATTTCTCCGTGGTAAGTGTCATCTGAAATTTGTAGCATACGTCGTATACAGCCCATTTCTGTATTTATAATCATAGTTTTAGGGTGTCTTGAGTGGAAGTTGAGGATTCTTCCAGAAGAGGTAGATTTCTTATACCACTTTAATTTTAGTATGTTTCCATCTCTTGTTATAAGCGAGTCCAAATATGGCAATTTTCCGTCTTCTTCTTTTTCGATTGTGAACTTTATGTTTTTGTCAAAATTTAAAGTGTTTAGTGTATTTTGTACCTCTTTTTCTTGTACAATGGCGAACAAGTCATCTACATATTTTGTTAATAATCTTGTCTTTGATCCTATTTTTTCCATTGTGTTGTCTAATAATACTTCCATTACAATGTCAGCGATCACTGGAGAAGTGGGAGATCCCATAGGTAGGCCTTTCAGTTGTGTGTAAATTTTATCGTCAAATTTAAAATATCTATCTCCTGTATACAAAATTTAACCATCTCCATGACAGTTTGTTTCGGTATTTTCGTATGATCTTTTATTTTGGTCCATTTACTTAATATTATGTCAAGTGCCAACTGTATTGGTATGCTTGGGAAAAGTGATACCACGTCAAAGGAGATTAATCTTTCATCGTCACATATGTAAGTATTATTAATTTTTTCTTTAAACTCTAGTGTATTTTTTTTTGTTATATTTTGAGCCCGTTGTTGTTCAATATATTTACGATGTATTTGCTTAAATTGTATGCTGGCGATCCAATTCTTGAACAAATCAGTCTAAGTGGCGTTCCTTCCTTATGTGTTTTAGGGAGTCCGTAAATTCTAGGGGAAATTGCCGTTGTCGAATGTAATTTAAATTTCTCTTCTTTCGAAATAAGTCCCAATTTAAAAAACTTATCTACAGTATTGTTATTTTTAGTTTGTAATTTTGAGGTTGGATCAATTCTTTGCATTCGGTATACGTTTAAGTCTTCTAATATGTGTAACATTTTATTTTTGTAATCTTTTAATTTCATTGCAACCGTCTTGTTGCCTTTGTCGGAACTCAAAATTCTAATATTATTATTTTGTTTCAGGAATTTCTTAGTTTGCTCCACTGTGTCTGCTATTGCACAATCCATTTCATTATATGTGTTTGTTTTTGTATGGTTCTTTATTAGGAATGAGAATTTGGCACGCGCGTCTTCTTGCTTGTCTCTGCTATCAATCGTTTGTATTAATTCCTCTCCATCCGCAATGTATTGGAAAAGGGGGAAATTATCTCTTTCAATGGGTAAACCGAATTTTGGGCCTTTTGAGAGTAGAGCTTTAATGTCTGGCGGGAACTCAACATTTGTTTGATTTATCACTATATAATCTGCGGCCATCTGCAATGATTTTTATTTTAAGAGTTTTATCCATAAAACTCGAAAGTAATAATTACAGCCTGAGTTTTATTTTTTCGATCGAAAGTAATTATTATCATGTAATTTTAATTTTTTTGATCACTAGTAAATATTATTCTTGGATTTTAATTTTCTTACTCAAGGATAATTATTATTTCTTGATTTTTACTTTTTGCTTCAAAAATAATTATTATACCTGATTTTTATTTTTCCCTCAAAGCATAATGATTATTGTTATTGACCGTATTTGGAACATGTTGGGGTTTTGGAACTGGTTGGGTCTTTGGAGTCAAGGCGGCGCTAGTGGTTTTCTTAGTACCCCTTTCCTTTAAGGAAATATACACCGAGCAGCCTCTGTAATTTGCCGTGTGATTTTCTCCGCAATTGCTACATTTCTTTAATTGTTTATTGCCTCTGGATTTAACACAATCCTTGGAGGTATGTAAATCCCCACAGATAACGCAAACACTAGGCAAGGTACAGTACTTAGTGTGCCCGAACTCCTGGCAGTTATGGCATTGTACAAGGCCCACCCGTTTGTGTGGTTCCTCCACCGAGATACGACGGTGCAGAAGGTACCGTAGGTTGTATATGGGATGTACATCTCCCTTCTTTAAGAGTTGGAACTCTGGATCTATTTCTACTCGAAACATTGGCTGTGGTATGTTCGATTTGTTTTTTATATTATGTACATATCGTACTTTAAACCCTTCTTCTTTTAGAGCATTCTCAATTTCAGTTGGACTTACGGAACTTTCTATTCCTTTCAACACAACAGACAAGCAGCGGCTACTCTTCAGCTGGAATGTATAGAAAGACTTCTTGTTTTTTTCAAAGTCGTTGGTTACTTTACGGAAGTATTCTTCGCCGTACGTTTGGATTTTGACTTCCTGGATATTTCCCTTTTTAATTGGTACAATGTGGGAATTCTTCTCCCCTTTCAACGCTATCAATTTGTTTACAAGTAAGCCAGAACTTGGTTCTCTTAGGTAGATTGGTGGAGGTTTGGATTTTTTTTGCGGTATTTCCGGAGTCTTATCAACCTTTTGCGCAAGGAGGCTAAATCTGTTATTGGCTAATGCTACTTGGGGTGCATCATTTGGTGGTTCTTTCACCGTGGAATTTTTTAAAACTTTATTAGGTTTACCACTTTTTTCCGGGGACCGCTTTCTTTTAACTACTGATATATAGCGGTCCATTCCGGTTTGAACCTTTTCGCCCACTTTTTGCATTTCACTACTCGTTTTTGAGTTAGATGCAGCTGTTGCGTTATTTGAATTCCCTAAGGATTGAGGTAGAGGAAATTGCGGAATATTTCCTGGAATAGCGGGAGAGCAGGATCGAGCTCTTTGTTCGTCTGTTTTATCTGTAGGTACCTTTAGGTTGGTTTCATTGGTACTGCACCTCAGCGTGAAATACCCATTGTTCCTCAATCTGTTAATGCTAGAGTGAGTGCCTGTATCACTCATGTATTTTATTTTAATTTATATTATTTTGGTTTGTTTTATGTTATTTATTTTATTTTATTTTACTTTATTTTATTTCATTTCATTTCATTTTATTTTATTTTTTTTTTATTTTTATTTTATTTTATTATATTTTATTTTATTTTATTTTATTTTATTTTATTTTATTTCGTTTTAATTAAAATCTATAGTTTATACGTATGTATATGTATAACTGCAGTTGGAATAGTGCAGATCTCTGCACTCTTGACAGCACAGCGGATACTGGTGCAGCGCCACCTACCGGCCAATAGTAGAAACTCAATATCGGCAGTACGAAAGTTGGCAGCTGCCACCTGCTGATCTGCACAGCTGATATTGAAGAATTGTCGGCAATGCAGTTCGCCGGAAATATCACACCAGCTGATCCGACCTTCAAAAGAATTTGATAGCGCCACCTGCCGGTACAGCACTTCAGATGCAACTCTGCACGGGACAAAAAGTTTCAGTATATATGTACGTACGTATTTATTTATGTATTTATATATGTATATATGTATGTATATATCGAAAAGTATTTATTGAAACTAAATAGTTTTAAAATACTTATCTTTTTGGTTTTTTTTACAATTTCGTCGGAGAGAAATCGCTTCCCACGTCTCGGCACCGATTTTATCAAAATCCCGATTAAAAAATCGAGTAGAAACGCAAATTTACAATAAAAAAAAACACGGAGCGATATAATTTTGCTTATGATGCTGCCAGTGTTGCCAGAAATGCTTTGGTGTTGACAAAAGTTAGTCAATAGCAAAGTTGTTAAAAACGTTGTTAAGCTAACTTAAGGATAACAAATGTTGTTATAGAAGTTAGTGAATCGAGCTACAGGGCTATTAAAACATTTACAAGTATAGTGTATATGTGTGCAAATATTCATCCCAACTTTCATCATGTTGTAATGCGCGAACATTATGTGGTTCATTGCTGTCTCGTTTGAAACTTTGAAAAGATTTTACACAGCAGAAAATACCCTTCAGAAGAACCAATGCTCGCAGGAGTCGCCAACACAAATTTAGAGAAATATATCCAGAATGATAAACTTATATTTGCACACAAACCTCTTCACACACTTAACAAAATATTTAGTAGGACAAAAGACAAAATTAACAAAGAATAACAACACAACGTAGTTTACGAAATTAAATGCAAAGGTAATAATAGTTGCACACAAAAAAATAATCTACCAGTTAAAAAATAAGCAGCAAGCATATAGGTTCAGACATTGGTGACTTATCTGTAACTTAATAAAACAACTGATTCAACCAACCTTACGACAAGCAATGTTACTAGTCATTGGTAGCTTGTCGTAATTCTGTAGCTGTATCTTAACTTACAACCAATTAACCTGTTAACTTACAAACCAATTGGATTTTGGTTAGAAACCATAAACCCGTAAACAGCTGTTTTTTGTTTACTTTCCAACGCGCAAAAATCTTCGTGGTATTTGAAATTATTTGTTAAATAAGCTTTTCGATTTATTTCTTTGTTTAGTTCTTATTTGTTTGTTTATAAATACATAAATTATTCAAGAACGAGATTTTCCTGGTGTATTTTTTCGTTTGCTGCTGTAATTTTGAATTTTGTTAGTAATGGTATTTCGGGAAAATTTTGATATAATGAACTATGTCTAGAAAATTAACTTTTTTACGGGGAGAATAAGGGTCCCACCGGCCGGGCGCCTATAGTTCAGGAGATATTCCGTGTAAAGCTTGTATAATTTAGCAAGAAAAAGAAGTCGGCAGAATTTTCCAACAGTTTACCACGCTTTGAAAAAAACAGTTATTTGGTGTTGTAGAGGAGGTCGTCCTCAATCTAAATCCAAAGATCCCGTCGACTGGAGATGTTTGTAAGTTGTAAAAATTACAAATCAAAATCCCAAAACTGCGCACTATTACCGAGAAAAGGCACATAAAAACACGCACATATGCATATGTGAGTAGAACTCCTTTTTGCTTTAAAAAATATCCCCCAGCCGGCAGAATTCCCCTTCTGGGGTAATATCTATGGACCCATCCAACTAGCAATAAATTACCAACAAATATCTCGTGAACTGTAGGCCTCCGGCAGGTTTTGAGATCTTTAAGTGCCCCTCTGCCCCCTTAATGTAAAGCCGATCCTTTTGCTAGACAGAAGGAAATCTGAGCCGAATTATCATCTACAGAACATTTCATTATATCAAAGCTGAGCCGGTATTTCCTTTATTAGTTTTTAATTAAGAATTTAATTTGGATTTATGTATGCCTATATGTATGTACATAGATAATGGATGACAAACTAATAGAACTGGTGCGTGATTGCCCGTGGCTGTACGACAAGTGCAAAAAAGAATTTAATGACCAAAATAAGAGGAAGCAGACCTGGACACATATATCGAAGAGCATAGGGGTTGATGGTAAGTTTATCTTTATTGTATAAGTATATATGTACATGTATACATACATATATTTGCACAAATTCCATATAGAAATGTTTGCGATGAGGCGGTGGAACAACTTGAGGGAGCGATTCGTAAAAGAATTGCGGATGTCCAAACGAGAATCGGGAAGTGGTGCCAGTGGGAGGCAATGGGAACTTATGGAGAGCTTGGACTTCCTAAGAATGCACATTGTTCTTCGCCCGTAAGTATAGTACATACATAACTACTTTGTGTACACTTATCATTAATATATTTATTTTAACAGAATGCGGCAAAGTACACAAATTTTGGAAATTGCGCCGCCAGAGATGCCAGCAGGTTCTATAAATATGGAATCGGAACCCTTCCAGTATAGTCCGCCTCCTACACCTATAGAGCCTCCTCAACAAGTATGTATGCCGCAACCCGAGCCGTCCCCAACTCCGCCGCCAGCTGAGGTTTTGCCGACACCTCCACCTCGAAGAAGGAAAAGAGTTACCGAACAGCGCGAGGAGTTGGACGTTGCCATCCTTGAAACTGTTAAGATATTCAAGGATGTATGCGAACGCAGAGCACGTTGCGAAGAACTGAGTCCCGAGGTGGAGGGCTTCGGTAAAATGATATGCTCATCGATAGCCAAACTATCTGAGGCAAGGCAGGCTGTAGTGATGCAGAGATGCACCGACATCGTTCTGCAGGCACAGATAGAAGAGCAGGCACAACCGGAAGAGTTAGGCACTCTGCACACGGAGCGTACTGCTTTAGACGCGTATTAGATACTACAGACGAAAGCTGTACGCTTTGATGTCGCGCACGTATATTTCAATTGAGGGCTGCACACGAGTCGTCAGCTTCATGCATTCGTCAAAGTATGCTGGCTACATGTCGCTTGGCGTAAAGCAGTGCTAGTAGCTAGGCGTACTACGCTTAGAAAACAGGAAGAAGAAGATGTTTGTTTACATTTTTCCACTTGGTGAAATTTAAGAAAGCAGTAAAATTTGTGTAAAAAATCGGAAAAATGAGTGTAAAATTAAAGAAAATGGAAGATTCCATAAAAGTTATCATCTTTTCTATTTAAAGCTTCGAAATTTAAAGCAAATACCGTATTATTAATTTGTTTGTTTGTTTGTGCAGCGAAGTTTCATGTCGCTTCGTGTGCAGATCTTGAGGCGTAAGGAAATCGACGCTACATAAAATGTCTGATACGCGTCTATGACGATTCGCCTCGTGTGCAGAGTGCCTTAGTCGAAATATGCTATGATGCAGAAACTTACTGAGTTTGTTCGTACGCCTGTCTTTCCATCTGTCCTTCCGTCCGTAAAGACTCTACACGATACAGCTGAGTATCTTATGTTCGATTCCACATGAACCTATGTATGTATGTTCATATGTAAACACATACATACATGAGATGTGACATTTTTATTTATTTATTAATATCACTACACCTTTTTCGGTTTAAATTCAAAAAGTTCCAATTGAAATTCAGAACTTCCATTTGAAATTCGGAAAGTTACAAATGAAATTCAGAATTTCCATTTGAATTTCAGAAAATTACAATGGAAATACAAAAAATTACATTTGAAATTCAGAAACCTTCCTCACGGTACAAAAAGCTTTTCTGAATTTAAATTGTAATTTTCTGAATTTCAAATGTAACTTTCCGAATTTCAATTTTAATTTTCTGAATTTCAAATGCAATTTTCTGAATTTCATATCCAAATTCTGAATTTCAATTGTAACTTTCTGAATTTCAAATGGAAGTTCTGAATTTCAGTTGGAACTTTCTGAATTTCAAATGGAAATTCCATTGTAATTTTCTGAATATCAATTTGAATTTTCTGAATTTAAACTGAAAAAGGTGTAGTTTACCAAAAAATACTAAGAAATTTAGGTATGGGGGAGGATTGGTAGGGACCTGCTGAGCACGGAACAATATTTTTTCATTTGTGTTTTTTTGGTTTTCATTCAACTTTTAAAATCAATTTTTTTTTTTCAATCAACGAAATTTTTACATTGACCAGCTGGCTCATATCTAAATTTCTTGGTATTTTTTTCAATCATTTACAACCTAGTGTATTCCATGATAAATGAAGGCTGTTTTCCTTTTTTTTAAAAATGAAGTCGAATTTATTAGATGTAATATGAAGCAGACCTCGGCATCCTCAATAACATTTTTTTTTTCCAGTAACAATTACTTGTATTTAATTGAGATTTTTCAATTATAATTACATGTAAGTGGTAATTGATATTTTTCAATTACCAATCAACGTATGTAATTGTAATTGAAAAATTTCAATTAAATACAAGTAATTGTTATTGAAAATCTCCAATTACATTAATTGTAATGGAATGGCATCAACAAAATTTTTCTTGGGTTTGAAAAAATTTAGTTATACAATTTGTTTTTGTTTCTATTATTGTTCTTCATTTTGTTATTGTTGTTGTTGTTGTTGTTGTTGTTGTTGTTGTTGTTATTGTTATTGTTATTGTTATTGTTTTCATTTTTGTTATTGTTGTTGAACAATAGAAATAAGAAAAATTGTATAACTAAATTTTCTTAAACCAAATGTAATTGATGTCATTCCCATTACAAGTAATTGTAATTGAAGGTGTAATGAATTGCCAAATGTAATTGAGGGTGCCTGGGTCTTATATGAAGACTATTTTTTAGCGTCAGTGTAATATATATTATAATATGAAGACTGTAAATTTAATTTTTTTTCAACTCCAATTTTATATGAAATCTAACAGGGAGTCGAGGCTATTTTTGCAATTATATTAAATTTAATTTATTTCATTTTTTTGCTAATTGTTTGCTAAACGCAATTTTTTTTTTGTGTTTTAATCCTGGCTCCTAACGAAATGAACAAAATATTTTTATTTCAAAAATAACAACAAAAAATATCCAAAAATATTTTGTTTTGTTGCTTATCAAAAACAAAATTTTTTCGTTTCAAAAATCATCAATAAACTTGTATGAATATAAATTTTGTTTCGTTGATACCAAACAAATTAACAAAAATTTTATTTGTTTTTATTTACGTACGTACATACATATGTATGTAATTTTTTTTTCTTCACAGAAAACGAAATTATTGAAGTTAATTTTTTCGTTTGAAGTTGAAACAATTATTTTTTGAGATAATTGTTTTGATAATTATCAAAACAAAAAAAATTTGATAATTTTTTTTGACAACAGTTGAAACGAAATGTATTTTGTTATGTTCTTTACGTTTACAAAATCGAATATTTCAATAGAAACAAATTTTTTTTATTGTTAAAAATAACGTTATTTTGCAGCCTTGGTTTTAATTAACAGCTTAATTACATGCATAGTATATTGAATTTTGTTATGTTCTTGTAATTATCAAATAAGTCGTTTTATCAGTATCTTTTTTGTGTTTGAATTAATAGCTTAATTACATGGACAGTTATTGTATTTCGTTGATTTTGTTGGTATGTTCCTATAATTATAAATAAATCATTATCAATAAATCATCAGTATATTTTTATGGAATTCAGTATGGAATATGTAATTGATTTAACGAAAATAATCATCCAACGGCTGTATTGATATCGTCAAAAGTAGCAATGAGCGCTGGCAAACAAAATAGAAAGATTATTTAATAACGAAACTCCCAACTCAAGAAGCCACAAACTAACCGTATAAATTGGTCTCTGGATTGGCTAAACCCATAGCTGACAATTGTTCCAACTGTGACTGTGAAAATCGTTAAAGAGTTGTGCATTTGGTCCACCGCCAGGTGCTGTGGCTGGACGATTGGCGTTATCGTTACGTCTCATTGCGTTCGTTGATAAATTAGTTGCGACGGTACTGATTCATATATTACCCGGTGGCGATGGCGGTATACCCAGTGAACCGACGAGCTTGCTCCGTGTCCTGTTGTATTTCCATTATGGCATTTAGCACCTCCGGATTGCAATTGTGGAATGTGGAATGCATGAGATTGGCCATTCAGTATTGGCACGCGCCCTAATACATGCGATAAAGTGGATTTTGTTTGCATTCTTCATTCAGATGTACTATTGACGGTTTAGCTATTGAGGAGAGATTGCAAAATAATTTAATTAATTTCAAACTACCTGTAATAGAATTCCTATGTGGTATGTACATATGTACTTACCGCCGGCACCTCCTCGTTATCTGATTGCCCTTTAAACCACCTGGGTATTGTGCTTTTTATCAAACTCCAAGCTTGCGGCTAACATCTATACTTGAGCAACATTATTATCACAGCCGGATTACGATCCACTTTCATCGGAGGTGAATAAGATCAAATGCCATTCTGCATTTCGATTGACGTCCGATGAACGTCAGATTTTTTCGAAGTTCGGAAATCGGCATTCTGGTTCACGATGGATCCGATTTTTGACAGGTTTCTTTCCGTCAGCTTTTGTGTGTCGGAGGCAATAGAAATTTTGATTATTTTTGGAAATATTACCAATTTAATGTAATTAAACTATGATTTTTAAATTTATGCAACATTATTATACAAAACGGGCTTGGTTTAGCTATGCTACTGGCCTTTTCTTTGCAAAATAAGTGAACACAAGGAATCTGCTTTAGTACAATAGACTGAATAGAGGAAAATAAGTACAAGGAGTTTCAATGTATTGAACTTTTATTTAATAATAAAATTTATTTTCCTTTTTAGCAATATAGTTGTTTTTGGCGACCTATATACGTCAATAATTTTTCTTCCTTAGCTTCAGGTCAATTAAACAAGATGTTTTCCAAATTTTTATTTTCCCGATATATTTCGATCACCCTCGGTGATCATTTTCAAGGGCTACAAAAACACAAGAATAACAAAAAACAAATTAATTTCTTTTAAAAAACACTAAATTGGGAGAAGAACATATATATACATATGTACATTATATGTTTATAAAAACACGAAAATAACTAACAAAATCACACAGAGCATATATATATGTACATAAATAAACGAAAAATTAAATTTTAAAAAATATACATACATTGCTTTAACACGTCACTTTATTTCGACGCGGAGTTTAGAACTATTTACTTATTATCTAATAAATGTTTATATGCATGAGCACAGTTGTCAGTGTCCGTTTTATAGTTCAGTCTTATGTTTGTTGGTGTGTTTATAATATGTAGCATCTCAAGAGTGAATCGTTTATTGTAGTTTTGTTCTTGTTGGAGAATACTTGCTTCGTTTAAATTCGGCACATGTCCAGTAGCCGCACAGTGGGCCATGAGCGCTAGTCTAGTTTTTAATTTTGATTTGGTTGTGCCTACATATATTTTATCACATGGTTCGTCTATTTTGCCATTACACGGTATTTTATATATCACATTGCTTCTTTCAATTTCCGGAATTTTTGACTTAGTCTTATTAAAAAAAATTTTTAAAGTATTTCTAGGCTTATGGGCTACTATTATTTTTTCTTTATTATAGAAATACGATTTTATCAGCCTTTCTGATAATTTAGGTACATAGGTGACTGACTTGAAAATTCTTGGTTGCTTTGTTTTATTTTGCTGACTATTTAACTGTGCTTTATACATTAATGTTTTAATGGTTCTTTTTGGAAAATCATTGTTTTGCAATAACAGTCTTATTTCTCTTTTTATTTCTCCGTGGTAAGTGTCATCTGAAATTTGTAGCATACGTCGTATACAGCCCATTTCTGTATTTATAATCATAGTTTTAGGGTGTCTTGAGTGGAAGTTGAGGATTCTTCCAGAAGAGGTAGATTTCTTATACCACTTTAATTTTAGTATGTTTCCATCTCTTGTTATAAGCGAGTCCAAATATGGCAATTTTCCGTCTTCTTCTTTTTCGATTGTGAACTTTATGTTTTTGTCAAAATTTAAAGTGTTTAGTGTATTTTGTACCTCTTTTTCTTGTACAATGGCGAACAAGTCATCTACATATTTTGTTAATAATCTTGTCTTTGATCCTATTTTTTCCATTGTGTTGTCTAATAATACTTCCATTACAATGTCAGCGATCACTGGAGAAGTGGGAGATCCCATAGGTAGGCCTTTCAGTTGTGTGTAAATTTTATCGTCAAATTTAAAATATCTATCTCCTGTATACAAAATTTAACCATCTCCATGACAGTTTGTTTCGGTATTTTCGTATGATCTTTTATTTTGGTCCATTTACTTAATATTATGTCAAGTGCCAACTGTATTGGTATGCTTGGGAAAAGTGATACCACGTCAAAGGAGATTAATCTTTCATCGTCACATATGTAAGTATTATTAATTTTTTCTTTAAACTCTAGTGTATTTTTTTTTGTTATATTTTGAGCCCGTTGTTGTTCAATATATTTACGATGTATTTGCTTAAATTGTATGCTGGCGATCCAATTCTTGAACAAATCAGTCTAAGTGGCGTTCCTTCCTTATGTGTTTTAGGGAGTCCGTAAATTCTAGGGGAAATTGCCGTTGTCGAATGTAATTTAAATTTCTCTTCTTTCGAAATAAGTCCCAATTTAAAAAACTTATCTACAGTATTGTTATTTTTAGTTTGTAATTTTGAGGTTGGATCAATTCTTTGCATTCGGTATACGTTTAAGTCTTCTAATATGTGTAACATTTTATTTTTGTAATCTTTTAATTCCATTGCAACCGTCTTGTTGCCTTTGTCGGAACTCAAAATTCTAATATTATTATTTTGTTTCAGGAATTTCTTAGTTTGCTCCACTGTGTCTGCTATTGCACAATCCATTTCATTATATGTGTTTGTTTTTGTATGGTTCTTTATTAGGAATGAGAATTTGGCACGCGCGTCTTCTTGCTTGTCTCTGCTATCAATCGTTTGTATTAATTCCTCTCCATCCGCAATGTATTGGAAAAGGGGGAAATTATCTCTTTCAATGGGTAAACCGAATTTTGGGCCTTTTGAGAGTAGAGCTTTAATGTCTGGCGGGAACTCAACATTTGTTTGATTTATCACTATATAATCTGCGGCCATCTGCAATGATTTTTATTTTAAGAGTTTTATCCATAAAACTCGAAAGTAATAATTACAGCCTGAGTTTTATTTTTTCGATCGAAAGTAATTATTATCATGTAATTTTAATTTTTTTGATCACTAGTAAATATTATTCTTGGATTTTAATTTTCTTACTCAAGGATAATTATTATTTCTTGATTTTTACTTTTTGCTTCAAAAATAATTATTATACCTGATTTTTATTTTTCCCTCAAAGCATAATGATTATTGTTATTGACCGTATTTGGAACATGTTGGGGTTTTGGAACTGGTTGGGTCTTTGGAGTCAAGGCGGCGCTAGTGGTTTTCTTAGTACCCCTTTCCTTTAAGGAAATATACACCGAGCAGCCTCTGTAATTTGCCGTGTGATTTTCTCCGCAATTGCTACATTTCTTTAATTGTTTATTGCCTCTGGATTTAACACAATCCTTGGAGGTATGTAAATCCCCACAGATAACGCAAACACTAGGCAAGGTACAGTACTTAGTGTGCCCGAACTCCTGGCAGTTATGGCATTGTACAAGGCCCACCCGTTTGTGTGGTTCCTCCACCGAGATACGACGGTGCAGAAGGTACCGTAGGTTGTATATGGGATGTACATCTCCCTTCTTTAAGAGTTGGAACTCTGGATCTATTTCTACTCGAAACATTGGCTGTGGTATGTTCGATTTGTTTTTTATATTATGTACATATCGTACTTTAAACCCTTCTTCTTTTAGAGCATTCTCAATTTCAGTTGGACTTACGGAACTTTCTATTCCTTTCAACACAACAGACAAGCAGCGGCTACTCTTCAGCTGGAATTAGGGACACGAATTTCGATACGATACGATACCAAATCGATATTTTTTGCATTTGATACCGATACTTTTTACTCGATTCTTTTGCAACGATATTTTTTGGTATCGAGTACTTCAACCACGGTATCGAACAAATGAGTACATTCAGTGATGGAAAATTAAAATTGTGTCATATTTGTCCAAAAAATTGTGCAACGCAAAATAGTGCTGAAAATCGGTCGAGTGTGCAGAAGTGACAAGCTGCTTCCTAAGGGCCGAAAAATGCACAAGCACGAGTAATTTTCACTGGTACATATCGAAAAATAGGTCTGAGCCACGTGCTGAAATAATTGCAGGTTTGGGCTACTTCGTAAGGTTTTTTGTATGAAGTTACCCAAATCTGTTTACTGATTTTCACATTAAACGAGGCGCACACTTACCACCGAAACTTGCTTACAATTTGCAATTACCATGCGATAGAAATAATGATAACTGGAGATATAGGACTATATATTTTTCATTTTCATACGATAATTTGACGTTTGCAAATAAAAAATCGTAATTTCAGCGAAAAAATCGTCAATATCTTTTTTCTTTCTCATTTTACTAAAAACACGGTATAAACAAAAAAGGGTATGTTTTCCATTAATGCCCCTATTACACTACGTTTTTTCCTGGTATTCTACAAGGGTTTTTGTGTAAAAGAGGTGGTCAAATACAGTTTTGTGTAAGCTATGTTGAAAAAAACCAACGAAATACCATCTGGGCGGTTAAAAACCAATGAGCCAGCTTGTATTTCGATAGGTTTTTTGATATTCCGCACTTTTTTCTGACAATTGTTTCAATTTGACAACTACAAAATAAATTATTTTTAAAATGTAAAATATATGGAAATACAAATTTTAAATTTGCCTCTTGTAAGCTTCTGCTTTGGCCGTAAGGGGAAAAAAGAAGTCCGGAAGAAAAATCATACTGCGCAATGGCTTCTCGTTATAACATGGAACGCACAGATATTCTGCCACTTGAGTTTAATTATTTTTTTGTTTCGATAATGGGCCATATTAATAAAAGCTGAGCATTTGCTTTTACTTAAAATTTGAGACCTTTTACTCAAATTTTGAAATTTGGTTCATACAAATTACACTGTAGGTAAATTTTTAACTTTTGAGATATCACAGAGAAACGCCGAAACACGTCAACTTAATTTTTGGCTGTAGAATACGATGGCATTTACAGAAAGTCAAAGTTAGCTCTTGTTTTCGAGATATTTAGGAAAGAAGTTTCAGAGCTCTGAAGGTAATTTTTTTCCCGTCTATAAACTTTACTCAGGCTTGGAACCCTTTACTCGCATAAACATTTTGACAGTTGTTCTTACTTAATTGGGGCATTCTAAATTCAATGCCGCCTTTAGTTTTCCCAAATTGGCTCCGGTTTTCAAGATAACGGTATTTAAAAATTACCATCAATTTTGACTTTTTTGTTAATAACTCAGTCAGTTTATGAGATAGATTGCCAAAACTTTGCACATGACAATATTTTAGTATTACCCTAACTATTTCCGAAAATAATTGAAATCGGATCTCTATAACATATAGCTGCCATACAACCGATTTTTCAGATATGGAAATTTTTGGGTATAACTTCGCTATTTAAACAGCTAAGGACATGCAAATTTGGAGAATTTGTAGTCGCATTGGCCTTAATTTATTCCCTGAAAATCGTCGAGATCGGGTCACTATAACATATAGCTGCCAAACAGCTGATTGTTCAGATATATGGTTTTGCACTTTTATTTTTTTATAACTCCGAAAATAGTCATTCTGCGTGAAAAAGCAACATAAACAGTTTCATTCAAAATGAATAGGTGAACAATTTTCTCATATACGATTTCCACGTATCTGCATCAGTTATTGCAGTTTTGTGCAACCAAGTTTGAAATTTCACTATAGGTATTTATTTCAAGCCCGATAACACATATATCGTATTAAATGAATTAGATGAACTTTATATCGTCTTACAGAGAATTAAAAGAACTATTACACAGTTTTTAAATGAAGAAAATATATGCATGTCAATCTATGCATGGCAATCTATCTCATAAACTGACTGCGTTATTAACAAAAAAGTCCAAATTGATGGTAATTTTTAAATACCGTTATCTCGAAAACAGGAGCCAGTTTGGAAAAACTAATAATGGCATTGAATTTAGAATGCCCCAATTAAGTTAGGACAACTCTCAAGATGTGTATGCGAGTAAAGGGTTCCAAGCCTGAGTAAAGTTTATAGACGGAAAAAAAATTACTTTCAGAGCTCTGAAACTTCTTTCCTAAATATCTCGAAAACAAGAGCTAACTTTGACTTTCTGTAAATGCCATCGTATTCTACAGCCAAAAATTTAGTTGGGGTGTCTCGGCGTTTCGCTGTGATATTTTGACCTCCCTACAGTGTTATTGTCAAATTTTTAAAATCTTGAGTAAAAGCATTTGTTTGGTTTTTATTAATACGGCCCAATTTAAATTCAAATTTCCAAAAAAAAATTCACTGATGGATACATATAATCTCAATGAAAATGAATTGTTAATGTTATTTAAGATGTTTATTTTTCGAAATACTAAATATTTTGCAAATATATTTTTACAACTGTGATTGCATTAAATACACCTGTTGTTTTGTAAAAGCTGTTGGTTTGTAAAAAAAATGTTTTCAAGAACTTAATAAACTTGTATAATTTTTTTAATTAGCTTGAACTATTCTTATGAGTTGGAAAAGGATTTACGTCAAAATCAAAACTTTGGAACCAGCCATGGCATACTATGCCATGGAATTAGCACTAATACAGCTATATGCGTATGCCTCAGGATGCAGTTTTATTGCGTTTTTGGTAATTTTCTAGAAGACGGTGCAACTTTAAACCGTTTTAATAAATATCTTTTAAATGTGGAAAAATCTTTTATTTCCGCTTTCGAATTCATAATCTAGAGGTCAGAACGCGTCGATTGGTACCTCTTTTAACTATTTAGAGGAAATTTTAAGGTTGCACCTTCTAGAAAATTACCGCTTTCGATACCAATACTTTGAGTATCGAGTAGTTTAGTTTCGATATTATCGGGTTCGCGATTCTTTTTAACCGATATTTTAAATGAGTACCAGATCGATGCTTTTGATTCGATATCGTGTCCCTAGCTGGAATGTATAGAAAGACTTCTTGTTTTTTTCAAAGTCGTTGGTTACTTTACGGAAGTATTCTTCGCCGTACGTTTGGATTTTGACTTCCTGGATATTTCCCTTTTTAATTGGTACAATGTGGGAATTCTTCTCCCCTTTCAACGCTATCAATTTGTTTACAAGTAAGCCAGAACTTGGTTCTCTTAGGTAGATTGGTGGAGGTTTGGATTTTTTTTTTGCGGTATTTCCGGAGTCTTATCAACCTTTTGCGCAAGGAGGCTAAATCTGTTATTGGCTAATGCTACTTGGGGTGCATCATTTGGTGGTTCTTTCACCGTGGAATTTTTTAAAACTTTATTAGGTTTACCACTTTTTTCCGGGGACCGCTTTCTTTTAACTACTGATATATAGCGGTCCATTCCGGTTTGAACCTTTTCGCCCACTTTTTGCATTTCACTACTCGTTTTTGAGTTAGATGCAGCTGTTGCGTTATTTGAATTCCCTAAGGATTGAGGTAGAGGAAATTGCGGAATATTTCCTGGAATAGCGGGAGAGCAGGATCGAGCTCTTTGTTCGTCTGTTTTATCTGTAGGTACCTTTAGGTTGGTTTCATTGGTACTGCACCTCAGCGTGAAATACCCATTGTTCCTCAATCTGTTAATGCTAGAGTGAGTGCCTATATCACTCATGTATTTTATTTTAATTTATATTATTTTGGTTTGTTTTATGTTATTTATTTTATTTTATTTTACTTTATTTTATTTCATTTCATTTC
The DNA here is from genome assembly GCA_960531455.1 of Urophora cardui. Taxonomy (NCBI): domain Eukaryota; kingdom Metazoa; phylum Arthropoda; class Insecta; order Diptera; family Tephritidae; genus Urophora; species Urophora cardui. The sequence goes on along the minus strand of OY482672.1, from coordinate 93,000,199 downwards.
ATTTCATTTTATTTTATTTTATTTTATTTTTTTTTATTTTTATTTTATTTTATTATATTTTATTTTATTTTATTTTATTTTATTTTATTTTATTTTATTTCGTTTTAATTAAAATCTATAGTTTATACGTATGTATATGTATAACTGCAGTTGGAATAGTGCAGATCTCTGCACTCTTGACAGCACAGCGGATACTGGTGCAGCGCCACCTACCGGCCAATAGTAGAAACTCAATATCGGCAGTGCGAAAGTTGGCAGCTGCCACCTGCTGATCTGCACAGCTGATATTGAAGAATTGTCGGCAATGCAGTTCGCCGGAAATGTCACACCAGCTGATCCGACCTTCAAACGAATTTGATAGCGCCACCTGCCGGTACAGCACTTCAGATGCAACTCTGCACGGGACAAAATGTTTCAGTATATATGTACGTACGTATTTATTTATGTATTTATATATGTATATATGTATGTATATATCGAAAAGTATTTATTGAAACTAAATAGTTTTAAAATACTTATCTTTTTGGTTTTTTTTTACAATTTCGTCGGAGAGAAATCGCTTCCCACGTCTCGGCACCAATTTTATCAAAATCCCGATTAAAAAATCGAGTAGAAACGCAAATTTACAATAAAAAAAAAACACGGAGCGATATAATTTTGCTTATGATGCTGCCAGTGTTGCCAGAAATGCTTTGGTGTTGACAAAAGTTAGTCAATAGCAAAGTTGTTAAAAACGTTGTTAAGCTAACTTAAGGATAACAAATGTTGTTATAGAAGTTAGTGAATCGAGCTACAGGGCTATTAAAACGTTTACAAGTATAGTGTATATGTGTGCAAATATTCATCCCAACTTTCATCATGTTGTAATGCGCGAACATTATGTGGTTCATTGCTGTCTCGTTTGAAACTTTGAAAAGATTTTACACAGCAGAAAATACCCTTCAGAAGAACCAATGCTCGCAGGAGTCGCCAACACAAATTTAGAGAAATATATCCAGAATGATAAACTTATATTTGCACACAAACCTCTTCACACACTTAACAAAATATTTAGTAGGACAAAAGACAAAATTAACAAAGAATAACAACACAACGTAGTTTACGAAATTAAATGCAAAGGTAATAATAGTTGCACACCAAAAAATAATCTACCAGTTAAAAAATAAGCAGCAAGCATATAGGTTCAGACATTGGTGACTTATCTGTAACTTAATAAAACAACTGATTCAACCAACCTTACGACAAGCAGTGTTACTAGTCATTGGTAGCTTGTCGTAATTCTGTAGCTGTATCGTTAACTTACAAACCAATTGGATTTTGGTTAGAAACCATAAACCCGTAAACAGCTGTTTTTTGTTTACTTTCCAACGCGCAAAATTCTTCGTGGTATTTGAAATTATTTGTTAAATAAGCTTTTCGATTTATTTCTTTGTTTAGTTCTTATTTGTTTGTTTATAAATACATAAATTATTCAAGAACGAGATTTTCCTGGTGTCTTTTTTCGTTTGTTGCTGTAATTTTGAATTTTGTTAGTAATGGTATTTCGGGAAAATTTTGATATAATGAACTATGTCTAGAAAATTAACTTTTTTACGGGGAGAATAAGGGTCCCACCGGCCGGGCGCCTATAGTTCAGGAGATATTCCGTGTAAAGCTTGTATAATTTAGCAAGAAAAAGAAGTCGGCAGAATTTTCCAACAGTTTACCACGCTTTGAAAAAAACAGTTATTTGGTGTTGTAGAGGAGGTCGTCCTCAATCTAAATCCAAAGATCCCGTCGACTGGAGATGTTTGTAAGTTGTAAAAATTACAAATCAAAATCCCAAAACTGCGCACTATTACCGAGAAAAGGCACATAAAAACACGCACATATGCATATGTGTGTAGAACTCCTTTTTGCTTTAAAAAATATCCCCCAGCCGGCAGAATTCCCCTTCTGGGGTAATATCTATGGACCCATCCAACTAGCAATAAATTACCAACAAATATCTCGTGAACTGTAGGCCTCCGGCAGGTTTTGAGATCTTTAAGTGCCCCTCTGCCCCCTTAATGTAAAGCCGATACTTTTGCTAGACAGAAGGAAATCTGAGCCGAATTATCATCTACAGAACATTTCATTATATCAAAGCTGAGCCGGTATTTCCTTTATTAGTTTTTAATTAAGAATTTAATTTGGATTTATGTATGCCTATATGTATGTACATAGATAATGGATGACAAACTAATAGAACTGGTGCGTGATTGCCCGTTGCTGTACGATAAGTCCAAAAATGAATTTAATGACCAAAATTAGAGGAAGCAGTCCTGGACACATATATCGAGGAGCATAGGGGTTGATGGTAAGTTTATCTTTATTGTATAAGTATATATGTACATGTATACATACATATATTTGCACAAATTCCATATAGAAATGTTTGCGATGAGGCGGTGGAACAACTTGAGGGAGCGATTCGTAAAAGAATTGCGGCTGTCCAAACGAGAATCGGGAAGTGGTGCCAGTGGGAGGCAATGGGAACTTATGGAGAGCTTGGACTTCCTAAGAATGCACATTGTTCCTCGACCGTAAGTATAGTACATACATAACTACTTTGTGTACACTTATCATTAATATATTTATTTTAACAGAATGCGGCAAAGTACACAAATTTTGGAAATTGCGCCGCCAGAGATGCCAGCAGGTTCTATAAATATGGAATCGGAACCCTTCCAGTATAGTCCGCCTCCTACACCTATAGAGCCTCCTCAACAAGTATGTATGCCGCAACCCGAGCCGTCCCCAACTCCGCCGCCAGCTGAGGTTTTGCCGACACCTCCACCTCGAAGAAGGAAAAGAGTTACCGAACAGCGCGAGGAGTTGGACGTTGCCATCCTTGAAACTGTTAAGATATTCAAGGATGTATGCGAACGCAGAGCACGTTGCGAAGAACTGAGTCCCGAGGTGGAGGGCTTCGGTAAAATGATATGCTCATCGATAGCCAAACTAACTGAGGCAAGGCAGGCTGTAGTGATGCAGAGATGCACCGACATCGTTCTGCAGGCACAGATAGAAGAGCAGGCACAACCGGAAGAGTTAGTCGAAATATGCTATGATGCAGAAACTTACTGAGTTTGTTCGTACGCCTGTCTTTCCATCTGTCCTTCCGTCCGTAAAGACTCTAAACGATACAGCTGAGTATCTTATGTTCGATTCCACATGAACCTATGTATGTATGTTCATATGTAAACACATACATACATGAGATGTGACATTTTTATTTATTTATTAATATCACTACACCTTTTTCGGTTTAAATTCAAAAAGTTCCAATTGAAATTCAGAACTTCCATTTGAAATTCGGAAAGTTACAAATGAAATTCAGAATTTCCATTTGAATTTCAGAAAATTACAATGGAAATACAGAAAATTACATTTGAAATTCAGAAACCTTCCTCACGGTACAAAAAGCTTTTCTGAATTTAAATTGTAATTTTCTGAATTTCAAATGTAACTTTCCGAATTTCAATTTTAATTTTCTGAATTTCAAATGCAATTTTCTGAATTTCATATGGAAATTCTGAATTTCAATTGTAACTTTCTGAATTTCAAATGGAAGTTCTGAATTTCAGTTGGAACTTTCTGAATTTCAAATGGAAATTCTATTGTAATTTTCTGAATATCAATTTGAATTTTCTGAATTTAAACTGAAAAAGGTGTAGTTTACCAAAAAATACTAAGAAATTTAGGTATGGGGGAGGATTGGTAGGGACCTGCTGAGCACGGAACAATATTTTTTCATTTGTGTTTTTTTGGTTTTCATTCAACTTTTAAAATCAATTTTTTTTTTCAATCAACGAAATTTTTACATTGACAAGCTGGCTCATATCTAAATTTCTTGGTATTTTTTTCAATCATTTACAACCTAGTGTATTCCATGATAAATGAAGGCTGTTTTCCTTTTTTTAAAAATGAAGTCGAATTTATTAGATGTAATATGAAGCAGACCTCGGCATCCTCAATAACATTTTTTTTTCAATAACAATTACTTGTATTTAATTGAGATTTTTCAATTATAATTACATGTAAGTGGTAATTGATATTTTTCAATTACCAATCAACGTATGTAATTGTAATTGAAAAATTTCATTTAAATACAAGTAATTGTTATTGAAAATCTCCAATTACATTAATTGTAATGGAATGGCATCAACAAAATTTTTCTTGGGTTTGAAAAAATTTAGTTATACAATTTGTTTTTGTTTCTATTATTGTTCTTCATTTTGTTATTGTTGTTGTTGTTGTTGTTGTTGTTATTGTTATTGTTTTCATTTTTGTTATTGTTGTTGAACAATAGAAATAAGAAAAATTGTATAACTAAATTTTCTTAAACCAAATGTAATTGATGTCATTCCCATTACAAGTAATTGTAATTGAAGGTGTAATGAATTGCCAAATGTAATTGAGGGTGCCTGGGTCTTATATGAAGACTATTTTTTAGCGTCAGTGTAATATATATTATAATATGAAGACTGTAAATTTAATTTTTTTTCAACTCCAATTTTATATGAAATCTAGCAGGGAGTCGAGGCTATTTTTGCAATTATATTAAATTTAATTTATTTCATTTTTTTGCTAATTGTTTGCTAAACGCAATTTTTTCTTTTTTGTGTTTTAATCCAGGCTCCTAACGAAATGAACAAAATATTTTTATTTCAAAAATAACAATAAAAAATATCCAAAAATATTTTGTTTTGTTGCTTATCAAAAACAAAATTTTTTCGTTTCAAAAATCATCAATAAACTTGTATGAATATAAATTTTGTTTCGTTGATACCAAACAAATTAACAAAAATTTTATTTGTTTTTATTCACGTACGTACATACATATGTATGTAATTTTTTTTTCTTCACAGAAAACGAAATTATTGAAGTTAATTTTTTCGTTTGAAGTTGAAACAATTATTTTTTGAGAATTGTTTTGATAATTATCAAAACAAAAAAAAAATTGATAATTTTTTTTGACAACAGTTGAAACGAAATGTATTTTGTTATGTTCTTTACGTTTACAAAATCGAATATTTCAATAGAAACAAATTTTTTTTATTGTTAAAAATAACGTTATTTTGCAGCCTTAGTTTTAATTAACAGCTTAATTACATGCATAGTATATTGAATTTTGTTATGTTCTTGTAATTATCAAATAAGTCGTTTTATCAGTATCTTTTTTGTGTTTGAATTAATAGCTTAATTACATGGACAGTTATTGTATTTCGTTGATTTTGTTGGTATGTTCCTATAATTATAAATAAATCATTATCAATAAATCATCAGTATATTTTTATGGAATTCAGTATGGAATATGTAATTGATTTAACGAAAATAATTATCCAACGGCTGTATTGATATCGTCAAAAGTAGCAATGAGCGCTGGCAAACAAAATAGAAAGATTATTTAATAACGAAACTCCCAACTCAAGAAGCCACAAACTAACCGTATAAATTGGTCTCTGGATTGGCTAAACCCATAGCTGACAATTGTTCCAACTGTGACTGTGAAAATCGTTAAAGAGTTGTGCATTTGGTCCACCGCCAGGTGCTGTGGCTGGACGATTGGCGTTATCGTTACGTCTCATTGCGTTCGTTGATAAATTAGGTGCGACGGTACTGATTCATATATTACCCAGTGAACCGACGAGCTTGCTCCGTGTCCTGTTGTATTTCCATTATGGCATTTAGCACCTCCGGATTGCAATTGTGGAATGTGGAATGCATGAGATTGGCCATTCAGTATTGGCACGCGCCCTAATACATGCGATAAAGTGGATTTTGTTTGCATTCTTCATTCAGATGTACTATTGACGGTTTAGCTATTGAGGAGAGATTGCAAAATAATTTAATTAATTTCAAACTACCTGTAATAGAATTCCTATGTGGTATGTACATATGTACTTACCGCCGGCACCTCCTCGTTATCTGATTGCCCTTTAAACCACCTGGGTATTGTGCTTTTTATCAAACTCCAAGCTTGCCGCTAACATCTATACTTGAGCAACATTATTATCACCATAGTTTATATCTACAAGTTGCGAAACTCTCAGCTGATCGTTTGGCATGTTGTGCCTGTCACCATGCAGTGCTGTGCAAAAGTTACAAAAAAAAAATTGAAATGAATTTTGAAATCTTTAAATCTTTAAAATTATTGTGTGAATTGAATTTGTAATGCTATATTTGTTGCGATAATAACAAATATTTAACATATTTTTGAGTTTTAATTGATTTTATAAGGATTTTTGGCTATTTTCTTGTGAAGATTTTGCTACGTTTGAATACAACACTGTGGTCGATTCTTTTTCACATTTGGTTTATTTAGTTTCCCATTCTCCCATTGACACATAATGTGCCTGTCACTTTTTGCAACAACAATTCCCAGGGATGAAGTTTGTTTTGATGGGAATACAGTGAGTCACAGTGAAAGTGAGCTATAATTTATTCAGAAATTTTTATTATTAAACATCTTTGTTAACAATTACTTGACATTCCTAATTTCTTTGCAACGGAAAACTTTCAACAACATGCCAGAAATGATGAAAAACAAAAACATACACATACATACATATATACGCAACACAATCAAAGTAATTTTTCTAGCAACTCTAATTTAAATACTTAAAGTTTCTCTCAAGAATTATTATTTTTCTCTTATATATTTTTACAGTTCACATTTTACATTATGTGTTAATTATGTATATACAAAATCTATATAAAAAGGGATTCAGGCAAATATTTTCCGACAACATACGCTAGAGCGCGTAAAAATCGTGTTTTGTTAGATGAATAAAACACATTAAGGTTGTTCTCTCTCTGTGATTTTGGCCTGGCAAATTTGCCGAGATGACATAAGTATGATAAATTTGCCGAGCACAACAACAAAATACACGTCTTGTCAAATTTGGAGCTTCGGCAAATTTCTCATATCCCAACCCGTGATATGTGATATCATGAGAAAAATATCACGGGAAATGCAACCATGTTATTACATTCACAATGGTCTTCTATGAGAAGTGAGTTTGAATTTATGTTTCTAGCTCTTGTTTTTTAAGTTTTTTATTTTATTCAGATAAAAAATTAATTAATTCGAAATTGAAGCAAGCAAAGCAAAGCGACAACAGTTGTATAAAGAGTGGAAAGAATATGACTTACATGCTAGTTCACAATGAAGTCAGTTAGAATTTTATTTTCTTAAAGGTGCGCTCTCTCTGTGTGGCAAATTGCTCAAGATATCATGATATCTCGGCAAAAATATTAGACACAGAGAACAACCTTATTGCATGCTAATAAAAATTGTATTATATTTAACCCTCCGTCGGGCGCAACCGATCTGTGAGGCACAGCCCTCACATTTTTTTGTCTCATTGCTACGTTTTTTACCGTTAACTATGCTGACATTCAGTAGCTGAATCTTTTCACGTGCTTTATACAGCAATACAACTAATTTTTTGTTTGACTTTCAAAACGAGAAGTTATGCCGAGTTTGATCAGAAAAACTCATTGCGCCTTTTAGGAAGTAAAAAATACTGTATTTATAAAATAACAATAAATAATGAAATAAATGGATTTTTATTACAATGTTTACTTATAGGTTTTATTCACATCCTTAAGCACCATATCATAATTTCCCAGATATCTAAACAATATTATATAATGTTTATTATGTGTTTTTAAAAGTATGCCAGTTAGGCACATTGCGCTCTAACTCGTTACAATTTTTTTTTTTCAAAATTAATACATTAAAAAAATAATAATAAATAATTAAATAAAAGGATTTTTTCGAACATTTTTAACTTATATGTCTTATGCACATCTTTAACGATCATATCATAATTTCCTAAATATACCAAATATGTAATAGTATGTTTATTAAGAGTTTTAAAAGTGTGCCTGTCAGGCACATTGCGCCCGAAGTTGAGAGCCTCTATATTGCGCCTGACGGAAGGTTAATTCATTAGGGATAGAGTAATTGAACTATTAAAACAAGGCAACAGAGTATTAAAACCGTTTTAGGGCATATTCCTCTTAGGGCCGTTTACTCAACCTGTGATTAACGCTAATCACGGTAAAAGTTCGGTTAAACATCATTATCGACTTCATCAAACCATGTATTTATCATGTGGTCGATAACGCAGTCCATAAGTTAACCGGCCCTTTATCCTCCGGTTAGCATTAATCAAAGGTTGAGTAAACGGCCCTTAGTGGCTAACTTTTACTGTGAGCCCGTTTCATGAACTTTTCCGGTTTTAACTATTATTTGTATAACTAAAAAATAATTTTCATCAAATATTTTTTGAAATACTAAATTGTGGTTTATTCTAAAATATACGTAAGTACATAATTTTGTTTTTCAATCGGTTTGTGTATAATTTTTTATTTTCATAAACCTTCGGACAACATAACGTGGCTCATTTTCACCGCGACTCACTGTATGTGTTAAAAATATTGATACACATTTATTTATTCAAAACAAAAATGAAATATCCATGATGCTAATCGTTGCTACCCAATAAACATTTATGTGGGAAATGCATTTGAATTCATTTGATATCAAATCCATTTTCCAATTTCCAACAATAATTTTTTCCTTGAAATCAATTGCAGAAACAACCCATTCTCCGGCAAAAGGGTGCTTTTTTGATATGAAAAAGTTTCTGTTTCTCCACTTGAAAAAAAATATTGGAATTCGACTTGAATTCTATCGATATTCTCCAACCAAAATCAAACGTCAGAATAAAGCTTTTGAGCAACGAATGCTCATCCGATGGAAATAAAGGAACAAAAATGTAACAATTATGATTGTCTGTTTAACTTATTTGCTCACTTTTTTGTTATGCATTTAAAAATAGTAACAACATTTTATACACAAAAATTAGTTGAATTATACCTACATTCCTTTTTTAATTTTATTCTTAACTCATTTTTAGTTTACTTATTTCTAATATGATTGAATTTAATTCATACTAATTATACTCTCAATTCAGTTTGGAAAAGTGTTGTACCTCAAGTGTAAAAACATGTTGAGAATTGATACTTTTCTCCAATATTGGATACGTGCTAATTGAGAAATATCCAAATGTAGGAGAATGTAGAGTTTCCAAAGCAACCAAAGCGTTCAAAGACATCCAGGCATTAATCAAAAAGTATGAATTGGCACAGCGTTTTATCAGCAAACACAATCTCTAACGGTAGAGAGTGTAATTCTCAAACTTATCTCTAATCCAAAGCGAAGGTAGAAAACTACACTAGAAATAAATTGGAGGCTGAATAGAAAAAGAAGTATTTGCGAATTCTCATTAGAAAACTACATTGGATTTCAATTCGGAAATTATAATTTTCTAAATTTCAAAATTATGTCCCATTTTGTTTGAAATCGCTATGATTCTCGAGTTATCCCCTAACGTTAGAGATTCTAGAAAAGGGCTAGTTCTTGAGTCATTCTCAAACCTATATCTAACCTAAATGTTTGTTGGGTTTCGCCATGCAAAATGGCCGTTTGAATTCAAATTTTTTTCTTTCGTTTTGAACATTTTCGTATAAGCTGGGTTGCACTTTCTCGTACTGCTCTATTACTACATTTACCTAGAAATATAGAAAAGGGAATATACGGATACCAATGCCTTTACTTCTTCGTTTGCGTATATGCAAATTTTAATTCATGTAAGATTAACACGATCGATCTGTACACATAGAACAGCAACAATTTTTTTCAAATTACACGATTTTTGAAACATGAGTTTAGCTTTTTAAACGTCATTTGACATTTTGGTAAATTCAACCAAATTTTAGTGTTGATGCAACATTGGGCATTTTTAAAATATACGGTATCATTCAAATATAAAATTTTATTCCTAAATGTCATTCGGAATTTGGTTAATTAAACATGATGATAGTGTCAATATAAACTAAAAAATGTTAAAAAAAGAACGTCAAAACTATTTTGAAACATACAAAATTTTTTGTTTTTGAACATTTGGAGTTCTGTTGTTCGTGCAAAACGCAATTATTTTTTTTTAAATAAAAAGAAAATCTGGTGCCGTGGGAAGAGTTTAGCGTCATTAGAAATGCGTGATAATGGCATTTCCATTTATATTTTCAGTTTTCAGGTGAGTTAAAGGTGAAACGCATTTTTATTTCTAAAAGTTTTTAATGTAAAATATTTTCGTCTTCCTCCTCATAGTTTGTAATTTTACCAGGAGGAGGTCCTCCCATATCTCGCAATACCGAAGCAACTTTTTTTTTTTTAACGTACATATACCTATTGTATTTTTGTAAATTGTAAAATCAATGCAGTTAATTTAACTAGCTTAAACTGCAAATTTATCTAGTTAAAAATGTAAAATAAACAGGAAAACTCAATACTATCTTAATGTTAGTTCTACACATTTATCCGTTATTTGGGCAGATATGCGGAAAAAAATTAATATATATCGCACACCATATCAATTACATGGCAAAAGGCGACGTATAATGGCTATTTTTCAGTCAAAAGTAGAGCTCTAGATACCCGCGTATCGAGCATTTCGATCTGATCGTTTTTGTTTGAAGCCCGTTTGTTGTTCAAATACCCATACAAACATTCGAGCTTACAAACAAAAAAATATGTATCGTTAAAACAAAAATAAAAAAATACATACATATAAAGAAAAAATAATAATAATAAACAAAAGAAAAAAACAAACTTCAAAAAGAGACCCCAAATGAAAAGTTTTATTGTTGGCAATCGCTAGAGATATCGCACACTAAATCAAAAAGCGTTACAACTCCAAATTTTTCGAAATCGGGTTTCTTTCATAAATCGGTACACAGAAAATATATCTAGCGACTGACAAAAAATCTTTTCCATCAGAGCCTTTTGTAACTGAAAAATAACTATTATACGTGGCCTTTTCCCATATCATTGCCTATAAAAAAGAAAATGTTTTTTGGCTCTCCTGAAAATTTTTGAATTTTGAGTTGTAACGCTTTTTGATTTAGTGTGCGATATGTTCTGTGTACCAGTTTATGATGAAAAGTCAATTTAAAAAAATTTTAGTTGTGTCACTTTATGATTTAAGGTACGATATATTTTTATTAAAATCGTTGTCGTAGTGAAGAAAAAAATTCAGTAAAAACGGAGTAAATCCTAACTAATTTGCTCCCATTTTGGTAGTAACAGCAATTCTACGAAATTGCACAGCATTGATTCCTTCATTCTCTCCATTTTCGCACAAACACATACGCATTTTTAAAATTGATCAAGAAGGAGACCATTTGAGTTACCAAACTATTTAGTATAAACAATGATTATCACAGCCGGATTACGATCCACTTTCATCGGAGGTGAATAAGATCAAATGCCATTCTGCATTTCGATTGACGTCCGATGAACGTCAGATTTTTTCGAAGTTCGGAAATCGGCATTCTGGTTCACGATGGATCGGATTTTTGACAGGTTTCTTTCCGTCAGCTTTTGTTTGTCGGAGGCAATAGAAATTTTGATTATTTTTGGAAATATTACCAATTTAATGTAATTAAACTATGATTTTTAAATTTATGCAACATTATTATACAAAACGGGCTTGGTTTAGCTATGCTACTGGCCTTTTCTTTGCAAAATAAGTGAACACAAGGAATCTGCTTTAGTACAATAGACTGAATAGAGGAAAATAAGTACAAGGAGTTTCAATGTATTGAACTTTTATTTAATAATAAAATTTATTTTCCTTTTTAGCAATATTTATATATTATTGTTTAATAAAAGCTTCTGAAAATAATTTTAAATGTGTATTATTACTACGATGATGTAATGTGAGTGGGCAGCGCAACCCTGGCATAATTTCTGTGCCAGGATGTACTCCTTTAAGCATTTCTGCCCGACTGTGTCTTTTTAAAGATTTAAAATATCGCCATGCGACATGATTTACAAACATTTCCACGAGAAACTAACAAATCGAAGAAACGTGCTCACTTTCTATGTACGTTCATGCTCAACGCGTCCTGTAGCAGGAATTTTCTACACGATATGTACATATTCATAATTTGATGGATCGCAACCTGGATCTCAAATTTGCTTTTGTGTTTTGTGATCCATAAAAACTTGTTGATATGCGACCAGTGTGGAGCGTCATCCATGGATTGCATCAGTATAACATATTACTATAAATAGTGTAAAACATACCAACTGCAAGAGGATTTCGCATGAAACTTTGTGGGAACAAGCTGTAAATGTTATTTTCACTAAAGTTGGCACTTTCATTGCCATTGAGTACATGGAGTCCAGTCCAAAATTACTAATGGTTAAGGGGGGATTCGCAATAATGTACCACTGATGTTAAAGGAAAATTTTTATATAATGAACCACGATCCTACCACAGATCATAAAAAAAGTCCCTCCCGCCGGACGATTATAGTGCAAGAGATATTCCTTGTTAAAGCAATGTGAGTGTAGAAGACTTGTTTGCGCCACCGGCCTTCGGCCGCGCTTTAATAAAAAATCAGCCGGCAGAATTCTCATTTTGGAGAACTTTAATATTATAATTTAATAATAGTTGGAAGCGTTTAAGGTAGATTAATTATCATCCAAAGAATATTTCCTGAAAATTGGTTCATTCTATGCAAGCTTATCCAGTGTTAATTTCCGAATTACAAGGTATTCTCGCATATGTGTTGGCACTTTTTTTATAATAGAAAGCAATATTTTAAAAAATTGAATTAAAATTAATTTCCAAATTCCTTTGTTCTTCCATTTATTTTTCTACTAAAAAGCTGCTGCAGCAATGGAATCCATTTGTTAACCATTTAATATATTCTATCTGAAAATTTAATATAAAACTTACTGAAATTATAAATTTGCTGTCAAAAATATAAATGAGCTGTCAAAAAATACATATGATTTCGCAAAAACGCTACCTAACACTGATTCGAACATAGTTTATCACTTAACAACACTTATGTCAAAACGTCGTAAACCAAAATACCAATTTTCGTTTTTTCGTAGCAGTCGGCGTCGCCGCGATCGAAGTTCCGAGGGATTTTAGAATAGCTTTGTCAGTGATGGCAGTGATCCAGATCCGGATACAAATTTTCTATGCAAATGCAACAACAATTTTGTGATCTTGTTATTTATATGGGTCAATTTGGGATGCGTATAGATCAAGGCAAATTCATTCATATGGTAATGGTAAGTGAACAGCTGATTTCTTCTTCTTGTCGTTTTTAATTCACCGTGTACAGAAGAATACAGGAGAATGTCAAACAAGGAAAAATTTTACTTTGAGTTTGACATTTTGATGGACAAAAACTTGACGCGAATCGATGCGAATATTGCCGTGCCATTACCATAATGAATTTGCCTTGGTATAGATTGTAATAGATATTTTTGATCCAGTTAAAGGGAAAATTTTCCAACCGTCTACCACGCGTTGGAAAAAAAGAGTTATTGGGCGTTGTAGAGGAGATCCTCCTGATTCTAAATGTAAAAGTCCTGGCTTCCGGAGATGTATAGTTTTTAAGTAATTTGTAGTTAAAGTTGCAAAAAAAGTCATATTTTACCTCACTTTTCTCTGCGAAACAATGAAATAGAAACACGGGTGTTGCCACACGCAGTCGCCTATTTCATAAAGCCGTCGTCACAGTGGTAATCGAGTTGAGACGTATTGAATTTTTCTGCGTTGGCGGCCTTCGGCCGCGCTTATAAAAAATAACCCTGGGCTACGCCATCCGTACGGACGTGTGCCCTAACCGTGGCTACCGCCACGGTGATGTCCTTCTGCGTAGTACACCCTTCGCCTTTATTTACTCATTTGATTGGCTCCGAATCGCGTACTGTGAATGCGACCTTATCATGTGACTTACCTTTTGGTAGGTGTGGCATCACCATTATATGTTGGTGGTCATTATTTTTATTGAAAATGTACAAAAGCAGTTGGTCGAACAATTAAAATGTAAAATTCGGCAAGTAAAATTAATAAAAAGTGTGTGAAAGTACTTCGAACAGCTTAATAAAGCTACGTGTGAAAATATAGTAACGATTAGGTGTGTGTTTAGTTTAGAAATTGGTGATAATGGTGTTAGTTTATTTAACAGCAATTTGCTATTATTAATAATAGTAAAATATTTATGAAAGTAATAAATTTAGATGAAGAAAAGTCCCGCCTAACATCCCCTGAAAGATTCATTTGAAAAAACATTAATACTTTTGGAGATATAGCTTTTGGTAGATAGAAGGAAATGTGAGCCCAGATAAATATCAGGATCACAAAATTGTTGGTGCATTTGCTTGCAAAATTCGTATCTGGATCTGGATCACTGCCACGGGAAGCCAGCTATCGTTGTTGACCCTGACGATATTTGCACATCTATTCCGGTTTACGATCCACTTTCATCGGAGGTGAATCGGATCAAATGGCATTCTGCAATTCGATTGACGTCCGATGAACGTCAGATTTTTTCGAAGTTCGGAAATCGGCATTCTGGTTCACGATGGATCGGATTTTTGACAGGTTTCTTTCCGTCAGCTTTTGTGTGTCGGAGGCAATAGAAATTTTGATTATTTTTGGAAATATTACCAATTTAATGTAATTAAACTATGATTTTTAAATTTATGCAACATTATTATACAAAACGGGCTTGGTTTAGCTATGCTACTGGCCTTTTCTTTGCAAAATAAGTGAACAAAAGGAATCTGATTTAGTACAATAGACTGAATAGAGGGAAATAAGTACAAGGAGTTTCAATGTGTTGAACTTTTATTTAATAATAATATTTATTTTCCTTTTTAGCAATATTTATATATTATTGTTTAATAAAAGCTTCTGAAAATAATTTTAAAAGTGTATTATTACTACGATGATGTAATATGAGTGGGTAGTGCAACTTGGGCATAATTTCTGTGCCAGGATGTACTCCTTTAAGCATTTTTGCCCGACTGTGTCTTTTTAAAGGTTTAAAATATCGCCATCCGACATGATTTACAAACATTTGCACGAGAAACTAACAAATCGAAGAAACGTGCTCACTTTCTATGTCCGTTCATGCTCAACGCATCCTTGAGAATCACAAAATTCCTGCTACACCATACATATGTACATATTCATGATTTGATGGATCGAAACCTGGATCTCAAATTTGCTTTTATATTTTGTGATCCATAAAAATTTGTTGATATGCGACCAGTGTGGAGCGCCATTCATGGATTGCATCAGTATAACATATTACTATAAATAGTGTAAAACAAATCAACTGCAAGAGGTTTTCGCATGAAAATTTGTTGGAATAAGCTGTAAATGTTATTTTCACTAAAGTTGGCATTTTCATTGCGATTGAGTTCATGGAGTCCAGTTTTTTCATAATTTAAAATTACTAATAGTTAAGGTGGGAATCGCAATAATGTACCACTGGTGTTAAAGGAAAATTTGAATGTAATGAACCACGATCCTATCACAGATCATAAAAAAAGTCGCTCCCGCCAGACGATTATAGTGTAAGAGATATTCCTTGTTAAAGCAATGTGTATGTAGAAGACTTTTTTGTGTCACGGCCTTCGACCGCGCTTCAAAAAAACCTCAGCCGGCAGAATTCTCCTTTTGGAGAACTTTAATATTATAATTTAATAATAGTTGAAAGCGTTAAAGGTAGATGAATTATCATCCAAAGAATATTTCCTGAAAGTTTCACTGAAAAATTCACAGTAGTTTGTAAATAAATAAAATTGGTTCATTCTATCCAAGCTTAGCCGGTGTTAATTTCCGAATTACAAGGTATTCTCGCATGAAACTTGGTGTCAGTATTCTATAAATGCCGTTTTCATATATGTTGGCACTTTTTTTTTTATAATAGAAAGCAATATTTAAAAAAATTGAATTAAAATTAATGTCTAAATTCCTTTGTTCTTCCATTTATTTTTCCACTAAAAAAGCTGCTGCAGCAATGGAATCTATTTTTTTAACCATTTAATATATTCTTTCTGAAAATTTAATCTAAAACTTACTGAAAATATAAATTTGCTGTCAAAAATACAAACGTGCTGTCAAAAAATACATATTATTTCGCATAAACGATATCTAACACTGATTCGAACATTGTTTAACTCTTAACAACACTTATGTTCGAAACGTCGTAAACCAGAATACCAATTTTCGTTTTGTCGTAGCAGTCGGCGTCGCCGCGATCGGAGTTCCGAGGGATAGTAGAATAGCTGTGATAGCTGTTGTTTTTGTCAGTGGTAATTTATATATAAAAATAATAAATCCTCCAAAGGTTGGTAATGTGACTCCACATTACGGGTCTATACCCCTTTATTTATTTACGCGAGAACTTATGAGAATTCCAATGAGCAAATAACTGTTATATAAATAACATAAAGACATCACCGTGGTGGTAGCCACGGCTGTGACACACGACCGAGTTTGGATAACGTAGCCCAGGGTTATTTTTATAACCGCGGCCGAAGGCCGCCTACGCTGATGGGTGTACTACGTAGAAGGACATCACCGTGGCGGTAGCCACGGTTATGACCAATGATGGGCACCACTACATTCAAGCCATGTGAGTGTGTGTTGGTGCGCCTACTGTAAGATAAAGTGAAAAATAAGGCACTCTGCACACGAGGCGTATCGTCATAGACGCGTACCAGACATTTCATGTAGCGTCGATTTCCCTACGCCTCAAGATCTGCACACGAAGCGACATAAAACTTCGCTGCACAAAACAAACAAACAAATTAATAGTACGGTATTTGCTTTAAATTTCGAAGCTTTAAATAGAAAAGATGAAAAATTTTATGGAATCTTCCATTTTCTTTAATTATACACAAATTTTTTCCGATTTTTTCCACAAATTTTACTGCTTTTATAAATTTCACCATGTGGAAAAATGTAAACAAACGTCTTCTTCTTCCTGTTTTCTAAGCGTAGTACGCCTAGCTACCAGCACTGCTTTACGCCAAGCGACATGTAGCCAGCATACTTTGACGAATGCATGAAGCTGACGACTCGTGTGCAGCCTTCAATTGAAATATACGTGCGCGACATCAAAGCGTACAGCTTTCGTCTGTAGTATCTAATACGCGTCTAAAAGAGTACGCTCCGTGTGCAGAGTGCCTTACTAAAAAATAAGTGAATATTTTAAAAATATAAATACACGCGCGCCATCTGTTGGAACATAGCGGTGGTTATAACCTAAGCAAGAAATTACATACATACATACATACAGGTGAAACTAATAAAAGCGTGTTAATAATCAGTATGCATGCAGGTTGGTCACAACCAAAGATAACTAGATACGAAACTCTTGAGAGCGCTGTCAAAATGCGCATTTTTTATAATATTTTTCATTGGTGCCACTCTGTCGAAAACCGAAAATGGATATTTAACATATTTATTCAGGGAATTTTTAGGATTCCTTATGTTATTGAAGACTATAGGAATGATAAACTTTTGCTTATGCCAAATTAAGATAAGGATATAACCACAAAAGTGATACACAAGATAGTATGATTTTCCCAGATTCCGAATATTCGTGTTCGAAACCCAATCTCAGACAATTTATGCATAACGCACAAAAAGTGGTGGACGATAATATATATAGTTGAGTGTTATTTTTAAGAAATTAATTAATTAATAAATTAAGAAATATTTTACTCTATTTTGCAATTCTATTAAAATGTGAATATATTAGAACTGAAATATAATAATTTTTAACCGGATATATATATATATAAATCTACTGAAGAACCGTTGCCCGCGTTCCATCTCATTAACATATTTTTTATAATTTTATTGTGATTGTTTGTTTGGCCAATATTTATATGTAAATGTTTGCTGGGTTATCTTTCGATGTGAGCTTTTTGGCCGAAAATTTTAAGTAAAAGCTTTTGCTTTGCTTTTTTAATCCGACGCGTTTCGACACTATCGTGCCTTCATCAGGGATATCTTTATTTATTAAAATACATGGAAACATTAATACAATTAAATAATTAAATATGTGTCACAATTTACCATACCTTTTTACCAGTTACAGACTTTGAAAATTTTTTGTTTAGATAACACATATTTACATACATACATATATACAAAACATAGAGATTACATATATATACATTTATATCCCAGCGCAGTCAGCTGGTGGTCAACTTGGTTTTATTACTGTTTTGTATGCGCAGCTGATTTTGTCTACATCTTCTTTGTTTCTTTGTGGTTGACTGCATAATGTATTTGTTGTTGTATCCTTAGCCCTTCCAGTGTCATTCTCTTCTTTGTTTTGCTTTCTATGTCAATTATTCGCGCGTTATGAAAATCTGCAGTGTGGTTGTTGTTGGTCAAGTGTTGGGATAGTGCTGTTGTCATCTTTTTATTCTTTGCGTCTGATTTGTGTTCGTTTATTCTTACTCCGAAAGCTCGCTTCGTAGTGCCAATGTATACCCGGTTGCAGTTTTCATTTTCATTTCCATTGCACTTGATTTCATACACGACGTTGTGTTGTTGGTACTTCTCTATTTTGTCTTTTGTTTTGGAAAAGATTTTATTGATTGTATTATGCGGTCTGTACGCGACTTTGAATTTGTTATTGTTCATGTATTTGTCCAAAGATTTTTTGTCAGTTAATCCAGGCATATACGCGACCCCCGTATATATCGTGTTTTGATCTTTCTCTATCCTCTTTGTATCATGTTGTATCTCTTTTATTGTTGTTTCAATCCATTTTTCTGTTAGTGCATTAGGGTATCCATTTTTATATAGTATGTTGCGAATTTTATTTACGTTTTCTTGTCTGAATTCTTCGTCGCTAACTTATGGAAATTTGTCTGAGGCTTTCTTTTAATTGTAGAGAGTTTTTTATATTGTATTCCTCTGACACTATGTTTTTGAGAATTCCCCCTAAGAATTTTGCGAGCTTGTAACATGGGACGTTGTATGATGAGGAAATGGGTCTAAGTGGATTATTTTCTTTATGAATTTTAGGTAATCCGTAGAATCTTGGTGCAGTAGCAGCGTGGCAGGTCAATTGTTGCTTTAGTTTAATGTCTATATTTTTTTGCTTATACATTTCATTTATGATGGCATTGTTCTTTCAATTGTTGCGTTGGGTCTATTCTTATCGTCCTATATGTGAATTTGTCACTTAAAAGTTCCTGCATTTTTTTGTTGTAATCCGCCTTATACATCACTACAGTTCTATTGCCTTTATCCGCATTAGTTATGATTGTATTATTGTTACGTTGATTTAAAATATGTTTGGTGTTTTCATATATTTTTAAAATAAATTTCTCTTTTG
The DNA here is from genome assembly GCA_960531455.1 of Urophora cardui. NCBI lineage: Eukaryota > Metazoa > Arthropoda > Insecta > Diptera > Tephritidae > Urophora > Urophora cardui. The sequence continues at coordinate 92,980,918 of OY482672.1, read as the reverse complement.
GGTTGTGCCTTATTCTGTTTTTGTAGTTTTTTATTACATTGGCAACACATCGGATTGTTTCTTTTTGTTTTTCATCATCTATCATTTGTATGCCTTGTTCGATATCAGTAATTAGGTGTATAGGTGAAATGGACTTCTTTGATACTGGAAACGCGAATTTCTTCCCAAGCGATAAGAGCCATCTACATTCTTGTGGTAAGTGTACATTAGTTAAGTTGACAAACCAATCATCGTTTTGTATTAGACCAAATTTTTCAAAGTTATTTTTTATGTGTGTTTGTATTTTATTGTTAAGTCTTTTTTCTGAGGATGTTTTGTAATCTTTTTTGTATTGCTGATATTTTACTGTGACCATCTTAAAATCATTTTCATCTAGTTTTTCACGAATTGTATTGTACGTATGTCTAATAGCTGCCTTTGTCATTTTTATGCGTATGTTACATTCTTTTATTTCTAAGTTAAAAATTTTGGTTATAAAGACCGATTCCACATTTTTTGCTTCCCTTTTGGTTTTGTCTAAGCTAAATCCATTTATGATTTTTTTGGTTTTCCCTTGGAGATGAGTTGGTGTAATGTCGTATTGTTTACAGCTCAGAAGGAATTTCAGTCTTTGTTGTTGTGTAGCAAGTGATTTTGTGTTTTTGTTGTATTGTTTTATGGTGGCGCATGTATTCTCGTCGTATTTGTACCTTATGTGTCTAAAGAAATGCTTCATTTTGTATGGTTTATGCTTTGTTTCCTTGTATTTTTTTCCCGGTTCAGCTCTCCGATAATTTTGTTGTGATTGTTTGTTTGGCCAATATTTATATGTAAATGTTTGCTGGGTTATCTTTGGATGTGAGCTTTTTGGCCGAAAATTTTAAGTAAAAGCTTTTGCTTTGCTTTTTTAATACGACGCGTTTCGACACTATCGTGCCTTCATCAGGGATATCTTTATTTATTAAAATACATGGAAACATTAATACAATTAAATAATTAAATATGTGTCATAATTTACCATACCTTTTTACCAGTTACAGACATTGAAAATTTTTTGTTTAGATAACACATATTTACATACATACATATATACAAAACATAGAGATTACATATATATACATTTATATCACAGCGCAGTCAGCTGGTGGTCAACTTGGTTTTTATTACTGTTTTGTATGCGCAGCTGATTTTGTCTACATCTTCTTTGTGGTTGACTGCATAATGTATTTGTTGTTGTATCCTTAGCCCTTCCAGTGTCATTCTCTTCTTTGTTTTGTTTTCTATGTCAATTATTCGCGCGTTATGAAAATCTGCAGTGTGGTTCTTGTGGGTCAGGTGTACTAATAACCAATGATGGGCAAAACCTTAGCACCTGCTAATAGCCCAGCTAGTCAAGAACGTGTGGTCCGCCCGCTGACGCAAACGCCCGTATGCAATTTTTAGGATTTTTTGAGCCCGTGGGGCAACGGAGCAATCAGCTGTTTTACTAACACATATTTACATATATATATAGTTTGTTTACATTTTGGCAGGGTTGCCATTTAGTCATTTTTGAACAAACAAGATTTTTACTAATCTTCAAAGTGTTATGCGGATTACTCTTCAATACACAACTGTGCATTATTTGCCAAATGACAAGAAAATACTAACTTAATCGTTTTTAAAGTTGTCGTTGACGACTTTTTTTTTTTTAATAATTTAGTTACTTTTTTACGGCTTAGTTGGTAATTAAAACACATTTTTCTTGTAATTTTGTTGCTGCCCAATATATTTCCATCACACCTTGGTGATAGTTATCAAGGACTAAAACATAAAATAATAAAAAACACAGTCAGAACATTAAATTTAGAATTGAAAATCCATAAAAAAATTATATTGGGAAGCAACAAGATTCTCACAAAAATCTGTGTTTAATAAAGAAATCTGTACTGAGTTTCTGTAACTCATATCTTTTCTAGTATAAAGCTCAAATTAGTTATGCAGTAACAGTATCGTTATAAAACAGCTGATCAACCAATCTTATGGGAAACAATGTATTTGATTAGTGATTCGCTAGTCGGTAACGCTATCGGTAACAACCAAATGAATTTTGGTTTTCAGCCGTAACGCTAACCAGCTGATCGATTGTTTGTTTCAGTTGTTCACTGTCATGACCCAATAATAATATGGTCGTAGCAATCAAAAGAGAACACGCAATTAGCGTTAATACAAAATATGATAATTTCGCAACCTAAAAAACCAAAAGAAGAAGAGCGACTCATTGCATGGCCACCTTTATTGGGCTATGATCACTGTTCAGCTGTTTACTGTTACTGCACCAATAATCGACCAAATTAATACCGATGCTGTTACTATTATGGAAATAAAGTTACTGCATAACTAATTGAGCCCTAAATAGGTGGTGAAAAAGTGTGGATCGTATTACAGCGCTTTCACATTACTCGGTGCGGTATCAGATCGACATTTTTGGTTTTTACCGAAAGTATACCGAAACCTTACCGACCACATGTATTTCAATTGGCACTTTCACATTAGTGTTGCATACATGAAATCGGAGCGGATTAATTTCGGTATACCGCAACGCGGTAAGACCGGTCAGTAAAATTTGAGGAATTATTGCAGACATTTTTCAGTAAAATTCAGTAAAAAACTCGTTTCGGCTATAAATGTAGCAAGTTATAATCACCCCGATTCTAAATATCCGCCAGGATCTCAACCCTTGTGGATTTTTTTGTTCACCAGGAAAACTTCCTCCTATTCTCTTTCACTAGCGAGAAGAAAAACTGGCGAACAGAATTTCGAACATGGGAGCGGATTTTCGAAGTCAGCTGTTTTGTTGCAAGGCAGATCTAGCAAGGTAGGCGTTTAAGTGGATTCAGAAATTTCCCATGCGTTTTGTTATTGTAATTGTTAGTGTAGTGTCAAAATGATATTTCGCCTTGGTTAAAACGTGAATTCACTTGGGACTGGCCCATTCCTATTGGGCCATGATGTGAATTCGCTTTGATTTTTACATTACACTCTACGTTTGTAAATAAAAAAGTAGCTTCGGAATTTGCCTATGCGCATACCTGTGTCGGCTTCGATATAATGCGAATGCCGTATTTGTTAATGTTATGTGAATGTTAATTTTACTAATTTTAAAACCCCACTATGCAAAAATACTGTGGACTGCTCCAGAAATATAAATCCAGAAAGGGAATTCCGCCGGGTGAGGGTAATTTTTTTAAGCGAGGTCGAAGGCCGCCAACGCAAAATGTTTTTCTACTCAAAACAACTGTGGATCGGTCCATAGATTTTACTTCAGAATGAGAATTCTGCCGCCTGAGGGTATTATTTTTAAGCGCAGCCGAAGGCCGCCAACGCATAAGGGTGTTCTACGAAAAATAATTTATTATTATTTTCTCAAGATTTCGTTTGCATTTTAGTGATCCATAAGACCACTGAGAATTTTTCTATAAAATTTTCAGGAAATGTTATGTGAATGTTAATTTTACTAATTTTAAAACCCCACTATGCAAAAATACTGTGGACTGCTCCAGAAATATAAATCCAGAAAGGGAATTCCGCCGGGTGAGGGTAATTTTTTTTAAGCGAGGTCGAAGGCCGCCAACGCAAAATGTTTTTCTACTCAAAACAACTGTGGATCGGTCCATAGATTTTACTTCAGAATGAGAATTCTGCCGCCTGAGGGTATTATTTTTAAGCGCAGCCGAAGGCCGCCAACGCATAAGGGTGTTCTACGAAAAATAATTTATTATTATTTTCTCAAGATTTCGTTTGCATTTTAGTGATCCATAAGACCCACTACCCCCCAAAAAAAAACGAAAAATGCAGGGGCCTGGCGCATATCGAAATTTCCCCAAAGATTTTGCATTTTTGTTAAAAAGAATTGCAAATTTAACAAAATTAAGCGTAAATATGCATAGTATTGCTTTTCGGAAGTAGCAGAGGTCTATAAGAGGAAGATTGCGCGATGGTACGAATCCGATTAAGTTGTCGGAATCTTTATAGGAAATAAAAAAGTTGTTTGAGAGTATTACATTGATTTTATTATTTTGCAGATTTACTAAATACTATAGAGTTAATAAACCTGCGTTCAAATAATTATTGGACATTTTAATATCACATACACAGCAGCCAAATAAACTATTTGCAGTCTCTCCTATTATAAAGCTATGCGCATTCTTCCGTGTTTTTGCTTGAAGACGGATATCAAACGGGAGTTGGAAAAAATTCTGACGTTTGATTGGTTCAATCCACCTTCAGCAAAGTTCTAAAAATTGTTGAAATTTTTGAAAGTGAGTTGTATCCGATTTGGATTAATAAAGCTATGAACAGCGACGAAAAAGAAAATTTTCAAGTGCATTTTTTAAAACTACGACTTCCCTAGTGTCCTTGAATGTATTGATGGAACACATGTCCGCATTATCGCTCCATATCAAAACAAGCAATACAGCCTACAAGCCGCGCAATATCCGGCTACCTTTCCAATAATCTTACTAAAATATCTATTTGTTGTTTATACTTTCCGTCATAAAAATAAGCAAACCAGTACATAATTAATTCAATTATGTATTTTTTATTAACAAAACTTATATGCACTCACATTTTGTTCAGCATTCACTTAAAATTGTCTTGTGAAAAATCTCACAAAACAATTGCATAAATTCTCGCTTTTATTTTCATTCATGATACCTACTTTTCTTCCTTATTCGCTTTTCACTTTTTCGAACATCATTTAGAATAGCCGGAAAGGGAGAAGCGAAAAAATCCACAAGGAATTTGTGTTTAGAATAAGGGAACAGGGAGAAGCGGAAAAATCCTTGTGGATTTTTCATTTAGAATCGGGGTGAATGTCTTCGTCTTCGCTAGAAGACATTTTTGTTATTATTGAGTGATTGGTTGAAGTTAAAAATTTTGTTTTGCAAATTTCGATGTTTGTTTTCCTATTTTCTGCCGATTACGCACCGAAAGTATTCCCACAAGTGTGAAAAACACAGCAACGCGGAATCGTTTCGGTAAGCTGAAAATACCGAGCAAAAAATGTCGATCCGGTGTCGTACAGAGTAATGTGAAAAGGCCCTCAAATTGATTTTGCTACAGAAACTCAGATTTATTGTGGCAATTTATAACTTTTTAATTTAGAAAAATTGCAGAAGAAGACCACCAGGAGTTATCAATTAAGAAAATATAGCCACCATTGTGGATAAATAAAATTTTTGCTTTAATTTTCAGTAATATCTTCATTTATTACATATTTTTAAGAAAAGTTACGAATTTATGTTCAATAACCAAAAAAATTCGCAAAAGAGAGCCAAATTGAGAGAGTAAGACCTCGAGAGAGTTGATAAACGCTGCAAGTAAAATTTTCACTTGCAACCTTTAAAAAAAATAGAAGTGTCAAAAATATATGATCACAAAAATTTCAATTGGAAATATACAAACATTTTAAACGCAAATTTCTAAATGTGTACTAAATAAGTTAGCGCAAAAACGAATCTTGATGATGTTGTGGAATAGCCAAAGTAGAATTTTGTTTTCCCAATTCAGTTATTTCCATTCATTTCTAATTTCAAAAATTTCAATTACAACCTGACCTAAAAATCAAATTGCCAAAACAGCGTATCAGCTGTTTTCTTGCGAATGTTTACGATTTTGTGTTCAATTAATATGGTTGATAATTTTCTCTTTTTCTCGTTTTTACTCTTAATTTGACATTGACGCTCTTTTTGCAAGTACTTGCAAGTAAAGTTGTTGAACAAAGCTATTATCTTGTTATTAATTTATATATATATATATATTTACATTTTGTTTGGGATTTAAAAAAAATGTATAAACGTTTTCTTTCCTTTCTTTTTAAAAATTAAAGTAATAATTGTGGCCGCTGTGGTGCAGTGGGTAGAGTGCCCGCCTACTATGCCAGAGGTCTCTGGTTCAAACCACGGTCCGAGCAAAACACCAAAACATTTTTTCTAATTAGTAAAAATCCAATTATTGGGTTTTTTAAGAGCAGCGGTCACCTCTCGGCAGAGGGCGGCATACCCTCCGAGAGTATTTCTGCCATGAAAAAGCTTCTCACAAAAAATGCATTCGCCGTTCGGAGCCGGCATAAAACTGTAGGTCCACCCAATTAGTAGGAAAAACAAAAAGGAGCACACCTCGAATTGGGAGAGAAGCTCGGCCATAAAACTCGTCAGAGTTATAACAGCGCCATTGTATTATTATTATTAAAGTAATAATAAATGGTTCGTTTAAGTAGACATACTATTTTTTCCATGTGGACACATATATGTATATTCGATAACATTTTACAATCTTGTTGAGTTAGTTGTATAATGCTGTGAAAATTACTGTTTAAATATTTAATAACTAAAAATGTTCAACTGGCAACCCTTCTACCTTGCAACCATGCGAGCGATCAGCTGACACGTTTTTACGTAAAAAATCAAAATGATTTTGATTTCTGCGGTACGGGCTACATAAAAATCCCATTAATGGGTTGGATCAGCGTACACGGGTTTACCAGTTTGCCTTCGACTGGCGTGAAAGCAAGTGGTCACCAGGTAATCTTCGCTTGAAATTCTTATATTCTATTTGCAGATGCCAAACAACAAGCAAAACTACGAGAAGTTTGCATATAACATACATATGTATGTGTATGCGTACGTTGTTTCATAATTTCGCGAAGCGTGCGCACATGACCCTGCTCGGTCAACATCTGTATGTTCGAAAATGTGAAAACAATGGTGTAGCTCAGTGTATCTCATATATCTCATATATGTCATCTTTTTTATATTTTTGTACAGGGGATTCCTTAAATTCCATAAATTCAATTCATTTTTCCGTTTCTTCGTCCTTCATTTCGCATTTCTGTCATTAAAAATTGAGCTGTCACACTTGTAGCGCGCTACAAAGTTAAAGTTAACTCTACTTCTACTACAGCCACAGCTACACGCTACAGATACAGCTACACATTGTGGGCATTGCACATTACAATGTTTTTATGGAATTTAAGGAATCCCCTGTACAAAAATATAAAAAAGATGACATATATGAGATACACTGAGCTACACCATTGTGTTCACATTTTCGAGCGTTGCCACAAAATCAGTCATCAGCTGATGTAGTAAGCTATGTAGTCCGTAGCTGTAGTACAACCAGCGATGCCGCTGCCACTGCAATTGAAAGATTTCAATCCGATTTTGACCTCCTCACTCCGCCACTCCTTCTTGGACTAAATCACTCCCACTTTTTTATTTATGAAATAATTCTGAAATTTTGAATCACCTTTCAATTTTGTATGTATAAAATTGCAATCTGGCAGCGTTATTGTTTACGTTTTATAATTCTGCCGCAGTGGCAACACTATCGACTATCTAAACAAGCACTGGCAACTTTTCACTGATCTTTGTTTTGTGCGCGCTTCCATGGAAAATTTCAAATCAATTGCGCTAAAATGAATAAATGAGTTAAAATTTATAAAAACACATTAGATGGTTTTTACATTTTTTTGTTTTCATCAGAAAAGTTTGCCCTGGACCAAATGCAAAAAAAGGTACATTGACAGGTCAGTTATATTTCTAAAGGATACTTTTCCATATTTCATAACTTCATATTCTCTTTCCAGCTATTTTATCAAAGAAGAAAATTCCCCTGCAGCTACAACACAGAAATGGGCCTATGATGTAGCTGTTGCAAATGACCATACTTATGTATACGATTTGGATCCTGTGGCTGCTGCCGTCTGTACGAGTGACTTCGATGCTGCTATTTCTGCTATAGTTTCCGATGATTGTAGTGCTGCTGCTATGAATGAGTTGCACACCTCAGACGGTGACTTCGATGCTGCTATAGTTTCGGGTGATTGTAGTGCTGCTGCTATGAATTATTTCCACACCATATGCATGGTAAATAATTGTAGTGCCGCTGTTTTCAGCGATTTTCACACCAAAGACAGTGAAAATAAAGCCATTCAAACAAAAATTCATCGATAAATGGAAGATGAAATTGTCGCGGTCTGATCGCGACAAAATATTTTTCCCTTTGCTACTCCCACTATGTATGTATGCACTGGCAGAGCAAATTTTCATTTGTTTTGTTTATTTACCTTTTTACCTTTTATCCTTTGTTCCCAACGGGGAGCGCACCCTAGCGGCGACAAACGAAGTTAATTGATATTGCCATGATGGGCAGTACTGGCGGAGTGTGTTGCGAGCTTTTGCCTTTTAGCGGAGTTCCCCACCAAATTGTTATACATATATGTAAATATGTAGGATGCAAATAAAGAAAAACAATGAGCGCGGAAGGCGCAGAAGGGGTGTCATCGCTTTCGTCCCTTTTGCGGTGCATTAAGGCATCCGCTAGATGAAGGCAGTTTATGTGTGTGTGGTTGTATATCATTGGTCGGGGCATCGGTGATGACCGCACAGGTTAGCGGTTCGGTGCGACCGGGTGGTTACCCACACATACAGCCTGATGGTATATACAAAAAAGTATATGCTGGCGCGCAGCCTTTGGCCTGGCTCGCGGGTGCGCGTCAGAATACTCTTGTATGTGAAAGTGAAAACATCTTTTTGTGCGAGTGCGAAAAATAAGAAAGTAGAGGATTATAAAGGTTTTTGGTGTTAGAAAAAAAAATAAATTAAATAAAATAAAAATGGAAAGGTTAGAGTCAAGTGTTGAGGGAAAAAAAAGGTATAAAGTTTTGAGGAAAAAAAAAATAGATAAGTACATTTGGTGGTGGTATTAGTGTGGAGCAGTCGAGGTGGATTTGGAGCGAGCATTGATGGTGGACATCGCAGTGATCCTTAAGTCGGAACACACTCCGGCTTGGTTAAGTATCTCGTTTGTTGTTGTAGTTGTGCCATTTGTCGTTTCTTTGTTTCGCCCCCCGTGTTCCTTAACCCATCCTTTTAGCGTCCCGCACCCAGAGCCCAGTCATTTGGCGGCGGGTTAAAGTTGTTCCTGGAAGCTCAGGAACTGTGCGAGTGGGTTCGTAACCTTCCGGTTGGACCTCACCTCGGGTGCACCCATAAAACATTTGTTTGTCAAAGTTTGGGTATTTTGGAAAAATTTGTTGGTATTTTATTTTTGGTTGAGTTTAGTCTTTGTGTTTAATTTTGTTGTATGAACCCAGCCCGTCTCCACTGAGTGAGTCGGCAACTTATTTTCGTATTGTCACCAAGTGTTGTTGTTGTGCCCTTTTTGTATTAGCCGTGGCGATTTGTTATTTGTGTAACAGGGTAGGTGACAAAATTTAGTTGGTTAGAAAACAAAGACGAGAAAAGCTTCTGTAAAATTTGTGTAAAATTGTTGGGAAATAATATTTCTATTTGGAAAGGCATGGCAATTCTGATGGTCATAAAAGGGCAGAATTGTCTTTACAAAAACACAAAATACATAATTTATTTAAAAAAAAGTATCCTACTTATATGTACATACTTGTACCTTTATATCTAAGCCATTTATCTAATGCATAACATGCACTAATTTATGTATACAAGAGTTTATAAACAAATGTGCTATGAATAAAAACACAAATTTTAATTTAATTAAATTCATTTCTAATAAATACATATGTTCTTTAATTCGAAAACAAAATTTTGCGTTTGCTTTCCCATATTTACATTTCTTTGTTAATTTCCTTATTTTTGACATCACTCCGCAATTTCACTCCGCTCTTTCGTCCGTCACTCCGAAACACTCCCCTAAATGTCAATTTTCACTCCGCTCATAAATTTTGGAACGGCATCGCTGAGTACAACATTCTGGGCAAGCAGTAAAGTGAAAAATTACTAAAAAAAAAATGATCAGTCTGTATGCAGATGTTGAGCGAGCAGGGTCATGTGCGCACGCTTCGCGAAATTACGAAACAACGTACGTATACACATACATATGTATGTTATATGCAAACTTCTCGTAGTTTTGCTTGTTGTTTGGCATCTGCAAATAGAATAAAAGAATTTCAAGCGAAGATCACCTGGTGACCACTTGCTTTCACGCCAGTCGGAGGCAAACTGGTTATTTTTCCTAAGCGACGATCGCCAAGTCCCATCGTAGGCGCTCGTTTTACGCTCTTTATTTGTCTGTAGTAGTGACAATCGTTGTGTATACGTACCCTACAAGGCGTGGGTAACGAATTCACCAACACAATCACAGCTTTTCAGGTGTTCACTAACACACTTACAGATTCTTGGCTTCTATACCTTACATGAGTTAGAGTAGTGCCACAATAAAAACGCATATGAGCGATTGAGACCACAGATTGTTCATATGGAATGAAAATACAAAAATAAAGCCTTGCGAAATGGTAGGCTTTGAAAAAAAAATTAAATTGAACAAATTGTATTGCAAAATTATTTATTTATTTCACAGGATTAACCTGAATTCTTTGAGGATAACATGCCAACATGGATGAAGGCATACCACGAGTTGCTTACTGTCGAAGAAGACGGAAATTCAGACAAAATATGATGCGGTAAGCATGTAAATATAAAAATTATTAATACATACATATCTAATATTTTGTTTTTATCTCAGCTGGTTTCCAATGCCTTGAAATTGCCCTCGGTCGTGACTGATCGTACATTATCGCAAAAATATTCGCAATATTTGGGAATACTTGGAAATATTGTTGGTAAAATATAAGGGGAATCCTGCTGCTAACTGGCGCGCCAGGGATACAGCATTTATTTGGTAACATCCCTGAACTGAACTACATATGTAGGTAGTACCTAAGTGGTAGTGGCTAAGCCCACTTTTATCAAAATGATACATTTATGTACTTCGCTGGAAATATTAAAATATGTACCACGTTAACAGGCCTGTGGTACTTGTCATATTTCTAATCGTTGTTATTCAGTATATGTCACAGAACGCCATCTGTCGGATAAAATTTTCATTTCATTTTAATAAATTGTTTTGATCTGGCAACCACTGTAAACTTAACGCTGCTTGCTTTCGTCCAGTGTTCTGCCATTTTATTCTTGAAAACCATTTTATAGTGCAACTCTAATGAACCGTATGCAGATGCGTATGCGTGTGCGTGTCACTGACAGCCGTGTTGCATACTTGTGTTTAAATGAGGCAAACTCCAGTGGCACGGATGTAAATGCACCACACGCATAGAAAATTCGAATATGATTTCGAACACGCATTCGAACGCAGCTAAGTTGAAAATTTTCTACTTCTATGCGTTTTCTATGCGTGTTGCAGCTAATATTAGGTTGGTTGCTACATCGGTATACATATTTTTTTGGTAAAAACTTCGTTAAATTGATTTAAAGTGAAGTAGTGAAAATGTGTTTGCCAGCAGAAATATTAATTAAAATGGGTTTTGAATATATTTAGAGAGGGTTAATATTAATTATATGTTAACTACTATCTGCATACCCATGTACATAGTACATGAATTTAAATTACATATACATATGTAGTTACCCGTGTCTAAATACATAATTGAAACTTAAATAAGTTTAACAGTAAAAAAATAATTAAGTGAAGTGAGTATTCTTTTGAATAGGGAGTTTTCGCTTTGGTATAACAGAACACCAGATTTCAGAGGTCGTGCATATACATATTTGTATTAAACAAAATTTTCAGTCTTATATTTTAAGGCAAAGAAACTGTAATTCTTACAATACATAAAAATCAACGGATAGCAATTTGGCAATATGGCCGCTGTGGTGCAATGGGTAGAGTGCTCGTCTGCTATACCAGAGGTCTCGGGTTCTAACCCCAGTCCAGACAAATTCCAAAAAAATTTTTTTCTAATTAAGTAAAACCCAATTATTGGATTTTTAGAAATAGCGGTCACTCTCGGCAGTGGGCGGCATACCCTCCGAGTGTATTTCTGCTATGAAAAAGCTTCTCACAAAAAATGCATTCGCCGTTCGCAGCCGGCATAAAACTGTAGGTCCACCCAATTAGGAAAAACAAAAGGAGCACTTCTTGAATAGGGAGAGAAGCTCGGTCATTAAACTCGTCAGAGTTATAATAACGCCAGTGTATTATTATTATTATATTATTATTAATTTGGAATTGATCCACTTCACGGGTTTTCAACAAATTAAAAAAAAAAACACTAACTTCCCTTTCCAAATACAAATCACGTTCCCGAATGGTAGGTTTTTTTTTTTTTAATAATTTTAACGTATTCCGTATATACGGTAATAACACTTCCTATCATAATTAATATCAATTCTAAATCCGAATTCATTATACATTTTATTGAATCTTTCGCGAATTGGTAAAATATGTATTTTCAAAAATAACAACGGCGGAAATTGTATATATATATGTATGTAGTGTAATTGACAGACGCAACCATACGCATACACTGGAGCAGCCAGGGCCGCACGCAAGAAAACGTTTAGATGCGCATACGCACATGCATTCGCATACGGTGCATTAGAGTTGGACTATTAATCGTTGGCGAGAACTGAGAACTGGAGGAAGCACACAGCGGTAAGTAAAAATCTTGTTAATTGTAATTTGTCATATATATATGTATGTGTTATTTAATTTCAGAAATAAACCACCAAATCAAACATTCATCACCAATCAAGATGTAGCATTTTGGTGCGTTAAATTCGCTCCTCCAAGCCAACGACAAATTTTTTTCGCTGTGTAGAAACTTTACTTCGCTGTGAACTTTATTTCACTGTGCAGAAATTCTTTATTTCGTCGCTGCCTGTAAATTTATTTCCCCGTAATTTTGGTCAACATTTGGTGGATGTGTGTCTCGCTGCCGTCTGGAATTTGGTTCGCTGTTTGCTGGATGTATGCCTCGCCGCCGCCTAAGATTTGTTACTCTGCCGCCTGAAAGTTTTATTCGCTGCCGAAAATTACGTCGCAGTCGACGTCGCATAAATCGCTATGCAGCTACGTCGCTGCTAGCGCAACATTTCACAACCGGCAGCAGCGTAAAAACTCGTAAGAGTTACTGGCGAAAATTCTGGAAGCATTTTCAACGAAAATTGTGTCAACAGCAGCAGCGAGAATTCTGCCGATTTTATACGTTTGGCAAACATACTGCCACTTATATGTAGTTTTTAGTATCAATTTGTTTTAATTTGCTACGATTTTATAACAACAATTTGATGACATCTTTAGTCGCTCTACCACGACCATTGGAATATTATAGCCACAAAGCCGCCACAACCACTGTATTGCCACAGCAACTGCGCTGCCACCGCCACTGCATCGACGCAGCTAACCGCAACGCTGCCAGCTATGCAAACGTCGCAGCGCCACTGTACAAACGCAACGTTCGTCCCGCCAAAGAAATTTATACATAATTTAATTGCCGCCAATAAATATTTTTGCCACATACATATATAATTTGTTAAACAGCCATACGAATTTCGTCGTTCAGCAACTGTCGGTAAGCCTAAGCTGTGTAACAAGCTAAAGAATAGATCTTGCCAATTGCGTTATATTCCTTCACGACCATATGTCACTTGAACGCACGCCGCCACGCAGAAGCGTTCGACTCATGAACACCAGTACGAACAGCAGAAATATGGACAACAATAACTTATTGTCACCCGTCATTGAAAGCTCTGATAATTAAATAGTCTTGTTTAGAGTTCGAAACGAATTGAATTTCTTTATTTACTTTTACTTTCTTTTATACCAAAAATTCTTACACTAACTTACACTAATACATATGCAATTAAGGTTGAGTGTTCAACATATGCTGTGTCAGCATATGTGAATCATAAATATTTCATCTGTGCACATTGACAAACTGACGCTGTCGCTCAGTTGGTCATTGTGACCGCTCGGGCAATGCACTTGACAAAATGGAACAAATGTAACTGGAGACGCCATGTGTGGCGGTGTGTATATTTGATGTTAAAATCCCGCTGGGGTTTAACGGAATTTATTTGGGTCAGTTTGTTTTGGCAACATGTGCGATTTACATGTACACAATAAATTATGTGTAAATGACAACTGTAAGTACGGTGTATTTATGTAATGCTACACCTTCCCCCTTAAAAAAAATAGATATATATTTTTGTATTCAACTATATATATCTATTTGAATGACTTAGGCACTCTGCACACGAGGCGTATCGTCATAGACGCGTACGAGACATTTTATGTAGCGTCGATTTCCCTACGCCTCAATATCTGCACACGAAGCGACATGAAACTTCGCTGCACAAAACAAACAAACAAATTAATAATACGGCATTTGCTTTAAATTTCGAAGCTTTATATAGAAAAGATGAAAAATTTTACGGAATCTTCAATTTTCTTTCATTAAACACTCATTTTTTCCGATTTTTTACAAAAATTTTACTGCTTTCATAAATTCCACCAAGTGGAAAAATGTAAACAAACATCTTCTTCTTCCTGTTTTCTAAGCGTAGTACGCCTAGCTACCAGCACTGCTTTACGCCAAGCGACATGTAGCTAGCATACTTGGACGAATGCATGAAGCTGACGACTCGTGTGCAGCCCTCAATTGAAATATACGTGCGCGACATCAAAGCGTACAGCTTTCGTCTGTAGTATCTAATACGCGTCTAAAGCAGTACGCTCCGTGTGCAGAGTGCCTTAGTGACCCACTTAACGTTTGTCTGAGTTGACAAAAAAATTATTAATTGCATTTCGGCTCATATTGCCAATGATGCATAAAATTTTATTATATATTTTTTTTGTTACATTTGTTTTTCGTTTGCCTTTATTGTATTCACATTTTTTTTTTGAACATGAAATTTGTTTCTTATTGTATGTTTATATTACATTTGATTTTGTTTTTCTTTGGCGTGTGCCTGTTTTTTAAATTGAGTAAACTGGAATGCATATGTATTTACGTTATTACTAAATTATTATTATTGGATAAAGTGCAGTGCCTAATTTTAAATTGGTTTAAGCCTATTCTTATGAATTATGATTTCCTTATTGTTTTTATTCCTATCTCCTATGATATTTGGGATTAAAGTATAATTGTTATTCCTATCAATACTTTTAACTTTATAATATCCTGTATATCTATTTTCTAACTTATGGGAGGCCTCTTCTCTAACTAAAACTAAATCTCCTATTTTAATTTCCTTACTATAGCTATTTTTGTCATAATTGGATTTTTGCTTTTCTTTTGCTTCTTGAATTAATTTTCTTGCTCTTTGCTGTACTAATTGAAGTTTGTATTTTATTTCTTTGTCATATGCCTCATGGTTGTATACCGGGCTAATTTTATTTTCTGTCAAGAATTCATACTTTGGTCGGTTTTTCCCAAATATAAGTTCGAAAGGACAATAATTATGGGTTGTTGATGGCGTTGTATTGTAACAATATGCGAAATATTTGAGATATTCATCCCAATCGTCTTTGTCACTGGATACATATGCACGCATATATTCGTTGAATGTCCGGTGACTGCGTTCTACAGTACCCAAAGTCTGATGATGATAAGGTGTTGAAGTTTTATGCTCAATTTTTAACAATTTACACAGTTCTTCGAACAGGCTGTTTTTGTATTCTGTGCCCATGTCTGTTAAAATCGTTTTCATTTGGCCATAAATCAAGATGAAATGCTCGAATATGGCTTTAGCGACAGTTATTGCATGTTTGCTTGGAACTGGGATCGCTACCAAATATTTTGTTAAATCGCATATAATGGTAACTGCGTATTCGTTTCCATTTATTGACTTTGGTAATGGGCCTACTGTGTCGATTTGTACAATATCGAATGCCTTCGGAGGTGTCTCCGTTATTGTCATTGGTTCTTTTATATGTTTATTAATTTTATTTTTCTTACAGTGGATGCAGTTCTTTACATATTTTCGTATGTCGTTTTTCATATTCAGCCAGCTATATTTCTGCTTGATTTTATCTGTCATGCGATTTATTCCTGGGTGGCCACCACTAATAGGATCGTCATGATATTTTTGCAGAATTTCTTTGATTTTCCCGGGATTTGTCACGCATATAACCTCTGGGGTTAGAGCAATTGTTAACTTTTTGAGAACTTTATTACCCATTTCTATAAATTTGCCTACTGCAGTATAATTTCTTTTAAACAATTTGTCCCCTAAGGACAACTGTATTTGTACAAGTCCTAAATTGCCGGCTTCTCTTTCGAGCCTGGTAAAGAATTGTCCTAAGTCAATCTTGTCCTCAACAATTAGGTTGCTTGTCTCAAAATTGCTACAAATTTTCTTTCCTTTTTTGAAATATAATTTCGGAGGATTGAAAACGAGCTCGACACGTCTCTTTACTTCCAATTTATTTAGCGCTTCGTATATTTTGGGGTTCTCTTTGTGACTTTCTTTAATTTCAGTATTATTACTGGTCTTTTTAGCTGCTGATCTTGTTGTTATTTTAAATATTTTATTTGCTTCCACTGACATATCTTTTAAGTTTGTAATTGTTATTCGGGATAATGCATCCGCAATATAATTTTCCTTTCCGGCTATATACTCCACTTCAAAATCGTACTCTTCTAAATCGAGCCTTACTCGTGTCAGCTTAGATGAAGGACTTTTCATTGAAAATAAGTATGTTAATGGGCGATGGTCGGTTTTTACTAAGAATTTTCTGCCATAGACGTATGGTCTGAAGAAGGTTATGGCCCAATGGATTGCGGCTAATTCTTTTTCTATCGTGGCTTTGTTTGTTTCACCTTTTGTGAATGACCTAGAGGCGTAAGCAATTGGTAACTGTTTGCCATCATGTTCTTGGCTAAGGACTGCTCCACAAGCGTATCCACTAGCGTCTGTCGTTATGCAAAATTCTTTATGGAAGTCTGGGTATTGCAAAAGTGTTGGAATAATTAATGCTTCTTTTAAATAGACAAAAGCTTTTTGACATTCTTCTTCCATTCGAAAGTAACATTCTTTCTGCAAAGCCTGGTTAACTTTCTTGAATGTTCTGCAAAATTCGGTACAAATCTTCTATAATAATTACAGAATGCTACGAATCTCTTAACTTCATCTGCTGTTTTTGGTGTTGGGTAATTTTGAACTGTTTCAAATTTGCTTGGGTCTGGTAATATTCCTTTGTTTGTACATTTATGTCCTAAATAAGTTACTTCTTGACTGAAAAATAGACATTTGTCTGGATGTAGTTTTAGGTTATATTTTCTACAAGTGGAGAATACGTCTCTTAAATTTTTTAACATATGGTTTTCAGAACAACCTAATACAACTAAATCATCCATGTAGAGAAATGCTTGAGATGGTTTTAGGCCTGCGAATGCTAGTGTCATCATTCTTTGGAATGAATTCGGTGCTATTTTTAATCCATATGGTAATCTTTTGAATCTATAGCCGTGTTTCACATACGGTGATCCTAACCCAGATAAAAATTTTTGCATGTAAATGCAACAACAAAGATTTCAGCTGGATTAAACCAGATAAATTGCTGGTTCAATTTCTGATCCGCCCTGTTCGATTGGTTTTTTCCCTGCTGATTTGGCAGCACAGTGCTTTTTTGATTTGGCAGAACTGAAAAGTGACATTTGTGTATGTATACATATATATACATATACCCTGCAGTAAATTTGTTTCACTGCTAAATGATCATTGATCATTCTTTGTTGAATATTCATCACTATCGTTTTGCGTTGGTGCAAGCGTGCAAGCTATATTGAAAAAACCAAACGAAATATCATCTAGGCGGTTATAAAACCACGAGCCAGCTTGTATTTCGGTAGGTTTTTTGACATTCGGTAGCTTTTCTGACAAATTTTTCAATTTATAAAAATTATATTTAAAATAAAAAATATATGGAAATACAAATTTCAAATTTGCCTCTTGTAAGCTTCTACTTTGGCCGTAAGGGGAAAGAAGAAGTCCGGAAGAAAAATTATAGTGCGCACTAGCTTCTCCTTATAACATGGAATACATAGCTATCCCGCCATTTGAGTTTCATAATTTATTTCAGTAATTTTAAATACAAATTTCCAAAAAAATAATTTTTGAAATAGTTATTTTCATTTAGTTTGAAGTTTAAAGTCAATCAAATTGTTTTTGAGGGAGTATTTGTCACTTTTCAACGTACAGAAGAATTGCTTTTGCGCTATTATAACTCTGACGAGTTTTATGGCCGAGCTTCTCTCCCAATTCGAGGTGCGCTCCTTTTGTTTTTCCTACCATTGGACAGTTTTATGCCGGCTCCGAACGGAGTCATACAGGCATGAGGAAAGCAAACCATTTATTTGAAAAAATTCAGCAGCCTTTATATGAAAGCATTCACTGATGCCTCCTCATGATGAATTTCATCAGTGATTCATAAAGGATTCATTTCAGATTTTTACTGCTGGGTATATGTTGTATATGTTTCTTCTTCTTTTTAGTTCTTTTCAAGTGCAGCCAATTTTCATTATGAGCCGGATTGTTTCAGTAAAAATTTATCTTAACCCAGACCCAGATGTAATAACTGAAATGCCCCTTATATGTGCCATTCTCGGCTGTGAATGAGGTTATATCCCTGGAATCTGGGTGTAATTCGATTTGGTGAAAACCTGACATAAGGTCTAATGAACATGAAACATGAACATGAAAAATATTTTGCTCTTCCAAGTTGATCTAGAATATCATCAATTCTTCGGAGTGGGAATTTATCTGCTGCTAATTTTTTATTTACTTGTCTGTAGTCTACTACTAATCTCCATCTTTTTTCTGTTTTCCCTGGTAGTGATTTTTTAGGAACTAATAAAATTGGACTATTATATTATGAAATTGCAGGTTCTATTATATCATCTTTGATTAGTTTATTTACTTGATTTGTAATTTCTCCTTTTTGTGTTTGGGGTAATCTATAGTTTTTAATGTAAACGGAGTTGTCATCCTTCATATATAATTTTTGTTTATAAAAATTATTAGAAGTAATTGGTTCTGTTTCTAGTGCAAATATATCTATGAATTCTGTGCAAATTGATGTTAATTGAAAGTGTTTTTAGTGCTTAGCACGAAATTTTTTATTTTAATTAAATTTTTAATTGTTGGGGTAAGTGGAAAAAAATTCAACAACTATTTACAGCGACGGTTGAGTGTATAGCTATTTCACGAAAAACCATTTTCGATCATCAGCACTCTTTTCGGAAGTGGATGCACCGGGGATTGAACCCGAGTCCATTCCAACTTCATCCGCAATGACCCAACGCATAAACACACTCGGCAATTGAGACTCTGTGCAAGCTGTTGGATTTTCCCCACTTTTGCCTTTTTCATTTTCAACATTAACGTTACTGTGTATATGCTTTTGCATATATTCTCCACAAACGTGCTGAATTTTTTGTTGTAGGCAGTTCGCAATGAACATTGTTGTTGGTATTTTATTTTATGTATATACCAAACAACGTTAACAATTTTACTTGAAAGTGTTTTTAGTGCTTAGCACGAAATTTTTTATTTTAATTCAATTTTTAATTGTTGGGGTAAGTGGAAAAAAATTTCAACAACTATTTACAGCGAAGGTTGAATGTATAGCTATTTCACGAAAAACCATTTTCGATCATCAGCACTCTTTTCGGAAGTGGATGCACCGGGGATTGAACCCGAGTCCATTCCAACTTCAGCCGCAATGACCCAACGCATAAACACACTCGGCCATTGAGACTCTGTGCAAGCTGTGGGATTTTCCCCACTTTTGCCTTTTTCATTTTCAACATTAACGTTAGTGTGTATATGCTTTTGCATATATTCTCCACAAACGTGCTGAATTTTTTCTTGTAGGCAGTTCGCAATGAACATTGTTGTTGGTATTTTATTTTATGTATATACCAAACAACGTTAACAATTTTACTTGAAAGTGTTTTAGTGCTTAGCACGAAATTTTTTATTTTAATTCAATTTTTAATTGTTGGGGTAAGTGGAAAAAAATTCAACAACTATTTACAGCGAAGGTTGAGTGTATAGCTATTTCACGAAAAACCATTTTCGATCATCAGCACTCTTTTCGGAAGTGGATGCACCGGGGATTGAACCCGAGTCCATTCCAACTTCAGCCGCAATGACCCAACGCATAAACACACTCGGCCATTGAGACTCTGTGCAAGCTGTTGGATTTTCCCCAATTTTGCCTTTTTCATTTTCAACATTAACGTTAGTGTGTATATGCTTTTGCATATATTCTACACAAACGTGCTGAATTTTTTGTTGTAGGCAGTTCGCAATGAACATTGTTGTTGGTATTTTATTTTATGTATATACCAAACAACGTTAACAATTTTACTTGAAAGTGTTTTTAGTGCTTAGCACGAAATTTTTTATTTTAATTCAATTTTTAATTGTTGGGGTAAGTGGAAAAAAATTCAACAACTATTTACAGCGAAGGTTGAGTGTATAGCTATTTCACGAAAAACCATTTTCGATCATCAGCACTCTTTTCGGAAGTGGATGCACCGGGGATTGAACCCGAGTCCATTCCAACTTCAGCCGCAATGACCCAACGCATAAACACACTCGGCCAACAATTAAAAATTGAATTAAAATAAAAAATTGAAATAAAATAAAAAATTTCGTGCTAAGCACTAAAAACACTTTCAAGTAAAATTGTTAACGTTGTTTGGTATATACATAAAATAAAATACCAACAACAATGTTCATTGCGAACTGCCTACAACAAAAAATTCAGCACGTTTGTGGAGAATATATGCAAAAGCATATACACACTAACGTTAATGTTGGAAATGAAAATGAAAAAGGCAAAAGTGGGGAAAATCCAACAGCTTGCACAGAGTCTCAATGGCCGAGTGTGTTTATGCGTTGGGTCATTGCGGCTGAAGTTGGAATGGACTCGGGTTCAATCCCCGGTGCATCCACTTCCGAAAAGAGTGCTGATGATCGAAAATGGTTTTTCGTGAAATAGCTATACACTCAACCTTCGCTGTAAATAGTTGTTGAATTTTTTTCCACTTACCCCAACAATTAAAAATTGAATTAAAATAAAAAATTTCGTGCTAAGCACTAAAAAAACTTTCAAGTAAAATTGTTAACGTTGTTTGGTATATACATAAAATAAAATACCAACAACAATGTTCATTGCGAACTGCCTACAACAAAAAATTCAGCACGTTTGTGGAGAATATATGCAAAAGCATATACACACTAACGTTAATGTTGAAAATGAAAAAGGCAAAAGTGGGGAAAATCCAACAGCTTGCACAGAGTCTCAATGGCCGAGTGTGTTTATGCGTTGGGTCATTGCGGCTGAAGTTGGAATGGACTCGGGTTCAATTCCCGGTGCATCCACTTCCGAAAAGAGTGCTGATGATCGAAAATGGTTTTTCGTGAAATAGCTATACACTCAACCTTCGCTGTAAATAGTTGTTGAATTTTTTTCCACTTACCCCAACAAATGATGTTAATTCATTTTTAACAAAATTTGGGAAATTTTTCGTTAATCTTTTTAATTTTTCTGTGTCTGTGCAATTTTTACTGTGTGTGGTTGCTTTAACTAGTGTATAATCATCTAAATTTTCAGTATTAATTTTATAATTTTGAATAGTTGTGTTGTTATGTGTCGTGTTAATAATTCTAACGAAAGTTTGTTCGTTATTTGTAATGGTATTTGCAATATAAATGCCTTCAGATAGCTGTTGGTGTGGTATGAAAATGTTTTTATTATTTGTATTTATTTTAATTTGTCTAATAACTTCTGATCTAGCTGGAATTGTGATTGGGTTGACAGGTAGATAGTTTGTTAGATTCATTGTTATTGTTTGAGGGAAATCATATGGTCTTAGGATTAGTTTATCCTCTGTTTTTCCATAATCTAGAATGCAATTGTATTTCTTTATGAAATCTAGGCCTATTATCCCATCGCATGGAATTGGGAAGTTGTCGTTTACGACGTGAAATTTATGATAAATTAGAAGGTCATCGCCTTTTAGATCTGCTTTGATTGTGCCTAAAGTGCTAGTTATTCCCTGACCAATGCCTTTCAAATCTGTGATTGGTTCAGTATTTATTTTTTTTTTATTATTTATTTGTTGTTTTTTAATTATGGAGATATCGGCTCCAGTATCGATTAAAAAGTTTGAGTATGAATTGTTTAATGATGTCCTTGTAGATATATAGCTGTTTAAATTGAGATTGAGTACGCATATTTTTCTTTTTGTTAATTTTGAAGTGGAGTTTCCTGGTTTTCCGCTTCGGTGCAACTGCGCACGTTACGGGTTTGTGTGTATGGTCTGTTTGTATTTCGGGATTGTGATCCTCTTTGATTGCCATTATTGTTATTATTGTTAGACCTGGAATTATTGTTGAATCTTGGTTGTGGTCTAATATCATTGACAGACGGCAGTGATAATCCGGGATATCTAGCTAATTCGGACTTAACTTGAGAATTAAGTGGAGGTAATCCGGAATATCTCTTAAGTTAGTCCTCAAAATTTTAGCGGATTAGAGCATTTTGTAATGACATCTCTGGTGAAAAATGTATATTGTGAATGAAAGGGAAGAAAAAGAAGAAACTAAGGCAGATCTAGGAAGGTAGGCGCATAAGTGAATTCAGAAATTTCGAATGTAATTTGTTATTGTAATTGGTAGAGTGTAATGTCAAAATGGTATTTCGCCTTGGTTGAAATCTGAATTCATTTGGGAATCGCCCACTCCTATTGACCATGATGTGATTTCGTTTTGATTTTGACATTACCCTACCTTCGGAAATAAAACAAGAAGTTTTTGAATTCGCCGCTGCGCCTACCTTCCTTCAGCTGTTTTGTTAATCCGCAATACTTGCCGTCTGTCAGGGTAAAATTTTAATCGAAGTAAGTGTTGCGGTAATCGGGATTATCGCTGCCGTCTGTCAATGCTATAAATCTCCTGCTTTGGTAATTCCCATAGTTGTTACTTCGGTAACCTCCACGGAAACTACTCCGGTACTGATTCTGTTGTCGTACATTTATAGGCCATTTACATATACGAGATTATCTACTTTTTTCGAGGTTGACACAAAATCTTCGATTGAAATTCGAGGTTTGCCATACAAAAATCCGCTACCAAAAATTCGCGATTTAAAATGAATCTCGATATTATCACGAAAATTAAAAGTAAACAAAATGGACGCCAGTAAGTATGGCCCAACAAGAATCGTATAGCAATAGTAAGTCGCTCTTCTTCTTTCTGTTTTATAGGTTATGAAATGATCGTCTTTTTTTTAATTATACTTTCTTTAACGTGTTAATCGTGCAAAAGCTTGTGTGTTTGCTAGCGTTTTTCAAGTTAAATAAAAACAAAATATCTGTTTTTTACATTCGTGAAAACAGCCATCGAACGGTAGTTGCCTATTCTCTTTTGACTGCTACGACCATATTATTATTGGGTCATGCAGGTAAGGAAAATTGACAGTTGACAATCCCTCTCCCAGCAAATCTAGATTTCATGTTATATGTAAACGGGTAGATTGGCGAATCGAGATTTACTGAAAATCTCGTTATATGTAAACATGGTATTAGAATTGTATTTGAACTGCCCGTTATTTCGGTGCAACTGTTAGTGAATTTGGAAATTGCATCGTTCATGGTTGTGAACGTTCCTGCTTGCATGATCATTTTGACCTTGTCATTAGAGTAGTTTTTACACATGGCTTTAACTGCTGCCTGTGTTGAATATCTCGTAGCTAAATCTGGGTTTAATCCCTCAGAGATATATGCCCCTTCTAATGACCTTGTGATTTTTTCTATTTCCGCTGTGTATTGGTTAGCAGTTTTGCTACGTTGTTGGATGTTCAGGAGTTTAGCAGTTAAAACTTCTACTGATTCACCCTTTATTGTGGTTTTTAATTTATTTTTAATCTGTGCTATGGTAGTTTCATTGCTGATAAAATTTCTTGCCGTACCTTTTAATTTTGTTTTTATCATTGTAATTGCCAATGCCTCGTGTGTATTCTTGATTTGTTCAAGTATATCGAGTGCATCTAGGAAGCTGTGTAAATTTTCCGGCTTACCATCAAACTCCGGTAGTACTGACGAAGCAGTTTTGATAAATTCAACTACTGTTTGTGGCATTGTGACGTTTACTGATGGGGTATTAAGTGGAATATTAAGTGGTTGATGGAGTGGTTTACTTTCTTCCACTGATGGAGTCTGACTTAATGAAGGTGAGGGGGTTCGGCTAGGGACGCGTACAGATAGGAGTAATGAAAAATATATTTGAATTTCCTCCTCTACTGTTGTTGGTATTGTAGTTTCAATATTATGTCTGGCTAAGGAAGATACTAATTTATCCCGCACTGTAGCAAAAATTAAATAAGCTTCTTTTCGGTGTTCTTCAATAAAGTATTTATTTTTATCGTTAATTATTTGTCTTATATTTTTTAGAGCTTCCAAAATTATGTTGAAATGCTTTATTAAAGTTTCGTTTGTAATTTGTATGCTTTTATTTATGCATTTGTAAGATTTATTTTTCTTTTTCTATCGATAACAAGTCATATATCTCTTGCCATTTAGTCATTTCTGATTATATGCGCTGTTGTACATTGTTCAATTGTCTCAATTTATTTTTAATGTAATTTTTTTTATTAAAATTGCAATTGTGACAATTAACAATGTCATGACGCATCCAAAAATTGTTAGCCATTTGCTAGAAATTTCTTCTTCTTTTTCTATAATTGGATTTGCTTCAAATTTGACTATTCTATTTTCAGAATTTTTTTTCTTCTGCGCTTTCCTTACCTACTTCGTATCCTGCTATAGCTATTAAAACGCTGTTTAGCGCTACTTTCCACCATGCCATAATTAGAAGAAAGAACAATTTTTTTTTTTTTTATTTTATTTATTCAATTCATTTATTTTTTTCTTAATTCTCTAATTTTCTGTCTTAATTTTATTCTATCTTCTTTATTAGTACTTAAGTTTAATAACCTATAAGTTTCGGCTATTTCTTGATTTTTTCTTACTCTTCACCTGCCCTTTTCTTTTTGATTATTACTTGGGAAGGTATCTTGGGGATATATTCCCTTTTGGCCTTGTTTCTTCTCCTATATTCTTCTATTGTGATTGGTTTTGGGCCTACTTTTTTATTCTTGAGGTGTTCCTCAGCAAATTTTATGAACTCCTTTATGGTACTAACACACCTATCAAAAATTCTATTAAATTCCTCCTGAGTTTTAATGTCTTGTGACATTTTATAAGAAATTTTCAAGTTAGAATTTTTATTATTATTATTTATTCAGCGCAAAAAAAAATTTTAGTTTTCTACATTATCTTCCTAATTGCTCTATTTGTTTCCTCTACCAACGTGGAAGGATACAACAAATCTGTCATTGTGGGTGCTCTGCCCATTCCTATGTAAGCCCAAAATTGCCTTAACCAATTAAGATGATGCCTATTCCTTCCTATTTCTAGTGATCTCGATCTACGAGTAATGTCCGCGTTTTCACGCTCTAATTGGTCTATAATCTTGTTTAAGGCCTCAAAGTTGAAGTCATCGGGCAATGCACTATCCATAAGGGATGTGTATTTAAAGATAATTAAAAATTTATATCTAATAAATGGAAGTGTACGTTAAAGTACGAACTAGCATTCAAATTTACTCAAATTATGTTGTAATTAAATTGAAAAGTTTTATTTATAACGAAAGCCTAATATCAAAAAATATACGTATGTTAAAAATGTCCCTAAGCAAAGTTAATTGCTGTTTGGTGTAGCGGCCGTTAGGCTGCTCAATTCTTTCTAAATATAACTTAAAATTATACTTAATTAAATTTTTTTTTTTTTGTTGCTGCTGCTCACGCTGCTTCTGTCACTGTATGGGGTGTGGTTGGTATTATCTAATTCTTTGATGGAATGACCAGGAGCTGCTACTGCCTAGTATGGAACTGTTATTATCTGACTCTTCTCCGTTATTATGTATGTCAGGAACACCGGAACACAGGATTTTACTATTATCTTGGTTTGACTTCTCTCCGCTACCATATATGTCAGGAACACAGGATGTTACTATTATCTTGGTTCGATTTCTCTTTTACTTGTATGTATCATTTCAAATTGTAGGTGCACACCGGATGTTGGTTTGATTTTTCATTTACTTTTATGTTTATTTGCATTATCTGATTCCACCATAAAGCTTCTGCTTTGCTTCGCTGCCAGTCTGTTGTTTTGTTGCGACCGAAGGTTTCTCGCGAGTTAACTTTTGTGCGATTCTACCGTATTATTATATTATATTAAACGGCTTAGTCCTTATGAGTGATTTCGCTTTTTAGCAAATTTTTCACTCATAAGTCTAAAACCCAAACTGGCGGATCGCCATCTGATAATTAAATAGTCTTGTTTAGAGTTCGAAACGAATTGAATTTCTTTATTTACTTTTACTTTCTTTTATACCAAAAATTCTTACACTAACTTACACTAATACATATGCAATTAAGAATGAGTGTTCAACATATGCTGTGTCAGCATATGTGAATCATAAATATTTCATAGGTGCACATTGACAAACTGACGCTGTCGCTCAGTTGGTCATTGTGACCGCTCGGGCAATGCACTTGACAAAATGCAACAAATGTAACTGGAGACGCCATGTGTGGCGGTGTGTATATTTGATGTTAAACTCCCGCTGGGGTTTAACGGAATTTATTTGGGTCAGTTTGTTTTGGCAACATGTGCGATTTACATGTACACAATAAATTATGTGTAAATGACAACAACTGTAAGTACGGTGTATTTATGTAATGCTACAAAGCCCTTTAATCGCAGTAAGTACAAGTCCTATAAGTATATCATGTGCCACAAGTATACCCCCCGTAACTGAATACATGCGTACCAACAATGGAGCGCCAATCGTCTCAGCCAGTGACGTGAGTGCGACCACGGATTCTCTGCCAGGGCCAAGCCATGCCCAACAAAATCCGGGTGCTCACAAGTATGACGATTTCGAGAATCGTTTAGCCATATTGGAACTCCACCTCAAAGCCACACAGGTACAGTTACGGGAGCGGGAAGCGCAAAACGAAGTACTTACTGAATAACGGGAGTTCTGCCGTTACATACGTCAGTAGTGTCATCGGAAAATCGCTGGTAACGCTGCCGCAGTCGACGCAGGCGCCTCAAACTCTGCCACAGTCATCTCAAACGCAACCAAGATCGTCGTCGATGTTGAATAATGGTCAGTCGGGTGTCTCCACACCATTTATTGAAATCTCACGGGCACCTCCCCCACCTTCCATGCATTTTTATAGTTTTTCGCCCCAATCTAATATAGCGCCCATACAGTCTTGCCCTCCCTCAACGTTGCCGTCGCATTCCATATTTTCTCCACAATTGTTAGCCATTCCGCCGTCAATGCCTACAACCAACGTCGCATCATCGCATTCCAATTTTTTTTCTCAACAGTCGTCTGCGCCGACGTCGACGTATATACCCGCCTCAGTCCTGCAGCCGCAGTCTGTATTTTCGTCGCAACCGTCGGTCGTGCCGACGTCAACGCCTATAGGTAATAACGTTAATGCCCAAGTACAGTACGTCCCCTATAACTTTAACTACCCAAGAAAATTAATAGATTTGCCTGAATTTAGTGGTCGGGCTGAAGACTGGCCTGTGTTTTGTGCTGCATTTATGGAATCGACAGCGGCATATGGGTATAGCAATTTTGATAATAATCAGCGGCTGCAAAAATGTTTAAAGGGTGATGCACGTGAAATGGTGAAGTCGTTACTTATTCACTAAAACAATGTCAGTTGCATCATTGAACAATTGAGGTTTAGGCTTGGACGACCAGAACAGCTGGTTCGTAGTCAGTTGGCACAGGTAAAAGAAATATCGCCAATTTCTGAGCATACGTTAGGGAAACTGATTTCATTCGCAACCAAGGTAAAAAACATTTGTGCCCTTTTGCAGTCCGCTGGTGCCGACTAGTGATGAGCGATATATCGCAAACGGTGATTTTTTCACTGTGAATAAAAAATCACAAATCGCAATTGCGATCACTTTTTCAAAGTAGCAGTTCACTACTTATTGGCAACTGCTATCGATGTAGCAAGTAAGCAGTTCACCTATGTGAATCGCAATCGCAAAAGCATTATAAATTTCTTTTTGTTTACACTTTTGAACAGACCACATACGTACATGTATAGAAATATAAGAAAAAAAAATTATTGAATTTACGATTTGTCTTTGAAAAATATTTACAAACAGCGATATTACTGCGGAATACGTTGTTATTGCTATCATTTTGTTAACATAAAAGAAAGACAGGTTATATCGCTCAGAAAACGTAAAATTAATCTCTACCGGTAACTGATGATTTTATACCAGTCCATGAAATCGCAATAGCAGTTTAAAATCAGTGATTTAAAAATAGCAATCACCGAAATCACAGATATCGAAAAATCGCAGTTTCACTCATCTCTAGTGCCGACCATCATATTTCTAACCCAATGTTACTCGATGAGCTCATAGCCAAGCTACCGATTAGCAAAAGAATCGAGTGGGGTCGGCATGCTACTACTTTGCCAACACGAGCCACCGTACTGCATTTTATTGGGTGGCTCAACACACTTGCCGACGTCATATGCACAATAAACGATGAAAGTCAATTAGCAGTTCGTGAGCCCAAACGCCGCACGGTCTTACATGTGGATGAAACGACTCCAAGGAGATGTCCAATTTGCCAGGGTCAGCACAAGCCAGCTGATTGTAAGCGCCTACTCGAAGCCACGGTAGGCGATCGATGGACTTTAGTTAAATCTCGACGATTATGTTTTGCCTGCCTGAATATGGGTCACATCACCGGCAACTGCAAAAGGCGCAAGGTTTGTGGGATCGATGGATGCAGTAGGGTGCATAACAAACTACTCCACGAGCATCGGCAAGAGCGTCCGCCAGCCCCAGCAACAACGACGTCACGAAGAGCCTCATGTGCCACATCAAGGTCTACACCACCGCCAAATACTGATCGCCAGCAACTTCCAAAGGATAAGGAGGCAACTGTTTTAAGCTGTTCTACCATTTCGCCGAAAGGAAAGCTACTCTACCGCATCCTACCAGTTACACTGTATGGAAACCAACGTCGTGTCGATACATATGCCTTACTCGATGAAGGTTCGTCCATAACGATGATGGGTAGCAGCCTAGCCAAAGAGTTAAATCTACGAGGACGGCCATATAGCCTGAATGTACAGTGGTTTGGAGGACATGCGGTACGAGAGCCTTCCACATTAGTCGATCTACAAATAAGTGGTGCTGGAATGAAAAAGAGATACAACTTGCAACATGTGCATGCCATTAGGAAGCTTGATCTGCCAACACAAAGCCTGAGTCGCAGCGATCTGAAATTGGATGACAAGGAAGCACGCCGTCTTCCGGTAAAACCACATTCAGGAGCCACGCCGCGAATTCTCATCGGCATAGATAACTGCCACTTGGGTATAGCATCGACTACTATCGCGATGAGGAAACATGGTCCGTTTGCTGCCAAAACGGAACTGGGTTGGGTAGTGTTCCGTCCTATCGATAAGTGTTCATCTTCGGTAGCGACTTGCCTTTTCGTCGAATGCAGTCCGGATGAAGCACTTCATAACATGGTTGCCAATTTTTTTGAGACCGAGAGCTTTGGAATTAGACCGTCGCCGCCAATTGTAAGTGAAGCTGACATGCGAGCACGAGCAATTTTGGAGTCTACGACTTGCCGTGTCGGACAGAGATTCCAGACGGGACTCCTGTGGAAGCACGACAATATCCGATTGCCAGACAGTTTCGATATGGCGCTGAAGAGATTAAAGGGTGTGGAATGGAAGATGAGCCGTGATGACAAGTTTGCCATCGCATATAAGGAGATAATCACTAGCTACGTGGAGAAGGGTTATGCACGCAAGCTCACGACATCGGAAGCCACCTTGTCGCCGCCATGCACCTGGTACCTGCCACATTTTGCCGTGGTAAATCCAAACAAGCCCGCTAAACTTCGGTTTGTGTTTGATGCCGCCGCCCAGGTCAATGGCATTTCCCTGAACAGCTACCTGCTGAAAGGGCCACAGGATTATAAGCCGCTACCGTCCATCCCCTTCCGATTTCGTGAACGAGCCGTGGGTTTGTGTGGAGACATCAAGGAGATGTTCCACCAAGTGTTGATGCGTCCAGAAGATAGATGTGCTCAGCGCTTCCTATGGCGCAATGGTGATTCAACTCGACCACCCGATGTTTATGAAATGTGTGTCATGACGTTTGGAGCTGCTTGTTCGCCCTGTGCGGCTCATTATGTCAAAACGCGGAACGCCATGGAGCATCGGAGCGACGACCGCCATGCAGCTAGAGCCATAACCGCCATTTTGGAAAACCACTATGTAGACGACTTGGTGGATAGTTTTGACACCGTAGAGGAAGCAATCGCCGTTGCAGCGCAAGTTAGGAAGATTCATATGGCCGCGGGGTTTGAGCTACGCAATTTTTCATCAAATTCCATGGAGGTAGTTTCAGCGTTAGATGGTAAGGAAGTCGATAAGATCATCGGAGGGAAGGATTGTGTTGGTACAGACAGAGTACTCGGGTTGCACTGGCACTCCACGACGGACAGCTTTATGTTTGGATTGAAATTCAACAAAGTGAGCGCAGCGGTAATGAACGGCGATCGGCATCCTACGAAAAGAGAACTCCTCAGTGTGGTCATGTCTATATTCGATCCACTGGGGTTCCTAGCCAACTTTATCATCGGTGCGAAGCTTGTAATGCGAGAGGTGTGGAGATGTGGAACGCGTTGGGATGACCCACCTTCAGAAGCCGTAGCCATGTTGTGGGAAAAGTGGCGCAAACAACTGCCAGCGGTAATCGAATATGCCTGCCCTCGATTTTATTTCCGCAACGGTGCGCCTGAGAACCTGCAACTACACACCTTCGTCGATGCAAGTGAAAACGCCTTTGCCGCCGTTACTTATTGGAAAGGAAAAAATGATCAAGGAGAAATAGAGGTCGCTTTCGTCTGTGCCAAATCGAAATGCGCCCCATTGAAAACGTTGACTATACCGCGCTTAGAGCTGCAAGCTGCCGTTTTAGGAGTGCGATTGCAACAAGCCGTTTGCGAAGCATATTCCTTTAAAATCGACAAGCATTTCTTATGGAGCGACTCGGGTACGGTATTGAAGTGGATACGAAGCCAACATCGGAAGTATAAGCCATTCGTGCAACATAGAATTGCGGAAATTTTGGAAGCGACTCAGGTGTCGAACTGGCGATGGATACCCACTTCGGAGAACGTGGCCGATGAAGCTACTCGTGCCAACCATAACATTGTATTCGGTCCTTCGACGCGCTGGGTACAAGGTCCATCATTTTTGCGGGAAGAGGAATATACCTGGCCAACTGAGAACGCAATATCGGACGAGATGGACTACGAAGGTGAAGAGCTGCGCCAAACACATGTGATGACTGTAATCAATCAGGATTTCATCGAATTTGATCGTTTTTCCTCGTATAATCGACTGGTGAGGACTACAGCATGGTTGATGTTATTTACAAAGAAATGCCGCCGCATTCATGTTGAGTGCACTTATGGTCTGCGTGCCAGCGACCTTGAAGAAGCAAAGCTCTTTCTATGCCGCCTTGTACAGAGCCAATCATTCCCTGAAGAAATTCAGCAGATCCGAGATGGGCAAAATATCTCGAAGCAGAGTATATTGGTGCAATTACTGCCATATTTAGACGAGGACAGTGTATTGCGAATTCGTGGACGCATAGATGCAGCCAGCTGGCTACCGATAAGTACGAGACGCCCCATCATACTGCCGCCTAATCACGCGTATACAAAGCTGATAATTAAACATCATCATGTAATCATGGGCCATCAAAATGCCGAAGCCACAATGTGTTCCATACGCCGAGATTATTGGGTGCCAAGTCTAAGGACGAGTCTTCGTAATGTCGTCGCCAATTGTAACGTATGCCGCCTTCGTAAAGCAACGCCAGTGCCTGCATTAATGGGGCCGCTACCAGCAGATCGACTCACGCCCTATGTCAGGCCGTTTACGTACACGGGCATGGACTACTTCGGGCCGCTAAACGTAACAATAAGAAGAAGCACAGAGAAAAGATGGGTTGCACTATTTACGTGCCTAACTACGCGGGCAGTGCACCTGGAAGTGGTGCACGACTTAAGCACCGATGCATGTATCATCGTACTTCGCAACTTTATAAATCGCAGGCGAGTGCCCGTGAGACTGAGGTCGGACAACGGGAAGAACTTCGTCGGCGTGAATAATGAGGCAAAGCAATTTACGGAAGTTTTCGGCTGCGAGCGCTTCCAGGGAGAATTAGCGCAACGGGGCATAGACTGGGTTTTCAACTCGCCGTTTAACCCAGCAGAAGGTGGTGTTTGGGAGAGAATGGTACAGTGTGTCAAACGAGTGTTGCGCCAAACCCTCAAAGAGGTTGCTCCACGTGAACATACGCTGCAGTGTTTTCTAATCGAAGCAGAAAACATCGTTAACTCTCGACCTCTTACGCACTTGCCCATCTCTCCCAACCAAGAGCAGCCTTTGACGCCGAACGATTTTCTATTGGGGATGGCGAATACTGCAAATTTGCCAGGTGTAGCCGAAATACCAACGGAATCAATTGTAATACGACAGCAGTGGCGAGTGGCGCGTCAACTCAGAGACCACTTCTGGAAAAGGTGGGTGATGGAATATCTTCCGACTCTGACACGTCGGACGAAGTGGTGTCAGCCCACTGAGCCGTTCAAAGAGGGAGCGCTTGTGTTTGTGTGCGATCCCAATGTACCAAGGAGAGAGTGGTGTCGTGGCGTGGTAGAGCGGTTGTATCCTTCGAAGGATGGCGAGATCCGCCAAGCCGACGTGCGTACAAACTCTGGGATGAAAAGAAGAGCTGCCTCGAAGCTGGTTCTGGATGTTGAGTTGGGTGAATCTAGCGATCCACGGGAGCGGGGATGTCACAGAACGCCATCTGTCGGATAAAATTTGCATTTCATTTTAATAAATTGTTTTGATCTGGCAACCACTGTAAACTTAACGCTGCTTGCTTTCGTCCAGTGTTCTGCCATTTTATTCTTGAAAACCATTTTAATCGTTGGCGAGAACTGAGAACTGGAGGAAGCACACAGCGGTAAGTAAAAATCTTGTTAATTGTAATTTGTCATATATATATATGTATGTTTTATTTAATTTCAGAAATAAACCACCAAATCAAACATTCATCACCAATCAAGATGTAGCATTTTGGTGCGTTAAATTCGCTCCTCCAAGCCAACGACAGTATATAACATATTTACATCGTTAAATATTTAAAAACAGTTAATTTTTGTGTAAATTTTAGAAATGCAAAGCTTCTTCGAGGAGATCGATGATATGCAGATAGCTGATGAAGCATTAACTGGCCGATTAACGAATGATTTGAAAGAGCTACAAAATGAGGAAATCCCACAACAATGGTGTATTCCAATGCAACGCCAACACCAACTTCCTTCGTGGCTGCAGGCACAACTTCGGCGATTATATCACAAATACCTGTCATATTCGAACCAACACTAACTATAAAACCATGTAATTTCTCAAAGATCAGCAAATTTCCAAATTGTGAGAACAAAGTGCCCATCAATCGCATACAACCGAAGAAAAAAGAGGTCAAACGCTCTGCGCATAATGCAATCGAGCGACGCTATCGCACTTCGATCAATGACAAAATTTCTGAATTGAAAAGCTTGATAATAGGCGATTCAGCCAAACTGAACAAATCGGCTGTCTTACGCAAATCCATTGATAAAATATGCGATTTGCAAAAGCAAAATGGTGAAATGCAAATGGAAATTAAACGTCTACAAAATGAGCTGCTGAATCAGAGTAGAGATAGTGATGGAACAAAATATACAATCAATACAAATGCTATTAGGAATACGCTGATTAACGAGGAAGTTGATAATAGAAAATGTTTGGCTTTATGCATTTTTATGCTCACTTTCATCACAATAAACCCCTTTCAAGTGTTACTCTCGAGGGGTGGTAATGGTGGTTTTGGCTCATACCATATATATAGTACTCCTATATTCGTAATACCTACGAGTTCCATCAGCCAACATTACAGTACAGACATAAAAAAAGAAAGAGAAAACCGAGCAATCAAATTTGAAAAATCATATATGAATTCAAAATAAACCGCAGTGGCGGCACATAAAAAAATTATAGGGAATTTACATAGGTATTTATTATTTGATTCTCGTATTAAAAAATGTCGAAGCGGTGCTATATTTGTGATAATAAAGGGATAAAATAAATAAAATAGCTTTACATACATATTTCGTTTTGAGAGCATTATTGGTTATATAAATGTAGGAATGACAACACGAAGTGGACGTACATTCTAGTAATTGGACTGAAATTACTTTGTATGTAAAATCACTATGAAATGTAAAAGCACTTTATAATAAAAAATAAGTATGTTTGAATTTTATAATTAAATATAAGTAGGTATTTTCTGAAAAAAATAATGATATATAAGCTTGTTCAAATGAAATATGAGTTTAGATAATTTTCAATAAATACATACATAACTACAAAATATATTGAATTGAAATAAAAAATCTACAATATGTGGGCTCGTCCGTGATCATTTTTTTTAATAGAAAATTTAAACGAATAAATTTTGCGATAGAATCCATAAGAACCAAAACCAAAAAAGGATGTGATTTTAATAAAAGAAATTTTAACAAAATTTGCAATCATAAAATATTATAAACGAGAAAATTTTGAGACAAATGAATCTAATCAACGTGCGAAGGTTTTAGATAATTTTCAATTTTCAATAAATACATACATAACTACAAAATATATTGAATTGAAATAAAAAATCTACATAAATATATATATACATATGTAAATAGATTTCCAAAAGACGAAACCATTTGCAAACAATGGATGCATGCGTCCGGTCTGATGCCTGACGACGTTGTTAAAAACATTCGAATCTGCAGCAACAATTTCAAGAACAGCGATTACACTGGGAATCGCCTGTACGTATCAGGCCTGAAAGATACTGCAGTAGTCCTGAAAGATACTGCAGTAGTCCGGGACTAAAAAGGATTTTTTAATCCCAAGCTCCGGACGAAACACTGCAGCTCCCACCCGTCCACCTTTTATCCGCCTGTAAATATGTGGAACATATAGCGATTGGTTCGTAGTCCTTTCTTCCATCCGTCTTGTTATATCATTACCTGTGGTCCCCTGTTGAGGTCGGTTTGGAGAGTAACGTAGTCTGAACTTTGGTCCTCATATGTTGCTGTGTACAAAAGTTCGTTGTCTAAATTGTCCTGTTATTTAGTTTAGAAATTCGCAGTACTCACCGTGTTGGCGGCATTCGAACGTACATACTTTACAAACATAACCCTAAAACGGCAGAATTCGACTTTTTGATATCGTCGGTCTTCTGCCAGAAACACGAATGTGAAAATTTTTTTAAGTTCTATGTCTGCTCTTTATGGGGTATATATTGATATAATAGCAATTAATATTTGTATATATGCTTATATACATACAAGTACATATTATGTATATATGTTTACACACGAATTTATACAAATATAAATTGTAATTACATCAATATATACCCGATAAAGAGCAGACATCGTGCTTAAAAAAATTTTCACATTCGTGTTTCTGGCAGGAGACCGACGATATAATGCCCATGGATCGGACCACAGGATTTTAACATGAAACGCTTTCCGCCGCGATTCATAAAAATATAAGTGCATAGAAAATAAATTTTTCTAGAACATTTCCACTAATTTTCATAAAAAAAATTCACAAAAGTTTGCATCTTAAAATAAATGTGGCAAATTTCTTATATTAATTATAAACAAATTCAAAAACTAAAATCAAAGGGGTATAAGTCCCCTAGAACACAATGATGCCTTTCAATTTTTTTTTTCAAACGCCTCTGAACTCAATTGAATGTATTTGTCACACATATTCACAGATGACATTAAATGTAATTGAGGCGCATGCGCAGAACTGCCAGTTGCACAAAATTTTTGGATGAATTCATACACATTGCACAGATAGAATACTATCAATATAGAAGTACTATATATATGGCTCATACGAACACAGTGATGGTGGTGGCATAGACAATGTTGCACAACGTCGCATACTAAGGCTACTTGATGGAGGTTTGTAGTTTTTTAATTAAAAAAAAGTAAGCGTGAGTAACGAGTACTCATGAACATTGATGTGTAAACAGTTTCGAAATCGGATTTTCATTCCCTTTGCCTTATTCTTTTTTCCCTGATTTTATATGGATTACAACGCGACTGTCGTTTTTATAATTTTTTTTGTCATTGTCACCGCTACATTTTGTTGTTTTTGTTTGTTTTGGCGTTTGGTTTTTAATTTTTGATTTTTAATTTTTGCTTTTGATTTGTTTTGTTTTGTTTAGCTCAGAAACAAGCAAGATCATTTGGGTCCACGTTCGACCAATATCTCGGTGCTCCGTGTAGAAATCCTGCTCAAAACCTTTCATTTGATACCAACATTGCTTAAAAACATTCAAGGATCATAAGGGTCCTCGTTTTGACCCATATCTCGGGACCCGACCTATGAATCATAAATAATAGAGCTCTCTGTAGAAGTCCAGCTCAAAACCTTTCATTAGATACCAATATTGCTCAGAAACCAGCACGATCGTCCGGGTCCTCGTTTTGACCCATATCTCGGGACCCGACCTAAGAATCATAAAGAGTAGAGCTCCATGTACAAGCCTTGCTCAAAACCTTTCATTTGATTCCAATATTGCTCAGAAACATTCAAGGATCATTCAGGTCCTCGTTTTGACCTATATCTCGGGACCCGACCTAGGAATTATAAAGGGTAGAGCTCCCTGTAGAAGCCTTGCTCAAAACCTTTCATTTGATTCCAATATTGCTCAGAAACATTTAAGGATCATTCAGGTCCTCGTTTTGACCTATATCTCGGGACCCGACCTAGGAATTATAAAGAGTAGAGCTCCCTGTAGAAGCCTTGCTCAAAACCTTTCATTTGATACCAATTTTGCTCAGAAACCTTCAAGGATCATCCGGGTCCCCGTTTTGACCCATATCTCGGGACGCGACCTAGGATTCATAAAGAGTAGAGCTCCCTGTAGAAGCCTTGCTCAAAACCTTTCATTTGATACCAATATTGCTCAGAAACATGCAAGATCAACCGTGTCCTCGTTTTGACCCATATCTGGAGATCCGGTCTAGAGGTCACAATGAAAAGAGCTTCATAGCGAAGTCCTGCTCAAAACCTTTCATTTGATACCAATATTACTCAGAAACATTCAAGGATCATCCGGGTCCTCGTTTTGACCTATGTATATCTCGGGATCCGACCTGGGAATCATAAAGAGTAGAGCTCTCTGTAGGAGCCTTCCTCAAAACCTTTCATTTGATACCAATTTTGCTCAGAAACATTCAAGGATCATCCAGGTCCTCGTTTTGACCCATATCTGGAGACCCGGTCTAGGGGTCACAATGAAAAGAGCTTCATATCGAAGTCCTGCTCAAACCCTTTCATTTGATACCAATATTGCTCAGAAAATTAGATAGGTAGATGTAGGTTCGCATATCCATACATTTGCATACATGTTCAAACTGGTTGGTGCTTTTTATTTTGCCTATTTGTTGCATTGTTGCAGAAAACAGCACTAACAGCAACGAAGCGAAGCATGCAAGCATCATGGTATAAAAAATACAGGTATGTGCATTGTCATTTTGACGCTGTCCTTTTGATTAAAAAGCAGATTTTTGAAGTTTGATCTTATGTCAGTTTTGGAGTATAGCGATGCCAGACTTTTATTTTTTGAATGCGTAGATTTTTGTTTGAAAGTTTGGGTATTTCAGGAATCAAAGGACAGAAAGAGAAAGGGCACTACTGAGCAGATTTATGGAACTTCCGGTAGCTCCTCTTCGCTCACTCCACAAATCTTCATCCACTCTCCGCGAATAAAGGGTATCGTCGGAAATTGGAAAAATTTTATATCACCGTCTTTGCAGCCATATTTGGTATTATTGCACCGCTGAATAAGCAAAGTTTAAAGTGCAAAACGGAGTGACATTTTTGCCAAAAATGAGATTTCATCAAAAATACATTCCTGGCGTCCGTCCCCATCCATTCATGCAACAATTTTGAGATTCACACAACGCAATTCCAAATAATGACACAGTTTCAAAACCGCTTTTTTTAAGGAAATTTTTCGAACCAATACCGCGAATAACAGGTGTTATTGCTTTATAACTGTACTGTAATGTACTAAAGTTGATTATACTTTCATAAACACGAAATGGATTATAACTTTGCTTTATTGAAAAAAATTTTTAACGTACGCCTGCAAAACCGCCTATGCGTCACTATTGAACAAAATAAAACACACAAAACCGCTTATAAATACATAAGTAAGCCAATAACTGCACATTTAACTGTTTTTCGCCAAAATGATATTTGGATTAAGAATATAATCCAAAAATCTACCTTGGTTTGGATGTGGGTTTGCAAAATTCCGAACCGTTTTGAATTAAAACAGTTTTTACTGTCTCCTGTAATATTTGGGTGGTAGCGGATACGCGGTATTGCACTTTATGCGACGATATGGAGTTATGATAGATCAATCTCCAAAACCTCCCCAAACTATATACCAGAGTTAAAAGTGAT
The DNA here is from genome assembly GCA_960531455.1 of Urophora cardui. Classification (NCBI taxonomy): domain Eukaryota; kingdom Metazoa; phylum Arthropoda; class Insecta; order Diptera; family Tephritidae; genus Urophora; species Urophora cardui. The sequence continues at coordinate 92,942,353 of OY482672.1, read as the reverse complement.
CGTAACTACTAAACTAAATTAAAAACTCACCGAGAATACCGGAAAGGGGCTACTTTGTAGTACGGCGAAACTGATATTCCGTGAAGTAAAAATCCGAAATGAATCTTTTATGAATCACTGATGAAATTCATCTACCCAACAAACACTGCGGTTAGTTATCGATTTGAGAATGACTCGAGAACTAGCCTCATTCTCAAACGTCTAACGTTAGAGGACGACTCAAAAATCCATCGAGAATCATAGCGTTCTCAAACAAAAGGGTACCTAATTCTCAAATCGAGAAAATTATAATTCTCGAATCGAATTCTAATGTAGTTCTCTAATGAGATTCTAATCAGAATTTGCAAATACTTCCAATTGAAATGAAAAACAAAGCTTTGTCTCCTTTTACATGATTTTTTCATTGTTTGGATTTTATTAGTGCCAAATTGCATATGATTATATACATATATTCGCATGTATGTATATGTTTATCACATTTATAAGATAATATAATAATATAATACAATGGCGCTATTATAACTCTGACGAGTTTTATGGCCGAGCTTCTCTCCCAATTCGAGGTGTGCTCCTTTTTGTTTTTCCTACTAATTGGTGGTGTTTTAAGGGGGTCAATGTTCAGCTTGCCATAGAAGACTTACATTTATCTATAGTGTCGCATATGGTAATCTGAAATTTGACCCCCTTGAAACACCAGTAAGCCGTCATCAATCGGGACCAAAATTTATATTTGTTATCATTGGGTATAGAAGTATTAATTTTGCGCATTAGATAATTAAAAAAAATATTTTGATTTTTTGACCCTTCATAGAGTTTTCTGAACTTTGACCTCAATGCGCCACGCCTTAACCGCCACCAATCGGGACCAAAATTTATGTGTGATATCTTTGACCATGTCACTACAGATTGAGGGGGCGATACAGTAAAATATCGTTAATTTGAATTTTAAACGCACTCTACTGAGGAGGCATCAGTGAGTACTTTCAAATAAAGACTGCTGAATTTTTCATATAAATGGTTTGCTTTTTTAAAAAAAAAATAATAATAATAAAAATTGTACTCAGAAGAATCATCAATGATCATTCAGCAGTGAAACAAACTTACTGCAGGATGTGTAATTTTTTCAAATTGAAAAAATTTCTTTCAATTCAAATTGAAAAAATTCGTTACTATGAATACCATGGTTACAATTTATTTTTAAAACAAAGCAATGAAAACGCCATTAATGGAGGATTTTTATTATTGAGTATGGTAGCACGAAATGTCATAATCTGCTTAATTGTCAGGTGGTTAATATGGCGACGAAAACTTGACGTTTGTTTTACCTGGTATACTTATACCATGTGCAAGCATTTGTAAGCCTAGCTACCTACCTACCAGTGACAATGCCAAGATCATTTACGGTTTACGCATTTACATTTTTACGCGTTTACATGTTTACGCGTAAACTTTACCTGTTTTTCGAAATTAGAGCGCTTTCACATTACTCGGTGCGGTATAGGATCGACATTTTTGGTTTTTACCGAAAGTAACCGAAACATTACTGACCACATGTATTTCAATTGGCACTTTCACATTAGTGTTGCATACATGAAATCGGAGCGGATTAATTTCAGTATACCGCTACGCGGTAAGACCGGTCAGTAAAATTTGAGGAATTACTGCATAAATTTTTGCGGCGTGAAAGAAGAAGGAGAACAAAGTCAGTAAAAAACTCGTTTCGGTAATAAATGTAGCAAGTTATAATGTCTTCGTCTTCGCTAGAAGACATTATTGTTATTATTGAGTGATTTTTTGGAGTTAAAAATTTTGTTTTGCAAATTTCGATGTTTGTTTTTCTATTTTCTGCCGATTACGCACCGAAAGTATTCCCACAAGTGTGAAAAACACAGCAACGCGGAATCGTTTCGGTAAGCCGAAAATACCGAGCAAAAAATGTCGATCCGATGTCGTACCGAGTAATGTGAAAAGGTCCTTACTCGTAGTTACAGCAAAGATGTTTACACATCAATAATAACATTCCCCTTAAACAAAATCTAACGTTTATAGGTGGTGTCGTGAATAATTTCATTATTTGGCAAAATCAGTTCTCTTCTATGTATTTTGTATGGTTGGCAAATTTAGTCGTGATATTGAGCTGTTTACTAAAACTAGTATGTGGAACCATTAAAAAGCGCCAAAGGCGCAGTTGATTTCTGGAAGCAAAAGGAATGCGGTGATGAAATGTTTGGTAACGTAAGCACAATGTCATAGCAAAAATTTAAAATGTAATTTTGAAACTAATTAACAAAAATGTAAAATATTTTTTTAGGGAAATACCGAAGCGGCTTATTTGGAGTACATGTCTGGCTTAAAGAGACTTGGCTTGATTTTACCAACACGCATAATTGATTTTCTATTGCTAACCATTTGGCAATTGCTACGTCTATTCATTGGTCGTTTTAAACGCAACGCCGCAAAATATGTTGAGAAAAGTGAATTTAATACAGAAATTTCAACAGCTAAACAGTTGGCATTGTTCTTCAATCGATTGAGCCAGTTAAATTTATACTTATTATGCGAAAAATCAACGAGAAAGTCTAACTGTAATGCTGTGTACATTGAAAATTACACAAACAGCTTTAGCGGCACTCACTGCCGATGAGTTAATGGCAATTTATTTAACAACGGCATTACATATTAAGCGCAGCTATCCAGTGTTGCCAGGTCATGAAGAAAAACGAGGCTAGATTGGCAAAAAAAAAAAAGTTAGAAAAGGCTGAAACTAAAAAAAAGAAGCTAAAAAGAAGTCAGCATTTTTTTTAAGAAATTCATTCAAATTTTATTTATTTAAGTTTTGTTCATTTGCATATAAAAACTATAAACATTACTTAAAGGAACTATTCATGTTTGAACACATATCAGGCACATTTTCTCGACTAGTACTGACTTTTTTTTAAATAAATGCTCCTATTTTTGGTTGTTGTGTTTATCACTGATTAGGGATGCCGTTTGCCGGTTTTTCTTACCAAATTGACATAGGAAGTAAGTATATACTTTAATATAATATAATATAATAATAATAATAATCCGATGGCAAATATTAATTTCTGCTTTCGGGTTCGTTTTATAGGGGTTTTTCGAGTTGACTTGCGCATTATATTTATATGTAGGTATTAAGGAGCTGGGAGCTAGTGATTTTTTGCTCCAGCTCCGCTCCGGGAAGAGGGTTTAGCTTCTTTACTCTGGTGCGCTCTGGGGCAAAACATTAAGAGCCTATACACACTTGCGACTCAATCGATTTAGTCGAATGTTGATTTGCATGGGAATCAGTGTTGCCACTTTAGCTATTTTGTAGCTAGATTTAGCTATAACTTTTGGCGTTTAGCTACAGATATTTGCGTTTAGCTATTAGCTATTTTTGTTAGCTTTTTTTTAATAGCTTAGCTATTTTTAGCTATTTTGAACACGCTTTTATTAGCTTCACCTGTATGTATGTATGTATGCATGTATGTATGTATGTATGTATGTATGTATGTATGTATGTAACTTCATCCCATCCTAAAAGTTGCAACATTTAACTAAATTATTATATCTTTCAATCATTCACTTTTTTGTGTTCTCTCTATTATTTCTATTCTCCTCCTGATTCGAAACATGACATCAACAGCCCAACGGCATCATATAGTATAGGACATTCAACATTATATTTTATGCTTCATTGCGGCTTTTATGTTACCTTTCTTAAAAATAGCCTCTATGAATTTCAATTCACTCCCGTATACAAGCCAATAAGTAACAAGCTTTCAGGGTACGGAAAAACTCACTCACGAACGCTCAAAAATACATTCTTCTCAAATCACAAACAAATGTTCAAAGAAAAACGTATAACCACTCAAATAGCTAGCGAACTAACGCACAACAGCCAGCGACCGCTCATAGCGTTGGCGATAAACTCAATGCATAAATTCACTCAAAAATAAAGCTTGAAGCTTCTGTTTTGGGTTTGTTGTATTTGCAATGAAATCAACCGCATGTACAATGTACATACATACATACGTATGCAGAGCAAGAACTGGTTTTGTGTTTTGTGTAACAAGCTTTGTTTTGTCGTTGTTGTGTTTGCAATAAAAACAATCGCATGTACATACATATGTATGCAAAGCAAGAACTGGTTTTGTTTGTAATTCATTTAATAGTAAGTGCTGAATCAACGAAAAGGAACCCTAATTACATTTTTATACAATGTTTTGTAAACGTGAGGTGAAAAAAATTTCTCTAAAAAAAAAAATAAAAAAAAAATAAAAAAAATAAAAAAAAAAAAATGCGCCACTCGGGACTCGAACCTGAGCTCCTTGGTCCGTAGGCAGCATACCTCACCATTACGCTACAAACGTATTCGGAGCTTTATTGTCTAAATTCGAATTTATTCAATCAGGTTTCTTTTTTTTTTGTTCTTTTCAAATGCTTCACCTCAACTTCTCTTCACTTTCTGATTGTAAAATATAACAAAACGTTTGGGAAATTTTGTATTTCCAAACTAGTTTGGAAAACCTTGAATAAAAGGGTTTGGAAAATATTGCATAATAAGCTAGTTTACTTCACTGCATATTGGGATTTTTGGTAGAAGTTATAAATACATATGTATGTAGATCTATTTCGGAGAACACCACATCCCATCAGACTTCTTTTTACTTTTATTCCTGCGTCCGCATAAAACATCCTTTAATGAAAAATTTCACTAAAAAGTCAAAAATAAATAATAGCTTAAAAAACTAAAAAAACACGCTTTAATCTTAAAAATCGTACTAAAAATTGAGAAATAATTTAATTAGAAACAAAATGATGAACGAAAATATAAGTATTTAAGGAAAAGCGTGGGGGTGCTCAATAATATTTGAACATGAAAATATTCGATTCGTACAACTAGTACAAAAATATACCTAGTTGCGAAATTAAAGAGTACGATATATGAAATCTCAAAAAAGTCAAAATAAAATTATTAGTAAAAAAACACCGATTTTAAATATTTTTTGACATACTGAGCACCCCACGCTTTTCCTTAAATACTTATATTTTCGTTCATCATTTTGTTTCTAATTAAATTATTTCTCAATTTTTAGTACGATTTTTAAGATTAAAGCGTGTTTTTTAGTTTTTTAAGCTATTATTTATTTTAATACTGCAATTGAATGTACATACGTACATACATACATATGTAATGAATTGATTTTTTTCATTGTAATAATCTTATTATACGACGTACATATATAAGTACATACAAACAAATATATGTATGGCTACAATATATAATATATGTATATATAAATATTCATATATTTAAAGTTGTTTTATGTCACGTCTTTTTAAATAAATCATTATTTGGCTATTTTTGAAAAAAAAAAATTTGGCTATTTATTTTAGCTATGAAAAAAATTATTTAGCTATTTTTAGCAATTTTTTTAATTTAATTTAGCTATAAGCTTCAAAATATTCTGGCAACACTGATGGGAATGTATGGAAGCATTCACACTACATTCAATTACTTGTACAACTGAAACAGTTGGATTTGCAGCCCAATTTCATTCCAACTGAAACAGTTGTACAACTGCTTAATCAGCAAGGCGCCCTTCTACGTATTCCCACTTGAGACAATTTAGTCGAACGACTACAACAACAACAGTGATAGTCGTAGTGGAAAGAGTTGCCATGCTGACAGCACTACTTTTATTTCACTTTTGGTAAATTGTAGAGATTGAATATTTCAATTAATATTTTCAAAATGTTTAAAAACAAAAGGTTCGTTTCTTATTAACTACACCATTTCCAGGTGGATTTTAGAAAGCGTTAACTGGATTTTAGAAAGGGGAAATTGGATTTTAGAAAGCGTTAACTGGATTTTAGAAAGGGGAAATTGGATTTTAGAAATGTCAATTGGATTTTAGAAAGGGGAAATTGGATTTTAGAAATATCAATTGGATTTTAGAAAGCGTTAAAAGGATTTTAGAAAACAAAATTGGATTTTTGAAAGCGTGAATTGGATTTCAGAATGTGCGTTTAAAATAAATTTTACACAGAATTTTTCGAATAGAAATTCTTTATTGCGTATGAAAGTATAAATTAATAATTATTATTTCTAAAGTCCAATTTCCCTTTTCTAAAATCAAATCGACATTTCTAAAATCCAATTTTCCCTTTCTAAAATCCATTTGACTATTCTAAAATCTAATTTCCCCTTTCTAAAATCCAATTGACATTTCTAAAATCTCATTTCCCCTTTCTAAAATCCAATTGACATTTCTAAAATCCAATTTCCTCTTTCTAAAATCCAATTGACATTTCTAAGATCCAATTTCCCCTTTCTAAAATCCAGTTGACGCTTTCTAAAATCCATCGGAAATGGTGTAGTTATAGACAAGAATTATCTAACTAAGGATATTTACTTCCGTTTTCATATGTTTCTTGATATTGTTGTTCTCTTCAAATGTCATTAATCGCATTTTAAAATAGAAATAATGAAAATGAAATTTCATGAAAATTATTAATGGCTGATTTTTACTATTTTTCCGTTTCTTGTACTTCTGTTCGTTTCGCCTTTATGAGCGTAATTCCTTCCGTTTTTCTCTTTTCATTTACTTGACAGCTAGTTCCTAGTTTAATAAGAAACAAAGCCAAATAATGTATGCACTTTTTGTTTATTTTATTGTTTTTTATTTATTAATCAAGTTGACAGCTGACAAGAAGGTGCTTTCATGTAAGAATGCAGATAAACTTTAACAATTTAATACTTCATCACTTTATATGAAGACCACTAATGTAAAATTTGCTGAGTAAAATGTGAACATTGGCAACACTATGTCATTGTCAATCGCACGACTATTTAGTCTCAAGTGTGAATAGCTGCCACCGATTCGACTAAATAGTTGGAGTAGTGTGAATACAACAGTCCAAATCGATTGAGGCGCAAGTGTGTATAGGCTCTAAGAGCCTATACACACTTGCGACTCAATCGATTTGGTCGAATTGGACTGTTGTATTCACACTACTCCAACTATTTAGTCGAATCGGTGGCAGCTATTCACACTTGAGACTAAATAGTCGTGCGATTGACAATGACATAGTGTTGCCAATGTTCACATTTTACTCAGCAAATTTTACATTAGTGGTCTTCATATAAAGTGATGAAGTATTAAATTGTTAAAGTTTATCTGCATTCTTACATGAAAGCACCTTCTTGTCAGCTGTCAACTTGATTAATAAATAAAAAACAATAAAATAAACAAAAAGTGCATACATTGTTTGGCTTTGTTTCTTATTAAACTAGCAACTAGCTGTCAAGTAAATGAAAAGAGAAAAACGGAAGGAATTACGCTCATAAAGGCGAAACGAACAGAAGTACAAGAAACGGAAAAATAGTAAAAATCAGCCATTAATAGTTTTCATGAAATTTCATTTTCATTATTTCTATTTTAAAATGCGATTAATGACATTTGAAGAGAACAACAACATCAAGAAACATATGAAAACGGAAGTAAATATCCTTAGTTAGATAATTCTTGTCTATAACTACACCATTTCCAGATGGATTTTAGAAAGCGTCAACTGGATTTTAGAAAGGGGAAATTGGATCTTAGAAATGTCAATTGGATTTTAGAAAGGGGAAATTGGATTTTAGAAATGTCAATTGGATTTTAGAAAGGGGAAATTAGATTTTAGAAATGTCAATTGGATTTTAGAAAGGGGAAATTAGATTTTAGAATAGCCAAATGGATTTTAGAAAGGGAAAATTGGATTTTAGAAATGTCGATTTGATTTTAGAAAAGGGAAATTGGACTTTAGAAACTGTAAATTGGATTTTCGAAAATTTATATAATTATTAATTTATACTTTCATACGCAATAAAGAATTTCTATTCGAAAAATTCTGTGTAAAATTTATTTTAAACGCACATTCTGAAATCCAATTCAAGCTTTCAAAAATCCAATTTTGTTTTCTAAAATCCTTTTAACGCTTTCTAAAATCCAATTGACATTTCTAAAATCCAATTTCCCCTTTCTAAAATCCAATTGACATTTCTAAAATCCAATTTCCCCTTTCTAAAATCCAGTTAACGCTTTCTAAAATCCATCTGGAAATGGTGTAGTTAATAAGAAACGAACCTTTTGTTTTTAAACATTTTGAAAATATTAATTGAAATATTCAATCTCTACAATTTACCAAAAGTGAAATAAAAGTAGTGCTGTCAGCATGGCAACTCTTTCCACTACGAATATCACTGTTGTTGTTGTAGTCGTTCGACTAAATTGTCTCAAGTGTGAATACGTAGAAGGGCTCCTTGCTGATCAAGCAGTTGTACAACTGTTTCAGTTGGAATGAAATTGGGCTGCAAATCCAACTGTTTCAGTTGTACAACTAATTGAATGTAGTGTGAATGCTTCCATACATTCCCATGCAAATCAACATTCGACTAAATCGATTGAGTCGCAAGTGTGTATAGGCTCTAAGCGTGTTTCAATTACGCTGATCCTGAGCCACATAAAAAATTGTTCATATAAATTCAACAACAGCGACTTGAGCCCGATAGAACCACATTCATTTCTTGTTAATTTTATGATCCGGTTTTTCGATTTGTTTCTTCCGTGCTACCAGAGCTTTTTTGATGTATAGCACCTAACACGTTCACACATTGTGCATGTGTTGCTGACATTTACATAACAATGATCCCGATTGTTTCAGTCAGTTTAGCTTGATCTCAGAGCTTGGTGTAATAATTAAAACACGCCTATTTTCACAAGGTTGCTACAAATAGCTTACGGTCAGAACACATTCATGGCTACAATTACTTTACATTTAGAACATATTCATGGTGTTGCATATGTACAAAACGTTCATATGAATTAGAGCAAGTTCTCGTTGTACAAATTAGTAAAATTAACATTTGAGTAAAAAATGCTAGAAAAAAGCCACGAAGCTAAAACGAAAATTATGAGGCTAAAGGACAAAAAGAAAGGCCAAATCTAGCCTCGAAAAGGCTAACCTGGCCACACTGCAGCTATCCCAGAACTTTAAAATTTGTTGTACGCCATTTTTTGAATAAATCTAAGCGTGTATGGCTTAAGCATAATGATAATAAAGATAATAAATATAAGCATAAATGGTTATTCACGCAATTGGGCTACCAATATGTGCTTGAGCATGATTTCGAAATAAGCAAAAAGGAGCACAACATGTGTGCAGAGGATTGCATTTTTACACAGCTAACAAATGACGCTGATCCACTGTCTTATTAACTAAAGGTACATGGTACTTTACTTCTTTTTTTTTTAATTTTTCCTCATTTGAGCTTACATATTTGCTTCTTCAGGACTATCAAGGCTATTTGCTGCATCAAGCCATACGCTGTCTGGTGGTTTCAAGCTATAGTTCAAATTTGGAACCAAAAGCAACAGCCAACAACAAAGCAGCAGCGGAACAAAATGACAATAAAGCTACGGTTGCTGGTAATGCGATCAGATATATTACGCTACTGCTGGATTCATATACACCGGAAGACAGCAAAAGCGAAATTATGGAGTGGTGGATAAGAGTGCTTGAAGTTTCGGTTTTTTGGTTGCTCGGTGAAGACATAAGAGTTAATGAAGCATGCCAGCGCGCTAATAAGCTACCAAATGCATTGGCTACTAGTAGCGATAGCCTGCCGAAGTCGCTACACTTGGCTATGAAAGCTAAATATTTGTTATTGAAGTAAGTTTTTGTTATTGCATTTCAAATAATCGGCCATTAGTACCACAAAGAGAAAACTCACAAGTCATGGCACATATACATACATACATACGTATTTAGTGAACTACACTCAGAAAAAAAATCATCAACACGATTCATGTAAAATCAACACGATCGATCTTTACACATAGAACAGCAACATTTTTTTCAAATTACACGATGTTTGAAACATGATTTTGGCTTTGTAACTGTCATCTTAAAATTTGGTAAATTCAACCAAATTTCATTGTTGATACAACATGAAGAAATTTTAAAATATACAAGATGATTCAAATATAAAATTTTATCCCTAAATGTCATTGGGAATTTGGTTTATTTAACATGGTGATAGTGTCAATATAAACTAAAAAAATGTTAGAAAAATGACGTCCCAATTTTAGTGTTAATACAACATGAAAACAAATGTTAAAACAACAAGAACCACAATTAACAATAAAAGTTGGTTGATATAACACGAAACAATGTTTAAACATTAACGTCATTTGGAATTTTGGTTTATTCAACACGATGATAGTTTCAATATAATCTAAAAAAGTGTTAAAAAGAACGTCAAAACTATTTTGAAACATACACAATTTTTTCAACGTTTGAAGTTCTACTGTTCGTGCAAAACACAAACTAATATTATTTTTTTTTTAACAAAAAGAAAATTTTGCGCCGTGGCAATTATGGGAATTTAGCATCATTGGCAGTGCGTGATAATGGTTTTTCCATTTATGTTTTTAGTTCGCAGGTAAGTTAAAAGTGGGTTGCATTTTTGTTTCTAAAAGTTTTTAATGTTCAATATTTTCTTTGTCCGCTTCATACTTTTCAATTTATATCACGAAGAGATGTTTAGCGAATGGAGTCTTTCACGCAGCAAGCGGTGCATATACCGTTGCATTTGCGGCCAAACATTACTCGATGCCAGTGATAGTAAGTACTATCGCCCATGTATAAATTATTCGTATGAGAAGGACGCTTTCAATTTGGTTGGTTGTGCGGGTGATGTACTCGAATATGCTTTATTGCTCTGATGATTATATATTTTATGTTTTATATGTTTTTTTTATTTAAAAAAAATAAATTGAAAAATCAAAAATATGTTATTATTAATTCAACAGGATCTTTTCGTGTTAATTTAACCAGCTTTTATTGTAACATTAACTAGTTAAAATTGTAAAATCAACAGGAAGACTCAATAATTTTTAGTGTTAATTCTATAGTTGTCATCCTGTTAAACTAACACTTGACAGTAGTATTAAATTTACACGATTACATGATGGCATACATTAAGCATCGTGTTGAAAAAAATTAACCACAAAATTTGTTGATTTTTGGTTGATTTCAGACTATTTTTTTCTGGGTGTAATACATTTTCTATATATTAATAATTGTAGGTGTAACAGTGGCTTAACTAAATGTGATTGGCAGAAACATTAATTTGTATGAACCAAATTTCAAAATTTGAGTAAAAGGTCTGAAATCTTGAGCAAAAGCAAATGCTTGGCTTTTATTAATATGACCCAATGATTGTTGTTATATGTATTTATTAATCGTTTTAATTTCCTATAATTTTCCTATATTTGCTTTTCTTACAGCTATTATCCGTAGTTTTTCAACACTAGAGGAGGCCATCATGCCATACATGACTGTAGCTTTGCCGCGTCTCAACGAAATTCTTGCTTTGATTGCAAAATATCCATCACGCCCGACCTTCAATCATTATCTCTCTGAGACCTTGTCATTAGCTATGAAGTGAGTTTGTTTTTAGAGGAAAAAAATTCAACAACTATTTACAGCGAAGGTTGAGTGTATAGCTATTTCACGAAAAACCATTTTCGATCATCAGCACTCTTTTCGGAAGTGGATGCACCGGGGATTGAACCCGAGTCCATTCCAACTTCAGCCGCAATGACCCAACGGATAAACACACTCGGCCATTGAGACTCTGTGCAAGCTGTTGGATTTTCCCCACTCTTTGCCTTTTTCATTTTCAACATTAACGTTAGTGTGTATATGCTTTTGCATATATTCTCCACAAACGTGCTGAATTTTTGTTGTAGGCAGTTCGCAATGAACATTGTTGTTGGTATTTATTTTATGTATATACCAAACAACGTTAACAATTTTACTTGAAAGAGTTTTTAGTGCTTAGCACGAAATTTTTATTTTTAATTCAATTTTTAATTGTTGGGGTAAGTGGAAAAAAATTCAACAACTATTTACAGCGAAGGTTGAGTGTATAGCTATTTCACGAAAAACCATTTTCGATCATCAGCACTCTTTTCGGAAGTGGATGCACCGGGGATTGAACCCGAGTCCATTCCAACTTCAGCCGCAATGACCCAACGGATAAACACACTCGGCCATTGAGACTCTGTGCAAGCTGTTGGATTTTCCCCACTCTTTGCCTTTTTCATTTTCAACATTAACGTTAGTGTGTATATGCTTTTGCATATATTCTCCACAAACGTGCTGAATTTTTGTTGTAGGCAGTTCGCAATGAACATTGTTGTTGGTATTTATTTTATGTATATACCAAACAACGTTAACAATTTTACTTGAAAGAGTTTTTAGTGCTTAGCACGAAATTTTTATTTTTAATTCAATTTTTAATTGTTGGGGTAAGTGGAAAAAAATTCAACAACTATTTACAGCGAAGGTTGAGTGTATAGCTATTTCACGAAAAACCATTTTCGATCATCAGCACTCTTTTCGGAAGTGGATGCACCGGGGATTGAACCCGAGTCCATTCCAACTTCAGCCGCAATGACCCAACGGATAAACACACTCGGCCATTGAGACTCTGTGCAAGCTGTTGGATTTTCCCCACTCTTTGCCTTTTTCATTTTCAACATTAACGTTAGTGTGTATATGCTTTTGCATATATTCTCCACAAACGTGCTGAATTTTTGTTGTAGGCAGTTCGCAATGAACATTGTTGTTGGTATTTATTTTATGTATATACCAAACAACGTTAACAATTTTACTTGAAAGAGTTTTTAGTGCTTAGCACGAAATTTTTATTTTTAATTCAATTTTTAATTGTTGGGGTAAGTGGAAAAAAATTCAACAACTATTTACAGCGAAGGTTGAGTGTATAGCTATTTCACTTACCCCAACAATTTCACTTACCCCAACAATTAAAAATTGAATTAAAAATAAAAATTTCGTGCTAAGCACTAAAAACTCTTTCAAGTAAAATTGTTAACGTTGTTTGGTATATACATAAAATAAATACCAACAACAATGTTCATTGCGAACTGCCTACAACAAAAATTCAGCACGTTTGTGGAGAATATATGCAAAAGCATATACACACTAACGTTAATGTTGAAATTGTTGTTTATTAAAATAGTTTATTTATGTATAAGAAATAATGTAAAAAAATAGAAATTTATTTATAAGAAATAATGTCAAAGTTATAAATATTAGTTTATTTATAAGAAATAATGTCAAAGTTATAAATATTAGCTTATTTATAAGAAATAATGTTTAAATAATAAATTGTAAATTATTTATTAATATTAGTATAATAATAATAAATAATGCAAACAGTTAGAAACTGTAAGTTATTTAATAAAATATTAGTTTATTTATAAGAAATAATGTTAAAAAAACAAATTGTAAATTATTTATTAATATTAGTTTAATAATAATAAATAATGTAAACAATTTGAAACTGTAAGTTATTTAATAAAATATTAGTTTATTTATAAGAATTAGAAACTGTAAGTTATTTAATAAAATATTAGTTTATTTATAAGAAATAATGTTTAAAAAACAATTTGTAAATTATTTATTAATATTAGTTTAATAATAATAAATAATGTAAACAATTAAAAACTGTAAGTTATTTAATAAAATATTAGTTTATTTATAAGAATTAATAACTGTAAGTTATTTAAAAAATATACTTAGATTTTTTAAGTTCTAAATTTGTAAAAAAAAAAATACACCAAGCCACATGGCTGTCCCCTGATCGAAAAACGCGAAATCAAATTGATCACGTCATGATCGATGGCAGACACAGCTCCAGCATCCTAGATGTGCGCACAATGCGTGGTCACAATGTCGACTCCGACCACTATCTTTTAGCAGCCAAGGTACGCACCCGCCTCTGTGCAGCAAGGAATGTGCCAACAGGACAGCAAGGAAAGTTTGAAGTCGAAAGGCTGCACATGACGCAGACAGCCAATGAATACACCACTCGGCTCTCACTCCTGCTCTCTGAGAGCAATCCTTCACCAAACGATGTATCTGAGGAATGGGAACACATCGCTCGTTCACTTCGTATCGCCGCTGAGGAATCTATAGGATACAAGCGAGCTCGCAAAAACACCTGGTACGACAAGGAATGTCGCGATGCCTCGGAAAGAAAGAACGCCGCCTACAGGGCTACATTGTGTGCGGGCGCAACGCGAAGCGTATGGGTTATCGAACGGCGAGGAAGGAAGAGAGGCGCCTTTTTCGAAAGAAGAAAAGGGAGGCTGAAAGGCGCGAGTGTGAAGAGCTTGAGATGCTGGCGGGTAGGAACGATGCTCGAAAATTCTATCAAAAAATCAGGCGGATGACTGAAGGGTTCAAAACCGGGGCAAATTCCTGCCGGAAAGATAACGGCGATCTGGTAACTGATGTCCAGAGCATACTTAAATTGTGGAGGGATCACTTCTCCTCCGTGCTAGATAATGGCAACAGTGAAATTGCTGAAGGAGAAGATGTACGACCCGAATCCCCAATAGCAGATGATGGTAGGCATGTTCCACCACCCGATCATGACGAAGTGCGAATAGCAATGTCTCGGCTTAAAAATAACAAGGCCCCGGGCGCTGACGGTTTGCCACCCGAGCTATTCAAACATGGTGGCGAAGAGTTGATAAGGAGCATGCATCAACTCCTATGCAGAATATGGTCGGACGAGCGCATGCCCGACGACTGGAACATAAGTGTGCTCTGCCCAATCCACAAAAAAAAAGGAGACTCCACAGTACGCGCCAATTATCGTGGGATAAGCCTCCTGAATATCGCATATAAGGTCTTAGCAAGTGTTTTGTGCGAAAGACTGAAGCCCACCGTCAACAAGCTGATTGGACCTTATCAGTGTGGCTTCAGACCTGGTAAATCTACCACCGACCAGATCTTCACAATACGCCAAATACTGGAAAAAACCCATGAAAAAGGAACCGACACACACCATCTCTTTGTCGATTTTAAAGCCGCTTTTGATAGCACGAATAGGAATTGCCTCTATGCCGCAATGTCTGAATTTGGTTTCCCTGCAAAACTTATACGGCTATTCCAAATGACGCTGACTAACACCACCAGCTCCGTCAGAATTGGGAAGGACCTCTCCGAACCGTTCGAGACCAAAAGAGGTTTCAGACAAGGTGACTCCCTTTCGTGTGATTTCTTCAATTTGATGCTGGAAAAGATAATACGAGCTGCAGAACTTAACCATACAGGAAGCATTCTATACCACAAGAGTGTACAACTGCTGGCATACGCCGATGATATCGACATCATTGGCACTAACACTCGCGCCGTATGTTCTGCCTTCTCCAAGCTGGATAAAGAGGCTAAGAAAATGGGTTTGGCGGTTAACGAGGACAAGACGAAGTACCTCCTGTCATCACACAAAGAAACAGCACGCTTTGGCAGCCACGTCAATGTTGATAGCTACAAATTCGAAACTGTTAAGGACTTCGTCTATTTGGGAACCAGCATTAACACCAAGAATGATGTGAGCACGGAGATCCAATGAAGAATCACGCTTGCCAATAAATGCTACTTCGGACTAAGGGCCGTTTACTCAACCTCTGATTAACGCTAACCGGAGGACAAAGGCCCGGTTAAGCTATGGATTGCATTATCGACCATATGTTAAATACATGGTTTGATGAAGTCGATAATGATATTTAACCGAACTTTAACCGTGGTTAGCGTTAATCAGAGGTTGAGTAAACGGCCCTAAGTAGGCGACTGAAAAGTAAAGTCCTCTCTCGACAAACAAAAATCACATTCTACAGGACGCTCATCGTTCCAGTCCTCATGTACGGCGCAGAAGCATGGACAATTTCAAAATCAGATGAGATGGCACTTGGAGTATTCGAGAGAAAAGTTCTTCGTAAGATTTATGGACCTTTGCGGGTTGGCGTGGGAGAGTATCGACGGAGATTTAACGATGAGCTGTACGAGCTTTACACAGACATCGACATTGTTCAGCGAATAAAGATCCAGCGGCTGCTTTGGGCAGGTCATGTCGTGAGAATGGACGAAGGCGCTCCGGCCAAGAAAGCATTTCTATCGAAACCCGCTGAACGCAAAAGAAAAGGGAGACCTCCACTGCGTTGGGAAAATCAGGTGGACAGCGATGCTGCCTCCCTAGGTGTTCCCAAGTGGCGCCATGCTGCACGAAACAGAAGCAATTGGCGCGCTCGGTTGGACTCGGCCAGAATCGTCTAGACGGTTAAGTGCCAATCAAGAAGAAGAAATTTGTAAAAAATGTATTTATTATAATTAAAGTTATTTAAATAAATGTATTAAAATTAAAATAAGCCTTTCATTTGAAAAAAAAAGAAGAGGAAGATATGTGTAACCGATACATCGGTTAGCTAACCAACGTATCGGTTACCCCGTATTGTTGTTGTTGTAAACATATGTTAGCAGTGACGGATATATATCCGACCTAGTAACTAAAATAAAGGAAAAATGTAAACAAACCAGAAAGAGGGCAACAGTCTAACAATACAATGGGTAAGAGTGAGATAGAGTACTCACACGTACACGGTGACCGACGGGGAAATTGGTTACCTTTTTCCCGTCGCTTTAACAAAACAACCTATTTAATGGGATTTGTATGTAACCGATTATTCAACGACGTACGACGCAGAAGCCCGTACCGCAGAAATCAAAATCATTTTTATTTTACGTGTCAGCTGATCGCTCGCATGGTTGCATGGTAGAAGGGTTGCCAGTTGAACATTTTTAGTTATTAAATATTTAAACAGTAATTTTCACAGCATTATACAACTAACTCAACAAGATTGTAAAATGTTATCGAATATACATATATATGTCCACATGGAAAAAATAGTATGTGTACTTAAACGAACCATTTATTATTACTTTAATTTAAAAAAAAAGGAAAGAAAACGTTTATACATTTTTTTTGAATCCCAAACAAAATGTAAATATATATATATATATATAAATTAATAACAAGATATTAGCTTTGTTCAACAACTTTACTTGCAAGTACTTGCAAAAAGAGCGTCAATGTCAAATTAAGAGTAAAAACGAGAAAAAGTGAAAATTATCAACCAAAGTAATTGAACACAAAATCGTAAACATTCGCAAGAAAACAGCTGATACGCTGTTGTATTTTGAGATATTGAACACTCCTAATAAATGAAGATATTACTGAAAATTAAAGCAAAAATTGTATTTATCCACAATGGTGGCTGTATTTTCTTAATTGATAACTCTTGGTGGTCTTCTTCTGCAATTTTTCTACATTAAAAAGTTAAAAATGGCCACAATAAATCTGAGTTTCTGTAAAAAAATCAATTAAAGTGATGTCACACTAATACGATCCACACTTCGTCACCACCTATTTATACTAGAAAAGATATGATTTACAGAAACTCAGTACAGATTTCTTAATTAAACACAGATTTTTGTGAGAATCTTGTTGCTTCCCAATATAATTTTTTTATGGATTTAATGTTCTGACTGTGTTTTTGTTATTTTATGTTTTAGCCCTTGATAACTATCACCAAGGTGTGATGGAAATATATTGGGCAGCAACAAAATTACAAGAAAAATGTGTTTTAATTACCAACTAATACTATGTTCATGCTGGATTTGAAACGCAATATTTTGCATTTTCGAAGATGGCTTTTCGAAAAGTGTTCATGCTGCCGCGTTTTGTAAATGCGCATTTGAGAAGTTCGAAACAAACGGAGCTAATATTCCAGATTACGCAATCGGGTGTTGAGGTTTATTTTTTTGTTTTGTCTAATTAAAAAAATAGAACAAGAATTTGCAAAATATGTAATAAATAATACACTAATTTTTCAAACCAAACGTAGCAACCGCTTTGGTATTAATTTTGATCTCTGTTTTGTTTACTTTCGTTCATTACATGTAGAGTGACGTCATCATGGAGCTCGTGTGCCCATGCTCATGCTGCCCTATATGCGTAATCTTGTAGGTATTTCGTTCTTGTATTGCCACTATTTTCCATTCGAATGGCAAATGTTTTCTAATATTTCAGGGTTGCTTTCTGCGTTAGAATTCTAAACGCAAAAAAATAGTTGCGTTAAGTTGCATTTTGGTGGTGGCATTTGTATGGAGAAATGTAACATTTAATGTTGCGTTTTGGACTAAACGCAAAAATTCCTCCGAAACGCAAAACGCAGGCTCACCATGAACATGCTATAATACTATGTTCATGCTGGATTTGAAACGCAACATTTTGCATTTTCGAAGATGGCTTTTCGAAAAGTGTTCATGCTGCCGCGTTTTGTAAATGCGCATTTGAGAAGTTCGAAACAAACGGAGCTAATATCCCAGATTACGCAATCAGGTGTTGAGGTTTATTTTTTTGTTTTGTCTAATTAAAAATATAGAACAAGAATTTGCAAAATATGTAATAATATAATAAACTAATTTTGCAAACCAAACGTACCAACCGCTTTGGTATTAATTTTGATCTCTGTTATGTTTACTTTCGTCCATTACATGTAGAGTGACGTCATCATGGAGCTCGTGTGCCCATGCTCATGCAGCTCTACATGCGTATTCTTGTAGGTATTTCGTTCTTGTATTGCCAGAGTGTTGCCACTATTTTCCATTCGAATGGCAAATTTTTTCGAAGATTTCAGGGTTGCTTTCTGCGTTAGCATTCAAAACGCAAAAAATTAGTTGCGTTAAGTTGCATTTTGTTAGTGGCATTTGTATGGAGAAATGTAACATTTAATGTTGCGGAATTTAGCATCATTGGCAGTGCGTGATAATGGTTTTTCCATTTATGTTTTTAGTTCGCAGGTAAGTTAAAAGTGGGTTGCATTTTTGTTTCTAAAAGTTTTTAATGTTCAATATTTTCTTTGTCCGCTTCATACTTTTCAATTTATATCACGAAGAGATGTTTAGCGAATGGAGTCTTTCACGCAGCACGCGGTGCATATACCGTTGCAATTGCGGCCAAACATTACTCGATGCCAGTGATAGTAAGTACTATCGCCCATGTATAAATTATTCGTATGAGAAGGACGCTTTCAATTTGGTTGGTTGTGCGGGTGATGTACTCGAATATGCTTTATTGATCTGATGATTATATATTTTATGTTTTATATGTTTTTTTTTTTATTAAAAAAAAATAAATTGAAAAATCAAAAAGATGTTATTATTAATTCAACAGGATCTTTTCGTGTTAATTTAACCAGCTTTTATTGTAACATTAACTAGTTAAAATTGTAAAATCAACAGGAAGACTCAATACTTTTTAGTGTTAATTCTATAGTTGTCATCCTGTTAAACTAACACTTGACAGTAGTATTAAATTTACACGATTACATGATGGCATACATTAAGCATCGTGTTGAAAAAAATTAACCACAAAATTTGTTGATTTTTGGTTGATTTCAGACTATTTTTTTCTGGGTGTAATACATTTTCTATATATTAATAATTGTAGGTGTAACAGTGGCTTAACTAAATGTGATTGGCAGAAACATTAATTTGTATGAACCAAATTTCAAAATTTGAGTAAAAGGTCTGAAATCTTGAGCAAAAGCAAATGCTTGGCTTTTATTAATATGACCCAATGATTGTTGTTATATGTATTTATTAATCGTTTTAATTTCCTATAATTTTCCTATATTTGCTTTTCTTACAGCTATTATCCGTAGTTTTTCAACACTAGAGGAGGCCATCATGCCATACATGACTGTAGCTTTGCCGCGTCTCAACGAAATTCTTGCTTTGATTGCAAAATATCCATCACGCCCGACCTTCAATCATTATCTCTCTGAGACCTTGTCATTAGCTATGAAGTGAGTTTGTTTTTAGTTTTCTAATTTTTGTGCATTTTTAAAAACCATTCTCCCTTTTCCCTTTCAAGAATTGTGTACAAAACTGAACCTGCCGCCGTTAGTTCCTTCGAGGAAGCACTCTTCCCCATTTTTAGATATTTTAGAGTTTAAAATTGTAAGTTGTTTATTAAAATAGTTTATTTATGTATAAGAAATAATGTAAAAAAATAGAAATTTATTTATAAGAAATAATGTCAAAGTTATAAATATTAGTTTATTTATAAGAAATAATGTCAAAGTTATAAATATTAGCTTATTTATAAGAAATAATGTTTAAATAATAAATTGTAAATTATTTATTAATATTAGTATAATAATAATAAATAATGCAAACAGTTAGAAACTGTAAGTTATTTAATAAAATATTAGTTTATTTATAAGAAATAATGTTAAAAAAACAAATTGTAAATTATTTATTAATATTAGTTTAATAATAATAAATAATGTAAACAATTTGAAACTGTAAGTTATTTAATAAAATATTAGTTTATTTATAAGAATTAGAAACTGTAAGTTATTTAATAAAATATTAGTTTATTTATAAGAAATAATGTTTAAAAAACAATTTGTAAATTATTTATTAATATTACTTTAATAATAATAAATAATGTAAACAATTAAAAACTGTAAGTTATTTAATAAAATATTAGTTTATTTATAAGAATTAATAACTGTAAGTTATTTAAAAAATATACTTAGATTTTTTAAGTTCTAAATTTGTAAAAAAAAAAATACACCAAGCCACATGGCTGTCCCCTGATCGAAAAACGCGAAATCAAATTGATCACGTCATGATCGATGGCAGACACACCTCCAGCATCCTAGATGTGCGCACAATGCGTGGTCCCAATGTCGACTCCGACCACTATCTTTTAGCAGCCAAGGTACGCACCCGCCTCTGTGCAGCAAGGAATGTGCCAACAGGACAGCAAGGAAAGTTTGAAGTCGAAAGGCTGCACATGACGCAGACAGCCAATGAATACACCACTCGGCTCTCACTCCTGCTCTCTGAGAGCAATCCTTCACCAAACGATGTATCTGAGGAATAGGAACACATCGCTCGTTCACTTCGTATCGCCGCTGAGGAATCTATAGGATACAAGCGAGCTCGCAAAAACACCTGGTACGACAAGGAATGTCGCGATGCCTCGGAAAGAAAGAACGCCGCCTACAGGGCTACATTGTGTGCGGGCGCAACGCGAAGCGTATGGGTTATCGAACGGCGAGGAAGGAAGAGAGGCGCCTTTTTCGAAAGAAGAAAAGGGAGGCTGAAAGGCGCGAGTGTGAAGAGCTTGAGATGCTGGCGGGTAGGAACGATGCTCGAAAATTCTATCAAAAAATCAGGCGGATGACTGAAGGGTTCAAAACCGGGGCAAATTCCTGCCGGAAAGATAACGGCGAACGGTGACTGATGTCCAGAGCATACTTAAATTGTGGAGGGATCACTTCTCCTCCGTGCTAGATAATGGCAACAGTGAAATTGCTGAAGGAGAAGATGTACGACCCGAATCCCCAATAGCAGATGATGGTAGGCATGTTCCACCACCCGATCATGACGAAGTGCGAATAGCAATGTCTCGGCTTAAAAATAACAAGGCCCCGGGCGCTGACGGTTTGCCACCCGAGCTATTCAAACATGGTGGCGAAGAGTTGATAAGGAGCATGCATCAACTCCTATGCAGAATATGGTCGGACGAGCGCATGCCCGACGACTGGAACATAAGTGTGCTCTGCCCAATCCACAAAAAAAAAGGAGACTCCACAGTACGCGCCAATTATCGTGGGATAAGCCTCCTGAATATCGCATATAAGGTCTTAGCAAGTGTTTTGTGCGAAAGACTGAAGCCCACCGTCAACAAGCTGATTGGACCTTATCAGTGTGGCTTCAGACCTGGTAAATCTACCACCGACCAGATCTTCACAATACGCCAAATACTGGAAAAAACCCATGAAAAAGGAACCGACACACACCATCTCTTTGTCGATTTTAAAGCCGCTTTTGATAGCACGAATAGGAATTGCCTCTATGCCGCAATGTCTGAATTTGGTTTCCCTGCAAAACTTATACGGCTATTCCAAATGACGCTGACTAACACCACCAGCTCCGTCAGAATTGGGAAGGACCTCTCCGAACCGTTCGAGACCAAAAGAGGTTTCAGACAAGGTGACTCCCTTTCGTGTGATTTCTTCAATGTGATGCTGGAAAAGATAATACGAGCTGCAGAACTTAACCATACAGGAAGCATTCTATACCACAAGAGTGTACAACTGCTGGCATACGCCGATGATATCGACATCATTGGCACTAACACTCGCGCCGTATGTTCTGCCTTCTCCAAGCTGGATAAAGAGGCTAAGAAAATGGGTTTGGCGGTTAACGAGGACAAGACGAAGTACCTCCTGTCATCACACAAAGAAACAGCACGCTTTGGCAGCCACGTCAATGTTGATAGCTACAAATTCGAAACTGTTAAGGACTTCGTCTATTTGGGAACCAGCATTAACACCAAGAATGATGTGAGCACGGAGATCCAATGAAGAATCACGCTTGCCAATAAATGCTACTTCGGACTAAGGGCCGTTTACTCAACCTCTGATTAACGCTAACCGGAGGACAAAGGTCCGGTTAAGCTATGGATTGCATTATCGACCATATGTTAAATACATGGTTTGATGAAGTCGATAATGATATTTAACCGAACTTTAACCGTGGTTAGCGTTAATCAGAGGTTGAGTAAACGGCCCTAAGTAGGCGACTGAAAAGTAAAGTCCTCTCTCGACAAACAAAAATCACATTCTACAGGACGCTCATCGTTCCAGTCCTCATGTACGGCGCAGAAGCATGGACAATTTCAAAATCAGATGAGATGGCACTTGGAGTATTCGAGAGAAAAGTTCTTCGTAAGATTTATGGACCTTTGCGGGTTGGCGTAGGAGAGTATCGACGGAGATTTAACGATGAGCTGTACGAGCTTTACACAGACATCGACATTGTTCAGCGAATAAAGATCCAGCGGCTGCTTTGGGCAGGTCATGTCGTGAGAATGGACGAAGGCGCTCCGGCCAAGAAAGCATTTCTATCGAAACCCGCTGAACGCAAAAGAAAAGGGAGACCTCCACTGCGTTGGGAAAATCAGGTGGACAGCGATGCTGCCTCCCTAGGTGTTCCCAAATGGCGCCATGCTGCACGAAACAGAAGCAATTGGCGCGCTCGGTTGGACTCGGCCGGAATCGTCTAGACGGTTAAGCGCCAATCAAGAAGAAGAAATTTGTAAAAAATGTATTTATTATAATTAAAGTTATTTAAATAAATGTATTAAAATTAAAATAAGCCTTTCATTTGAAAAAAAAGAAGAGGAAGATATGTGTAACCGATACATCGGTTAGCTAACCAACGTATCGGTTACCCCGTATTGTTGTTGTTGTAAACATATGTTAGCAGTGACGGATATATATCCGACCTAGTAACTAAAATAAAGGAAAAATGTAAACAAACCAGAAAGAGGGCAACAGTCTAACAATACAATGGGTAAGAGTGAGATAGAGTACTCACACGTACACGGTGACCGACGGGGAAATTGGTTACCTTTTTCCCGTCGCTTTAACAAAACAACCTATTTAATGGGATTTGTATGTAACCGATTATTCAACGACGTACGACGCAGAAGCCCGTACCGCAGAAATCAAAATCATTTTTATTTTACGTGTCAGCTGATCGCTCGCATGGTTGCATGGTAGAAGGGTTGCCAGTTGAACATTTTTAGTTATTAAATATTTAAACAGTAATTTTCACAGCATTATACAACTAACTCAACAAGATTGTAAAATGTTATCGAATATACATATATGTGTCCACATGGAAAATAGTATGTGTACTTAAACGAACCATTTATTATTACTTTAATTTAAAAAAAAAAGGAAAGAAAACGTTTATACATTTTTTTTGAATCCCAAACAAAATGTAAATATATATATATATAAATTAATAACAAGATATTAGCTTTGTTCAACAACTTTACTTGCAAGTACTTGCAAAAAGAGCGTCAATGTCAAATTAAGAGTAAAAACGAGAAAAAGTGAAAATTATCAACCAAAGTAATTGAACACAAAATCGTAAACATTCGCAAGAAAACAGCTGATACGCTGTTGTATTTTGAGATATTGAACACTCCTAATAAATGAAGATATTACTGAAAATTAAAGCAAAAATTGTATTTATCCACAATGGTGGCTGTATTTTCTTAATTGGTAACTCTTGGTGGTCTTCTTCTGCAATTTTTCTACATTAAAAAGTTAAAAATGGCCACAATAAATCTGAGTTTCTGTAAAAAAATCAATTAAAGTGATGTCACACTAATACGATCCACACTTCGTCACCACCTATTTATACTAGAAAAGATATGATTTACAGAAACTCAGTACAGATTTCTTAATTAAACACAGATTTTTGTGAGAATCTTGTTGCTTCCCAATATAATTTTTTTATGGATTTTCAATTGTAAATTTAATGTTCTGACTGTGTTTTTTGTTATTTTATGTTTTAGCCCTTGATAACTATCACCAAGGTGTGATGGAAATATATTGGGCAGCAACAAAATTACAAGAAAAATGTGTTTTAATTACCAACTAATACTATGTTCATGCTGGATTTGAAACGCAACATTTTGCATTTTCGAAGATGGCTTTTCGAAAAGTGTTCATGCTGCCGCGTTTTGTAAATGCGCATTTGAGAAGTTCGAAACAAACGGAGCTAATATCCCAGATTACGCAATCAGGTGTTGAGGTTTATTTTTTTGTTTTGTCTAATTAAAAATATAGAACAAGAATTTGCAAAATATGTAATAATATAATAAACTAATTTTGCAAACCAAACGTACCAACCGCTTTGGTATTAATTTTGATCTCTGTTATGTTTACTTTCGTCCATTACATGTAGAGTGACGTCATCATGGAGCTCGTGTGCCCATGCTCATGCAGCTCTACATGCGTATTCTTGTAGGTATTTCGTTCTTGTATTGCCAGAGTTTCCATTCGAATGGCAAATTTTTTCGAAGATTTCAGGGTTGCTTTCTGCGTTAGCATTCAAAACGCAAAAAAATAGTTTCGTTATAGCATGTTCATGGTGAGCCTGCGTTTTGCGTTTCGGAGGCATTTTTGCGTTTAGTTCAAAACGCAACATTAAATGTTACATTTCTCCATACAAATGCCACCACCAAAATGCAACTTAACGCAACTATTTTTTTGCGTTTTGAATGCTAACGCAGAAAGCAACCCTGAAATCTTCGAAAAAATTTGCCATTCGAATGGAAAATAGTGGCAACACTCTGGCAATACAAGAACGAAATACCTACAAGATTACGCATATAGAGTAGCATGAGCATGGGCACACGAGCTCCATGATGACGTCACTCTACATTTAATGAACGAAAGTAAACAAAACAGAGATCAAAATTAATACCAAAGCGGTTGGTACGTTTGGTTTGCAAAATTAGTGTATTATATTATTACATATTTTGCAAATTCTTGTTCTATTTTTTTAATTAAACAAAGCAAAAAAATAAACCTCAACACCTGATTGCGTAATCTGGGATATTAGCTCCGTTTGTTTCGAACTTCACAAATGCGCATTTACAAAACGCGGCAGCATGAACACTTTTCGAAAAGCCATCTTCGAAAATGCAAAATGTTGCATTTCAAATCCAGCATGAACATAGTATTAAGTTGCATTTTGTTGGTGGCATTTGTATGGAGAAATGTAACATTTAATGTTGCGTTTTGGACTAAACGCAAAAATGCCTCCGAAACGCAAAACGCAGGCTCACCATGAACATGCTATAAGCCGTAAAATAGTAACTAAATTAATAAAAAAAAAAGTCGTCAACGACAACTTTAAAAACGATTAAATTAGTAGTTTCTTGTCATTTGGCAAATAATGCACAGTTGTGTATTGAAGAGTAATCCGCATAACACTTTGAAGATTAGTAAAAATCTTGTTTGTTCAAAAATGACTAAGGGCCGTTTACTCAACATCTGATTAATTTAACCGCTGGTTAGTTTGACGTAAATTGTATGGTGAGCTGTCAAATAAATTGCTTAACCGGACAAAAATCTGTGGTTAAGTGCTTAACCGGAGCTTGAGTAAACGGCCCTAAATGGCAACCCTGCCAAAATGTAAACAAACTATATATATGGTCAAGATTTTTGACTGCCACGTTACAATCGTACACTGTTTAACCTCATATCTCGGGAAGCAAATTTTTAAAATGAGATCTTGTAAGCGCATATCGTGAGTCTCCCTAAAGGCATCATATCGAATATTACCATTTCTCTGTAACTTTCGTAACTAAAATGTTAAGCCAAATTTCATCGGACTGGAACGTTACATAATTTTGGAAGTGTATTCCGATGTTACTGTACATTTTGCGAATATAACCAACAGATAATTTTGCTTTTCTTATATGTCCCATATAAGAGGTAAACCCATAGAAAGAGTGGTTCAGTGTACCTAAAAAATACATTTTAAGATGATTTATGAGCAATAAGGTGCGGACTGCCACGTTACAAGAATTTGTCTGCCACGTTACACGTACGAATTTTCGATACAT
Source organism: Urophora cardui (assembly GCA_960531455.1). Taxonomy (NCBI): domain Eukaryota; kingdom Metazoa; phylum Arthropoda; class Insecta; order Diptera; family Tephritidae; genus Urophora; species Urophora cardui. The sequence goes on along the minus strand of OY482672.1, from coordinate 92,915,910 downwards.
TGTATGAAAAAAGCAGTAAATAAAAATTCAATTTATTAGAAAAGAACATTTTTAAGTCTTCATATTAAGTTTTCAAATATCCTTGTTTGGATTTAGGAAAAGTAATGATCTTTTTGCTAATCGTTTGTATTTGGTGAGCACTGGATATATTTCTTATTGACTTAGTTTTTGAGAAAAGCTCAACAACTTTCAACTCATCATTAACACAGTCAATTTGTTTTTCCGTAATTTCCGCAACAGAAATTTTGGATGCACTCATATGAAATGCAAGTACAAAACCACATGCATTATTTACAACAACAGTAATGTGTTTTGAAACAATATTTTTTACGGTGGCACCTATTCCATCCACACATCCTTTTCCGTGTGATGTTGCAAAATAATTCCACACAATTTTAATTGCGAATATTTCTTCAAAGTGAATGATTAAACATGCTATAAATTTGTTTTTAAATTGCGAGGATGGGTAAAATTTTTTAACAGATGATACAAATATGTTCCAATAGTTTCTTTTGTATGCGATAAGTTGTTTGATATGAATAATTTTGCTTTAAAAGTTTCGTTGTGAAAAGGGAAAGTTGTCGCTGATTCTAATGGGCTTTCTGCACCTCGTCTTTGGGCGAACGTACAAGTTAAATACTTGAGACTGCTCACGTTTATTAAAGCTATGTACCAAAAATTGCGGTGCCAACGCAGATATGTGAAAAGTTAAATCCGTCAATAGTCCGTTTCGCTCTCGTCTTTCAGTTCGACTCACACAAACATTTTTTTTCCATTTCATCCACGATACTTGCGTATCGAGACTAACGTCACCCACCAAATCAGTCACCTTCGAAACAGTTATTCCAGCGCATGTATTACACTCCCCATGCCAACAGCTGATTGAAGATGCATCACATAAAAATTGCATTACAAAACCGTTTTCATAATCTGGTACTTTGGAAACAATTTTATAATTACCTTAGTTATTTATTAAGATATAAACTTTCCCAATCAAAGTAAAATAAATACGAAATTATAACATAATTTACCATTTTACCCGGAGTCGATTTTTTGACCATATATTTTCAGTTCCGAATCAAATTTCTTAAAATGGACAATAAATATGTCAACTACCAACATTTGTCACCCCTTGCCATGAGAGGTGCCGGGTGCTTCGCGAAAAAATGTCGCATATTCAACAAAATTTAAATTTAGTTAATAAAATTTAAAATTTTTCCTGTAAAAAGACTGCCACGTTACACATATTTGGTCATTTTTTATTCCATATTGCCGGCCTTTATCCAGGCTTTTTTTTCTACCGGCACCAACACGGGAAGAAGCCTGTTTAAGAAATATATAGTACATTGCATTATATAAATGCATTCCGCTAAAAAAAAGAAAAATATGAATTTTTGACTGGAACGTTACACAAAATTTGCTACTCTAATCTTTTCAGCCAAACATGCAAACCAAAGACATTTCGCTCTTTATCTGGTTGGATTTAAATAATAACAATCATTTCCTAGGCCTAAAAGTGGATATAATACGAAATAAACCAACAGGACAGAATTTAATTGCCATTTACTCTGATGATGAACTTCTTAAAAATTTGAAAATTCTGAGATAAGTTTGCGAAGATGAAGAAATATCATATAAAAACATCTTTAACTTCCTGAAATTTACTTTTATAAGGTATTTTGCGGAATAACGTTTCATATTAAACACCGGTTTATATAATATTTCGACAAAAAAAATTTTTTTCTGGTTACATTTTTCGCGATCTTGACCATATATGTAAATATGTGTGAGTAAAACAGCTGATTTCTCCGTTGCCCCACGGGCTCAAAAAATCCTAAAAATTGCATACGGGCGTTTGCGTCAGCGGGCGGACCACACGTTCTTGACTAACTGGGCTATAAAAGTTTCGTTAGTTTTATTAAGTTGTCAAAATTTTCATATTTCATAATACAGTGGTAACTCATCGTCCACTCGCCGTCGTCACCAACATTAGAAATCGGTCTAAAGGCCGTTGGCAACTTACAATCTGGATTGCCAGTTTGAGTGTTTTTTTGAGTGTGTTAGTGCAATCGGCAGCCGTCGTGCTACACGTACTTGTTGTCGGCTCGCTATCCTCTCGCGGCGACGAAAATCAAAAATTTTTGATATTTGCGTCAATCACCCGACACTCACACATATACCAGATTGTAGGTTGCCAACGGCCTTAAGTTGACGATAACGTAATTTTGTCGGTGGACGACATCGTGCCGCGCCGTCTTTATTACAGGGTTGGGCATGATCTAACTAATTTTGAGTGTACTCAGCCTGCAACTACCACTCAAATTGATTTAACTCAAGTTTCAACTACCACTCAACTTTAGTGTTGCTAGCAAAAGTGCACAGAAGTCAGTCAAACCCCAAAAAAGCTTATGAAAAAACTTACATACATACATATGTATATGTATGCGTATAACTTATACATATGTATGTTAACAGCCTTATTCATAAAAAAATCCTATAACGCATTATAAACGCTTAATAGTAAAAACGCTTTTTAACTTTATAAAGCCGTTATACTGCACATTATTCCTAAACGATTTATAAAGGTTTTATAACTATCATTGATTTATAAGTTTTTTGCTGTCCAAAATCAAAATAAATGTGGCAATGTTGGTTACAAAAAATGTCAACCTGACAAAAAATTACAATTTTAAAATTAACAAATATGTAAATAAATGTACTGAAATTCGAAAAACAAAAACAAATGCGCAAAATACAAGGGTAATGCAGAAGAAAAGGCGCAGTAGACAAGATAACTGGATTTGCTTAGCAAGTGCCACCCCTACCCTCATACAATTTAAACCTCTGCGAAGTACGATTTGCCTCTTCTATATTTGCAAATACTCTACATTGTACAATACTCACAGCACACTTCAAATGCCGCTACGAATACATAAATCCTCCATTCTTTATTTGGAGTACAAATACCATTTGTATTTGTTCTGTTGGATCAAATAGTGTACACCAATTACGCGCCACGCTACAAGTAGAGAAAATAATCTTGCCTACTTGGAGTGTGTTTACGCAAATCCTCGAAGATTCGCGAGCAGTGTACACTATTTGCAAAACCTTTTTCGCTGAAGGCAGTAGTCTGACTTAGCCCGTGGGGATGACCTGCGTCGTCTTGAATCTGTTCGGATTATAGAATATGTACATGCAAACATACCTAGAATCTTAGCAGTTCAAATGAACCCAGCAAAAATCTGGGCCCTATTCCACAAAGAAACTTATCAACTTTGCACTTTGCACTATCGATTTTATTGCAAAGTGAAAAGTGTTTCTGTTCCACAATATTCTTTGCAAATCTAACTATGCGTTGCGCTTAGTTTTGCAAAGTCTTTGCTAACGGAACATATTTTTGCAAAGACTTTTCACTCTCGGCAAAGTCTTTGCGTTCTATTGAAAAGTGAGCGTGCAAGGTGTTCCACAAAGCATTGAAACGTCTTTGCAGTTGTTTTGATTCTTTTCACTTTGCATTGTGTGATTATGAGCCGAAAGATAAAAATAGAGAAAAAATTAGCCGTACTAAAGCTAATTAAAGAAAAAAAGATATTTGCTAGCTTTCAAAACAATAAAGTAAGTATGTTTTTATAAAATTATTGTGAGTATTTAGAACATATTGAAGCTTATATTTCATTTTGAAGGTTAATAAATTAGATAAGCAGACAGCCTGGGAGGAAGTTTTAAATAAAGCCCAGTCACTGCAACTGACGTCGGCCCAAAAAACATGGACTTATGCGAGGGATAGCTCTTTGTTATAAATATTGAAGTATTTTTAAAACTGTTATTTGGTTTGAAAGAAATTTAAAACTTTTTTTGGGTTAAATTTTGAACCTTCCAAAGTTTAAAAGTTTCTTATACTTTTTTGGTTTAAAATTCAAACTTACAAAAGTTTAAATACTTCTAAGTATTTTTTGGAATAAATTTCATACTTTTTTGGGTTAAATCTTACATTTTTCACATTTAAACTTTTAAGGTTTAAATTTTAAACTTTTATTGGTCGTAAGATTTTATTTCAATGAAAAAATTCTAATTTTTGATTTGAAATTCGAACTTGCTTTTTCGAGAAATGAACAATATAAAAGGCTCACTTATAGTTATTAGACAATTTGAATGAACGACTGTGTACCGTTGTTTGAATGGAGAAAAAAAGAAACACAAAATAATTATGGAAATAGATAAAATCAAGAACGAAGAAAAGGAGAAAAGGAGGATAGGAAAAAGATGAAATATGGAAAAGGATGAAGGAGATGTTGGGGGCAGAACAATATGGAAGAAAAGGAGAAAAATAAGGTAGGAAATTAGATACAATAGGGAAAAGCATGAAGAGGATTTGGGAGCAGACATTTTTTTTTTTTTTAATTTAAACCAAAACAAGTAAGGAAGCCTAAGTTCGAGTGGAATCGAACATTAGATACTCAGCTGTATGCTTTCATTGTTTGTTTGCGTTTGATGGAAACACGATGTTCTTTATATAAAGCGAGTGCTGCATAGAGTGGGCGTAGCCACGCCCGTTTTCAAAATTTTTATCAGTCATCCAACTAAGCATATGAATATTATTCTTTGTGCAAAATTTCATTCCTTTATGACTTCTAGTTACAAAGATGTCACGTTATACATTCCCAAAGAGTTTTCCAGAAATATCTTGGTTAAAAAGTAGGCGTGGTCATAAACCGATTTCAATAAATTTTTGCGCGTCTATTAACACAAGTCATAAAAGTGTATAAACCAAGTTTCGTCATAATATCTCAATTATTTGTCGAGTTATAGGCTCCGAAATCTCGTAGATTCCTTTGTCTAAAAAGAGGCGGTGCCACGCCCATTTTCCAAAATTTTTCTATTGTAGAACTTACGCCACAAAATTTCAATGAATTATCTTTATATTTGAAAAAGATATCGCTTAAAATGTTTTTATTAGGCCACTTTATAGTTCCCATATATAAAAGTGGGCGTGTAAAGTAATAAAAGTATACACACCATGTTTGGTCATTATATATCAATTATTTGTCTAGTTATAGGCTAAGAAATCTTGTATATTCCTACTTCTAAAAGGAGGCGGTGCCACGCCCATTTTCCAAAATTTTTGTGTTTTTTGTTTTATGTCCATAGTTGGACTCTTACCATAAAATTTCAATGATATATCTTTATATTTCACAGAGATATCGCTTAAAATGTTATTATTAAGTCACTTTATAATAGACATATATAAAAGTGGGTGTGGCCTCAACCGATTTTGGCAATTTTAAGTCCCATCATATGCCTAAGTAAGTAAATCAAGCATACCAAATTTCATCGATATGTCTTCAACGGTTTTTGAGTTATGACTCATAAAACTTTCAATGTTTGCCTCTTAAAAATCTTTTAAACTTTTCAAAGTTTAAATTTTAAGAATTTATCGGTCGTGTCCTATATATCGACTACAAAAGTTTAAAATTTATACTAAAATTTATTTCAGTGTTGTTTGGGCTATGGAAGATTCGGACATTCGTAAGTAAAACAATTTATTGCCTATACATGCAAATAATTTTATTGATATCACTTGCTATTTTGTTTATTATCATTATAATATAGTATTTTCGTAAATAAACATTAAGGGCCGTTTACTCAACCTCTGATTAATGCTAACCGGAGGATAAAGGCCCGGTTAACTTATGGGCTGCATTATCGACCACGTGGTAAATGTGTGGTGCGATGGAGTCGATAATGATGTTTAACCGGACTTTAACCGTGATTAACGCTAACCGGAGGACAAAGGTCCGGTTAAGCTATGGACTGCATTATCGACCATATGTTAAATATATGGTTTGATGAAGTCGATAATGCTGTTTAACCGAACTTTAACCGTGGTTAGCGTTAATCAGAGGTTGAGTAAACGGCCCTAAGTGAACTTCATATATTTGCTTTTTTTCATATTCACCAACTTTATTTAAAATGAAATCAACTTGTGTTTGGTTTAAACGGAAGCACTCTTTAAAATTAAAGCTTTAGAGTCCCGAAAAATTAATTCGGTCTCTGTAATTTCTTCCTATAACCGCGTCTTCACTATCGCCGAACAAAAACTCACGTCTTAACATTTTGAAAAACTGCACTAGTAATAACAATGTGAATTTGCAAAGCGATCGTTTACCTTGCAAATTTTTGACAAACTTATCAAAGTTTACTTTGCAAACATAGAATTTACAGTTTTTGAGGAACGAAAGAGCGCATTTATTTGCAAAGTCTTTGCAAATTACACTTTTCAATATTAGCTTTGCACTTTGCACAAGAGAACGTACGTGGAACAGAAATCGAAAAGAGAGTACAAAAACTGCAAAGACTTTTCAAATTACACTTTTCAAATTCAACTTATAACTTATCAAAATTTACAGTTCTGAGGCAAAGTTTTGCAAATTGACGAAAAATTTGCAAAGTGCAAAGTGAAAAGTTGATAAGTTGTTTTGTGGAATAGGGCCCTGGTCATCGTTATTACCTGTTAGGCATGACAGAAGGCCTTGCCATGGACCATCTGACGAGTTCATCACTTCTTTCACGCATTCCCAGTAATGCAGAGTGGAATGAGCTTCCATTACCCATTCCACGTAATGCAAAGTAGAATGGAGCGCGAAAAATGAACTGGAATAAATACCGTTATTTTCAGTGGAAATTTCCATCATGCCTTACATTTTTCGCCTTCTTTCTCTGCTTCCCTATAAGGTATTCTTTATTTGATTCGCTAGGATCCTTGCGGTATTGCGTGATTTATTCGTTCGACGGTAATGCAGTGGGCAAGTCCTTCCCTCCAATGACAGGCCCATGCTAATGTCAGGCATTATGTCAACGAATGTGGAAGCGATTGCCAGGGGTTTTCTGGATTACCCTTTTAATTCCACGATCATCGAGTTTTTTGATGGGAATTTTAATGACACACATACATATGTATCTCACTTCTTTTCGACCCCAACATCGCAAAGGCACTAGCACCTGCCATATTGCTGAAGTCCCTAAATCTTGTTTATCCATTGAGATATTAGCTTTTACCAAATTAACTATTCTTTTACGCTGTCCTTGATAAAACAACGCCTCATTCTAAATTCATCGTCGGGCAACAAGAATGCGCCAGTCCTTACACGATACCTTTTTTCCTTACGAAAGGTGCCCCGAGTCATGTTTATTAATATAATACAATGGCGCTATTATGTATAACTCTGACGAGTTTTATGGCCGAGCTTCTCTCCCAATTCGAGGTGTGCTCCTTTTGTTTTTCCTACTAATTGGGTGGACCTACAGTTTTATGCCGGCTCCGAACGGCGAATGCATTTTTTGTGAGAAGCTTTTTCAGGGCAGAAATACACTCGGAGGGTATCCCGCCCCCTGCCGAGAGGTGACCGCTATTTCTAAAAACCCAATAATTGGATTAATTACAAAAATTTTTTTGGTTTTTGTCCGGACCTGGGTTAGAACCCGAGACCTCTGGTATGGCAGGCGAGCATTCTACCCACTGCACCACAGTAACCATCTCTACTGAATATTCAGTAGGAAATATGTGCTGCTTTCCAGCTGACCAATACTGGGCGTTTCGGTTTTTTTTTAATTTGAAATTTTTCTTTATTTTTTGAAGTAATTGTTTTATAAAGAGCTTATACAAGGGTAAAGCTTGTTATAAATTCGTTTCCATTTTATCTGATTTTTAAGAGCATTTTAAATTTATAAGTTGTTTATGAATAATGTTTTTGCTTATTTGATTGACGTTACTAGAGCGTATAGTTTATTTTTGTCTATACTAAAGGCCCACATAACCAAATCTAGCTACGTTATTTCCCCAAAACATTCGCAAGTCATTCTCAAGCCCTGGATAAATCGAAATTTATTAAAAAAAATCAAGCTGAAAAATAAATTACTCATAAAGTGTCGTAAGCACCCAACGAACATTCGGAAGCATGCGAATCGCGTCACCAGCAGATTACGCAAAGAAACTTCTTTATGTCATGATAATTTTTATAAGAATAGGTTTATTGCTTCGAATGGTGACCTTAAAAAAGAATGGAATGTAGTAAATGACATTCTTAATCGTAAGTCGGAAAGACAAGATAATACTATTACCTTGGAAAACAATGGGGTGCTTGTTTCGAACCCCTCACATGTTGCTAATCAGTTTAATGAATTTTTCTCTACGATTGGTAATACTCCTGTTCCACAATGCTCATGTAACAACCGCCCAGTTTATTCTGAAAACAGTTCTTTTGGAGGTAGCTTTTTCTTTGAACCCATCTCTGGATCAGAGATCTTAAGCTTAATAAATTCTTTGAGTAATTCTGATTCATCTGGTAATGATGATATCTCAAACCGTACGCTGAAAAGCATAGCTCTCTATGTGGTTGATATTTTAAAGCATTTGTTTAAAAGCATTATTGTTGAAGGAATATTTCCAGAGGATTTAAAATGCGCTATTGTTATACCACTTTATAAGAAAGGGAATAGAAAAGACAAAAACAACTATAGACCTATATCTCTGCTGCCATCAATCTCCAAAGTTTTTGAAAAAGCTGTGAAGTGTAGGATGTTGGCATATTTGGAAAAGTTCCAGTATTTCAGTTCAGTGCAATTCGGGTTTCGGTCAGGAGCTTCTACTGAGGGCGCCTTTCTTGAAGTATGCTTTTTTCTATATAAAGCAATGGATGACAAGAAAAATTGTGCTGGCCTTTTTGTTGACATTACAAAAGCGTTTGACATGGTTGATCATAACATACTCTTATGCAAACTGCACTCAGCAGGTTTCAGGGGGAACGTTCTAGATTGGTTTAAATCCTATCTAACTTTACGAAGACAGAGGGTGAAAATAGGTAATAATCTAAGTACAACCAGACTAATGGACTTGGGAGTACCTCAAGGCTCGGTTCTTGGGCCAATTTTATTTTTGATTTATATAAACTCGCTTTTTTCAATACCTTTTAAAGGAAGAGTCACAGCATTTGCCGATGACTTGGCAATTGCTTATTGCTCTGATAACTCTTTTAATCTTTATACAAATATAAGTCACGATGTGCACCTATTGAGGGTGTGGTTCGCTAACCACAAACTCATTGTAAGTAGCAAGACAAAATTAATGTATTTCAGTCTTAGCAGCAGAGAAATGCCAATTGGTGATATTATTTTTCACTCTGCAGTTTGTATGCGGCACAATCTATCTACTCATGATTGTGCTATGAACGGGTCTCGCGCAGATTATGCACCAGAATTGAACTGTGACACAAAATGTTTCAAGATTGAAGTAGTATCCAATTTTAAGTACTTGGGAGTTATAATTGATCAAAACTTTAGTTGGTGTTCTCATATCTCGACAATGAAACAATATCTACTATCAACTGTACGCTCCTTTTATCGTCTTCATAAGTTATGTTCGAGCAGTGTATTGGAAATGGTGTACTATGGACTGATACAGTCCAAATTACAATATGGTATTAGTTGCTGGGGTAGTGCATATACTAGCGAAATTCGTCCGCTCTTGATACTGCAGAAGTGCCTCATAAGAAGAATATGTAAAGCAGCCCGTCTAGCGCATTCTATGCACCTTTTCCGTAGGCTAAATATTCTTCCTGTGAGGCAGTTATACTACTATAAAGTTTTGAAAGTTTTTTTTATGAGATGTGGTTACTTACGTAGTCCCATATGCAACTCGTACAGGTTGAGAAGCAGCTCGCATTCAAATGTTGCTGTTCCTGCCTCTCGCACCACCATGTTTCGTAATTTCTATACCATAGTATCGTGTATGGTTTTTAATAAACTCCCTAATGCTATTAAAGTTATTAGAAGTCTAGCCGTTTTCCTTAAGGCAGTGAAATTGTGGCTTCTCGGGTTTGAACATGATGACATGGAAGTTCTGTTGCGGCCTTTAACATGATCGCTTTTCTACTTCAATAGTGCTAAAAATTGTATTGCTACCCTTCTGTAATTTCTACCTGTTAAATTTAGTTGCACACTGATTTTTTTTTTTTATAATATAATATTTTATAATATACTTCTTTGCTTACAACTATTTGTACCCCACAATATTCAACAATTAATTGTATATATTAAGAATATGGCGTTATCTCTGTCCATTTATTGGGACACTCAACGCCATTAACTATTACCTTAGTCAATTAACTATTTTTTACTATTATATTTGTGAAATTGATGTAATTGATGTAAAAAATTTAATTATTTAAGATAATAATGAATAAAACTTAAACTAAACTAACTAAACTAAACTCTTTATAAACCTTTGATATGTTTTTATGAATAAGGCTGTAAATATACAAAATTCAAGCCAAGGACATGTGCATTACAATAGTAGTTGTAGATGATGTATTGTGGAACGATTTTCCGTCATCCCTTGTCAAGTTTGGTTTGGAGACAAACCGGTTTCGGCTAATATGCGCCATCTTCAGTGTCTTCAGCAGAACGAAAGAAGACAGTGAAGATGGCGCATATTAGCCGAAACCGGTTTGTCTCCAAACCAAACTTGACAAGGGATGACGGAAAATCGTTCCACAATACATCATATTCCTACCCTGTCGGAAAAACAAGCAACCAAAAAGTTAGTAGTTGTAGATATTCAAGTTCATCTACTAGTTCGTTCTAGTTAAATTTCTAGTTCACTTCAAGTTCAATATTTTTGAATCAGTCCAAACGCAAACCCTCCAATATCTCGACACACCTAAAAAAAATAGTAGTAAATTGAGTGGTATGTAAAATCATGATTTAACCACTCAAATGAGTGGTAGTTGAAAAATGCCCAGCCTTGCTTTAGGCTGGTATCGACCTTTCAAGAAACAGCTCAAGAAATTTTTAGCTTTATTTCTTGAGTAAAAAATAGTAGTAGGCAAGAAATTTTGACGTTTCGTAATCCACCGTGAATACCAAGTGAAATAAAGAAGAAAGCTTAGTATCGACCTCTCAAGAAACGCAAAAGTTGCATATAAAATGACGTACAAGAAATGCTCAAGAAATTTTTCTTGTGAAACTTCCTTGAGCGAGTGTCGACCTCTCAAGAAATTTAGTACACTTTTTAATACTATTTTTCAACGTTATGTGAACACAGCAACACAGGTTTTGTCAAGAAATATATCATCGAGCATTTATTTCTTAAAGAAATTTTGACGTTTGTTGCGTGTTGAAAAAAAATCGTGAAAATCGTTAGTGAAAATGGCAAAAGAGAAACGAAAAATAGAATGCACAATTTTTCTAATGATGCAAGGGCATAGTTGGCATCGATTTCTCATATTTTATTCCATTCCGGCCATCAATATAGCACAGTTTACCAGTAATATAAGGTCATCCTCATCGCTTTCGATGATTTTCTAAAATAACAACAAAATCAAACTATTGAAAACATATATTTAAAGCTTTTATTTAATATTTTTTAAGAACTTACTAATTGCTTATGTTTACAAAGAGGTTTATTTTGTTTACGTTTTTGATGCTCTTCTTCATTTCACTTGGTATTCACGGTGGATTACTAAACGTCAAAATTTCCTAACTACTACTATTTTTTACTCAAGAAATAAAGCTAAAAATTCCATGAGCTGTTTCTTGAGAGGTCGATACCAGCCTTATAGCATGTTCATGGTGAGCCTGCGTTTTGCGTTTCGGAGGCATTTTTGCGTTTAGTCCAAAACGCAACATTAAATGTTACATTTCTCCATACAAATGCCACCACCAAAATGCAACTTAACGCAACTATTTTTTTGCGTTTTGAATGCTAACGCAGAAAGCAACCCTGAAATCTTCGAAAAAATTTGCCATTCGAATGGAAAATAGTGGCAACACTCTGGCAATACAAGAACGAAATACCTACAAGATTACGCATATAGAGCAGCATGAGCATGGGCACACGAGCTCCATGATGACGTCACTCTACATGTAATGAACGAAAGTAAACAAAACAGAGATCAAAATTAATAACAAAGCGGTTGGTACGTTTGGTTTGCAAAATTAGTGTATTATATTATTACATATTTTGCAAATTCTTGTTCTATTTTTTTAATTAGACAAAACAAAATAATAAACCTCAACACCTGATTGCGTAATCTGGGATATTAGCTCCGTTTGTTTCGAACTTCTCAAATGCGCATTTACAAAACGCGGCAGCATGAACACTTTTCGAAAAGCCATCTTCGAAAATGCAAAATGTTGCGTTTCAAATCCAGCATGAACATAGTATAATACTATAGTATTATACTATAGTATTATAGTATTACAGCCTTATTCATAAAAAAATCCTATAACACATTATAAATGCTCAATAGTAAAAACTCTTTTTAACTTTATAAAGCCGTTATAATGCACATTATTCATAAACGTTTTATAAAGGTTTTATTACTATCAATGATTTATAAGGTTTTTGCTGTCCAGATTCAAAAGAAATGTGGCAATGTTGGTTACAAAAAATGTCAATCTGACTTTTGTCAAACAAAAAAATACAAATTTAAAATAAACAAATAAATATATTCAAACTTTAAATAAAAAAAATGAATGCGGAAATTGAAAAGAAAAAGCGCAAAAGAGGAGACAACTGGACTGCGGAGGATAAGGTAAGTACATATGATTTAATCGTGAAAATAATTTGTATATATGTATGTATGTTTTTATTTTTAAATATGTATTTAACACTACATTTTTGCAGATTTTACTTCAGGATTTAGTCCGTGAGCGGGTTAGTATCCTAGAAAACAAAAATACGGATACAAATACTAACAGGATGAAGCAAAAGGCCTGGGTTGATTTATTAGACAGGTATGTGTCCTTTTAAAATGCCTGTTTTTTTTCTTACTTACTATTTTTGTTAATAAACATAATTCAGCTTCAACGAAATAAGTGCCACGAAGAGAAATGTTGTCCAAATAAAGACACAGTGGTCAATAACCAAAATGACTGCTAAAAAAACCAAATCAGATGAGAGGCGGGAAATTTTGAAAACAGGTGGTGGAGCACAGTGTGCTACGGAGCCAGTGTCCAGCGAGGACATATCCTCATGGCTCCCAAATGAGTTTATAATTGATTTCAACTCATACGATTCCGACAAAAACCAGCAGGTAAGTTTATCCATAACCGAAAGGGAATAATAATAGGATTGGGAGCAGAAATAATGATGATAGTGAGCGGAAAGATGGGATAATCAAATTAAATATTCGGTATTTGCCGAGTCTGCTATTATCTATTTAATTTATATACATGCATAAATTAATTTCTAAATCCGAACTGAACTTTTATCCATTCAGATTGAAGTTCCGGCTGAATCGTTGCCGACGGAGAGAGACAAAGAGGAGTGTGAAAATAACCAAAGTACGAAGGACAAAGAGGCATTACCTGAAATAGTGGCCGGAGATAAAAATGCTAATGGAAGTAAACCATCGAACAGGGAAACTAGAAAGCGTAAACATGTAAATATCAACGGTTTCTCTCTTTATTATATCTAGGAAAGAAAATCAGTCCAGGAACTATTCTTGTGTTATAGCTTGAAAGAGTTTCGGTTTCGGTTTTGTTAATTTTCAAATTAAAATAGTTACCTCGGAGAAGTTTAGCCCATTTTCAGTCTACTTTCTTACACCCATAACAAAAAGTTCAAGATTTGTAGTTTTTTCGCTTAAAAATCGCGAAATAGGAATTGTTAGATGCATGGTTTTTTACGAGTAGGCAAAATTGCTCAAAATAGTCTATAGAACATTTTTCATTTATGCGTGTTTAACGAGATATCGCTTCCCTACAAATGGAGCCGCTGAAATACATATGTACATACAGACATACTTATAAAAACAATTAATATAAAATAATAAATACTACCATTTTCCAGAGGGCTCCGGATTCAGATGCTGCAAAGGCCATTATGGAGTGCAACTTAAAATGCACAAAAGAGCTACATGATATGAAAATGAAAACTGAGGAAATGAAACAGAAAAATTTGGCCATGGAATACGCCATCCTCCAGGAGCAAATGAAATTTTATGCAAACAATTAAATTAAAATCGCAAAAAATATTTATTTTTAATAAAATTGAATTTAATATTTATTTTTAATTCAATTTGATGCATTTCATAGCAGCGGGTCAGTGGGTAGATGAGATATAATGACTTTTGGCTGTCTCGAGAGCAAATCTGACATATGGGCGTTCAGGTATCAGCGATTGTGAGTACTGAAGAAAACTCAACCACGAGCACTATAAGCTTTCCGCAGACGTTACCAGAATATCGGTTTTGTGCTGGATAGTTTATATTGGAAATGCTTGCAACTCTTTTGTAGATGCACTGCTTATACGGACATATACGGCATATTCTTTGTTTTATTTTAATTTATTTTTTTATTTTACTTTATTTTGTTTTCTTCTAGTTTCTTCTATTTTATTATATTTTATTTTATTTTATTTTATATTATCATTTTTTTTTAATTTAATTTTATTTTTTTATTTTGTTTTTAAAAGTTATTATCGATAAATGCTCTTAATATAATATTTGCTCTTCTCCTATTTGCTGGAATCTCGCCAGATACTACATCAACAAAATCTTCATCCGTTGACGCATCGCTAGAAGCTGTTAAAAAAAAATATATATATATATGTACAAGATAAAGCTTTGCTGGTTTGTAATAACCTACATACCTATATCATTAGAATATTCTACCACGGGTTCGTTTTCTTCAATTGCGAAATTATGTAAGACTGCTAGAGCTACGATAAGCGTTTTGGCATTTTCTAGAGAAACTGTCATGCCATCAAGTAAGCATCGAAACCTTTGCTTCCATACGCCAAAACACCTCTCAATCGGATTTCTTGTTGCGATGTGTGCCGCATTGTACCGCTCGTCCTTTTCATTTCGTGGCCTTAGTAGTGGTGTGAATAAGTACGGGGTAAGTTTATACCCGGAGTCACCAACCAAGCGCCCTTTAAACTTTCCCTCTTCGAAATGGTTCTTGAGGGTCGATTCATCAAAAATACGACAGTCATGGGTACTGCCTCTCCACCTTACAACAATGTTGCGTATTTTTAAATGTGCATCGCATACCGCCTACAAATATTTTGTTTATAGTAATAATAATAATAATAATAATAATAATAATAATAATACAATCGATCTGATATAACTGTGATTACTCACTTGCACATTTAATGAGTAGTACCCCTTACGGTTTATGTAATATTGAGATAAATCTCCTCCCACTTTTTTTATTTTTACATGTGTGCAATCAATTGCCCCGATGACACAAGGAAAATTCTTAATGGACTTGAAATTTCTCATTACTATTTCTTCTTCAGCTAAGGAGTCTGGCATTTTTATTCTGGTTTCTGCATGCTTAGCAAGTGCCGCCGCCACCCTCATACAAATACGGCATACAGTAGTCTGACTTAGCCCGTGGAGATCACCTGCGTCATCTTGAACCTGTTGGGATTGTAGAATACATGCAAACATAACTAGATAGCAGTTCAAAGATTTTAATGATATATGTATCTCACTTCTCGTCGACCCCAGCATCGCAAAGCCACTAGCACCTGCAATATTGCTGAAGTCCCTAAACCTCGTTTATCCATTGTGATATCAGCTTCTACCAAATTAACAATTTTTTTTACACCATCCTTGGTAAAGCGATACCTCATTCTAAATTCATCGTCAGACAACAAGAATGGGTCAGTTCTTTGACGATACCTCTTTTCCTTGCGGAAGGTGCCCACAGTCATGTTTCTTACAACATCTAAAAAAAATCATACTCACATATCCATATACATATGTATGTATCATATGTAATCAATACAAAATGCATTCACATACCGATTTCATTGATTATACGTATTGCATCCATTGCTTCCATTTTTCCGTGTAAATTGTATCACTGACGTTACTTTTTTTTGTTTTTTTTTTCTTTGTTTGTTTGAAGCAATTGTTTTATAAAGAGCTTATACAAGGGTGAAGCTTGTTATAAATTGTTTTCCATTTTATCTGGTTTTTAAGAGCATTTTAATTTTATAAAGTGTTTATGAATAACGTTTTTGCTTATTTGATTGATAAACTCTTCATAAACCTTTGATATTTTTTTATGAATAAGGCTGTTATACTATAGTATTATACTATGTTCATGCTGGATTTGAAACGCAACATTTTGCATACTATAGTATTATACTATGTTCATGCTGGATTTGAAACGCAACATTTTGCATTTTCGAAGATGGCTTTTCGAAAAGTGTTCATGCTGCCGCGTTTTGTAAATGCGCATTTGAGAAGTTCGAAACAAACGGAGCTAATATCCCAGATTACGCAATCAGGTGTTGAGGTTTATTTTTTTGTTTTGTCTAATTAAAAATATAGAACAAGAATTTGCAAAATATGTAATAATATAATACACTAATTTTGCAAACCAAACGTACCAACCGCTTTGGTATTAATTTTGATCTCTGTTTTGTTTACTTTCGTTCATTACATGTAGAGTGATGTCATCATGGAGCTCGTTTGCCCATGTAATCTTGTAGGTCTTTCGTTCTTGTATTGCCAGAGTGTTGCCACTATTTTAAATTCGAATGGCAAATTTTTTCGAAGATTTCAGGGTTGCTTTCTGCGTTAGCATTCAAAACGCAAAAAAATAGTTGCGTTAAGTTGCATTTTGGTGGTGGCATTTGTATGGAGAAATGTAACATTTAATGTTGCGTTTTGGACTAAACGCAAAAATGCCTCCGAAACGCAAAACGCAGGCTCACCATGAACATGCTATTATACTATGTTCTTGCTGGATTTGAAACGCAACATTTTGCTTTTTCGAAGATGGCTTTTCGAAAAGTGTTCATGCTGCCGCGTTTTGTAAATGCGCATTTGAGAAGTTCGAAACAAACGGAGCTAATATCCCAGATTACGCAATCAGGTGTTGAGGTTTATTTTTTTGTTTTGTCTAATTAAAAAAATAGAACAAGAATTTGCAAAATATGTAATAATATAATACACTAATTATGCAAACCAAACGTACCAACCGCTCTGGTATTAATTTTGATCTCTGTTTTGTTTCTTCTTCTTCTTGATTGGCGCTTAACCGTCTAGACGATTCTGGCCGAGTCCAACAGAGCGCGCCAATTGCTTCTGTTTCGTGCAGCATGGCGCCACTTGGGAACACCTAGGGAGGCAGCATCGCTGTCCACCTGATTTTCCCAACGCAGTGGAGGTCTCCCTTTTCTTTTGCGTTCAGCGGGTTTCGATAGAAATGCTTTCTTAGCCGGAGCGCCTTCGTCCATTCTCACGACATGACCTGCCCAACGCAGCCGCTGGATCTTTATTCGCTGAACAATGTCGATGTCTGTGTAAAGCTCGTACAGCTCATCGTTAAATCTCCGTCGATACTCGCCCACGCCAACGCGCAAAGGTCCATAAATCTTACGAAGAACTTTTCTCTCGAATACTCCAAGTGCCATCTCATCTGATTTTGAAATTGTCCATGCTTCTGCGCCGTACATGAGGACTGGAACGATGAGCGTCCTGTAGAGTGTGATTTTTGTTTGTCGAGAGAGGACTTTACTTTTCAGTTGCCTACTTAGTCCGAAGTAGCATTTATTGGCAAGCGTGATTCTTCGTTGGATCTCCGTGCTGACATCATTCTTGGTGTTAATGCTGGTTCCCAGATAGACGACGTCCTTAACAGTTTCGAATTTGTAGCTATCAACATTGACGTGGCTGCCAAGGCGTGCTGTTTCTTTGTGTGATGACAGGAGGTACTTCGTCTTGTCCTCGTTGACCGCCAAACCCATTTTCTTAGCCTCTTTATCCAGCTTGGAGAAGGCAGAACATACGGCGCGCGTGTTAGTGCCAATGATGTCGATGTCATCGGCGTACGCCAGCAGTTGCACACTCTTGTGATATAAGATGCTTCCTGTATGGTTAAGTTCTGCAGCTCGTATTATCTTTTCCAGCATCAAATTGAAGAAGTCGCACGAAAGAGAGTCACCTTGTCTGAAACCTCGTTTGGTCTCGAACGGCTCGGAGAGGTCCTTCCCAATTCTGACGGAGCTGGTGGTGTTAGTCAATGTCATTTGGCATAGCCGTATAAGTTTAGCAGGGAAACCAAATTCAGACATTGCGGCATACAGGCAATTCCTATTCGTGCTATCAAAAGCGGCTTTAAAATCGACAAAGAGATGGTGTGTGTCGGATCCTTTTTCATGGGTTTTTTCCAATATTTGTCGTATTGTGAAGATCTGGTCGATGGTAGATTTACCAGGTCTGAAGCCACACTGATAAGGTCCAATCAGATTGTTGACGATAGGCTTCAGTCTTTCGCACAATACACTTGCTAAGACCTTATATGCGATATTCAGGAGGCTTATCCCACGATAATTGGCGCGTACTGTGGAGTCTCCTTTTTTGTGGATTGGGCAGAGCACACTTAAGTTCCAATCGTCGGGCATGCGCTCGTCCGACCATATTCTGCATAGGAGTTGATGCATGCTCCTTATCAACTCTTCGCCACCATGTTTGAATAGCTCGGCTGGCAAGCCGTCAGCGCCCGGGGCCTTGTTATTCTTAAGCCTAGATACTGCTATTCGCACTTCGTCATGATCAGGTGGTGGAACATGCCTACCATCATCTGCTATTGGGGATTCGGGTCGTACATCTTCTCCTTCCGCACTTTCACTGTTGCCATTATCTAGCAAGGAGGAGAAGTGATCCCTCCACAACTTAAGTATGCTCTGGACATCAGTTACCAGATCACCGTTATCATTCCGGCAGGAATTTGCCCCGGTCTTGAAACCTTCAGTCATCCGCCTGATTTTTTGGTAGAATTTTCGAGCATCGTTCCTACCCGCCAGCATCTCAAGCTCTTCACACTCGCGCCTTTCAGCCTCCCTTTTCTTCTTTCGAAAAAGGCGCCTCTCTTCCTTCTTCGCCGTTCGATAACGCTCCCATACGCTTCGCGTTGCGCCCGCACACAATGTAGCCCTGTAGGCGGCGTTCTTTCTTTCCGAGGCATCGCGACATTCCTTGTCGTACCAGGTGTTCTTGTGGGCTCGCTTGTATCCTATAGATTCCTCAGCGGCGATACGAAGTGAACGAGCGATGTGTTCCCATTCCTCAGATACATCGTTTGGTGAAGGGTTGCTCTCAGAGAGCAGGAGTGAGAGCCGAGTGGTGTATTGATTGGCTGTCTGCGTCATGTGCAGCCTTTCGACTTCAAACTTTCCTTGCTGTCCTGCTGGCACATTCTTTGCTGCACAGAGGCGGGTGCGTACCTTGGCTGCTACAAGATAGTGGTCGGAGTCGACATTGGGACCACGGATTGTGCGCACATCTAGGATGCTGGAGCTGTGTCTGCCGTCGATCATGACGTGATCAATTTGATTTCGCGTTTTTCGATCAGGAGACAGCCATGTGGCTTGGTGTATTTTTTTGTGCTGGAATCTGGTACTGCTAATGACCATGTTTCGTGACCCGGCGAAGTCGATCAGCCTCGTCCCATTGGGACTGGTTACGTCGTGGAGACTGAATTTTCCGACTGTGCTGCCAAAGATACCTTCCTTACCCACCCTGGCATTAAAATCGCCAAGCACAATCTTAATGTCGTGACGGGGGCAGCGGTCGTAGGCATGCTCTAACTGCTCATAGAAAGTGTCTTTGATCGCATCGTCCTTCTCTTCCGTCGGGGCGTGGGCGCAGATAAGAGATATGTTGAAAAATCTCGCTTTGATGCGGATGGTGGCTAGACGCTCGTTCACTGGCGTGAACGACAGTACTCGGCGGCTGAGTCTCTTTCCCACCACAAAACCAACACCAAATATACGCTCCTCTGCATGGCCACTGTAATATATATCGCAAGGCCCACATTTCTTCTTGCCTTGCCCCTTCCACCGCATCTCTTGTATGGCGGTGATGTCAGCTTTCACTCTTTCGAGGACATCAACCAGCTGGGCAGAGGCACCTTCCCAATTAAGGGTCCGGACGTTCCAGGTGCTTACCCTCAAATCATAGTCCTTTAAACGTTTGCCGTGGTTGTCATCAGAAAGGGGTGGTCTCATCCGAGGCTTTGTTGTTGTTTTCATTGGATAGGATTTTTACGTGGTGGGTCCCAAGCCCGACGCACAACCCGCCCTGCGGGAGTTGTATATTGTTACACGTTTATATAGCGAGCCGCTTGCTCCAAGACAGACGCCCGCTCGCAGCCGCACCTTCTGGTGAACAGACGCTGCAGTTATTCCCCTCAACAAACCCTTAAACCGAATATGTCGGAGTGGCCTTGTCGAGTTGTCGCCTTCTCACTTTAGTTCACCACCAAACGGGTGTTCGGTGGCTATCCAGAGGACACTGCGCGGAAGTCGTGAGCTGCTTGCTCCGCATGCAAAAGAATCGCTCTGGCCACCCCCAGGTGGATGGCAGTCAGAAGCTTTCCCCACTTACGTGGACTTTTACACACGAAGCCATCCTCCCTCTGTTTTGTTTACTTTCGTCCATTACATGTAGAGTGACGTCATCATGGAGCTCGTGTGCCTATGCTCATGCTGCTCTATATGCGTAATCTTGTAGGTATTTCGTTCTTGTATTGCCAGAGTGTTGCCACTATTTTTCATTCGAATGGAAAATTTTTTCGAAGATTTCAGGGTTGCTTTCTGCTTTAGCATTCAAAACGCAAAAAAATAGTTGCGTTATACTATGTTCATGCTGGATTTGAAACGCAACATTTTGCATTTTCGAAGATGGCTTTTCGAAAAGTGTTCATGCTGCCGCGTTTTGTAAATGCGCATTTGAGAAGTTCGAAACAAACGGAGCTAATATCCCAGATTACGCAATTCGTCGCCTGAGAAAACGAATGTCGTATGTAGCAAAACATAGTTTCGAGAAAATCGACTTTGAAGTTTAAATTGGAAATTCTCAAAAACTGTACAACAGATTTTTCTGTTATTTGGACGAACTGTAGAGAGTATTATATATTTTGACTTGCAATTTGCAAAAGTTGGATATCTGTAAAATTATGGGAGATAAACGACTTTTCATTCAGTATGCTTTTGTCGTATCCCTGCAAAAAAGTGTGCGACGAGTCTCTAAAAAGATTTGTCCGGGAGCGCTCTCTTTCGGGTACAATTAGTCTACAATTGTTCGCAATTGTACCCGAACGGGTACATATGTATACTAATTGTAGACGAATTGTACCCGAAAGGGTATCAAACGGGTACAATTAGTCGCACAAATGGATGTGTCGCATTTGCTAACCGTTCGGGTACAAAACGGGTACAATTGTGCGCTTATGCTACCCTTCGGGTACAAACTGGGTACAATTAGTCTCTTCATAGGACATGCTCAAACAAAAGAGAACACTTCAACCCATATAAAGAGATACAAATGGGTAGTAATCGCATGCTCCCTTGCGAGTTGTCCCGGATGTATCCCGGAGTGATCGCATTTTTTGCAGGGATGTGACGTCTGAGCACCAATACCTGTTTATGATAGCACATACGAAAAAATTCTTCTCTTTTTTCAAACCGGAATGGTTATGAGGCTCACATTTTTTGAGATATCGACTTGAAATTTGGCAGTTGCATATATTTCGATGATACTTTGATCATTTGTCGGAATCCACCACATCGCACTAATATAAGATATAGCTCCCATACAACTGATTGTTCAGATATAGCTGTTTTCGGGTATAACTTCTTTATTTGAGGAGATAAGGATATGAAACTTTGAAGTAGTTGTACCCATATGGATCTAATAAATGTCAATAAAATTTGTTAAGATCGGACCACTATAACATATAGCTCCCATACACCTGATTGTTCAGATATGGACATTTTGGGATATAACTTCTCCATGTAAAGAGATAAGGGCATGATACTTTGAAGTATTTGTACCCACATGGACATAATAATAGTCACCGAAATTTGTCAAGATCGGACCACTATAACATATAGCTCCCATACACCTGATTGTTCAGATATGGACATTTTGCGATATAACTTCTCCATGTAAACAGATAATGACATGAAACTTTGAAGTATTTGTACCTATATCGGCCCAAATAGAGTTACCGAAAATTGTCAAGATCTAACCACTATAGCATATAGCTCCCATACAACCGATTGTTCAGATATAGCTGTTTTCGGGTATAACTTCCATATTTAAGGATCAAATTATACTTAACTTTGCAGTAATTGGTATTATACTACAATAAAATATGTCAGTGAAAATCATTCAGTTCGGATCACTATAACCTATAGCTCCGAGACAATAGCTTTGTTCAACAACTTTACTTGCAACAAGAGCACCATTGACAAATTAAGAGTAAAAACGAGTAAAAGAGAAAATTATCAACCAAAGTTATTGAACACAAAATCGTAAACATTTGCAAGTAAACAGCTGATGCGCTGTTTTCACAATTTGATTTTTAGGTTAGGTTGTAATTGAAATCTTTGAAATTGAAAATGAATGTAAATAACTGAATTAGGAAGACGAAAATCTACTTTGGATATTCCACAACATCGTCAAGATTCCTTTTTGCGCTAACTTATTTAGTATGCAATTAGAAATTTGCGATTAAAATGTTGGCATATTTCCAATTGCAATTTTTGTGATCATATGTTTTTGACGCTTCTATTTTTTTTAAAGCTGCAAGTAGTTGCAAGTGAAAATTTTACTTGCAACTATTTTCAACTCTCTCGAAGTCTTACTCTCCCAATTTGGGTCTCTTTTGCAAATTTTTTGGGTTATTGAACATAAAATTCGTAACTATTTGTAAAAGCAATTAAAAACTTTGAGTTATTGAACAAAGCTAATATTTTGGTTTAATCTCAGTAGCTCAGCGGCACATACGACATTGCTTAAAATAAACAAACACGAATTTACATGGAAATTTGTCGTATGTGTGTTACATACGACAAAAGCTTACCCAAATGGTAGTAATTTTGTAACATACGACAAATTCATACTAAATAACTCAAAAACTAAAAGAGATAGAAAAAAATGGATTGGAAAAATTAAAAGATTAGGTCCGATTTAGTTAATTTGCATCAAAAACTAGAAATCGTCGATTTTCACATACGACATTCGTTTCTCAGGCGACGAACTAGGTGTTGAGGTTTATTTTTTTGTTTTGTCTAATTAAAAAATAGAACAAGAATTTGTAAAATATGTAATAATATAATACACTAATTATGCAAACCAAACGTACCAACCGCTTTGGTATTAATTTTGATCTCTGTTTTGTTTACTTTCGTTCATTACATGTAGAGTGACGTCATCATGGAGCTCGTGCGCCCATGCTCATGCTGCTCTATATGCGTAATCTTGTAGGTATTTCGTTCTCGTATTGCCAGAGTGTTGCCACTATTTTCCATTCGAATGGCAATTTTTTTTCGAAGATTTCAGGGTTGCTTTCTGCGTTAGCATTCAAAACGCAAAAAAATAGTTGCGTTAAGTTGCATTTTGGTGGTGGCATTTGTATGGAGAAATGTAACATTTAATGTTGCGTTTTGGACTTAACGCAAAAATGCCTCCGAAACCCTCGCGAAGGGTAGACACCTTGGCGCGATGCGAGGGCTTAGTCGCTAGCAACGGGGAGAAATTATAACTTTGGGTAACCAAAGAGTAATTCAGACCATATTGCGAGCAATGACAAAGATCTACCCCCTCCCAATCCAGGGTGTTATGCGTCACCGTGCCTATTGGAAGTTTGCATCCGGGAGGTAAATCAGGATGTAGTCGAACGGCGCCTCCCTGACACCGGGCCACCTTGGGGAGTAACCATGGCCTTACTGCGGTAAGGGGCTCTACCGTAGCGGACGACCCAGTTTCCCCACATAGAAAATTTTGACTGCGAGCTCGCCCTGTCGAGCGGACAGTCGTACGAACAAGATGAATACAAATAATAAAAAAGAAAACCAAAACCAAAACACTACCAACACCTCGAACCAAAACCAACAAAGACAAAGACGCGAACGACAACAACTACAACTACAACAGAACCAAAGACAGCAGCGACAAACGCACACAGACGCCAACAGAACTGTGGACAATGACAATGACTCCAATACCGGCCGGCGGACGCGTAAAAACTCCAAATCTTTGATGGCTGTTCTCACTCCTGAGGAGGCTGCCCTCTTCGAGGAGCATGCCAGAGAAGAGGAGGAGGAGTTACCATCCACCAGTGCCGGCTTGACTGGGACCCCGACAAGGCCTGCACCCCCCAAGGGCGAGGGAGCGGCCTGCACGAAGCACTGGCGGATGAGCAGCCGTCGGTCAGTGGACTGCAACACGTCAATAGCAGCAACAAGCGAGTTCGAGAGGAAACCGCACCCGCAGGTAAGCGGAAGAGCGGGCAGTTGACGCCAGAAAGCACGGTGAACTCCAAACGACAGTGTGCGAAGACTCCCCCTACCAACTCGAGGATGGCGGCCGGTCCGTGTATGGCGCCACCCTCGGAACCTCCACGGGCGGCAAGGGTACACAAATACTCAGAGGCCCTAAGGGGTGTCAGGGTGTGTGTGCTCCCAAGGAACTACCCGGCGGAGGCCCTGAGCCAGGAGGACCAAACATGCATCCAGGACGCCATCACGGTTGAGGTGGCCAAGGGATGGAAGCAGCCGCTGTCCTTCTATGGAGTATTCTTTCGTCCCGGTCTGCTCATTATCGACTGCGTGGATGAGGGCACGGCGGCCTGGCTAGGAGAAGCAGTGCAGAGGCTAACGGGATGGAATGGTCCGGCCCTCCAAACGAGGCGTGGAGATGACATACCTCCCACGCACAGGATGACGGTATGCTTCCAGCGGAGTGCGAACCACCAGCCGAGTTTTATCTTGGCCTTGGTTAGGTCGCATAACCATGGCCTCCCGACTCAGCTATGGAGGGTTCATGGAAGCAGCGTAGAGGGCACAGGGCTTCGCCTTATTTTGGCGATTGATGAAGCATCCTACGCAACAATCAGAGCGAACAACTACCGGATCTTTTACCGATATGGCCACACCGTTATGCGGCAGTGGACGGAAGGATCAACGGAAGGCAGAGGTCAGACGCAGAGTAGTGGAGAGGTGCAAGATGTGCAGGAGATGGAGTGCGAGAACGCAGAATGCGTCGCACCCCCCCCCCCCCCCCCCAGATGTATATTGAGAGCACGGCAGCTGCAGAGGAAGTACCCACACCACGAGATGGGGATGAACCCGCCGCCATCATCCCAGCGTCGCAGGACACGCTTGAAGGCCTTGACCTTCGCGATCTGATCCTGGGCAGAGGCGATGAATCGGACCTGCAGCTAACGGAAGCCAATGTGATGACCGGCCAACACACAGCTATTGCCCAGATCAACCTCCATCACGCCGTCGCTGCCTCCGCAGTGATAGCGAGGGGGTTTGCCTAGAAGGATCTGGGTATAGCGCTCATACAAGAGCCATGGGTGTACGCAGGGAGCATCAGAGGTCTAAAAGAGAGGAATAATCAGGTAATTTGGGATCTATCACAAGATCAACCCAGAGCATGTGTAGTGCTTAGAAATAACATTAATTATTTTTGCATTACAGAGTTTTTAAATAGAGATCTAGTCGCGGTACAGGCAAGGATGACTGTTGAAGGGGGGCTGGTGGATGTCGTCTTTGCCTCAGCCTACTATGCAGGCGACGCGAGTATACCACCACTGAGCACAAAAGGGCTGGTTGAGTACTGCAAACGGGCAGAGCTCCCCCTAATAATCGGCAGCGACGCGAACGCCCATAGTGAGATATGGGGCAGCACGGACACGAACGCGCGAGGTGAGTCCCTTTTAGAGTATATTATGAGTAATGACCTATGTATATTTAATGTGGGGAATAAGCCGACATTTGTTACTAGGGTGAGGGAGGAGGTCTTGGATGTTACTCTAGGCAACAACTTGGCTGATGATATGGTCTCGGGATGGAGGGTCTCAGACGAGCCTTCCCTCTCGGATCACCGCATCATCCGATTTGAAGTCGGAGTACAGTCCTTAAGCATAGTACCGATGAGAAACCCCAGGAATATTGACTGGGATGAGTATGTAGATATAACGGAGAGGAATCTTCCGAGTATTGTGTCTAGCAGGAGAAATACAAGTTGTGCGGAGTTACAGGAAAGGGTGCATAAGTTCAATCAAATACTGACTGATGCCTATGCATCCAGTTGTCGAGTATCAAAGCCCAAACAGGGCAAGACCGCTTGGTGGTCTAAGGAACTCTCAGTGATGAGGAAAACCGTGCGTAGGTTATTTAATAGAGCCAGACACACGGGCCGCTGGGAAGAATACTCGACGCACCTCACACTCTACAACAAGGAGATTAGGAAATCTAAAAGAGAAAGCTTCAGGAAGTTCTGTAAAGGTATAGCTGATACCCCGGTAGCAGCTAGACTTCACAAAATACTTTCCAAGGAGCGAAGAGATATTAACATGGCGATAAAGCTCCCAAATGGTGAATACACCAAAACGGAGAAGGAGAGGGCTGCTTACCTTATGGCAACACATTTTCCGGACGCCGGTCCCCCTGTACCAGAGGCTGTACCTCGAGGAGTACGACCAACACCCACTGATAGGAACTACGTGAGGAATATAATCTCTGAGAGGACCGTCAGATGGGCCGTGGGGTCCTTCGAGAGGTACAAGTCTCCAGGTGTGGATGGCATTTATCCGGTCATGTTGCAGAGGGATAGAGGGGTCACCAAGTATTTAGTACAAATTATTAGAGATAGTCTAGCGCTGGCGTACATACCAACAGCGTGGCGCAGAGCAAGGGTGGTTTTCATACCTAAAATAGGTAAAAAGGACTACTCTTTAGCAAAGTCCTTCAGGCCCATTAGTCTCACCTCCTTTGTCCTTAAGACAATGGAGAAGATTATAGACCAGGAGATCAGGTCAAACACCCTGAGGGGTTCCCCCTGCACCCAGGGCAGCATGCATACAGGGCAGGTAGATCTACGGATACCGCTCTGTACCAGCTAACGGACATTATTCAGGGTGCTTTTGAGAATAAAGAGGTCGTGATATGTGCCTTCCTCGATATCGAGGGAGCCTTCGACAACGCATCCCATGATGCAGTCTGTCGAGCACTCACGAGAAGAGAAGTGCAGCAGCCTATATGCAGGTGGATAGACGCGCTGCTTCGCACCAGACTAGCTGAAACCCAGATGGGGGATGGCGTGGTGCAAGTTAAAACCACCAAAGGATGTCCGCAAGGAGGAGTTCTATCTCCTCTCTTATGGAATCTGGTGGTTGATGAGTTGTTGCAGTTACTTACGGACAACGGAATCCGCTGTCAGGGATATGCGGATGACATTGTCATAATTGCAAGAGGGAAATTTGAGAGTACCCTCTGTGATATAGTACAGAGGGCTTTAAATTTGACGAAGAGATGGTGTACGGAAGTTGGATTAAATATAAATACCGCAAAAACGGCCATCATTCCGTTCACAAAGAGAAGAATCCTTCCGGGAATGAGACCAATTAGCCTAGATGGCGTACTGTTAGACACCGCACCTGACATAAAATACCTAGGCGTCATCTTTGATACCAAGCTTTTGTGGAGGGAGCATGTGAAACACGCCACATCAAAAGCCACGAGAGCACTAATGGTATGCAGACGTCTCGCAGGTAAATCGTGGGGCTGCAGCCCCAGCATGCTGAGATGGATGTATACTATGATAGTAAGACCAATTCTGACATACGGGGCGATTGCATGGGGATCGAGGACTGCTCTATCGACAGTGAGGGTAGCACTAACCAGGATTCAACGCCTGGCGTGTGTGTGCATTACGGGAGCCATGAGCACATGCCCCACTGCAGCGATGGAGGTTCTACTCGAACTTACTCCTCTGCACATACATATTGAGCAAATAGTTAAGCGTACCCTGG
This sequence comes from Urophora cardui, assembly GCA_960531455.1. Lineage (NCBI taxonomy): Eukaryota > Metazoa > Arthropoda > Insecta > Diptera > Tephritidae > Urophora > Urophora cardui. Next base: position 92,888,058 of record OY482672.1, on the reverse strand, counting down.
TAAACATAACAAGGGAAGGGAGTGGTAAAGGAAAGGTCATAACTTCCCAAAACATGGAGAAGCTGAGAGAAAAGCTCCCAATATCTCGGCTTCCCAGGACGATATGACTAAATACATACAATTTGAGAAGAAATTTAAAATCGAGCTTGGAGATAAATCATCCTGGATAGACTCCAGGATGGATGTACTCCTGGAGAATAGCACGATAGTGTGGTACACTGACGGCTCGAAGACTCCGGAGGGCAGAGGAGCTGGCTTCTATGGTCCGAGAGCCAGAGTGTTCTTGCCCCTGGGGCGCTTTCCCAGCATATTTCAGGCGGAAGTATTCGCCATCAGTCAGTGTGTAGAGCTAAACATACGAAGAGGATACTGTGATGAAAACATTACTATATTGAGTGACAGCCAGGCGGCGCTCAGGGTGCTGGCGTCGTGTGAGATTAACTCCGCGCTAGTCCTAGAGTGCATAAATAATTTAAACGACCTTGGCGCTAGTAACCCAATACTTCTCGCATGGGTTCCTGGACACAGAGGAGTAACTGGAAATGAGATAGCGGACAGCCTCTCCAGAGAGGCGGCAGCTGAGAGGCCAATTGGACCAGAGCCCTTTCTGAGTATAGGACCACATACGATTAGAGAGGAGCTCAGGCTAGAGGAACACCGTTTGAGAGAACAGCACTGGCAACAAAGAGCCGGCATGCGACAGGCAAAGCTCCTACTCGGGGGCTTTAACAAAAAGCGCTTCAAGGCGATAATGAAGCTCTCGAAGAGCAAGATGAGAATAGTGGTCAGTATTCTTACTGGTCACTGCAGACTCAAAAGCCATATGCATAAACTCGGCTTTACTCTACTAGTACATGCCGGTTTTGCGACAAGGAGGATGAGACTGCGGAGCATATACTCCTCGAATGCATTGCAATATCTAGAAGGAGACAGAGAACACTCGGCTTATATCAGCTGGAGAGCAAACACATACCAAACCTAGGACCGTCCTCAATTATCAAGTTCTTGGATGAGATTGGACTTGGGGAGGTTATGTGATGAGGTGGAGGGCACAATAGACCTTAAGGTCGCAGTGCAATATTTCCTCCTAGTATCTATCTATCTATGCCTCCGAAACGCAAAACGCAGGCTCACCATGAACATGCTATTAAGCTTTTATTGTAATTGCTTTCATAAGAATGCACGGGTTTTCATTTTGACAGACTGTCGTTGTCGCAACGCATCGATTCTGTTTTCACCCACTACTTCGGCGAAACAACGATTTTTGCCTAAATAACCCTTAAATTACGCCAATCTGAACACACTTTAAGCAAAACTGAAAAAAAAGTAAATGGTATAAATTATCAAGCAAAGTAATTGATTGTGAAACCCAACATGAATTTAGGCATACGTGAACGGTCTGTTAAGCTTGAAAAAAAGTTAGTGAAGTGGTCCGCATGGTAATTATCTAGTTTACGGTGCAACGACTAAAATAGTTCCTTTGAAAAGCGCTTAACTTCTTTATTTGAATTAAAAGGTATTAACAAAAACCTTTATCATATTGCTCGTTACACACACACGAACACACAAATTCGACTTATTTTTTATCTTGGGGTGATTATCTAGCTTACGGTGCAACGGCTAAAACCTGTCAAATTTTTAGCAAGGGGCTATTAATGGACGCGTTTCGATCACAGGAACACGAATCAGACGGCGCACAGTGCCGCGAAGGTGGACAAAAATACAAAAATCGACTGTCTTGAGTATATCAAGTTTATTTATTTATTTAGCCAAACAAGGTACAAAAGTCTTAGAGCCTATACACACTTGCGACTCAATCGATTTAGTCGAATGTTGATTTGCATGGGAATGTATGGAAGCATTCACACTACATTCAATTAGTTGTACAACTGAAACAGTTGGATATGCAGCCCAATTTCATTCCAACTGAAACAGTTGTACAACTGCTTGATCAGCAAGGCGCCCTTCTACGTATTCACACTTGAGACAATTTAGTCGAACGACTACAACAACAACAGTGATATTCATAGTGGAAAGAGTTGCCATGCTGACAGAACTACTTTTATTTCACTTTTGGTAAATTGTAGAGATTGAATATTTCAATTACTATTTTCAAAATGTTTAAAAACAAAAGGTTCGTTTCTTATTAACTACACCATTTCCAGATGGATTTTAGAAAGCGTTAACTGGATTTTAGAAAGGGGAAATTGGATTTTAGAAATGTCAATTGGATTTTAGAAAGGGGAAATTGGATTTTAGAAATGTCAATTGGATTTTAGAAAGCGTTAAAAGGATTTTAGAAAACAAAATTGGATTTTTGAAAGCGTGAATTGGATTTCAGAATGTGCGTTTATAATAAATTTTACACAGAATTTTTCGAATAGAAATTCTTTATTGCGTATGAAAGTATAAATTAATAATTATATAAATTTTCGAAAATCCAATTTACAGTTTCTAAAGTCCAATTTCCCTTTTCTAAAATCAAATCGACATTTCTAAAATCCAATTTCCCCTTTCTAAAATCCAGTTGACGCTTTCTAAAATCCATCTGGAAATGGTGTAGTTATAGAAAAGAATTATCTAACTAAGGATATTTACTTCCGTTTTCATATGTTTCTTGATATTGTTGTTCTCTTCAAATGTCATTAATCGCATTTTTAAAATAGAAATAATGAAAATGAAATTTCATGAAAATTATTAATGGCTGATTTTTACTATTTTTCCGTTTCTTGTACTTCTGTTCGTTTCGCCTTTATGAGCGTAATTCCTTCCGTTTTTCTCTTTTCATTTACTTGACAGCTAGTTGCTAGTTTAATAAGAAACAAAGCCAAACAATGTATGCACTTTTTGTTTATTTTATTGTTTTTTATTTATTAATCAAGTTGACAGCTGACAAGAAGGTGCTTTCATGTAAGAATGCAGATAAACTTTAACAATTTAATACTTCATCACTTTATATGAAGACCACTAATGTAAAATTTGCTGAGTAAAATGTGAACATTGGCAACACTATGTCATTGTCAATCGCACGACTATTTAGTCTCAAGTGTGAATAGCTGCCACCGATTCGACTAAATAGTTGGAGTAGTGTGAATACAACAGTCCAATTCGACCAAATCGATTGAGTCGCAAGTGTGTATAGGCTCTTAGAGCCTACCCAGCAAAACCCGTCCCAGCAGTATTTGAGGTAAGGAGGTGCATATTCAGTAGACTATGCAAAAATACTGTGGACTGCTCCAGAAATATAAATCCAGAAAGGGAATTCCGCCGGCTGGGGGTAATTTTTTTTTGAAGCGAGGCCGAAGGCCGCAAACGCAAAATGTTTTTCTACTCAAAACAACTGTGGATCGGTCCGTAGATTTTACTCCAGAAAGAGAACTCTGTCGGCTGAGGGTTATTTTTTTTAAGCGCAGCCGAAGGCCGCCAACGCATTAGGGTGTACTACGCAAAAATAATTTATTAACTTATAGTTTAAGTTTTCCCAAGATTTCGTTTGCATTTTAGTGATCCATATGACCCCCCTACCCTAAAATAAAAAAAAAACGAAAATTCACAGGCCTGGCCCATATCGAAATTTCCCCACAAATTTTGTATTTTTGTTAAAGAATTGCAAATTTAACAAAATTAAGGGCATAAGTGCAGAATAGCTACATTTTGCAAATCGACAAAATTTATATTGGGATCGATAAAGCTTCTCAAGGTGAGTTTAAAAATATAATTTTTTTTTTGGTGCAAATATATAGGTGGGGAGTTTGAGGGGGGTAAAGTTTCAAAATTAAATATTTTTAAATGCTTATATTTCAGAAAGTATTGGGTCTATTTTCAAAAATTTTACGTCGTTAAAAAGGTAATTTAATTGCCTTTCAGGCGATATACATACTTCACCAAAAAATTTATATTTTTGTAAAAAAAAAGCAAAAAAACGAAATTATAAACATTTAATTTAGGAAAATGTGTTTTCTTAAAAAAATTCGTTACAAAGAAACTGCTAAAATTATCTTAAAATAAAGCGACAAAATTACTTTAAATTATTAATTAAAACTACTTAAAAAACAAATTAAGAGAATTTACAAAGCTAGATTTGGAAACTGAAAAATCGATATCAATATGCCTGGAAAGGCTGTTAAATTCAGATAAAGCTCTAGCAAGAGGAGCATTTAGAGTATACAGGGTTTTAGAGAGACTGATACAAAAAGGAACAGGAAAGCGAAGTGATCTAACAGGTACGTTGAAAGGAATCTTTTCAAGAAGAGTAGGACAATCAATTGCTCCATTGACAACTCCAAATATAAAAGAAAGCGAAAGAATCTTCCTCCTATCCTCAAGAGACTTTAGGCTGATCAAGAGACCTCTGGAATCATATGGCGGAATAGGGTCCGAAAAACGAATATTACGTAAAGCAAAACGTAAGAATAATTTCTGGATTCGTTCAATCCTAGAAATATGGCAGCCAAAATAAGGTGACCAGATAAAAGACGCATACTCAAGTCTAGAACGCACTAAAGCTGAATATAATCACCCCGATTCTAAATATCCGCCAGGATCTCAGCCCTTGTGGATTTTTTTGTTCACCAGGATAATTTCCTCCTATTCTCTTTCACTAGCGAGAAGAAAAACTGGCGAACAGAATTTCGAACATGTGAGCGGATTTTCGAAGTCAGCTGTTTCGTTGCAAAGCAGATCTAGGAAGGTAGGCGCATAAGCGGATTCAGAAATTTCCGATGCATTTTGTTATTGTATTTGGTAGTGTGGTGTCAAAATGATATTTCGCCTTGGTTAAAACCTGAATTCACTTAGGACTGGCCCATTCCTATTGGGCCATGTTGTGAATTCGCTTTGATTTTTACATTACACTGCCTTTGTAAATAAAAAAAGTAACTTCGGAATTTGCCTATGCGCCTACCTGTGTCGCCTTCGATATTATGCGAATGCCGTAATTATTTTCAAACCACTAAGAATCTATATATATATAAATGGTGTAAAAAATGTTACTAACCTCATCAGATGAGAACGGCTGGGCCGATTTCTGTAAAATTTTTTGCCAGTTATTCATATTCTCGAGGAAAAGGTTACTACGGAAGAATATTTTGGAAAATCCCTCCGGAAAAGCCCGAAAAATGGTAAAATCCATGTGTATGTGTGTCCTTTATAGACTCCCAAGTAATCAACCGATCTTTATGAAATAGGGTATATAGAATTTCGAAAAAGAGGGAGCTTCCCGGAATATAGGCCTAAATATGGACCCAGATAGACCCAGCAAGTCTTCGAGCAATATTGGTATCAAATGAAAGGTGTTCAGGCTACATGGGAATAAATTTTAGTAGAACAACGTCTGCCGGGTTAGCTAGTTTTTCAATAAAATTTTCTGGAAATGTTATGTGAATGTTAATTTTACAAATTTTAAAACCCCACTATGCAAAAATACTGTGGACTGCTCCAGAAATATAAATCCAGAAAGGGAATTCCGCCGGCTGGGGGTAATTTTTTTTTGAAGCGAGGCCGAAGGCCGCAAACGCAAAATGTTTTTCTACTCAAAACAACTGTGGATCGGTCCGTAGATTTTACTCCAGAAAGAGAACTCTGTCGGCTGAGGGTTATTTTTTTTAAGCGCAGCCGAAGGCCGCCAACGCATTAGGGTGTACTACGCAAAAATAATTTATTAACTTATAGTTTAAGTTTTCCCAAGATTTCGTTTGCATTTTAGTGATCCATATGACCCCCCCTACCCTAAAATAAAAAAAAAACGAAAATTCACAGGCCTGGCCCATATCGAAATTTCCCCACAAATTTTGTATTTTTGTTAAAGAATTGCAAATTTAACAAAATTAAGGGCATAAGTGCAGAATAGCTACATTTTGCAAATCGACAAAATTTATATTGGGATCGATAAAGCTTCTCAAGGTGAGTTTAAAAATATAATTTTTTTTTGGTGCAAATATATAGGTGGGGAGTTTGAGGGGGGTAAAGTTTCAAAATTAAATATTTTTAAATGCTTATATTTCAGAAAGTATTGGGTCTATTTTCAAAAATTTTACGTCGTTAAAAAGGTAATTTAATTGCCTTTCAGGCGATATACATACTTCACCAAAAAATTTATATTTTTGTAAAAAAAAAAGCAAAAAAACGAAATTATAAACATTTAATTTAGGAAAATGTGTGTTTTCTTAAAAAAATTCGTTACAAAGAAACTGCTAAAATTATCTTAAAATAAAGCGACAAAATTACTTTAAATTATTAATTAAAACTACTTAAAAAACAAATTAAGAGAATTTACAAAGCTAGATTTGGAAACTGAAAAATCGATATCAATATGCCTGGAAAGGCTGTTAAATTCAGATAAAGCTCTAGCAAGAGGAGCATTTAGAGTATACAGGGTTTTAGAGAGACTGATACAAAAAGGAACAGGAAAGCGAAGTGATCTAACAGGTACGTTGAAAGGAATCTTTTCAAGAAGAGTAGGACAATCAATTGCTCCATTGACAACTCCAAATATAAAAGAAAGCGAAAGAATCTTCCTCCTATCCTCAAGAGACTTTAGGCTGATCAAGAGACCTCTGGAATCATATGGCGGAATAGGGTCCGAAAAACGAATATTACGTAATGCCTGGTTTTCACTAGGTCATATATGACGTCAAATATTGTCAAACAAATGAAAACGGGTTGGCATATTGTGTCAAATGCGTTTGCAGTCAGTTTTGACCACTCGCTGTCATATAAAATGACAGCCATATGAAAACACTCAAATTGTAGTTTGCCAGCGCATTGGGCAACATTTGACACACAAAATTCATTTGCCAGCGTGTTGGCAAACTTGTTTCGTTTGTCAAGCTCACAGCTGATTCGCAGGGCCACGGAGCGTGTCAAGGAGCGAAGAGCTAAGGAGCTATGGCTTTTTCACGGAGCGGAGCTGGAGCTCAAATTACAGGTAGAAGCTGGAAGTGGAGTTAAAAATCACTAGCTCTTTATATATCTATATCTGTGGCCACAAGCAATAACCGCTTAAGTCGACTTAAGAAGATTTTGAGTTACATATACCACATTATTCTCCTTTTAAAACTCTATATTTCTGTAAAAACCCCATTCTTATAACTTAATTCAATAAAAAGATATAAACAAAAACATGTAGGTATATTAGGTATATTAAACTTGCTATAACAGCCAAGGTAGATTTATATACTTAATGAAATTTCTGCATGATATTTTGTTTTATTTACAAAATTTGATCGTAACATTGTAAATGGCTCACTGATTTTGCGTCCATGGTTTTTAATCGATTTTTTCTGATTTGTTAAGAAAAGCCTTCGAATAAAAATATAAAAATAAGATTTCTTTGCACTGCCATAAGCACTCAGATATAAAAAAATTTTATATGTACATATGTGCCTATGATTCATATTTTATGTGCAGAGCAAAGGCACTTTGTATTACAGCTCCCGAGAACTGCCGTAAGAAATCGAAATATACAATAACAAAAGCGTAATGAAAAAAAAATTCAAAATATGAAAGCACTGTAAAAAATTTGTTTTCAAATAATTTTCATATAAAAAATAAAAAAAAAATTTGTATGTATGTGATACTACCATTTGAAAATAAATTCTAAAATAATAGTGGTCTTCATCTAAAATGATAAAGTAATAAATTTTTAAAGTTTATCAGTTTATCCGCATTTTTACATGAAACCACCTTGGTAAATAATTGTTTAAACTCTTGTCAGTGTCAACTTGATTAATAAATAAAAAAAACCCAATAAAATAAACAAAAAAAAATGCCGAAGGAAACCACAATTTCTTCTTTTAAATTGAAAAAGTAAAACTGACAATGTGTCAGACTTGAATTTTACCGAAATTTATAAATTTACGCAACAAAATCGTTCGGTAAAGTGATAAACTTTGCTTAAATATATTTTCATACAAATTTTGACAGATAATTTATTACAATTAATATTTTATCACTTTACCGCATTTACCAGCAGTTTACCACTTTAGATGAAGACCCTTAATATTTTATTGGAATTCATAAAAAAATCTAAATGAGCAAAAAATGTTTCAATGCATATAAAAATTTTGTAGATGTATTGAGCTTTGTACTTTCAATACGAGAGCGTTTAGCAGGCCTGCTATAGAGAATAAAGGTAGGTTTAAAACCGAAGATGGTTTTAAAGCGACCCTAGATTATGCCAAATAGTTCGAGTTTACCTTTATCTCAGGTAAGCGTTGAGCGTCTCTTTTCATCATTAAAAATTGTCGTATCTGATTTAAAACAGTCTTGTCGATTTGAAGCGGAGCCAATATATAAAAAATCGGAGCGAGAACGGAGCCCTATGCAAAAAAAGGATGGGAGCTATTGCCTATATGACACTACGTTTTTTTCTTGTTTTTTTTTTGGTGTGGAAAATCCACCGAAAGTCAAAATACAAAAACAATTCTTCTGTAGGTTGAAAAGAGACAAAAACTCCCTCAAAAACAATTTGATTGACATTCAAACTAAATGAAAATATCATTTATTTCAAGAATTAATTTTTTTGGAAATTTGAATTTAAATTACTGCAATAAAAGTTATGAAACTCAGATGGCAGAGTAGCTGTGTATTCCATGTTATAAAGAGAAGCCAGTGCGCAGTATACTTTTTCTTCCGGACATCTTCTTTCCCCTTACGGCCAAAGCAGAAGCTTACAAGAGGCAAATTTAAAATTTGTATTTCCATATATTTTTTATTTTATATATAATTTATTTTATAGTTGTCAACTTAAAACAATTGTCAGAAAAACCTGCCTAGATGGTATTTTGTTGGTATTTCGTTTGGTTTTTTCAATATAGCTTGCTCGCTTGCACCAACGCAAAACTGTATTTGACCATCTCCTTCACTCCAAAAAACCTTGTAGAATACCGGAAAAAAACGTAGTGTCATATGGGCATAAGAGCAGCAAAAAATTTTGGATGCGGAGCAAACGAAAAAATCCTTTGCACCGGGGCCCTGGTTTGTCGAGCGCACAGCTGATTGTGATTGTGCGAGTATTATAAATTTATTTACTTATTTTGTTAATAGTATTTTAATATCAGAAAATGGAAGAGTTATTAGTAAACGATTTCCAAGTTTTTGTGCAACCTAGAAATAGCACCACCACAAGAAAACCACGGGTGAGAAAACTGACCTTGCTCTCCGGCTGTCAAAAGCTTTTACTTCACGTTTGACAGCGGAGATGAAAACGGACTGTCAATCAACTGACACCAAAATTTGACGACAATCTTTGACCCACACTGCTCTATCGACTTCATGTCAGTTTTTGAAACCTAATGAAAACACATTTGACTCAAAATGACATATTGTCATCTAGGACAGTGATTTGACGTCAGTGAATTTGACCTAATGAAAACCAGGCTTAAAGCAAAACGTAAGAATAATTTCTGGATTCGTTCAATCCTAGAAATATGGCAGCCAAAATAAGGTGACCAGATAAAAGACGCATACTCAAGTCTAGAACGCACTAAAGCTGAATATAATCACCCCGATTCTAAATATCCGCCAGGATCTCAGCCCTTGTGGATTTTTTTGTTCACCAGGATAATTTCCTCCTATTCTCTTTCACTAGCGAGAAGAAAAACTGGCGAACAGAATTTCGAACATGTGAGCGGATTTTCGAAGTCAGCTGTTTCGTTGCAAAGCAGATCTAGGAAGGTAGGCGCATAAGCGGATTCAGAAATTTCCGATGCATTTTGTTATTGTATTTGGTAGTGTGGTGTCAAAATGATATTTCGCCTTGGTTAAAACCTGAATTCACTTAGGACTGGCCCATTCCTATTGGGCCATGTTGTGAATTCGCTTTGATTTTTACATTACACTGCCTTTGTAAATAAAAAAAGTAACTTCGGAATTTGCCTATGCGCCTACCTGTGTCGCCTTCGATATTATGCGAATGCCGTAATTATTTTCAAACCACTAAGAATCTATATATATATAAATGGTGTAAAAAATGTTACTAACCTCATCAGATGAGAACGGCTGGGCCGATTTCTGTAAAATTTTTTGCCAGTTATTCATATTCTCGAGGAAAAGGTTACTACGGAAGAATATTTTGGAAAATCCCTCCGGAAAAGCCCGAAAAATGGTAAAATCCATGTGTATGTGTGTCCTTTATAGACTCCCAAGTAATCAACCGATCTTTATGAAATAGGGTATATAGAATTTCGAAAAAGAGGGAGCTTCCCGGAATATAGGCCTAAATATGGACCCAGATAGACCCAGCAAGTCTTCGAGCAATATTGGTATCAAATGAAAGGTGTTCAGGCTACATGGGAATAAATTTTAGTAGAACAACGTCTGCCGGGTTAGCTAGTTTTTCAATAAAATTTTCTGGAAATGTTATGTGAATGTTAATTTTACAAATTTTAAAACCCCACTATGCAAAAATACTGTGGACTGCTCCAGAAATATAAATCCAGAAAGGGAATTCCGCCAGCTGGGGGTGTTTTTTTTTTGAAGCGAGGCCGAAGGCCGCAAACGCAAAATGTTTTTCTACTCAAAACAACTGTGGATCGGTCCGTAGATTTTACTCCAGAAAGAGAACTCTGTCGGCTGAGGGTTATTTTTTTTAAGCGCAGCCGAAGGCCGCCAACGCATTAGGGTGTACTACGCAAAAATAATTTATTAACTTATAGTTTAAGTTTTCCCAAGATTTCGTTTGCATTTTAGTGATCCATATGACCCCCCTACCCTAAAATAAAAAAAAAACGAAAATTCACAGGCCTGGCCCATATCGAAATTTCCCCACAAATTTTGTATTTTTGTTAAAGAATTGCAAATTTAACAAAATTAAGGGCATAAGTGCAGAATAGCTACATTTTGCAAATCGACAAAATTTATATTGGGATCGATAAAGCTTCTCAAGGTGAGTTTAAAAATATAATTTTTTTTTGGTGCAAATATATAGGTGGGGAGTTTGAGGGGGGTAAAGTTTCAAAATTAAATATTTTTAAATGCTTATATTTCAGAAAGTATTGGGTCTATTTTCAAAAATTTTACGTCGTTAAAAAGGTAATTTAATTGCCTTTCAGGCGATATACATACTTCACCAAAAAATTTATATTTTTGTAAAAAAACGAAATTATAAACATTTAATTTAGGAAAATGTGTGTTTTCTTAAAAAAATTCGTTACAAAGAAACTGCTAAAATTATCTTAAAATAAAGCGACAAAATTACCTTCATTTTGGTGTATAACATTGTTAGGTAATATTTAAGTGTTATGTAAAATAGTGCGATTAAGTAACCACTTTCTCACGAATTAATATAAAAAGGAGAAATTGGGTCGGGGTTACACCTCTCCACCACGCCTAGAAAAAAAAAAAAACGGTTTTTTAGGGGGGGTGGGGGAGGGCCCCCTGATCACAAAACTGAAGACCCCACCTGCCGGAGGCTTATAGTTCTCGAATATTCCAGTACTGTGTATCGGTCCTTAGATACTATTCCAGAAAGAGAATTCTGCCGGCTGAGGGTTATTTTTGTAGAGCACGGCCGAAGGCCGCCAACGCAGAAAGGTGTTCCACCCAAAAGTACTGTGCATCGGTCCTTAGATACTATTCCAGAAAGAGAATTCTGCCGGCTGAGGGTTATTTTTGTAGAGCGCGGCCGAAGGCCGCCAACGCAGAAAGGTGTTCCACCCAAAAGTACTGTGGATCGGTCCTTAGCTACTATTCCAGAAAGAGAATTCTGCCGGCTGAGGGTTATTTTTGTAGAGCGCGGCCTAAGGGCGCCAACGCAGAAAGGTGTTCCACCCAAAAGTACTGTGGATCGGTCCTTAGATACTATTCCAGAAAGAGAATTCTGCCGGCTGAGGGTTCTTTTTGTAGATCGCGGCCGAAGGCCGCCAACGCAGAAAGGTGTTCCACCCAAAAGTACTGTGGATCGGTCCTTAGATACTATTCCAGAAAGAGAATTCTGCCGGCTGAGGGTTATTTTTGTAGAGCGCGGCCGAAGGCCGCCAATGCAGAAAGGTGTTCCACGCAAAAGTACTGTGGATCGGTCCATATATTCTACTCTAGAAGGAGAACTCTGTGGTATTTTCCAACAAGTTATACACCAAATTAAAGGTATTTTAAAGCTCTTTCTGACAATGATACATTTACATATAGTTAGTTAGGCATTTTTACGAAAGAAGCATGTGTTTTATAAAAAAAAATATGAAAATTATGTTTTTTAAGTGTTTTTTGTATAAAACTTTATATAAAAATGGGCACCAAATGAAAGACCGTTTAATTACCTATTCACCGGTATAAAGTTTTTTAAGATTGGATTAGTACTTTTCAAGATATACGCCTTTGAAAAAATTTAGACTTCCATCTTTACCCTCCCCTAACACCCTCCCCTTTGGTTTGCACCAAAAAAAATAGACCACTAAAATCAGAAAAAAAAAGGCGGACCACGCCCACTTTTTTTATTTTTGTCTAGCTAAAATGTAGCTATTCTGCACTTGTTCCAAATTAAGCGTGAATATGCATGGAATTGCTTTTCGGAAGTAGGAGAGGTCTATAAGGGGAAGATTGCGCGATGGTACGAATTCGTTTGACGGAATCTTTATAGGAAATAAAAAAGTTTTTTGAGAGTATTGCATTGATTTTATTAATTTGCAGATTTATTAAATACTATAGAATTAATAAACCTGCGTTCAATCTCTCCTATAATAAAACTATGCGCATTCTTCCGTTTTTTTTGCTTGAAAACGGATATCAAACGGGAGTTGGAAAAAATTCTTACTAAAATATCTATTTGCTGTTTATACTTTCCGTCATAAAGATAAGCAAACCAGTACATAATTAATTCAATTATGTATTTTTTATTAACAAAAGTTATATTCACTCACATTTTGTTCAGCATTCACTTAATATTGTCTTGTGAAAAATCTCACAAAATAATTGCATAAATTCTCGCTTTTATTTTCATTCATGATACCTACTTTTCTTCCTTATTCGCTTTTCACTTTTTCGAACATCATTTAGAATAGCCGGAAAGGGAGAAGCGAAAAAATCCACAAGGAATTTGTGTTTAGAATAAGGGAACAGGGAGAAGCGGAAAAATCTTTTTATTTATTTATTTATTTATTTATTTAGCCAAACAAGGTACAAAAGACTTAACGGCTAATTGAATGATGTAGAAAGATTATAGGATTTACTAAACTTAAAGAGAATTTACAAAATTAAATTTGGAAACTGAAAAATCGATATCAATATGCCTGGAAAGGCTGTTAAATTCAGATAAAGCTCTAGCCAGAGGAGCATTTAGAGTATACAGGGTTTTAGAGACACTGATGGAAAAAGGAACAGGAAAGCGAAGTGATCTAACAGGTACATTGAAAGGAATCTTTTCAAGAAGACCAGGACAATCAATTGCTCCATTGACCACTCCAAATACAAAAGATAACGAAAGAATCCTCCTCCTATCCTCAAGAGACTTTAGGTTGATCAAGAGCCGTCTGGAATCATATGGCGGAATAGGGTCCGAAAAATGTATATTACGTAAGGCAAAGCGTAAGAATACCTTCTGGATTCGTTCAATCCTAGAAATATGGCAGCCAAAGTAAGGTGACCAGATAAAAGACGCATACTCAAGTCTGGAACGCACTAAAGTTGAAAATAGTAATTTTAAAGTGTAGGGATCAGAGAATTCCGAGGCATTACGCCTGATGAAGTACAGCATAGCATATGCTTTAGAAATAATAAAACTATAGTGACTGGTGAATGTAAATTTGGAGTCAAATACAGGCCTATCTCAAAGCTTTCTGCTACGTCAAAGCTCTTTGAATGTATTGTTCATTCCAAACTTATATTTGCAGTAAAAAACTCTGTCTGCCTAGAGCAACATGGTTTCATGCCACACCGCTCTACAACTACTAATTTAGCAATATTTTCTGAAGACTGTTTAACTGCCTTTCAATCTGGTCTTCAGATTGATACTGTTTACACGGATTTCTCTAAGGCGTTTGATAGGGTTTCCCACTCCATACTATTAAGAAAATTGTCATGTATCGGTTTTCATTCAGCCATATTAGACTGGTTTGCCTCATATCTGGCCAATCGTAACTGCTCGGTTGTGGTTGACAATATTAGATCATCATCTTTTATAGCCAGCTCGGGTGTCCCTCAAGGCAGTATACTTGGTCCATTACTCTTTGTCCTGTTTATTAATGATATTCGTGCCTGTTTTTCGTTCGCTAAGTTTCTGCTCTACACGGATGATCTTAAAATCTATTCCGCTATTGGTTGTCTTCGTGACTCTAAATGTTTGCAGATAGACTTAGACATGGTAAGTGATTGGTGTCTCAAGAATTCGCTTAATCTAAATTTAAATAAATGCTATGTTGTCACGTATGCTAAGTGTAACAAAGTACATAATACTTCTTATAATATCTCTTCGTTCTCACTCCGCCGCGTAAGTGAAATTGTGGATTTTTCGTTTAGAATCGGGGTGAATAATTTTAAAGTGTAGGGATCAGAGAATTCCGAGGCATTACGCCTGATGAAATACAGCATAGCATATGCTTTAGAAATAATACAACTATAGTGACTAGAGAATGTAAATTTGGAGTCAAATACAACACCGAGGTCCTTAATTTCGCTTACGCGACGGAGTGGGAACGAAGAGATATTCACCCCGATTCTAAACGAAAAATCCACAAGGATTTTTCCGCTTCTCCCTGTTCCCCTATTCTGAACACAAATTTCTTGTGGATTTTTCCACTTCTCCCTTTCCGGCTATTCTAAATGATGTTCGAAAAAGTGAAAAGCGAATAAGGGAGAAAAGCAGGGTTTGAACTGCTGACTGTGCTGCGACTAGCTCAGTCTAGTCGCATAGTCGTTCAACAGAAATAACAACTAGCTCATTCGGTTGCTAGTCGTTTTTTTTTTTTTTGGCAACTTGACTAGACTACGACTAGGAAAAGTAAACAACTTGACTAGAAAATGAGATAGTCGTTGGCCAACAAACAGCTTGTAACTGTGGCAGCAAATGCGAAGGCGCCCAACTTTTAGTTTTTAGTCGCAGTTATTTTCTCAATAAACAACTATGAAAATGTGTATACATATACCCGGATACCGGTCAAAATGTGATTGCCCAAAAACATTAAAATTACACTACAATATGGGTATCAAACGAAAGGGGGAGGCCCCAGGTTTCATTTGGACGTCGATATATTTCGATAAATTTATCGATAACTGAGTTATCGGTCAAAATGTGATTGCCCAAAAACATTAAAATTACCCTACAATATGGGTATCAAACGAAAGGGAATGGCCCCAGGATTCATTTGAACTTCGATATATTTCGATAAATTTATCGATAACTGAGTTATCGGTCAAAATGCGATCGCCCAAAAACATTAATATTACCCTTCAATATTGGCATCAAACGAAAGGGGATGGCCCCAGGTTTCATTTGGACTTCGATATATTTTGATAAATTTAACGATAACTGAGTTATCGGTCAAAATGCGATTGCATAAAAACCTTAATATTACCTTACAATATGGGTATCAAACGAAAGGGGATGGCCCCAGGTTTCATTTGAACTTCGATATATTTCGATAAATTTATCGATAACTGAGTTATCGGTCAAAATGCGATTGCACAAAAACCTTAATATTACCCTACAATAAGGGTATCAAACGAAAGGGGATGGCCCCAGGTTTTATGTGGACGTCGATATATTTCGATAAATTTATCGATAACTGAGTTATCGGTCAAAATGCGATTGCACAAAAAGCTTAATATTACCTTACAATATGGGTATCAAACGAAAGGGGATGGCGATCTCATTTAGCGATGGCAATTTCTAGAATCCGGGTATTGCTTAACCACGGAATATTTCTGAGGAATATTGGTATCAAATGAAGGAGCATTCCATGGTTTGTGCGGGACAATTTGTACGAATTTTTACAGTTTTCGATTTGAATTAAAGGCACACCAAAATGTTAACCCATAACACATAACTTTTTTAAGATTTTTCTTACATACACGAATATTTCAAAAGCAAGTTTCTGCTTTTAATAAGAGTATTATCAATAGACTGCTGATCTTTATGCAAAAAATTTAAAATGATTTATTAAGTGTTATATTGATTCAAAACTATATATTCACATTCCAAAGCGAATTTTCTTGCTCTGTTTTGGATATGCAAAATATATGCAAGTTATATGCAAATTTTTTTACATCAGTATAGTTGAATGCAAAAATCATATGTTCTATGCTGAATCTTTTGTTCTATGCAAATATAAAACCCATTAACACCCAAAAACAAACTGCAAATGGGAACTAATTTTTATACTCAGCTGTACTAGTACACAGAGTATTATAGTTTTAATCACATAACGGTGGATTGTAACAGAATGAAATAATCGAGATAGATATAGACTTATATATATCAAAATGATCAGGGTGAAAAGAGAAATCGATTGAGCCATGTCCGTCCGTCCGTCCGTCCGTCCGTCCGTCTGTCCGTCTGTCCGTCTGTCCGTCCGTCCGTCTGTAAACACTCTAACTCGCGCAAAAATTGAGATATTTTGATGAAATTTGAAATGCAAGTTGGTATCGACACTGGGACGGTTGGTATTGAAAATGGGCGAAATCGGACCATGACCACGCCCACTTTTCCTATATAGAAAAAATCGGAAATCTGGTATCTCAGCCACTAATATAGCTAGAGTGATGAAATTTTACCCACGTGTTGAGCTCAGGCCCCTAAGAAGAAATTTGATGGAATTTTGGAAAATGGGCGGTGCCACGCCCACTTATTAAGGAGCAAACATTGAAAGCTTTATGAGTCATAACTCAAAAACTGTTGAAGATATATCGATGAAATTTGGTATGCGTGATTTACTTACTTAAACAAATGTTTTGACGGAAAATTGCCAAAATCGGTTGACGGCCACGCCCACTTTTATATATGGGAACTATAAAGGGGCCTAATAAAAACATTTTAAGCGATATCTCTGTCAAATATAAAGATCTATCACTGAAATTTTGTGGCATGAGTCCAGCTATGTACGTAAAACAAAAAGCACAAAAATTTAGGAAAATGGGCGGTGCCACGCCCACTTATTAAGGGGCAAATATTGAAAGTTTTATGAGTCATAACTCAGAAACCATTGAAGATATATCAATGAAATTTAGTACGCGTGATATATGTACTTAGGCAAATGTTTGGACGAAAAATTTCCAAAATCGGTTGACGACCACGCCCACTTTTATATATGGGTCTTATAAAGTGACCTAATAAAAACATTTTAAGCGATATCTCTGTCAAATATAAAGATATATCATTAAAATTTTATGGCAGGAGTCTAACTACGAACATAAGACAAAAACCGTAAAAATTTTGGAAAATGGGCGTGGCACCGCCTCTTTTTAGAAGCTGGAATATACGAGATTTCTGAGCCCATAACTCGACAAATAATTGATATATAATGACGAAACTTGGTGTGTACACTTTTATTACTTGTGGTAATACATGTTAAAAATTTTAGCGAAATCGGTTGACGACCACGCCCACTTTTAAATATGGGTATTATAAAGTGGCCTAATAAAAACATTTTAAGCGATATCTCTGTCAAATATAAAGATATATCATTGAAATTTTATAGCAGGAGTCCAACTGCGGACATAAAACGAAAACCACAAAAATTTTGGAAAATGGGCGTGGCACCGCCTCTTTTTAGAAACAGGAATATACGAGATTTCTTAGCCTATAACTCGACAAATAATTGAGATATTATGACGAAACTTGGTTTATACACTTTTATATCTTGTGTTAATAGACACGAAAAAATTTATTGAAATCGGTTTATGACCACGACTACTTTTTAACAAAGATATTTCTGGAACACCCTTTGGGAATTTGTAACGTGACATCTTTGTAACTAGAGTCATAAAGGAATGAAATTTTACACAAAGTATAATATTCATATGCTTATTTGGATGACTGATAAAAATTTTGAAAATGGGCGTGGCTACGCCCACTTTATGCAGCACTCGCTTTATATAAAGTACACCGTGTTTCCATCAAACGCAAACAAACAATGAAAGCATACAGCTGAGTATCTAATGTTCGATTCCACTCGAACTTAGGCTTCCTTACTTGTTATTATAATAATTTTTAATGTAAAGAGGTAATTTTAGTTGTAGTTAAGACCACAATATAATTTATCAAACAGTAATAATGCGCCAGATATTCTGTTGGTTAACATTTTGGTGTGCCTTTAATTCAAATCGAAAACTGTGAAAATTCGTACAATTTGTCACGTAAAAACCATGGAATGCTCCTTCATTTGATACCAATATTCCTCAGAAATATTCCGTGGTTAAGCAATACCCGGATTCTAGAAATTGCCATCGCTAAATGAGATCGCCATCCCCTTTCTTTTGATACCCATATTGTAAGGTAATATTAAGGTTTTTGTGCAATCGCATTTTGACCGATAACTCAGTTATCGATAAATTTATCGAAATAGTATATCGACGTCCACATAAAACCTGGGGTCATCCCCTTTCGTTTGATACCCATATTGTAGGGTAATATTAAGGTTTTTGTGCAATCGAATTTTGACCGATAACTCAGTTATCGATAAATTTATCGAAATATATAGAAGTTCAAATAAAACCTGGGGTCATCTACTTTCGTTTGATACCCATATTGTAGGGTAATATTAAGGTTTTTGTGCAATCGCATTTTGACCGATAACTCAGTTATCGATAAATTTATCGAAATATATCGACGTCCACATAAAACCTGGGGCCATCCCCTTTCGTTTGATACCCATATTGTAAGGTAATATTAAGGTTTTTGTGCAATCGCATTTTGACCGATAACTCAGTTATCGATAAATTTATCGAAATATATCGACGTCCACATAAAACCTGGGGCCATCCCCTTTCGTTTGATACCCATATTGTAGGGTAATATTAAGGTTTTTGTGCAATAGCATTTTGACCGATAACTCAGTTATCGATAAATTTATCGAAATATATCGACGTCCACATAAAACCTGGGGCTATCCCCTTTCGTTTGATACCCATATTGTAGGGTAATATTAAGATTTTTGTGCAATCATATTTTGACCGATAACTCAGTTATTGATAAATTTATCGAAATATATAGAAGTTCAAATAAAACCTGGGGTCATCTCCTTTAGTTTGATACCCATATTGTAAGGTGATATTAAGGTTTTTGTGCACTCGCATTTTGACCGATAACTCAGTTATCGATAAATTTATGGAAATATATCGAAGTTCAAATGAAACCTGGGGCCATCCCCTTTCGTTTGATACCCATAGTAAGTTAATATTAAGGTTTTTGTGCAATCGCATTTTGACCGATAACTCAGTTATCGATAAATTTATCGAAATATATCGAAGTCCAAATGAAACCTGGGGCCATCCCCTTTCGTTTGATACCCATATTGTAGGGTAATATTAATGTTTTTGGGCAATCGAATTTTGACCGGTATCCGGGTATATGTATGTATACACATTTTCATAGTTGTTTATTGAGAAAATAACTGCGACTAAAAACTACAAGTTGCGCGCCGTCGCATCTGCTGCCACAGTTACAAGCTGTTTGTTGGCCAACGACTATCTCATTTTCTAGTCAAGTTGTTTACTTTTCCTAGTCGTAGTCTAGTCAAGTTGCCAAAAAAAAAACGACTAGCAACCGAATGGGGATAGTGACTAATATCTGTATTTCAAAATGATTTTGGGACAAAATTCTGGCAAAAACTAAAAAAATTCTGCGCGACTTAATAATTTCGAGTCAAAATTCTGTATACCAAAATTCTGGATGGACATAATGATGAAGGGTCATAATCCTGGAAAGTAAAATTCTGGTTTCCAAATAATTTTGTACAAAAATGCTGGTTGTTTTTATTGTTGAAAATAAGGCACTCGTATTCTGATTTTTAAGAAACAAATGTGTAATTCGATTTCCGATTGTGTATATATATTTCCGATTTTGTATATATTTGGAATGAAAAATCGCTGAAGGGTGTACTACGTAGAAGGACATCACCGTGGCGGTAGCCACGGTTATGGTACACGTCCGGACGGATGGCGTAGCCCAGGGTTATTTTTTATAAGCGCGGCCGAAGGCCACCAACGCAGAAAAGTGTTCTGCGCAAAAGCACTGTGGACCGGGCCATTGATATTACTCCGGAAAGAATTCCTTCCCAAAACTGGGGTTAAGGACGGCATTTTTTGCAACTTTAAATGCCTATATTTCGGAAACTATAGGCCTCCGAACTGTACCGACTTCAGATATAGGATCGGGGCGCCCCCCTGTAAAATCGGCCCGGCGCGGTTAACTTACTAAACAGCTGATTATTGAATTTTGTCTACTGTAATTATCCCTTTTAAAGAGTGTTGACTTCTGTAAAATAAATCCTTATTATCGAACTATGTTGCCAACAACATTTTGACAGGCAAATGCATTTTTGTTGACATAAAAGTGGGCGACATGAAACAATAATGGATTTTTTACATGAAATAGAGTGACATGCGATCGTTATCAAAAATATGGCTTTATGTCTCATTTTCGGGAAAAAATTTATGACGTTAACGTTCCATTATATTGAGATTTAATGGCCCGTGGGCGTTATTTCCACGGGCGTTATTTCACTGCACCGTGTAATTCAAATACAATTTCCGATTTTTCAATACATCATTTTGAAAAACAGAATTTTGACTTTACAGAATTTTTGTATAGAGAATTATGAAAAACAGAATTTTGAAAACGGCATTTTGACATACAGTATTTTGTAACACAGAATTTTGAATCCAGAATTTTGGGAACAGAATTTTAAATGCAGAATTTTGTCTCATAATCATTTTCTGGCCAACCCAACCGAATGAGCTAGTTGTTATTTCTGTTAAACGACCATGCGACTAGAATGCGCAGTCGTATTTATGTTGCTTTGACTACTTGCTAGTCAGCAATTCAAACCCTGGAGAAAAGTAGGTATCACGAATGAAAACAAAAGCGAGAATTTATGCAATTATTTTGTGAGATTTTTCACAAGAAAATTTTGAGTGAATGCTGAACAAAATGTGAGTGAATATAACTTCTGTTAATAAAAAATACATACAGTGAAACCTCCCTTGGGCGGACACTCACCGTCGGGCAAATTTTGTCCGCCCAAGAGAGGTGTCCGCCTAAGGGAGTGGGTTGTTATTTTAGAAATTTTTTGAATTTAAAGGATTTATTTATTCATATATCACTGAAAAAAACAAGGATTCTTATGTCTTCAAAATTTCACTTAAATACATAAAAACATATACATATTTATGTATGTACATATGTATACATATACATAAAGTATTAACATACATATTACATATCAATTAGTAAGTTGCTGAAAACTAGAAATGTTGGGATATCTTTGAAATTATTTAAAAAATTTCGAAATTGTCGATTGACGAGGGGTTTTTGCTTATTTAAAATAAAATTGTTTTGCAGATGGCTTTCAAATTTCTGCAACAATTCAAATGCAATAAGGTCTTCCGTGCAAAATCTTTTCAAATTTGAAAATGCAGTCAAAGCCATTTCGTTCGAGGAGATTGCATTACCTACTTTCAGCGGTAGTTAGTATTGGTACTATCATCTTCAATGGTTTCGACGTTTTCGTCAGTTAGAACATCTAACTGGAAATCCGTGAATGTTGTTATATCTTCCAATAAAGTCATGCGGACATTTATTTTAGTTGGTGATTCCCCTTTAATCGTAGCGCTTTTTACCTAACGAACATTCCACGAACTTTTTTTATATTGCTATACATACTTATATTTTGTCCGCATAAGAGGAGTTCGTGTCCGCCTAACAGAGGTTTTTATGTGATTCGTTATGAAAAAAATCAAAGTGTCCGTTGACGAGAGGTTCGTGTCCGCTTAATAGAAGTTTTTAGATCAATTCAATAGTAAATAACTGTCCGCGTCCGGCCAAGAGAGTGTCCGCCTAAGAGAGGGCAATTTGTTCTAAAAATTGAACCTAAACCTTGGTGCATGAAAAATTGTCCGCTCAAGGGAGGTGTCCGCCTATGAGAGGTGTCCGTTAGGAGAGGTTTCTCTGTAATTGAATTAAATATGTACTGGTTTGCTTATTTTTAATGAATGAAAGTATAAACAGCAAATAGATATTTTAGTAAGTTTATTGGAAAGGTAGCCGGATATTGCGCGGCTTGTAGGCTGTATTGCTTGTTTTGATATGGAGCGATAATGTGGACATGTGTTCCATCAATACATTCAAGGACACTAGGTAAGTCGTAGTTTTAAAAAATGCACTTGAAAATTTTCTTTTTCGTCGCTGTTCATAGCTTTATTAATCCAAATCGGATACAACTCACTTTCAAAAATTTCAACAATTTTTAGAACTTTGCTGAAGGTGGATTGAACCAATCAAACGTCAGAATTTTTTCCAACTCCCGTTTGATATCCGTTTTCAAGCAAAAACACGGAAGAATGCACATAGCTTTATAATAGGAGAGACTGCAAATAGTTTCTTTGGCTGCTGTGTATGTGATATTAAAATGTCCAATAATTATTTGAACGCAGGTTTATTAACTCTATGGTATTTAGTAAATCTGCAAAATAATAAAATCAATGTAATACTCTCAAACAACTTTTTTATTTCCTATAAAGATTCCGACAACTTAATCGGATTCGTACCATCGTGCAATCTTCCTCTTATAGACCTCTGCTACTTCCGAAAAGCAATACTATGCATATTTACGCTTAATTTTGTTAAATTCGCAATTTTTTTTTTTAACAAAAATGCAAAATTTTTGGGGAATTTCGATATGCGCCAGGCCCCTGAATTTTTCGTTTTTTTTGGGGGGTAGTGGGTCATATGGATCACTAAAATGCAAACGAAATCTTGAGAAAACTTAGTTTGTTAATAATAAATTATAGAACAGAATGTAGAACACCCTTATGCGTTGGCGGCCTTCGGCTGCGCTTAAAAATAATAACCCTCAGGCGGCAGAATTCTCATTCTGGAGTAAAATCTATGGACCGATCCATAGTTGTTTTGAGTAGAAAAACATTTTGCGTTGGCGGCCTTCGACCTCGCTTAAAAAAAAATTACCCCCAGCCGGCGGAATTCCCTTTCTGGATTTATATTTCTGGAGCAGTCCACATTATTTTTGCATAGTGGGGTTTTAAAATTAGTAAAATTAACATTCACATAACATTTCCTGAAAATTTTATAGAAAAATTCTCAGTGGTTTGAAAATAAATACGGCATTCGCATTATATCGAAGCCGACACAGGTAGGCGCATAGGCAAATTCCGAAGCTACTTTTTTATTTACAAACGTAGAGTGTAATGTAAAAATCAAAGCGAATTCACATCATGGCCCAATAGGAATGGGCCAGTCCCAAGTGAATTCACGTTTTAACCAAGGCGAAATATCATTTTGACACTACACTACCAATTACAATAACAAAATGCATGGGAAATTTCTGAATCCGCTTAAGCGCCTACCTTGCTAGATCTGCCTTGCAACAAAACAGCTGACTTCGAAAACCCGCTCCCATGTTCGAAATTCTGTTCGCCAGTTTTTCTTCTCGCTAGTGAAAGAGAATAGGAGGAAATTTTCCTGGTGAACAAAAAAATCCACAAGGGTTGAGATCCTGGCGGATATTTAGAATCGGGGTGATTATAAGAAGTATTATGGACTTTGTTACACTTAGCATACGTGACAACATAGCATTTGTTTAAATTTAGATTAAGCGAATTCTTCAAACACCAGACAGTTACCATGTCTAAGTCTGTCTGCAAACATTTAGAATCACGAAGACAACCAATAGCGGAATAGATTTTAAGATCATCCGCGTAGAGCAAAAACTTAGTGAACGAAAAACAAGCACGAATATCATTAATAAACAGGACAAAGAGTAATGGACCGAGTATACTGCCTTGAGGGACACCCGAGCTGGCTAAAAAAGATGATGACCTAACATTGTCAACCACAACCGAGCAGTTACGATTGGCCAGATATGAGGCAAACCAGTCTAATATGGCTGAATGAAAACCGATACATGACAATTTTCTTAATAGTATGGAGTGGGAAACCCTATCAAACGCCTTAGAGAAGTCCGTGTAAACTGTATCAATCTGAAAACCAGATTGAAAGGCAGTTAAACAGTCTTCAGAAAATATTGCTAAATTAGTAGTTGTAGAGCGGTGTGGCATGAAACCATGTTGCTCTAGGCAGACAGAGTTTTTTACTGCAAATATAAGTTTGGAATGAACAATACATTCAAAGAGCTTTGACGTCGTAGAAAGCTTTGAGATAAGCCTGTAGTTACTTATGTCACTTTTATTTCCAGACTTGTAGACAGGGGTAATATAAGCCAATTTCCAATCATCGATGAATACACCTGAGGATAACGATTTGTTGAATATTTTCAAAAGGGGATAGACCAGTGAATCACATTGCTTGAACAAGATAGACGATAAGCCGTCAACATCTGTCTGCATAGACGGTTTTAGATTAGTAATACCAAGGGATACATCCTCAGTAGATAGTGTAAGTTCTCCTAAATCAATTGATTGATCAATGTCGAAGTCATAATTACAACCTGGATCCTGGACGACATTAGATTGAAAAAACATGTCAAATAAGTTTGCGGCTGATTGCAGCGAATTGGCAGTTCTATCACCATAGAAAAGTGACGTTGGAATCCCGGAGGAAGATTTTTTCGAGTTGACAAAGCTCCAAAAAGCTTTAGGGTTAGATTTAATGTTTATTTCAAACGACAATATGTAGTTTCTATGCAAAAACTTTTCAAGACAAGAGAATGTGTTTGAGAATTGTTTGTAAAGATTATAGTAGCTTAGATTATTAGTCTTCTTGAATTTCCTGTAATATTTGTTTCTTTTATTTCTTAGATAGCGTTATGCCAGGGTATCTTATAGTGTCTATTTGATGATAGGGAAATGCATGTTTTACATATATCTACCACTGTAGTTCTAAATGTTTCAAAGCATTTTTTGACATCGCACTGGACAAATAGGCTATCCCAGTCGACATCTTTAAGACGATTGTTCAGTTTCTGAAAATCACATGATTTAAAGTTGAATAATAGGTTAGTAGGTACAAAACTTAAATCGCTAAATTGATAAAATTCAATTTCAATTGTTAAAGGTAAATTATATGCACATGGCTTTTTTAGGGGAATATTGCACTCATATACCGAGAATTTTAAATTTTTACTTAAAAATATTAAATCCAAAGTTCGGCCAAGAGTGTTTCGGAAAGAACTGATTTGCACAAGATCTAAATTCAAGAAGTTATCGACAAGGTAAACTTCATTATTACTACTAGCATCACAGGCAATAAGGTTACACTCAGATATCGTGGAAGACCAAGTGAGATTACAGAGATTGTAGTCTCCCAAGACACATAGATGATCATCCCTTGTCTTTCCGGTAGAAAGGGACGTGATGTTGTCGACATGCGCGACATACATGCTGTGGGCGCTGTTAGGTGGAATGTAGGAAGCACATAAGATAAGAGAGTCTGATCTGTTATCGATTCTGACACAGATTTGATCTAGGATCGCACTGCCATTTTTAAGCGGAATGAGAGACGCTTGGTATTTACATTGCACTGCAATTAAAACTCCTCCAACTCTGCTGTGACCTGTGATTATACCACATCTGTCTTTGTCTTTGCGGAAAACATTATAGAGCTTAGAATCGAAAAATTCTTCATTAAAGAAGTTATCATTGACCCACGTCTCGATAAGTACAAAAACATCGTAATCTAAATAAGAACTAAATAGCCGGAGCGAGTGAGACTTTGTTCTAAGCCCAGACACATTGTGAAAGTATATCCTCAAGGGGCCACATACTCTTCCATGTGAGGTGGTGCTCCGGGTGGTGGCCCGGTGGGTCGGCGTTTTTTGGAAGATTAAGGAACGGACTGACGATAACATTGTTCGGCCATATTTCAGGGACAAGAAGTTTCGAGTATAGGCTAACGTGAACACCAAGTTTAAAGTTCACACTTTTAAGATCTTCAAGTTTGTCATTCCTTTTAACTAAACTCTTACAGAAAATACGGTTTGATTCTATGCCTATGCGTTTGGACACGTATTGTTTGAGTGCATCAGCCGTAACAGACACCGGGAAAGGGGAGAGGTGAAGCCATTTAAGGCGCGAAGCAGCCTGTAATTCCGTGTTCTTGGCCGAACCGACAAACAGTGGATTATTTTTTACTTTAGCATTACCCTGAACTGCCAAATCGTTCATATCAGATACATTAATAATAGCAGTAGACGGGGCCGGAACAGCAGCAGTAGACAGTACCGGAGCAGCAGCAGATGCGATGAGCGCATATGACTTTTGTATGATAGGAGTATTCATAAGTGGCTTGTCATTTCCAGTAATAAAATTACTATTTTGGCCCATGTTGTAAGCCCCATTACACCCACCAATAGAAGAAGTAGGCATTTGATGTATAACAGTTGTGGAGGTAGTAGTTGATGGAGGACTAGTTGTATGACTGTTCGTAATGTGGTTTGAGTTGCCAATCTGAGTCGGGGACCTTACCATGACGGCTGTTTATGTTCCATTGCTGTCATCTTTGGTTACTGTAGAAGTTTTAGGTTGATTGAATTCAGTTACATTACTGATTATGCGAGCCTGCATTGACGGTGCATTACCAACAATTACATTAGATGAAAGCGGAGCGCCAGGATCGACGTTAGAAGCAGTGTACAAAGTCAATGATGTTTTGTTATTAGAGTTCTTTGTATTAGGAGTAGTGTTAGCGATTTTACTTTTGTATTTAGATTTATTAAGTGTTCCATTTAAGGCACCAACCTCTGTGCGCAGATCATTTATGCTTGCGAAAATAGACCTAATGTCATCATTAAATGATTTATTTAGTGAGGCAATCTTATTATTGATATTTGTTAGATGAGCCGTAAGTATTGAAATAATATGTTCAACGCCAGTGTTTTGAGCAGAAGAAATAGAATCCAATGATTTGATCAGCTTATCAGGAAGTATGATGCAGTCGGCACAGAAATAGCGAAGTAGCTATTTAACTTCAGTTGCTTCACATCGTATTCAGATAATGGGGCAGCACAGCAGGCGCGATGGAAAATCTGCATGCAAAAGCCACTGCATGGAACCGTATGCGAATCGTTACGAGAAAATTGCTTTTTACATTTCCCGCAAGAATCATCCATTGTAGGTAGGTCTTAAGCGCGGGAAAAAACTACCATACACACATACAAACTTATAAAGGTTAATTGTGCAGGCCGAAAAGTTCATAAAATGTTTGTATTTATTCGATAATTTAGGAAAAAAATCATTCACCGCACATTATTAAGTATGTTATGCAATGAATTAGCAATTTACAGCCAGATATTGGCGAGTTTTAATTTAGTTGAGAAAAAAATTTACGGAGCTAATAAATTTTCACTTGCGATGACAACGAGTTATCGATATCTAAAACTCCAACTAAGAGAAGTTCATAAGTTATTTTGTGATAAAAACAACTTTCAGCCTCACACACCCCCTCAAAGTACACCTATTTTTTTTAACACGCTTTTATTAGGTCCGTTCGGCGGCTGCAAATTGCAGCAATTTGCAAACAAAGAAAAATATGTCTTCCTCTCCGAAAGAGAGAAACTTATGCAAATTTACTGGCATTTCAACGAACAGAACTTTGTCAAAATTTGCAGCAAATCAGCTGTTTGTCTTTATTCACAAGTGCATAACAAAATTAAAATTTTACGAAATGAAAAAAGCGGGTTGGCTTTCCATTATTCCAGCACGCCCTGAGAAAAATGACTTATGCAGGGCGGTATAGGGGCTCTCACAGATCTCAAAACTGAAAAGCAAACTTGACGGAGGCTTATAGTTCCCGAGATACTCCTTCTTAAAGTTGTGAAAATACTACGCAGGACATCACCGTGGCGGTAGCCACGCTTGGGGCACACGTCCGGACGGATGGCGTAGCCCAGGGTTATTTTTTATAAGCGCGGCCGATGGCCGCCAATGCAGAAAAGTATTCTTTTGCGAAATTTTCGCTAAACTGCATGTGTGGTGAAATTTGTATGGGAACTTTAACAGCAAATATCTCGGGAACTATAGGCCTCCGGTAGGTGGGGTCTTCAGTTTTGTAATCTGGGGGCCCCCCTCTACCCTTCTTAAAAAACCATTTTGTTCTAGCCGTGGGGGACTCGTCTAAAATTTTACCTATCTCGGAAACCATAAGCCTCCGGCAAGTTTGGTTTTCAGATTTGGGATCTGTGATAGCTCCTCTACACCCCTGTATATGTCATTTTTCTCGGGGCGTGCTAGAATAATGGAAAAATTTCCCCAACTTTACCAACAAATATCTCATAAACTATAAGTTTCCGGCAGGTTTTTATTTCTGTTATAACATCTGTGAAAAAGTAATTTTTCCGGGGCGTGCGACATTAATGGACAATTTTCCCATTTAAGTAGAATACTACCTCCTAATTGCGATTCAACAACGCAGAATCCCGAGAGTGCATACGTTGATTCCACTGCGCTGTCATTAACACGTTTCCTTTTAGCTGGTACCTTATTAAACAAATTAAATCATTTAAATAAACTTTATAAATTAAAATAATATAATTTTCTCACTTCATTTTCTATTGAATCACATATATTCCCGATTTTCATAGTTTTTTGACTTGAAATCACTTTCGATTTTTTTTTAAATTGTAACCATATGATCGCAAATCATATGTTTTTTCAGTCTACTGAACTTTGCAACGACAAATTTCGTCAGTAAAACTTTGCAGCTTTCTTCTTCTTTGAACTGTCAAAATTGCGCTCTCTTCTGCAAATTTTGACTGAGTTTATGCCTCAAAAAACGCGAATTTGCAGTTTTTTCTGCAATTTGCAGCAATTTGCTGCCGCCGAACGGTCCTATTAGCTTCACCTGTATGTATGTATGTATGTATGTATGTATGTATGTATGTAACTTCATCCCATCCTAAAAGTTGCAAACGTTTAACTCAATTATTATTTTTTTTAAACATTCACTATACTTTTATTGGGTTCTCTCCCCTATTATTTCTATTCACCTCCGGATTCAAAACGTGACATCAACATGGGATTCAAGGGATGGCTTTCCAATAATGTCACACGCCCCAAGAAAAACGACTTTTACTGGGTTGTAGGGGAGGAGGAGTAGGTTCTGAATCAGTTAAATTTAGGCGCCGGACGTACCTAGTTTTCCCGGAATTTGTTAAGGTTGTTAAATTTTTACCAATAACAACCCCAATTCTTCATTTACAAAACAAATTTAACTCTTTATTTTAGTCACAACACGTATATTACTAATATATTTAATATATTTTACAATATTGCGTTAAAATCACTTTTATTAAAAATGTTGCTAATAGCCACTTCACAGGGTGTACTACGCAGAAGGACGGCGGTAGCCACGGTTAGGGCACTCGTCAGGACGGATGGCGTAGCCCAGGGTTATTTTTTATAAGCGCGGCCGAAGGCCGCCACCGCAGAAAAGTGTTCTGCTCAAAAGTTTTTTCTTTATCTATCGAATTTATATGGAGTTACTAAACTTTAACCATAAATTCCTCGAAAACAAGGTACGTCCGGCGCCTAAATTTTACGGATTCAGAACACCCTTCCCCTTTCCTACCTCCCGGTAGAAGTCGTTTTTTTTGGGGGCGTGTGACATTATTGGAAAGTTTCCCCGGATTCAACCCAACGACATCATATAGTGGGACATTCAACATTATATTCCATGCTTCATTGAGTCTTTTAAGTTACCTCTCTTCAAAATAGCCTTTATGAATTTCATTATTCACTCCCGTATGCAAGCCAATAACAGAGAACGTAGATGAACAGAGAAGTTGCAACTACGAATAATCGTGGAAGCCAGAGACCCAATAAAATTCTGTTAGTGCATCTGGTGAATACAAAATTTTAATTCAACACAGCTGGCTGTTAAAATAACAGAAGTAGAGCGAGTTCGTCTGTAGAAAGGAATGTTATATTAAATTTCTGCACATCTGCTGATATGGCTTATTATTCCTCCCATACACCAGTTCCATCGATGCACTACTTTCCCAAAACCGCTGGTGTTTTAACTATTTTCTTATCGAATTTGAATTATAAATAAATTAAAAATTAAAAAAAATCAATTAAAATTAATTTCAATTTGACTTTACTGGGACTCGAACCTGCGCATCAATGCATTTTCTGTATTAAAAACCATACAACAATGCACCAGTTTGCTACAACCGGTGAGTATTTTTACAATTTCCACATCGATTTTTTAATTACTTTAAAATTTTCGAAATTTTGAAAATGTAAAAACATTATACTTCCGAAAAGAGTGCTGATGATCGAAAATGGTTTTTCGTGAAATAGCTATACACTCAACCTTCGCTGTAAATAGTTGTTGAAAATTTTTTCCACTTACCCCAACAAGTAAAAACATTTTGTTGTCCATTTCATCTTGTTGATGGCCAACCCATCAACCTCGTTGATGAGCAACGATCAACCATCTCTATACCTATGCCAATGAAATTTAATTGTCACCCTCTCTGAACAAATAGAAGATGCATCAATACATATGTACATTAGACCGTATCGCAAAAAATAAAGTTCGCCGTACGCCCCCCCATATGATGTCTTTTTGGAAAACATTTCCGGAAAATTTTTTAATTTTTTTTTTGGACGGCGCTAGATGTCGCTAAAATTTATTTTTCTCATATCTTCGGTATTTATAGTCCGATCTCTAAGTTTAATGCAGAAATGCCTTTGGCTTGAAAGGGCGGCTTATACTGTAGAATATTATTAACCCTATGTGCGCCATTGGGGTCACTACCACCCAGTACTTAGTTTATACCACCCTAATGTACCTTTTTTACGTCTGCATGTTAAACGTAGTCAAAAATCATTAATCTTTTGCAAAAGAAGTATTTCGATCGCTTCAGCAGAACCCGAAATAAAACACGTTCAACATCCCGAGGAATATCGGTTTGTCGGTTCCTTTTGTCTTTTAGGTTAATTTTACAGAAAAATTTTCTGAGGAGACCCATAGTAAAATTGTATGCCAAAAAATTTTCTAGAACATTTTAACCCTCTAGCGACCTTAAAAATACTATTTTTCCTGATTTTCTAAAAAAGGGGGTCAAAATAACCCTTTATTGGCGGTGATAGAGGGTTAAAATGTTCTAGAAAATTATTTGGCATAAAATTTTACTATGGGTCTCCTCAGAAAATTTTTCTGTAAAATTAACCTAAAAGACCAAAGGAACCGACAAACCTATATTCCTCGGGATGTTGAACTTTTTTTATTTCGGGTTCTGCTGAAGCGTTCGAAATACTTCTTTTGCAAAAGATTAATGATTTTTGACTACGTTTAACATGCAGACGTAAAAAAGGTACATTAGGGTGGTATAAAATAAATACTGGGTGGTAGTGACCCCAATGACGCAAATTGGGTTAATAATATTCCATAGTATAAGGCGTCCTTTCAAGCCAAAGACATTGGTGTATTAAACTCTGAGATTGGACTATAAAGTACCGAAGATATGAGAAAAATAAATTTTAGCGACATCTAGCGGCGTTCAAAAAAAAAAATAAAAAACTTTTCCGGAAATGTTTTCCAAAAAGACATCATATGCGGGGGCGTACGGCGCACTTTATTTTTGCTTCCCTATAACGCGAGACGGCCTAATGTACATACATATGTACATCTATTGAGCAATAATAAATTGGTGGCTGCATCAAAACCCTCACCATTCATCTTGGTGTATCGGGGCACAGCAGCTGCTAGAGTCTGATGACTGATCAACGAAAATCCTACTGTCCCCCAAACATATCAAAAAACAACAATAACAATATTGTTGTGTACACAAAAGCATCTATTGAATTATAATCTTTTAATACGGAAAGATATGCACATAGAGGCGCAGGTTCGAGTCCCAGAAAAGTCAGAAAAGCCCTTTGCTTATGTTAATATTTCGTATTCTTGTTTTATGAGCAGTGGACCTGTTTAACCTGATGGAAACTCGATCCATTAATAAAAATAAGTGGAGCTATGAAAAAGGAAGATTATCTTCATATTTTAAGAATAGATTTGCCTGAGTTCGCCGGAATATGCGCATATTCCGAAGACGAGGTACTATTTCAGCAAGGCGGTAACCCCAAAAATTGGCGAAAATCATGCGAAACTGGTTATCTAGCCAATCATTTGGTGTGATAAAGTGGGCTGCCCAAAGCCCAGACCCTAATCCCATCGAAAATCTATGGGATTTTTAAAAAAGAGGATGGCTGCGTACGAAAAAGTTCCCACAAATTTGAATCAACTTTAGCTCCGAGTTGAGGACGAATGGGCCAAAAAACCAAGGGTAACCATAGCGGAACTAAAGGAAAGCATGCCAACGCGCATTAAAACAGCCCCAAAATATAAAGGGCTACGGAGGAAATATTATTACTCCATACCAAATTATTTTTTTCCTCACGAGCAAAATTGGATAATAATAATAATAATAATAAACCCAACGATTTCCCTCCACCCACCCAACCGCACGAGGTGCGCATCCGCATGACGTACGGATATTTTAAAATAAAATTTGGCCAAGGTGTTGAGTGGTAGAAGTTTATTAAACGTCGAGAACTTATACTGCTCAGCTACAGAAAATATATTTCCATCAGCTGGATATACATATGTACATAGAATAAAATATAAAACTACAAATAAAAGTAATAGACAAAAATAGAATAGTCAATTAGAGCGAGAGATTTGTTGTCACTTGTTAAGAGCGCACAACAGAATTTTTCTTATCAGATAAATAGAGTCTGATATATCGAAATGAGTAGAATAATCATTTAAAGATTTACATAAGCAACGAAGTGGTTCGTGTAATTCAAAATTAGTTCTACACTGCTTTAAAAAGATAGGTTGAAAATGTCTTGATGGTCGAATAGGAACATTTAAGTTTATTTCGGATAGGAGAAATTGACTGCTTATGGATCCTTTCAGTAGTTTAACCAGAAATATTACACCTAACATTTCCCTGCGGCTTGATAAGGTTGGAAGATTAATAAGCTTCAAGCGACTAGTGTACGAGGGAAGATTTGTCCGTGGGTCCCAATGAAAGTTCCTTAACGCAAAAAGTAAGAACTGTTTTTGAATTGATTCCAGTCTATCGGAATGAACTTGATATTGCGGACTCCAGATTATTGAAGCGTATTCTAGTATAGGTCGTACTAATGTTGTAAACAGGGCTTTAGTTACGTAAGGGTCATTAAATTCCTTAGGCCAACGTTTTACAAATGCTAGGATACTTTTAGCTTTGTTTACTGTAGCATTAATATGCAGGTTAAAGTGGAGCTTACTATCAAATCTTATTCCTAGGTCAACAAAATCGTAAACCTGTTCCAAACTATAGTTATTAATTGTGTAAGACGCAGGTTGAAGGATCTTCCGTGAAAAGCTCATAAATTTACATTTACTAAGATTGAGTGGCATAAGATTAATATTGCACCACGTAGCGAAGCAATTTAAATCATTTTGTAGGGCAAATCTTTCCTCCAAAGAAGAGTAAGACTTGAAAAGTTTCACATCATCGGCATACATCAGAAGTTTTGAGTTACAAATTGCATAAGAAATGTCGTTTATAAACAGCAAAAACAGAGTCGGACCAAGATGGCTGCCTTGTGGAACTCCTGAAGATACGTTAATGATGTTGGAAAAAGCATTTTTAAAAACAACTCTTTGTGTTCTATTAGTGACATATGACGCAATCCATTTTAACAGAATAGGTTGAAAACCAAGAAGATCAAGTTTATGGATAAGTAACGCGTGATTGACCTTGTCGAAGGCTTTGCTGAAGTCAGTATAAATTACATCGGTATTAGCATTATTCCTAAAACCGTTAGAGACATGAGTTGTAAATTCTAGTAAGTTGGTAACAGTTGATTTGCCTCTACAGAAACCATGCTGCGAACTTACTATTGATGAGGAAATGGAATGATTTAGACAATTGGTGACAATAGCCTCAAATAACTTTGGGATAGCCGAAAGCTTTGCTATGCCGCGATAGTTTTCGATGGAAGATCTACTTCCAGATTTATGTAGAGGAATAATAAAAGATTCTTTCCACGCTTTTGGGAAAATTCCTGACTTCAAAGACAGATTAAATAGTGTGGATAATGGCTGGTAAATATACTCGGCGCATTTGTTTAAAAATATTGAAGGAATCATATCTGGTCCGTAGTTTATGGACTTCTTTATTGTTTTAAGCAAAAATAAAACCTCTTCGGGATCTATAAAAGGGCATTCAAATGTGTTATTCTGAAAAACTTGATACGGGTATTCATTAAAGCTAACATTAGTATTGGAATAATTTGATTCAAAGAAGAGGGCAAAAAGGTTCGCGACATCTTGGCTATCACTGGCATCACAATCACGATATCTCATAGATGATGGGAATCCCATTACTCTACGTTTCGAGTTTACAAAACCATAAAACGATTTCGGGTTGGAAAAAATGTTCTTTTTCATTTTAAATATATAAGACTTATAGCACTTTTTGTTCAGAAGTGAGTACTTATGACGCAGAACTGAGTATTTCATATAATCCTTTTGAGAACCAGTCTTCTTATATATTTTAAAGAAGCGCGATTTTTTATTTTTTAAAGCTCTTAACTCTCTAGTGGCCCAAAGATACAAAGGTTCATTATATTTGCGTTTATGTTTCGGTACGTATTTCTCAAAAAGGTTAAGAATCGTGTTATTGAAATGCAAAACATTTAGATCGACGTTTCCATTATAGTCTGGCCATACCAATACCTTGAGTTCTTTATTAAGTTTATTATAGTTTGCCTTAGAAAAATTGTAACAAAAACTAGACTCAGAGTTAAACTCTTTTACGTTACCACGGTTATCGTTATTTATAATTTCGTAAACCAACTCTAAAGGAGGATGGTAAACATCAACAGGTGATACCAGGGCATTAGCCCTGTTTACAGTATAATTGGATACATCATCTACAAAAATTAAGTCAAGCATTTTCCCAAACTCGTTTCTAATAGTATTGATTTGATGTAGACAGAGGTCAGATATTTCTTCAATGAAAGTGGTATTGTTAATATTAGATGTAAGTGGCACAGTATTATGATCAGCAATGCGCCATGAAATGTGGGGAAGATTAAAGTCTCCTAAGACGATTATTGAATCTAACTGTGTCATTCTAGAGATAAGAAATTTAAGTGAAGAAATAAGTTGTAAATATACTGATAGATCAGACGAGGGAGGAATGTAACATATTGCAAAATAAGTGTGACCTTTGCCGACCTTAATGCGGATGCATTTAAATTCAAAAGGTAGAACGAGGTTTACATCAATTTCTTCAGATGGTATTGAAGAATGTACGGCTAGCAATACACCCCCGCCGACTCTGTCTAAACGATCATTCCTGTATACTTGGTACATGCTACTAAATATTTCGGAATTAAATGTATGTGGTTTGAGCCATGTTTCAGTAAAACAAATAATATGAAAGTTAGATTCAACCGTTTTCAAGTATACGTTAGTTAATTTAGTATTCAGACCTCTCACATTTTGATAGTAAATATTCAAAGCGGATTTAGATACTAGTTTTTTGGAACGGAAGAAATTTTAGCTAAATTTGTATTACGAATTCTTGGTCTGTGTTCGAATTCACGGACAAAAGCTCCGGACGGCCAAAAAGACGTACTCAAAAGAGCATCAAAGTCACTTAAAGGTACATAAATTTTAAACGAGGCAACATTTCGGTTGTAATTAAATTTAAATTTTTTAATAAACAGATTATCAGTTTTAATTTTAGATGAAATGAAAAATTTCAAGTCCTCTTCGGTGGTATCGATGTCGAATCTCGACACGAAAATTGATTTTATAGGAGGCACAACAACCAGCTCTTTAGGTGGGACAACAACCGGTTCCTTCACTGCGGATTGTAATCCGACAGAAGGACCATTCAGTTTGGTATTTTTTCGGGATGTTACTTTTGTTGATGATTTAGGTTTATCATCTACAGGCCTCGGTGAAGCCAAGTCAATCAGCTCCACCGTATTCTGCACATGATCGACCTGAAGATTTTTACGGGCCACTTCATTGTCTGGTGCAACGGATAAAAGGGGATTATTTTGGTTATCAGTATCTAAACACTTGAAGGATTTAAACATACCCTCATAGTACTTAAATTTCTCAGTTAGAGCAGTCAACTCTCTACCAATTTCAGAAAAGCCGTTCCTGGTTTGACGAAATAATTTGAAGAGATCAATTTCCGTTGATCTGCATTTCGAACAAGACCAGCGAACGCCCTTTTTGTCATCGGTCGCGTCCAGAACTCTCCCCGTCAAACTGGCACATTTCATATGAGCAAGCCCATCGCAGAGCCAGCAAGTCACGAAGCGTTCGGAGTCGCTTTTCAATGAGCAGTTACTATACATGCAAGACATATTAAAAATAGAAAGTTGAAAATTAAATTAAACAATAGTAAGAACAAAAAAAAAAATATAAACAAAATTAGCAAATACTATGAATGTATGGATTGTGTCTAAATAAGCAGTGAAAGGTTAAATATAACGCAAAAAGTTTGAATATCAATAAGGTAGTTTTACAGTTTTAGAGAAACTGGAGCGAGCAGTTTAAGGTACACTTGAGACGCTTAATAAACACGGCAAACAGCTGTGACAAAAAAGGAAAAAGAAGAGAATGAGAGGATGAATAGAAATGCGTAAAGTAAATGTAAATAAAAACAAGCAAAGTAAATGAGTGCGCGCCAAAATTAATTAAATGACAAAATTAGCCACTCAACTGCAACAACAACACTATGCGAAATTGCCTCGGCAACACAATTGATTTAATTAATAAAATAAATGCGAATAATATTATATTGCGACAGTTAAATTATTTAATTTAATTTTAGCACACTATTTAAGCACTTTATTTTGATAAACAACGCAAGAAATATTTTTAATATAATTTTTTAAAGCACCAAAGCACAGAGCAAATTATTATACGTCTACACAGCTTAACGTTTACCGTAATGTGGATGTTTGAGTTTTTCGCCCTGAAAAACGTGGTAATCAAGATGGAATTAAATTTCTTTGTATGTTTTCTATTAAAATAATATATATGCTAATTAATAAAAAAAATTTGGTTGAAATTGGGCGCTTGGATTAGGTGTTATGAACACATAAGTACAGAAGTGGGAAACATTCATCCATTAATGCTCGCCACTGTATGTATGTATGTCACTGATGAAGCTTCCCACAATACTATTTTGACTGACGATCAGTTTCGTAATTGGGAACGTGACTACAACACACAGTTTTAATCTCAGCCTTTATAAATTTGATCGAAAAAAAGCCGCTGCCTCTTGGCCTAATATAAAAACTGTTTGCAATTTAATAGGATAATTAAAAAAAAATAAAACTTTTGCTGATTTTCACAGCTCACCTTCT
The DNA here is from genome assembly GCA_960531455.1 of Urophora cardui. Classification (NCBI taxonomy): domain Eukaryota; kingdom Metazoa; phylum Arthropoda; class Insecta; order Diptera; family Tephritidae; genus Urophora; species Urophora cardui. The sequence goes on along the minus strand of OY482672.1, from coordinate 92,850,546 downwards.
TTCGAACGATGTAACGTTAGCCAAAATATTTTTTAATGAAGTGATAACCAAAAAACAAAATATTACCGTTATCTCAAAAACCTAACCATAAAAAAATAGTTTTGAGCTCAGGTGGCCATGTTAATTTTCCCTATACCCAGATTTCTTGGTATTTTTTGCTGTCAACTAACTAGTGTTATTGAAATGAAAATATAAATATAGGCTTCTTCACTTAATCTCTTACAAAATATCTCGAAAACTGTTCTACTTTTGAACTATCTGATTACATATTTGGAAAAAGAAAAAAGAAAATTTTACATAGGAGTCATGTATCAAATGTCGAGGATATTTTTGGTAGGGTAGTGTAATCGACATTAGGAGTCATAAGCATTTAAAAATATCGAATTTTGAAACTTTCCCCCCCTCAAACTCCCAACCTATATGTTTGCACAAAAAAAAAATATGGGTTTGAACTCACAGCTAAAAACTCTATCGATCCCCAAATAATTTTTTTTTGATTTGCGAAATGTACATATTCTGCCCTCTAATAAAATCAAAGGTAAATTTTTGGGATTTCTTATGAAAGTATATTACCAAGTGGTTGTGGCCGCTGTGGTGCAGTGGGTAGAGTGCTCGCCTACTATACCAGAGGTCTCGGGTTCAAACCCCAGTCCGGACAAACACCAAAAAAATTTTTCTAATTAATAAAAATCCAATTATTGGGTTTTTTAAGAACAGCGGTCACCTCTCGGCAGTGGGCGGCTACCCTCCGAGAGTATTTCTGCCATGAAAAAGCTTCTCACAAAAAATGCATTCGCCGTTCGGAGCCGTAATAAAACTGTAGGTCCACCCAATTAGTAGGAAAAACAAAAAGGAGCACATATCGAATTGGGAGAGAAGCTCGGCGATAAAACTCGTCAGAGTTAAAATAGCGCCATTGTATTATATATTATTACCAAGCGGTTAATCAATTTCTTTCTTGTTTTATTTTTCGAAAATTATAAATTTTTTGTGGAAGTATGTATATCAAATAAAAGGTCCTTTAATGGCCTTTCCAACAACGTATTAAATTTGAGAATGGTTTTATTACTTTTCGAAATACATATTTGGATTTTAAAATTTGGGAAATTGGAAATGTAAATATATACCAAATAAAAGATCGTTTAATGGCCTTATCAACAAGTTATTAACTTTCAGAATCGCTTTATTACTTTGGATTTTAAAATGAGCCAGTCCTAAAAAATAATTATATTACCGAAATCAGTAAAAAGGGGCGAACAACGCCCACTTATTTGTATAGCTTAACGGGCCGTATTCTCTTCTTGAATTTATTTACGATAGATTCTCTTTTTATTTTTGTGATATTGAACTAAGCGTTCAGTAAAAATCAGGGCTGCAAACCGATTCGAACCAAACTGGTTCAGAAACCGAACCACAGCGTTTTTTAGTCCTTGAACCGAACAACGAACCGAACCGTTTTTATTTTTAAATTCAAAAACCGAACCGAAAACTTTTAAAAAATATGGTTCGGTTTGGTTCAAAGCATTTTCGAGCTTCATAGATTGTTTAGATAAAGCGATTGGCTTGATGTTTTCCTCTGAATGCTTTATTTATTGCAAAGATGTTTGCCTTTTATACAAATCAAACGTGCACTTATACAAGTAAACGTACAATTCCCATAATGCACAAACACATACATATGTTCATAAATATCATTTGGACAATACATACAGATATGCATATACCTACATATTTACAACTAAACACAGAATGCTTATTAGGCAAAACGATGTTCCCACATTTTGTGTAATTAGGCCAAGGAATGTAGAGTAAGAAGATGATATGGCTGATGCCGGAATTGTAAATTCTCACGCTTTGTAGCTGCAGTCACTTCTTCATATGCACATAATTGCAGCTTAAGCATAGTTTGTTCAACGCGAATCAGTGCACATGTGAATTAGCGTGATTTAAAGAATGTAGACGAAATAGCGAGCTCATATTCAACATCCTCCCCCGGTGAGCGCCGCTCGATGGTTTGGTTTGGCCAACACTAAATGTGCACTGTAAAGTCCGAAACTTGTCTAAGATTTCGCGGCATCGGTGTGGGCCTCTGATTTGGGCTTGATGTGTTCGTCGCCGTAGGAGTTGTCACTCTTTGTTTTGCGTATTTTATTTTTTCTTTGACCATCCTGAATATTAAAAGACATACCGCTATCAATGCTGTATAACCAACGGCAATGTGGTGAGTGTTTTGTGATTCCAATTTGTTTGGTAGCTCCCACATACGTAATCGATTGGCTTCTACAATTCCATCATAGGGTATTTGAGTAATTTGGCAATTGAAGTATTCGGTGTTTTCCGCAATCGACAGCTTGACTGAGTACTATTTAAAAATAGATTGGCTTCACATGACCACATAGATGCTCCGCGGGTATATCTTAGTTGAACTTTGGGACAAATATAACTCCCATTGTTGATGTTTTCTCATGATTGAAACAGAATTGCTCATCGGAAAATATTGGTCGAGCGCTGTGTTTATGGCCGAAATTGAAGCACATGGTTGAATTTCGATCATGATCAGCATGCTTTTGGGTGAGTCCTCCTTTTACCTTCATTAGCTGGTATAACTGAAGCAAATCATCCTGGTAGACAGATAATTCCAATGATGTTGAGATGTGGTACTTAATTTTGCTCACTTCGAGTTGTAATTGGCTTGACGTCAGGAGCAGAGGACTTATTTTCCCGTTGTTGTTGTATTAGCAGTACTAAGCCCTGCCTAGGCAACACACCTTTGTCATAAACTATCATCAATTTCATCTAACGGTAGACCGAGGAATGTTGCAGCCGTGATGAGAGTCGGTTAGAACATCGAATATTGAAGATTGCACTCTTTGTAAGTTGGCAGCAATAAGGGTTAGTTGAACAGATAAAGTCAAAAACATGCGATATATTCTTCCTTGGTATATTTCCTCCGTTTCTTTGCATACTGTGTTGAATATCTGACTGATTTCCTGATCAATGACGTCGAATTTTTCCCTGACAACATTTTGGTCTCGCTTTAGGATGTTGATGGTGGAGTCTACAACGGATGTTTGATTTTTGATGAGATTTAGTAGGTAATCTTCATTATGTTTGACTTGTGTGACTGTGCTGGACATTTGCTCTGCGTATTCTGAATCCAGAATGCCAAACAATGAATGAGCTACATTCCCGACCACGTCTATCGCGCCTCTTTTCCAGCGATTGGACTTCAAGATTAGATTGTCCAACTGCAGCTCTCCTTGAATTTGTTTGAAGTGTGTTACCAGAGATTGACATGCACTAATCTGTTTGCTTTCTTGGCACAGTTGGCGCAGTAACTTTGTACCATTCGCCAGTAAAGATAACTCCGTTGAGAAGCCCTCCAGATCGTAATATATAAGGAGGTTCCATTCTGTTGTCGAAAGAGCGGCCGACCCCAATCCTTCAAAGTGAATACCGAGCCTTGATCCAAATCGCTTGTTTTGAATTTGAGCCCCCAAAACTATTGGCAGAATTAGTAGTGTAATTAATAGGGTTGTAAGTCCTTGATGCAATGCAGGACCCCCTCGTTTCGCTGAAATTTTGTCTTTTTCGGATGGTGTTGTTGTTGACTGATTTTTTGGCTCCGCCGCACTCTCTTCATTTACTGGTAGTAGTGCCAGCCGATGAATTGGCCTCTTGCACGTGCCAGTTGCCGTCTTTACCTCCGCTACTCGCACAATACCATCATTTCCCTTAAAAACGTTGATGATTCTTCCTAACGGCCAATGAAGTACCGGAGTATTGTCTTCCTTAATTATCACCATATCACCAATATTGACGTTGTTCTGCTTGACCTTCCATTTATTTCTAAGTTGGAGTTCCGATAAATATTCGCGAGACCATCGCTTCCAGAACTCTTGTTTAAGTTGAGAAACCAGCCTCCATCTTGTTAGTAGACTGATCTTTTCTGGCCTGCAATTTACATCAATTTGTGCATTTATTGGTTCCCCTATGAGAAAATGGCCAGGAGTTAGCGCTGCTAAATCATTCGGATTGTCTGACATTGGGATGATTGGCCTGGAATTAAGGATTCCTTCTACCTCAATGATCACTGTTTCCATTTCTTCGTATGTGAGAGATGCTGTAGAAACACTTCTTATTAGTAAGTGTTTGGCTGATTTTACCGCAGCTTCCCATAAGCCACCAAAATGTGGAGTCCTCGGGGGAATGAAATTAAATTCTATTCTGATTTTTTGCTGATCAAATGTTTAAATATGTTTTTTTTGATATAGGCTGTTTTGATCTATTGTGTGTACAGTGCAAAGTCAAACGCAATAACTTCCACTTTCTGCCCAACGTTTCGCTAATCTCCTTAGCATCATCAGGGGCGAATATTTATTTAAAAACAACATAAATCAGAAAAAAACAAAATTTATAGTATTACTATACATATCACGTTATTTGAACAACAAATTTTTTAAACATTACACACGAAAAGAAATATAAACTTACATGAATTTTTTTCACCTAGCACTTGATCACATTTAATTACATTAAATTACATAAATACATTGATATATAAAAACATAAATTTGTCAAGTTATATATGAAAATGGTACCATTAACTCAGGTACACTTGTCCTTAACTAAATACATATTACTCTCATTTATAAACAAAGGAGGTAAGTAGCTGCAATGCATTCGGTGTCTTCTTTTTTGTTTACCGTTCTCTCTCTATTTTTTAAAATGTGCAAGCTCTCTAACGTAAACCTTGTTTTCTCTTTCTTTTCAACGTCTATTATTTTTGTATTCTCAAAGTCAGCTGTATGTCCATGTGAAAAAATATGTTGAGCGAGAGCTGTGTTTGTTTTCTTTTTCCGTATGTCTGTATCATGCTCAGTTAGGCGTACACCCAGTGGTATTTTTGTTGTCCCTATGTATACTTTGTTACAGTGCGACTCCCCGCTGCCCTGGCAGGGGATTTCGTACACTACGTTAGCTTGTTGGTGAGGGTTGATTGGGCTTTTGGCTTTGCTGTAAATTTTCGAGAGGGTGATTTGATTTGTACGCTAGGGAGATGTTTTTTGTTTTTTTACGTATGTTGTGGTCAAGATTCTCTGTTAAACCTGGTATATAAGTGACACTGTAATATTGCATTGCTTCGTCAGTAATTGGTGTGGTAATCGTTTTATTGTGAGTTCGATTTGTTACTAGCATGTGATCTGAAATGAGTGTTTTAATTAGGTGAGTTGGATAGTTGTTGCTGGTCAGTATTTTATAAATTTTGCTTATATTTCCTTGTCGAAATTTAGGGTGGCTTAGTGTGAGAATTTTATTTATTAAGTTTTTCGCCGCATTTATTTTGTATTTAATGGGTTGGGCAGATATAAAGTTAATAATACGTCCTGAAGAAATAGGTTTGGAATACCAGTCAAGTATAATTTTATTATTTTCTCTGTGCAAAAGAACGTCAAGGAAAGGGAGTTGTGAATTATTTTCTTGCTCTATTGTGACATTCAATTTGTTGTGATAGTTATTGCAAGTTTTGAGAATAGTTTCTACGTCATTTCTTTTAACAATAGCAAAAATGTCATCAACGTATTTAACTATAAATCTGATGTCGATGTTGTGATATCGTTTCAAATTTGATAAGGAGTAATCTAATAAGTCGTCCATTACTATGTCGGCTATTGTTGGGGAGAGAGGATTACCCATCGGCATCCCGAAGTTTTGAGTGAAAATTTTTTGGTCATACATGAAGTAGTTGTTGTCTTTTAAGCAAAAATTAAGGATTTGAAGGAACGTATTCTTTGGTATTTTGGTTTGAGTTTGAATTTTATTGAATTTATTCATTATTATTTTTATGGCGAGGTAGGTCGGTATGTTGGTGAATAGTGATACCACATCTAGTGATATGAGTATCTCGTCATTTCTTAGCTCTATGTTGTCTAGTCTTTCTTTTAATTTAAAGGAGTTTTTAATGTTGTATTCGTCAGATGTGATGATGTTTAGAATTTTTCCTATAAATTTCGATAATTTGTAGCAAGGTACGCCGACAGATGATGCGATCGGGCGAAGGGGTAGGTTATCTTTGTGTATCTTGGGAAGACCGTAAAGACGCGGGGCAAATGCTGAATTACATGTGAGTTGTTGCTTTTCCGTGAAGTTAATTATTTTGTTCTTGTATAAGTTTTCAATTATAGCGTTATTCTGTTTATGTAACGTATTTGTCGGATCACTTCTCGCTGGTCTATATGTATTCTTGTCTAACAGTAACTCACTCATTTTTTCTTTGTAGTCATGACTGTACATTGCAACTGTCTTATTTCCTTTGTCTGAATCTGTTACAATGATTTCATCCCTATATTTACTTAAAAAAGATTTTTACTTAATGTTTCTAATATGAATTTGTCTGCTGGGTTATGCTTGATGCGCCGTTTGTGTTGTATTATACCATTGCTCAGTCTGTTTCTCTCAATTTCTTTGTCTCTTTCGTCGGGTATTTGTTGGATTGCTTGTTCCATTTCCGCGATGATCTTTAAGGGATTTAAACTTTTGTTTGTGGTTGGTAAAGTAAATTTTCGGCCCAAAGAGAGTAACCATTTTATGTCATCGGGGAACTCTACGTTCGTTTTGTTAACAAACCACTCGCTATTTATATGTATGCCTAAGCTCTCTAATTGCTTTTGTTTAAGTTTCTCTAACTTTTGTGTTTGGGTTTCTTCTAGTTCTTTTTCTATTCTATTGTTTATGCATTTTTGTTGAGAGATAAATGAGTCAAAATCAGTTTGACTGAGATTACGTGTTAAATATTGTTCCGTGTAGCTCAGCTGGTCTCTTATCTTCTTTATGTTGATGTTTGTTTGTGTGATTTCCAAGTTCAATACTTTTCTGAGAAATGTGACTTTTGCTTTTTCTAACTCTCTCTTTACATTTTGTGAAGTAGTCTCTATTTGTAAATTTTTTATTGTATTATTTAAATGGTTGGGAATTGTGTCATATTTTCTGCATTCTAATAGGAAGTTGAGTTGTTTTTGTTGCTTTGTGAATTTTAGTTTCTGTTTGCTAAAGCCTTTTAATGCCATGCATATGTTTTCCCCGTATTTATATTTCATATGTTGGTAATAGTGTTTCATTTTGATTTTTTGTTGTTTTAATATGTTGTAGATAAATAAAAGATACCACAGTTGTATATCGACAGGCCCTTCGAAAAAAATTTATTGTGATTTTTTGCTGATCAAATGATTAAATATGTTTTTTTTGATATAGGCTGTTTTGATCTATTGTGTGCACAGTGCAAAGTCAAACGCAATAACTTCCACTTTCTGCCCAACGTTTCGCTAATCTCCTTAGCATCATCAGGGGCGAATCTTCATTTAAAAACAACATAAATCAGAAAAAACAAAATTTATAGTATTACTATACATATCACGTTATTTGAACAACAAATTTTTTAAACATTACACACGAAAAGAAATATAAACTTACATGCATTTTTTTCACCTAGCACTTTTTCACATTTAATTACATTAAATTACATAAATACATTGATATATAAAAACATAAATTTGTCAAGTTATATATGAAAATGGTACCATTAACTCAGGTACACTTGTCCTTAACTAAATACATATTACTCTCATTTATAAACAAAGGAGGTAAGTAGCTGCAATGCATTCGGTGTCTTCTTTTTTGTTTACCGTTCTCTCTCTATTTTTTAAAATGTACAAGCTCTCTAACGTAAACCTTGTTTTCTCTTTCTTTTCAACGTCTATTATTTTTGTATTCTCAAAGTCAGCTGTATGTCCATGTGAAAAAATATGTTGAGCGAGAGCTTTGTTTGTTTTCTTTTTCCGTATGTCTGTATCATGCTCAGTTAGGCGTACACCCAGTGGTCTTTTTGTTGTCCCTATGTATACTTTGTTACAGTGCGACTCCCCGCTGCCCTTGCAGGGGATTTCGTACACTACGTTAGCTTGTTGGTGAGGGTTGATCGGGCTTTTGGTTTTGCTGTAAATTTTCGAGAGAGTGTGATTTGATTCGTACGCTAGGGAGATGTTTTTTGTTTTTTTACGTATGTTGTGGTCAAGATTCTCTGTTAAACCTGGTATATAAGTGACACTGTAATATTGCATTGCTTCGTCAGTAATTGGTGTGGTAATGTTTTATTGTGAGTTCGATTTGTTACTAGCATGTGATCTGAAATGAGTGTTTTAATTAGGTGAGTTGGATAGTTGTTGCTGGTCAGTATTTTATAAATTTTGCTTATATTTCCTTGTCGAAATTTAGGGTGGCTTAGTGTGAGAATTTTATTTATTAAGTTTTTCGCCGCATTTATTTTGTATTTAATGGGTTGGGCAGATAGAAAGTTAATAATACGTCCTGAAGAAATAAGTTTGGAATACCAGTCAAGTATAATTTTATTATTTTCTCTGTGCAAAAGAACGTCAAGGAAAGGGAGTTGTGAATTATTTTCTTGCTCTATTGTGAAATTCAATTTGTTGTGATAGTTATTGCAAGTTTTGAGAATAGTTTCTACGTCATTTCTTTTAACAATAGCAAAAATGTCATCAACGTATTTAACTATAAATCTGATGTCGATGTTGTGATATCGTTTCAAATTTGATAAGGAGTAATCTAATAAGTCGTCCATTACTATGTCGGCTATTGTTGGGGAGAGAGGATTACCCATCGGCATCCCGAAGTTTTGAGTGAAAATTTTTTGGTCATACATGAAGTAGTTGTTGTCTTTTAAGCAAAAATTAAGGATTTGAAGGAACGTATTCTTTGGTATTTTGGTTTGAGTTTGAATTTTATTGAATTTATTCATTATTATTTTTATGGCGAGGTAGGTCGGTATGTTGGTGAATAGTGATACCACATCTAGTGATATGAGTATCTCGTCATTTCTTAGCTCTATCTTGTCTAGTCTTTCTTTTAATTTAAAGGAGTTTTTAATGTTGTATTCGTCAGATGTGATGATGTTTAGAATTTTTCCTATAAATTTCGATAATTTGTAGCAAGGTACGCCGACAGATGATGCGATCGGGCGAAGGGGTAGGTTATCTTTGTGTATCTTGGGAAGACCGTAAAGACGCGGGGCAAATGCTGAATTACATGTGAGTTGTTGCTTTTCCGTGAAGTTAATTATTTTGTTCTTGTATAAGTTTTCAATTATAGCGTTATTCTGTTTATGTAACGTATTTGTCGGATCACTTCTCGCTGGTCTATATGTATTCTTGTCTAACAGTAACTCACTCATTTTTTCTTTGTAGTCATGACTGTACATTGCAACTGTCTTATTTCCTTTGTCTGAATCTGTTACAATGATTTCATCCCTATATTTACTTAAAAAAGATTTTTACTTAATGTTTCTAATATGAATTTGTCTGCTGGGTTATGCTTGATGCGCCGTTTGTGTTGTATTATACCATTGCTCAGTCTGTTTCTCTCAATTTCTTTGTCTCTTTCGTCGGGTATTTGTTGGATTGCTTGTTCCATTTCCGCGATGATATTTAAGGGATTTAAACTTTTGTTTGTGGTTGGTAAAGTAAATTTTCGGCCCAAAGAGAGTAACCATTTTATGTCATCGGGGAACTCTACGTTCGTTTTGTTAACAAACCACTCGCTATTTATATGTATGCCTAAGCTCTCTAATTGCTTTTGTTTAAGTTTCTCTAACTTTTGTGTTTGGGTTTCTTCTAGTTCTTTTTCTATTCTATTGTTTATGCATTTTTGTTGAGAGATAAATGAGTCAAAATCAGTTTGACTGAGATTACGTGTTAAATATTGTTCCGTGTAGCTCAGCTGGTCTCTTATCTTCTTTATGTTGATGTTTGTTTGTGTGATTTCCAAGTTCAATACTTTTCTGAGAAATGTGACTTTTGCTTTTTCTAACTCTCTCTTTACATTTTGTGAAGTAGTCTCTATTTGTAAATTTTTTATTGTATTATTTAAATGGTTGGGAATTGTGTCATATTTTCTGCATTCTAATAGGAAGTTGAGTTGTTTTTGTTGCTTTGTGAATTTTAGTTTCTGTTTGCTAAAGCCTTTTAATGCCATGCATATGTTTTCCCCGTATTTATATTTCATATGTTGGTAATAGTGTTTCATTTTGATTTTTTGTTGTTTTAATATGTTGTAGATAAATAAAAGATACCACAGTTGTATATCGACAGGCCCTTCGAAAAAAATTTATTGTGATTTTTTGCTGATCAAATGATTAAATATGTTTTTTTTGATATAGGCTGTTTTGATCTATTGTGTGCACAGTGCAAAGTCAAACGCAATAACTTCCACTTTCTGCCCAACGTTTCGCTAATCTCCTTAGCATCATCAGGGGCGAATCTTCATTTAAAAACAACATAAATCAGAAAAAACAAAATTTATAGTATTACTATACATATCACGTTATTTGAACAACAAATTTTTTAAACATTACACACGAAAAGAAATATAAACTTACATGCATTTTTTTCACCTAGCACTTTTTCACATTTAATTACATTAAATTACATAAATACATTGATATATAAAAACATAAATTTGTCAAGTTATATATGAAAATGGTACCATTAACTCAGGTACACTTGTCCTTAACTAAATACATATTACTCTCATTTATAAACAAAGGAGGTAAGTAGCTGCAATGCATTCGGTGTCTTCTTTTTTGTTTACCGTTCTCTCTCTATTTTTTAAAATGTACAAGCTCTCTAACGTAAACCTTGTTTTCTCTTTCTTTTCAACGTCTATTATTTTTGTATTCTCAAAGTCAGCTGTATGTCCATGTGAAAAAATATGTTGAGCGAGAGCTGTGTTTGTTTTCTTTTTCCGTATGTCTGTATCATGCTCAGTTAGGCGTACACCCAGTGGTCTTTTTGTTGTCCCTATGTATACTTTGTTACAGTGCGACTCCCCGCTGCCCTTGCAGGGGATTTCGTACACTACGTTAGCTTGTTGGTGAGGGTTGATCGGGCTTTTGGTTTTGCTGTAAATTTTCGAGAGAGTGTGATTTGATTCGTACGCTAGGGAGATGTTTTTTGTTTTTTTACGTATGTTGTGGTCAAGATTCTCTGTTAAACCTGGTATATAAGTGACACTGTAATATTGCATTGCTTCGTCAGTAATTGGTGTGGTAATGTTTTATTGTGAGTTCGATTTGTTACTAGCATGTGATCTGAAATGAGTGTTTTAATTAGGTGAGTTGGATAGTTGTTGCTGGTCAGTATTTTATAAATTTTGCTTATATTTCCTTGTCGAAATTTAGGGTGGCTTAGTGTGAGAATTTTATTTATTAAGTTTTTCGCCGCATTTATTTTGTATTTAATGGGTTGGGCAGATAGAAAGTTAATAATACGTCCTGAAGAAATAAGTTTGGAATACCAGTCAAGTATAATTTTATTATTTTCTCTGTGCAAAAGAACGTCAAGGAAAGGGAGTTGTGAATTATTTTCTTGCTCTATTGTGAAATTCAATTTGTTGTGATAGTTATTGCAAGTTTTGAGAATAGTTTCTACGTCATTTCTTTTAACAATAGCAAAAATGTCATCAACGTATTTAACTATAAATCTGATGTCGATGTTGTGATATCGTTTCAAATTTGATAAGGAGTAATCTAATAAGTCGTCCATTACTATGTCGGCTATTGTTGGGGAGAGAGGATTACCCATCGGCATCCCGAAGTTTTGAGTGAAAATTTTTTGGTCATACATGAAGTAGTTGTTGTCTTTTAAGCAAAAATTAAGGATTTGAAGGAACGTATTCTTTGGTATTTTGGTTTGAGTTTGAATTTTATTGAATTTATTCATTATTATTTTTATGGCGAGGTAGGTCGGTATGTTGGTGAATAGTGATACCACATCTAGTGATATGAGTATCTCGTCATTTATTAGCTCTATGTTGTCTAGTCTTTCTTTTAATTTAAAGGAGTTTTTAATGTTGTATTCGTCAGATCTGATGTTGTTTAGAATTTTTCCTATAAATTTCGATAATTTGTAGCAAGGTACGCCGACAGATGATGCGATCGGGCGAAGGGGTAGGTTATCTTTGTGTATCTTGGGAAGACCGTAAAGACGCGGGGCAAATGCTGAATTACATGTGAGTTGTTGCTTTTCCGTGAAGTTAATTATTTTGTTCTTGTATAAGTTTTCAATTATAGCGTTATTCTGTTTATGTAACGTATTTGTCGGATCACTTCCCGCTGGTCTATATGTATTCTTGTCTAACAGTAACTCATTCATTTTTTCTTTGTAGTCATGACTGTACATTGCAACTGTCTTATTTCCTTTGTCTGAATCTGTTACAATGATTTCATCCCTATATTTACTTAAAAAAGATTTTGTTTTACTTAATGTTTCTAATATGAATTTGTCTGCTGGGTTATGCTTGATGCGCCGTTTGTGTTGTATTATACCATTGCTCAGTCTGTTTCTCTCAATTTCTTTGTCTCTTTCGTCGGGTATTTGTTGGATTGCTTGTTCCATTTCCGCGATGATCTTTAAGGGATTTAAACTTTTGTTTGTGGTTGGTAAAGTAAATTTTCGGCCCAAAGAGAGTAACCATTTTATGTCATCGGGGAACTCTACGTTCGTTTTGTTAACAAACCACTCGCTATTTATATGTATTCCTAAGCTCTCTAATTGCTTTTGTTTAAGTTTCTCTAACTTTTGTGTTTGGGTTTCTTCTAGTTCTTTTTCTATTCTATTGCTTATGCATTTTTGTTGAGAGATAAATGAGTCAAAATCAGTTTGACTCAGATTACGTGTTAAATATTGTTCCGTGTATCTCAGCTGGTCTCTTATCTTCTTTGTGTTGATGTTTGTTTGTGTGATTTCCAAGTTCAATACTTTTCTGAGAAATGTGACTTTTGCTTTTTCTAACTCTCTCTTTACATTTTGTGAAGTAGTCTCTATTTGTAAATTTTTTATTGGATTATTTTAATGGTTGGGAATTGTGTCATATTTTCTGCATTCTAATAGGAAGTTGAGTTGTTTTTGTTGCTTTGTGAATTTTAGTTTCTGTTTGCTAAAGCCTTTTAATGCCATGTATATGTTTTCCCCGTATTTATATTTCATATGTTGGTAATAGTGTTTCATTTTGATTTTTTGTTGTTTTAATATGTTGTAGATAAATAAAAGATACCACGGTTGTATATCGACAGGCCCTTCGAAAAAAATTTATTGTGATTTTTTGCTGATCAAATGTTTAAATATGTTTTTTTGATATAGGCTGTTTTGATCTATTGTGTGCACAGTGCAAAGTCAAACGCAATAACTTCCACTTTCTGCCCAACGTTTCGCTAATCTCCTTAGCATCATCATAGGCGAATCTTTATTTAAAAACAACATAAATCAGAAAAAAACAAAATTTATAGTATTACTATACATATCACGTTATTTGAACAACAAATTTTTTAAACATTACACACGAAAAGAAATATAAACTTATATGCATTTTTTTCACCTAGCACTAGATCACATTTAATTACATTAAATTACATAAATACATTGATATATAAAAACATAAATTTGTCAAGTTATATATGAAAATGGTACCATTAACTCAGGTACACTTGTCCTTAACTAAATACATATTACTCTCATTTATAAACAAAGGAGGTAAGTAGCTGCAATGCATTCGGTGTCTTCTTTTTTGTTTACCGTTCTCTCTCTATTTTTTAAAATGTGCAAGCTCTCTAACGTAAACCTTGTTTTCTCTTTCTTTTCAACGTCTATTATTTTTGTATTCTCAAAGTCAGCTGTATGTCCATGTGAAAAAATATGTTGAGCGAGACCTGTGTTTGTTTTCTTTTTCCGTATGTCTGTATCATGCTCAGTTAGGCGTACACCCAGTGGTCTTTTTGTTGTCCCTATATATACTTTGTTACAGTGCGACTCCCCGCTGCCCTTGCAGGGGATGTCGTACACTACGTTAGCTTGTTGGTGAGGGTTGATTGGGCTTTTGGCTTTGCTGTAAATTTTCGAGAGAGTGTGATTTGATTTGTACGCTAGGGAGATGGTTTTTGTTTTTTTACGTATGTTGTGGTCAAGATTCTCTGTTAAACCTGGTATATAAGTGACACTGTAATATTGCATTGCTTCGTCAGTAATTGGTGTGGTAATCGTTTTATTGTGAGTTCGATTTATTACTAGCATGTGATCTGAAATGAGTGTTTTAATTAGGTGAGTTGGATAGTTGTTGCTGGTCAGTATTTTATAAATTTTGCTTATATTGGCTTGTCGAAATTTAGGGTGGCTTAGGGTGAGAATTTTATTTATTAAGTTTTTCGCCGCATTTATTCTGTATTTAATGGGTTGGGCAGATTGAAAGTTAATAATACGTCCTGAAGAAATAGGTTTGGAATACCAGTCAAGTATAATTTTATTATTTTCTCTGTGCAAAAGAACGTCAAGGAAAGGGAGTTGTGAATTATTTTCTTGCTCTATTGTGAAATTCAATTTGTTGTGATAGTTATTGAAAGTTTTGAGAATAGTTTCTACGTCATTTCTTTTAACAATAGCAAAAATGTCATCAACGTATTTAACTATAAATCTGATGTCGATGTTGTGATATCGTTTCAAATTTGATAAGGAGTAATCTAATAAGTCGTCCATTACTATGTCGGCTATTGTTGGGGAGAGAAGATTACCCATCGGCATCCCGAAGTTTTGAGTGACAATTTTTTGGTCATACATGAAGTAGTTGTTGTCTTTTAAGCAAAAATTAAGGATTTGCAGGAACGTATTCTTTGGTATTTTGGTTTGAGTTTGAATTTTATTGAATTTATTCATTATTATTTTTATGGCGAGGTAGGTCGGTATGTTGGTGAATAGTGATACCACATCTAGTGATATGAGTATCTCGTCATTTCTTAGCTCTATGTTGTCTAGTCTTTCTTTTAATTTAAAGGAGTTTTTAATGTTGTATTCGTCAGATATGATGTTGTTTAGAATTTTTCCTATAAATTTCGATAATAATGTAGCAAGGTACGCCGACAGATGATGCGATCGGGCGAAGGGGTAGGTTATCTTTGTGTATCTTTGGAAGACCGTAAAGACGCGGGGCAAATGCTGAATTACATGTGAGTAGTTGCTTTTCCGTGAAGTTAATTATTTTGTTCTTGTATAAGTTTTCAATTATAGCGTTATTCTGTTTATGTAACGTATTTGTCGGATCACTTCTCGCTGGTCTATATGTATTCTTGTCTAACAGTAACTCATTCATTTTTTCTTTGTAGTCATGACTGTACATTGCAACTGTCTTATTTCCTTTGTCTGAATCTGTTACAATGATTTCATACCTATATTTACTTAAAAAAAGATTTTGTTTTACTTAATGTTTCTAATATGAATTTGTCTGCTGGGTTATGCTTGATGCGCCGTTTGTGTTGTATTATACCATTGCTCTCTCTGTTTCTCTCAATTTCTTTGTCTCTTTCGTCGGGTATTTGTTGTATTGCTTGTTCCATTTGCGCGATTATTTAAACTTTTGTTTGTGGTTGGTAAAGTAAATTTTCGGCCCAAAGAGAGTAACCATTTTATGTCATCGGGGAACTCTACGTTCGTTTTGTTAACAAACCACTCGCTATTTATATGTATGCCTAAGCTCTAATTGCCTTTGTTTAAGTTTCTCTAACTTTTGTGTTTGGGTTTCTTCTAGTTCTTTTTCTATTCTATTGTTTATGCATTTTTGTTGAGAGATAAATGAGTCAAAATCAGTTTGACTGAGATTACGTGTTAAATATTGTTCCGTGTAGCTCAGCTGGTCTCTTATCTTCTTTATGTTGATGTTTGTTTGTGTGATTTCCAAGTTCAATACTTTTCTGAGAAATGTGACTTTTGCTTTTTCTAACTCTTTCTTTACATTTTGTGAAGTAGTCTCTATTTGTAAATTTTTTATTGGATTATTTAAATGGTTGGGAATTGTGTCATATTTTCTGCATTCTAATAGGAAGTTGAGTTGTTTTTGTTGCTTACATATTAAAACAACAAAAAATCAAAATGAAACACTATTACCAACATTATTAGCCCGCTAACTCACATTATAAACCACTGCATTACGACGTCTTGTTTCCCGGTTATTTGGAAAGTAGCTTCTGTCTGCCCTATTGCGAAAAATAAACGTGCATGTGCCCCTTGTGACTTTCGCCCGATCAGTGTTCTGCCCACTCTGTCGAAGGTATTTGAGTCTTTGATGTCTGAGCAAATACGTGCATATATATCTGATAATGACTTACTTTCCACCTGCCAGTCTGGCTTTAGACCAGGGCATGGATGCTCAACCGCTATGGTAAAAATTCTTGACGATTTGCGAATTGCTTACGACAAAGGTAATATATCCCTTCTATGTTTACTTGACTTTTCTAAAGCATTTGACTCGGTTGATCATTCACTGCTCTGTTCTAAACTCACGCATTACTTTGGGTTTGAGAAAAGCGCGGTATCTCTAATGGATAGCTACTTAACTGGCAGGTTTCAGAGAGTAAAAATTGGCACGGCTGTTTCGCAATTAAAACCAGTTCTATGTGGTGTTCCGCAGGGATCTATTCTAGGCCCTACTTTGTTCAGCATGTTCATAGATGACATATTCTTAGCTTGTAGGTATGTACGCTTACACGCGTATGCAGACGATATACAACTTTATTTATCTTGTTGTACAAATCAGTTGAATAAGATAACGCTTGACCTGAACAATGATTTGTCATCAATATCTGTATGGTCAATGCAGAACGGCCTTCAACTTAACCTTCTTCTTCTTGATTGGCGCTTAACCGTCTAGACGATTCTGGCCGAGTCCAACAGAGCGCGCCAATTGCTTCTGTTTCGTGCAGCATGGCGCCACTTGGGAACACCTAGGGAGGCAGCATCGCTGTGCACCTGATTTTCCCAACGCAGTGGAGGTCTCCCTTTTCTTTTGCGTTCAGCGGGTTTCGATAGAAATGCTTTCTTGGCCGGAGCGCCTTCGTCCATTCTCACGACATGACCTGCCCAACGCAGCCGCTGGATCTTTATTCGCTGAACAATGTCGATGTCTGTGTAAAGCTCGTACAGCTCATCGTTAAATCTCCGTCGATACTCGCCCACGCCAACGCGCAAAGGTCCATAAATCTTACGAAGAACTTTTCTCTCGAATACTCCAAGTGCCATCTCATCTGATTTTGAAATTGTCCATGCTTCTGCGCCGTACATGAGGACTGGAACGATGAGCGTCCTGTAGAGTGTGATTTTTGTTTGTCGAGAGAGGACTTTACTTTTCAGTTGCCTACTTAGTCCGAAGTAGCATTTATTGGCAAGCGTGATCCTTCGTTGGATCTCCGTGCTGACATCATTCTTGGTGTTAATGCTGGTTCCCTGATAGACGAAGTCCTTAACAGTTTCGAATTTGTAGCTATCAACATTGACGTGGCTGCCAAGGCGTGCTGTTTCTTTGTGTGATGACAGGAGGTACTTCGTCTTGTCCTCGTTGACCGCCAAACCCATTTTCTTAGCCTCTTTATCCAGCTTGGAGAAGGTAGAACATACGGCGCGCGTGTTAGTGCCAATGATGTCGATGTCATCGGCGTACGCCAGCAGTTGCACACTCTTGTGATATAAGATGCTTCCTGTATGGTTAAGTTCTGCAGCTCGTATTATCTTTTCCAGCATCAAATTGAAGAAGTCGCACGAAAGAGAGTCACCTTGTCTGAAACCTCGTTTGGTCTCGAACGGCTCGGAGAGGTCCTTCCCAATTCTGACGGAGCTGGTGGTGTTAGTCAACGTCATTTGGCATAGCCGTATAAGTTTAGCAGGGAAACCAAATTCAGACGTTGCGGCATACAGGCAATTCCTATTCGTGCTATCAAAAGCGGCTTTAAAATCGACAAAGAGATGGTGTGTGTCGGTTCCTTTTTCATGGGGTTTTTCCAGTATTTGTCGTATTGTGAAGATCTGGTCGATGGTAGATTTACCAGGTCTGAAGCCACACTGATAAGGTCCAATCAGATTGTTGACGATAGGCTTCAGTCTTTCGCACAATACATTTTGCTATTGTTAAAAGAAATGACGTAGAAACTATTCTCAAAACTTTCAATAACTATCACAACAAATTGAATTTCACAATAGAGCAAGAAAATAATTCACAACTCCCTTTCCTTGACGTTCTTTTGCACAGAGAAAATAATAAAATTATACTTGACTGGTATTCCAAACCTATTTCTTCAGGACGTATTATTAACTTTCTATCTGCCCAACCCATTAAATACAAAATAAATGCGGCGAAAAACTTAATAAATAAAATTCTCACACTAAGCCACCCTAAATTTCGACAAGGAAATATAAGCAAAATTTATAAAATACTGACCAGCAACAACTATCCAACTCACCTAATTAAAACACTCATTTCAGATCACATGCTAGTAACAAATCGAACTCACAATAAAACGATTACCACACCAATTACTGACGAAGCAATGCAATATTACAGTGTCACTTATATACCAGGTTTAACAGAGAATCTTGACCACAACATACGTAAAAAAAAACAAAAAACATCTCCCTAGCGTACAAATCAAATCACCCTCTCGAAAATTTACAGCAAAGCCAAAAGCCCAATCAACCCTCACCAACAAGCTAACGTAGTGTACGAAATCCCCTGCAAGGGCAGCGGGGAGTCGCACTGTAACAAAGTATACATAGGGACAACAAAAATACCAGATCTGTTAAGTAATGATTACTAATCGTAATGAGTAGTAATTTAAATACTTTGGTTTTAGTGTAAAGTAATCAATTCTTTTCAAGTACAATTACGTTTTATCAATTAGTACTCGAGTACAACTACTTGTAATTGAATAGTAATTGGAATTACCATCAATTACCAAAAGTAATTGAAAGGAGTTGAAAGTAGTTGACAAAGTAGTTGAAGTACTTTTGCCAATTACTTTCAATTATTTTCAATTCCTTTCAAGTTCTTGATACCATTTTTATGTATTTAAAATATTTTTGTATTTTTATTTATTTAATTTCATTTTATATAAATCAAGCGTAATAATTTAACGCTTATTTTAAAAATAAACTAGGTAAATAGAAATAATTAATAGGTTGTTCAAACTCAATTTTTATTTTTGCGAACAATATTTATAGTTAGCCTTCATAATAACCAACTTCTCGAATGAGAAGTCAGTCATGGACTGTCTTCTGGGGCTGCTAATAATGCCCGCAAAAGAAAACAGCCTCTCAACACTGCAATTAATAACAAAAATTAATAATAACTTTTTGGTTGCTTGTTTTTCCGACAGGGTAGGAATATGATGTATTGTGGAACGATTTTCCGTCATCCCATTAATAACCTTATACAAATAAATCAAACCGGATAATTAACAAAAACACAACAAATTCACTTGCAGCTGTACGACCACGTAGCCTTTTTTATCATTTATTCATTGTGCAAAAACAAAATTGATCAGCTGTTTATTATTTAGCAAAGAGCTATATTACGGTAGATGGCGCTATATAATAGTAGATTTATTGCTATTTATTTGCGATTCTAAAGCTGGCGGTGTTATGTAGTGTTCAAGCTGCATTTATAAAAGCGCATTAGCAATTTCGACAATATGTAAAGTTCATTTAGGCTGTCATAAAAAGCTACCACTTGGAAAAAAATAAAACAAGCGTTAAATTATTCCGCTTAATTTATATAAAATGAAATTAAATAAAAATACAAAAATTTTTGAAATACATAAAAATGGTATCAAGTACTTGAAAGGAATTGAAAATAATTGAAAGTAATTGGCAAAAGTACTTAAACTACTTTGTCAACTACTTTCAACTCCTTTCAATTACTTTTGGTAATTGATGGTAATTCCAATTACTATTCAATTACAAGTAGTTGTACTCGAGTACTAATTGAATCTCAGCTGAAAAGCAATTACTATTTAATTACAAATACTTTATGAAGTAATTGTATTGAGTAGTAATTGTACTCGAAATTAAACAGGTCTGAAAAATACCACTGGGTGTACGCCTAACTGAGCATGATACAGACATACGGAAAAAGAAAACAAACACAGCTCTCGCTCAACATATTTTTTCACATGGACATTCAGCTGACTTTGAGAATACAAAAATAATAGACGTTGAAAAGAAAGAGAAAACAAGGTTTACGTTAGAGAGCTTGCACATTTTAAAAAATAGAGAGAGAACGGTAAACAAAAAAGAAGACACCGAATGCATTGCAGCTACTTACCTCCTTTGTTTATAAATGAGAGTAATATGTATTTAGTTAAGGACAAGTGTACCTGAGTTAATGGTACTATTTTCATATATAACTTGACAAATTTATGTTTTTATATATCAATGTATTTATGTAATTAAATGTGATCAAGTGCTAGGTGAAAAAAATTCATGTAAGTTTATATTTCTTTTCGTGTGTAATGTTTAAAAAATTTGTTGTTCAAATAACGGTATATGTATAGTAATACTATAAATTTTGTTTTTTCTGATTTATGTTGTTTTTAAATAAAGATTCGCCCCTGATGATGCTAAGGAGATTAGCGAAACGTTGGGCAGAAAGTGGAAGTTATTGCGTTTGACTTTGCACTGTGCACACAATAGATCAAAACAGCCTATATAAAAAAAAAAAACATAAATTCTATTCCCTTTGCGGCGCATTGCTTCAAAATTGATTCCCTTGAAGAATTTGCATAGATAGATTCGTTGAGTTCAGATAATTGGTTTCTAGCGCCTACAAAATTTGTTGCGTTGTCGCAATATAATTTTTGGCAATGTCCTCTTCGGCTCATAAATCGCTTTAATGCACCATCAGTGGTAAGGTCGCTACCCAGCTCTAAATGTATTGCCTTTGTTGCAAAACAGCAAAATACGGCTATATATGCCTTTTGTGGCCTTTTCCCTCTTATCTTGAAGTGCACCCAAAATGGTCCACAGAAGTCAACACCTGAGTTAATGAACGGTCTTGCTTGAGTTACTCTTGCAGAAGAAAGGTTGCCCATGATTTGAGTCAGCAATCTGGGTTTGGCCGTGGTGCATCTTACACAGTTAAGCACAACTGATCGTGTTAATATCTTTCCCTTTATTGGCCAGAATTTTTGTCTTGTGTGAGCCAACAAGGCTTGAGGTCCACAGTGACGATTTTCTTTATGAATCATTTGTATCAATAGCTCTGTAATAGGATTGTTGTATGGAAGTAGCATTGGATGTTTGGCGTCATACGTGAGTGTTGATTCATGTAGTCGTCCCCCAACGCGAATGATGCCATCATTGTCTAGAAATGGTGATAGGCTGAGGAAAGAACTGTTTTTGTGAACTTCGTTGGATTTTTGAAGATCCTTAAGCTCTTGTGCAAATGTCAGTCGCTGTATTGTTTGAACGATTGTCACAAGCGCATTGTTAAGTTCTTGTACATTCAGTGTAATCTCAGATTGCGAGGATTTTTTCCGCGATTTGTTAATAAATCTCAACATATAACCTACTGTTCTTTGTAGGGTTTTAAACGAGCCATTATGTCGGATGCCATGAAGAATGTTTTCTTCAATGTCATTTGTTGTAATGGGTACCGACGTTACCTTCTTCAGTTCCAGATTGATACTCTGGTCCATTGGTGACAACGCCTTCGAATGTTTTGGAGGCCAGTATGCTTCTTGCCTTAGCAAGATTTTAGGTCCGTAGAACCACAAGTTACAGGCTTCGAGCTTGCCTGGCGGCAATCCTCGCGAAATAATATCAGCTGGGTTTTTCTTTGAACCAATGTGCCGCCATTGTTCAGGGATGGTGTGTTCGTGAATAACCGCTATTCGATTTGCTACAAAAGTTTGGTAAGATGCTGAAGATGAGTTGATCCACGCCAACACTATCTGTCCAATAGTAAGTAAGGACATCCAGTTTGAGGTCTGTCTTGATTCTTGCACAAACACATACATATGTTCATAAATATCATTTGGACAATACATACAGATATGCATATACCTACATATTTACAACTAAACACAGAATGCTTATTAGGCAAAACGATGTTCCCACATTTTGTGTAATTAGACCAAGGAATGTAGAGTAAGAAGATGATATGGCTGATGCCGGAATTGTAAATTCTCACGCTTTGTAGCTGCAGTCACTTCTTCATATGCACATAATTGCAGCTTAAGCATAGTTTGTTCAACGCGAATCAGTGCACATGTGAATTAGCGTGATTTAAAGAATGTAGACGAAATATGAGCGAGCTCATATTCAACCGTCGGCGGTACCGAAAATACGTTTTCGGCAAATCGGCATTATGACAACCGACGGCGCGCCGAATCTTTCGAAGTTCGGTAATTCGGCATTATGAACACGAACATTTTGACAGTTTTTCGTGCCGAAATTTGCCGCAAGTATTTGGTTGCGGCGATATTAACAAAATATCAAAAATTACAATGAAAGTTTAAGTAAATTGCTTAAATGCATGTATGAAGTTGGAATAAGTATTAATAAGTGTGAATATTTGTAAATAAATTAATCAATCGGTCGCGAGAAGCCACAAACATGGCGGGGGTCCATTGCATTTTCCACCGAGATTGAATTGCTGTTATATGCAAAGAAAAACTTCAGAGACAAAATTGTGAAATAATGATAATAACAGTGATTCACGTGTGTATGTAGGTTTTGGAAATTAAAATATATTTTCACCCAAGAATAATAATGCATTTTCTGAAGTTGATAATTATTGTTTGACTACTATAAAAAAGCAACTAACGAATTATGAATGTGTATTGCCAACAATTTACCATTTCAGTAAAAATTTTCGTTTCAGTATAATGCGCCCGCCGTATTTATTTTCAAACCACTAAGAATGTTTCAATGAATCCTGATAATTTTACTAGTTATAACACTCCCGACTACGCAAAATTACTGTATATCTCTCCAGATATAACTCCAGAAAGGGAGTTCTGTTGGCTGAGGGTTACTTTTCAAAGCGCGGCGGCCTTCGCGATGCATAAAGGTGCTCTACGCAAAAATACTGTGTTATTAATGAATTATAAGTTTACGCAAGATTTCCTTTGACTTTTTGGTAATCTATCGCCAAAAAAAAAGAAACGAAAATTCCGGTGCCGGGTACATTGTTATTGAAATTTTCGCCTGTTTTTGTATAAGTACAATTTGGTTTTATGTAGTTCAAAATAAATCTATGAAAAACAGAAAAAAGGACAAGGTAAAGATTTCTTTCACGCAAAATTAAGACTATTTTTTTTTATTTTCAGCCTCTAATTAAATTTACGCTTGTTTACTAAGAGTAAAAGGATTGCTATGATCTCTCAAAAACTTTCTTTGGTTCAGGGAAATCCTTTGCTCCCCTTCCTCTACTAAAACTGCTATCGCAATATTTTGTTTTATTACTTAAATAAATTGTTTTTAATTGTTGGGGTAAGTGGAAAAAAATTCAACAACTATTTACAGCGAAGGTTGAGTGTATAGCTATTTCACGAAAAACCATTTTCGATCATCAGCACTCTTTTCGGAAGTGGATGCACTGGGGATTGAACCCGAGTCCATTCCATCTTCAGCCGCAATGACCCAACGCATAAACACACTCGGCCATTGAGACTCTGTGCAAGCTGTTGGAATATCCGCACTTTTGCCTTTTTCATTTTCAACATTAACGTTAGTGTGTATATGCTTTTGCATATATTCTACCCAAACGTGCTGAATTTTTGTTGGCAGTTCGCAATGAACATTTGTTGTTGGTATGTATTTTTTTATATACCAACAACGTTAACAATTTTACTTGAAAGAGTTTTTAGTGCTTAGCACGAAATTTTTATTTTTAATTCAATTTTTAATTGTTGGGGTAAGTGGAAAAAAATTCAACAACTATTTACAGCGAAGGTTGAGTGTATAGCTATTTCACGAAAAACCATTTTCGATCATCAGCACTCTTTTCGGAAGTGGATGCACTGGGGATTGAACCCGAGTCCATTCCATCTTCAGCCGCAATGACCCAACGCATAAACACACTCGGCCATTGAGACTGTGCAAGCTGTTGGATTTTCCCCACTTTTGCCTTTTTCATTTTCAACATTAACGTTAGTGTGTATATGCTTTTGCATATATTCTACCCAAACGTGCTGAATTTTTGTTGGCAGTTCGCAATGAACATTTGTTGTTGGTATGTATTTTTTTATATACCAACAACGTTAACAATTTTACTTGAAAGAGTTTTTAGTGCTTAGCACGAAATTTTTATTTTTAATTCAATTTTTAATTGTTGGGGTAAGTGGAAAAAAATTCAACAACTATTTACAGCGAAGGTTGAGTGTATAGCTATTTCACAAAAAACCATATTCGATCATCAGCACTCTTTTCGGAAGTGGATGCACTGGGGATTGAACCCGAGTCCATTCCATCTTCAGCCGCAATGACCCAACGCATAAACACACTCGGCCATTGAGACTCTGTGCAAGCTGTTGGATTTTCCCCACTTTTGCCTTTTTCATTTTCAACATTAACGTTAGTGTGTATATGCTTTTGCATATATTCTACCCAAACGTGCTGAATTTTTGTTGGCAGTTCGCAATGAACCAACAATTAAAAATTGAATTAAAAATAAAAATTTCGTGCTAAGCACTAAAAACTCTTTCAAGTAAAATTGTTAACGTTGTTGGTATATAAAAAAATACATACATATGTTCATAAATATCATTTGGACAATACATACAGATACCTACATATTTACAACTAAACACAGAATGCTTATTAGGCAAAACGATGTTCCCACATTTTGTGTAATTAGACCAGTGTCGGCCAAAATGCATTTTTCCTATGCCCGGGGCATAGGCTAGCTGCTGCGACGTCAAACACGTATACTCACACGTATACTCTTCTGCCAGCTTCAGAAAAAACGAAAGAGCCAGTAAACTGCTCGTATATCTATGAATAGCTTGGTTCGGCAGCAGCGTATTGCGAAGCTACCCTGTTGGGAAAATCTCTAGTTCCGAACTAGGTCGCTTCTAGTGCATTTTGCGCAACTACTAGTGCGAGCTAAATCTCTTTTGCATGTTATCAACTAGCGAATTTAACACGGCGATGTCCTAGGCGGTGTCAATTGTCACTCTCTGCACTACATTTTCGATAGTTCCGAACTAGTACTAAATTGTACAGTTTACACTAGTTCGTTTATTGGCACTATTTCGATAGTTCTGAACTAGCACAAGTACATACAAATTCTACAGTTTTACATCTGCCGCTTAAGTGCAGCCTTTGACACACTTCATGCAAGTGGCGCGATGGCCGACTGGCTAACGCATGTGCCTTTCAATCTGAGGGGCGCGGGTTCGAATCCTGTCGGTGTCAAGGAGGATGATAATTTTTTTTAATTTTTTTCAACTAATATTTTTTTATTTATTTATTTAATAAAAATTTATAATAATATTTAAAAATGAATAAAATAAAAAAAATTAAAAATAAGTCTGAGGGATCGGAAAAGCATAATTAGGGGAACATTTCATTTCATACAAGATGCAAATAGAAAACTCTTTATATAAAATGCTTCACTAAACATCTGAGAATTGCAGAAATATGCAAAGCCGACGGCAATTGAACGAACTAAAAATTTTCATAGAATTTTTGTCACTTCGAAATTGCTTACAAATTAAAGTCTGTCTTATAAGGGTCACTCAATTCACTCCTTCTGAACTGGTGAGGGTCTAACTACAATCGATCTAGTTCCCTTTTGACACCTTTTCGCTAGTTCGGAACTAGAAATTTTGCTCACTAGTTATTGAGTTCCCTGCAGGGTAATTACAACAACACAACACAGTTTCCAGCAACGCTTTACGCACACAAGTGAAAATTACATACTATTGCATTGGACAACACTGAATTAGACCAAGGAATGTAGAGTAAGAAGATGATATGGCTGATGCCGGAATTGTAAATTCTCACGCTTTGTAGCTGCAGTCACTTCTTCATATGCACATAATTGCAGCTTAAGCATAGTTTGTTCAACGCGAATCAGTGCACATGTGAATTAGCGTGATTTAAAGAATGTAGACGAAATATGAGCGAGCTCATATTCAACCGTCGGCGGTACCGAAAAGACGTTTTCGGCAAATCGGCATTATGACAACCGACGGCGCGCCGAATCTTTCGAAGTTCGGTAATTCGGCATTATGAACACGAACATTTTGACAGTTTTTCGTGCCGAAATTTGCCGCAAGTATTTGGTTGCGGCGATATTAACAAAATATCAAAAAATTACAATGAAAGTTTAAGTAAATTGTTTAAATGCATGTATGAAGTTGGAATAAGTATTAATAAGTGTGAATATTTGTAAATAAATTAATCAATCGGTCGCGAGAAGCCACAAACATGGCCGAGATTGAATTGCTGTTATATGCAAAGAAAAACTTCAGAGACAAAATTGTGAAATAATGATAATAACAGTGATTCACGTGTGTATGTAGGTTTTGGAAATTAAAATATATTTTCACCCAAGAATAATAATGCATTTTCTGAAGTTGATAATTATTGTTTGACTACTATAAAAAAGCAACTAACGAATTATGAATGTGTATTGCCAACAATTTACCATTTCAGTAAAAATTTTCGTTTCAGTATAATGCGCCCGCCGTATTTATTTTCAAACCACTAAGAATGTTTCAATGAATCCTGATAATTTTACTAGTTATAACACTCCCGACTACGCAAAATTACTGTATATCTCTGCAGATATAACTCCAGAAAGGGAGTTCTGTTGGCTGAGGGTTACTTTTCAAAGCGCGGCGGCCTTCGCGATGCATAAAGGTGCTCTAACCAAAAATACTGTGTTATTAATGAATTATAAGTTTACGCAAGATTTCCTTTGACTTTTTGGTGATCTATCGCCAAAAAAAAAGAAACGAAAATTCCGGTGCCGGGTACATTGTTATTGAAATTTTCGCCTGTTTTTGTATAAGTACAATTTGGTTTTATGTAGTTCAAAATAAATCTATGAAAAACAGAAAAAAGGACAAGGTAAAGATTTCTTTCACGCAAAATTAAGACTATTTTTTTTTATTTTCAGCCTCTAATTAAATTTACGCTTGTTTACTAAGAGTAAAAGGATTGCTATGATCTCTCAAAAACTTTCTTTGGTTCAGGGAAATCCTTTGCTCCCCTTCCTCTACTAATAAAACTGCTATCGCAATATTTTGTTTTATTACTTAAATAAATTGTTTTTAATTGTTGGGGTAAGTGGAACAAAATTCAACAACTATTTACAGCGAAGGTTGAGTGTATAGCTATTTCACGAAAAACCATATTCGATCATCAGCACTCTTTTCGGAAGTGGATGCACTGGGGATTGAACCCGAGTCCATTCCATCTTCAGCCGCAATGACCCAACGCATAAACACACTCGGCCATTGAGACTCTGTGCAAGCTGTTGGATTTTCCCCACTGTTGCCTTTTTCATTTTCAACATTAACGTTAGTGTGTATATGCTTTTGCATATATTCTACCCAAACGTGCTGAATTTTTGTTGGCAGTTCGCAATGAACCAACAATTAAAAATTGAATTAAAAATAAAAATTTCGTGCTAAGCACTAAAAACTCTTTCAAGTAAAATTGTTAACGTTGTTGGTATATAAAAAAATACATACCAACAACAAATGTTCATTGCGAACTGCCAACAAAAATTCAGCACGTTTGGGTAGAATATATGCAAAAGCATATACACACTAACGTTAATGTTGAAAATGAAAAAGGCAAAAGTGCGGAAAATCCGACAGCTTGCACAGAGTCTCAATGGCTGAGTGTGTTTATGCGTTGGGTCATTGCGGCTGAAGATGGAATGGACTCGGGTTCAATCCCCAGTGCATCCATTTCCGAAAAGAGTGCTGATGATCGAAAATGGCTTTTCGTGAAACTCAACCTTCGCTGTAAATAGTTGTTGAATTTTTTTCCACTTACCCCAACAATTAAAAACAATTTATTTAAGTAATAAAACAAAATATTGCGATAGCAGTTTTAGTAGAGGAAGGGGAGCAAAGGATTTCCCTGAACCAAAGAAAGTTTTTGAGAGATCATAGCAATCCTTTTACTCTTAGTAAACAAGCGTAAATTTAATTAGAGGCTGAAAATAAAAAAAAATAGTCTTAATTTTGCGTGAAAGAAATCTTTACCTTGTCCTTTTTTCTGTTTTTCATAGATTTATTTTGAACTACATAAAACCAAATTGTACTTATACAAAAACAGGCGAAAATTTCAATAACAATGTACCCGGCACCGGAATTTTCGTTTCTTTTTTTTGGCGATAGATCACCAAAAAGTCAAAGGAAATCTTGCGTAAACTTATAATTCATTAATAACACAGTATTTTTGCGTAGAGTACCTTTATGCATCGCGAAGGCCGCCGCGCTTTGAAAAGTAACCCTCAGCCAACAGAACTCCCTTTCTGGAGTTATATCTGGAGAGATATACAGTAATTTTGCGTAGTCGGGAGTGTTATAACTAGTAAAATTATCAGGATTCATTGAAACATTCTTAGTGGTTTGAAAATAAATACGGCGGGCGCATTATACTGAAACGAAAATTTTTACTGAAATGGTAAATTGTTGGCAATACACATTCATAATTCGTTAGTTGCTTTTTTATAGTAGTCAAACAATAATTATCAACTTCAGAAAATGCATTATTATTCTTGGGTGAAAATATATTTTAATTTCCAAAACCTACATACACACGTGAATCACTGTTATTATCATTATTTCACAATTTTGTCTCTGAAGTTTTTCTTTGCATATAACAGCAATTCAATCTCGGTGGAAAATGCAATGGACCCCCGCCATGTTTGTGGCTTCTCGCGACCGATTGATTAATTTATTTACAAATATTCACACTTATTAATACTTATTCCAACTTCATACATGCATTTAAGCAATTTACTTAAACTTTCATTGTAATTTTTGATATTTTGTTAATATCGCCGCAACCAAATACTTGCGGCAAATTTCGGCACGAAAAACTGTCAAAATGTTCGTGTTCATAATGCCGAATTACCGAACTTCGAAAGATTCGGCGCGCCGTCGGTTGTCATAATGCCGATTTGCCGAAAACGTATTTTCGGTACCGCCGACGGTTGAATATGAGCTCGCTCATATTTCGTCTACATTCTTTAAATCACGCTAATTCACATGTGCACTGATTCGCGTTGAACAAACTATGCTTAAGCTGCAATTATGTGCATATGAAGAAGTGACTGCAGCTACAAAGCGTGAGAATTTACAATTCCGGCATCAGCCATATCATCTTCTTACTCTACATTCCTTGGTCTAATTACACAAAATGTGGGAACATCGTTTTGCCTAATAAGCATTCTGTGTTTAGTTGTAAATATGTAGGTATATGCATATCTGTATGTATTGTCCAAATGATATTTATGAACATATGTATGTGTTTGTGCAAGAATCAAGACAGACCTCAAACTGGATGTCCTTACTTACTATTGGACAGATAGTGTTGGCGTGGATCAACTCATCTTCAGCATCTTACCAAACTTTTGTAGCAAATCGAATAGCGGTTATTCACGAACACACCATCCCTGAACAATGGCGGCACATTGGTTCAAAGAAAAACCCAGCTGATATTATTTCGCGAGGATTGCCTCCAGGCAAGCTCGAAGCCTGTAACTTGTGGTTCTACGGACCTAAAATCTTGCTAAGGCAAGAAGCATACTGGCCTCCAAAACATTCGAAGGCGTTGTCACCAATGGACCAGAGTATCAATCTGGAACTGAAGAAGGTAACGTCGGTACCCATTACAACAAATGACATTGAAGAAAACATTCTTCATGGCATCCGACATAATGGCTCGTTTAAAACCCTACAAAGAACAGTAGGTTATATGTTGAGATTTATTAACAAATCGCGGAAAAAATCCTCGCAATCTGAGATTACACTGAATGTACAAGAACTTAACAATGCGCTTGTGACAATCGTTCAAACAATACAGCGACTGACATTTGCACAAGAGCTTAAGGATCTTCAAAAATCCAACGAAGTTCACAAAAACAGTTCTTTCCTCAGCCTATCACCATTTCTAGACAATGATGGCATCATTCGCGTTGGGGGACGACTACATGAATCAACACTCACGTATGACGCCAAACATCCAATGCTACTTCCATACAACAATCCTATTACAGAGCAAGCTGTTGGATTTTCCCCACTTTTGCCTTTTTCATTTTCAACATTAACGTTAGTGTGTATATGCTTTTGCATATATTCTACCCAAACGTGCTGAATTTTTGTTGGCAGTTCGCAATGAACCAACAATTAAAAATTGAATTAAAAATAAAAATTTCGTGCTAAGCACTAAAAACTCTTTCAAGTAAAATTGTTAACGTTGTTGGTATATAAAAAAATACATACCAACAACAAATGTTCATTGCGAACTGCCAACAAAAATTCAGCACGTTTGGGTAGAATATATGCAAAAGCATATACACACTAACGTTAATGTTGAAAATGAAAAAGGCAAAAGTGGGGAAAATCCAACAGCTTGCACAGAGTCTCAATGGCCGAGTGTGTTTATGCGTTGGGTCATTGCGGCTGAAGATGGAATGGACTCGGGTTCAATCCCCAGTGCATCCACTTCCGAAAAGAGTGCTGATGATCGAAAATGGTTTTTCGTGAAATAGCTATACAGTCAACCTTCGCTGTAAATAGTTGTTGAATTTTTTTCCACTTACCCCAACAATTAAAAATTGAATTAAAAATAAAAATTTCGTGCTAAGCACTAAAAACTCTTTCAAGTAAAATTGTTAACGTTGTTGGTATATAAAAAAATACATACCAACAACAAATGTTCATTGCGAACTGCCAACAAAAATTCAGCACGTTTGGGTAGAATATATGCAAAAGCATATACACACTAACGTTAATGTTGAAAATGAAAAAGGCAAAAGTGGGGAAAATCCAACAGCTTGCACAGAGTCTCAATGGCCGAGTGTGTTTATGCGTTGGGTCATTGCGGCTGAAGATGGAATGGACTCGGGTTCAATCCCCAGTGCATCCACTTCCGAAAAGAGTGCTGATGATCGAAAATGGTTTTTCGTGAAATAGCTATACACTCAACCTTCGCTGTAAATAGTTGTTGAATTTTTTTCCACTTACCCCAACAATTAAAAATTGAATTAAAAATAAAAATTTCGTGCTAAGCACTAAAAACTCTTTCAAGTTAAATTGTTTTTAGTAAAAGAAAGTAAAAATTTATTTGGTTTTATCAAAAAAATAAGAAACCTGATAAAAACCCGCTGAATTTCGCATCAGCACTTGGTAACGCTGATTCGAACATAGTTCATATAATTGGCAACACTTAACTTCGAACCGACGGGATAGCTGATACGATTTTCGACGAGTTCGGCACCGTGGCTTTCGGCGTTGCGGTAGTTCGTTCGGTGCTCGTGATATTGGCTAAAACTTTACATGATCGCCTTTTTCCATTTCACCATGGATTTTCTTCGTTGATAGCTTATCGTTTTGCCAATAGAATGGGGCCTAACGTAAATGAGTAAAATTAAATGAAATCACTTTTGTCTTAAAGTTTCCCTGACAAAGTAAAATTTTGGAAAATCATTATTTTTAAAATCTTGAATAAAAAAACAGTATGTTCCCACTATCGCAAAATAATTTTGAATATGCACTATATTTATCTTTGTGTAATCTGTGGTAATCTGCAGTGATCTTTATTTTAAGATTTTTATACATAAAAATCGAAAGTACCTAATAATTACAGCCTGAGTATTTTTTTATCAGGAATATGTATTATGCTATTATTTTAATTTTTTACTCAAACATAATTATTTCTTGATTTTTACTTTTTCTATCAAAAATAATTATTATACTTGATTTTTATTTTATCCCTCAAAGCTAATAATTATTTGTAACTTTTATTTTTTTTACTCAAGAACAAAAATTACAATGATTTTTATTTTATTTTTAATATAATAAAACTCAAAACGTCCTACAGCCTGAATCGTTATTGCCCGTGCGCAATTCGCCTTTTCTGATTCAACTTTGATAGAAAAAACTCTAAAGCAAAGCGAAATTCCTGATGCTTGCTACAATTAACACTTTGACACTTTTTTGCTTCGATTCATAAAACTGATTTTGTGCAAAATATTTGGGGAATTGCCTTTTTTTTGTTTATTTTGTGTGCTACTTTTAATTTTTATTGTTCATTTTTCACGTCTTCTCTTCTTCTTGACTGGCGCTTAGACGGTTCTGCCCGAGTCCAACAGAGCGCGCCAATTGCTTCTGTTTCGTGCAGCATGGCGCCACTTGAGAACACCTAGGGAGGCCTGGTTTTCCCAACGTAGTGGAGGTCTTCTGCGTTCAGCGGGTTTCGATAGTAATACTTTCTTGGCCTGAGCGCCTTCATCCATTCTCACGACTTGACCTCCCAACGCAGCCGTTGGATCTTTATTCGCTGAACAATGTCGATTCTTCGTTGGATCTCCGTGCTGACATCATTTTTGGTGTTGATGCTAGTTCCCAAATAGACGAAGTCCTTAACAGTTTCGAATTTGTAGCTGTCAACAGTGACAAGGCGTGCTGTTTCTTTGTGTGATGACAGGAGGTACTTCGTCTTGTCCTCGTCTTGTCCTCGTTAACCGCCAAACCCGTTTTCTTAGCCTCTTTATCCAGCTTGGAGAAGGCAGAACATACGGCGCGAGTGTTAGTGCCAATGATGCCGATATGATCGGCGTACACCAGCAGTTGTACACTCTTGTGGTATAAAATGCTTTCTGTATGGTTAAGTTCTGCAGCTCCTATTATCTTTTCCAGCATCAAATTGAAGAAGTCATACGAAAGGGAGTCACCTTGTCTGAAACCTCGTTTGGTCTCGAACGGTTCGGAGAGGTCCTTCCTAAAAAAAAAATTGTCACGTATGTCAACGTGTTTGGTATCGTTGGAAAGGTAATTTATCCTAGATTAAGGATCTGAACTTAGTTTTTGTTTCTAACTCACAAGGTTCTCAGAAAAATCTCTTAAAGTTGTGTGTTTTATATACATATTTTTTTTTATGAAAATGCCTTTAGCTGGAGTCTTTAAAAAAATTGCTAAAAATACAGTTTATCATACTTTATCTTAAGATAAAATTTTTCTAATTAGAACATGTGTAAGGAAACCACTCTATAGAGCTTTTTAAGAAATATTGAGTTTCTGGCTGAGATCGCCTATTTGCTACACCTGAAAATTTGTTGCAGAAAATTTTAAAAATTCCTAAGTTTACAAACGGATAAATAAAAGTATGTAAAAGTAAGTTTTTTTTGTTCTTTTATTTGAAAGAAGGGACATTTTTCTTTGAAATAAAAAAAAGAAAGTCTGCAGACTCATTGCGCTTTTCGAAGAAAATCGTTTTTTTAAGGTTATAAAATAAACTTTTGCAAAAAACAAATTTCACCGGTTACAGTTACCACAGTGTTTTCCATTACTTAAATGTCAAACCATTTTTTAAAAATAGTAAAGTTTATTACTATACTATATTATTTATAAGTTTAGACCAACGGCCGGCAAATATTTTCCTTGGAGTCGAAGTATGCTCGGCTGTCTCACGTACACAGTTCGTAATTACACGCACACAACACGAGCGTCAACAAGCAGCACAAAAAAATCAAATTTTATTCAGTGGCAGCTTGCATGAAGCTTTAAATGAAGCAGGTTGATACCGCATTGCTTGATTATTTAATGGTACACTGAGTATAAATGCAAATTATATTTTATTGAGTTAAAAACGATTTCTTTTTTGTCTAAATATTTTTAATGATGCTGAGTGTCTTGTATGCAGCCAAATTTTAAAATGCAAAGACGTATTTCATCTTAAGCGCCATTACGACGCTCGTCATCCTGATCTCCATTTAGAGGATTAGAGAGAGATCAGTTGATTGCTAAGCTTAAAGACTGTTTTAGGATAAAATATAGTAAATTATTGAATACAGAGCATGATGACTATAATACGGCTTTGTTCAGAAACTCAGTTTGAAGCGCAACCTGCTTTTGTAGTAGAAGCAGAGCGTTCATAAACGTAAATTTTGCATGAACCGTCGCTCATCACAATCATCAAAAAAATAATTACTGCCGCTGTTGCGTTTCATGCTGCGTTTCTGAACATAACCTACTTTGGCAGACACTCAACTGAAGGCAACATATGCAATAGCTTTAGCGTTAGCAAAGAAAGGTAGGCCTTTTGAGGATGGGATTTTTTTTTGAAGAAAACCCACATTTGAATTTTTAAAAAACATTATTTTTAATTATTGACAAAAAAAGTTAAAAAAAATCAAAAAATTTCTATTAATATTTATGTAGGTATTTTTATCTGTTAAGCTATATCTACAACAGATACTTTTTGTATTGAAGCACTCGCTTTATTTCGTTGAAAACCCACATTTTAATTAAAAAAAGTTATTTATTTATTGATAAACAACTTAAGAAAAACTAAGCACAAATCATACACATATATTTTTTTTTTATTAATATCTAAGTTAAGCCACCTTCATAATTTAACTGTTAGATATACAACCGATACATAGGTACATTTTGAATTCCGAAAATGTGCTTGATTAAAGCACATTAGCTCGATTTCGTTAAAAACCCACATATGAATTTAAAAAACAAAAAAAATTTAATTTTCGAAAAAAATTACCCTCCAAAAAACTTGAAAAAAAGTAAAAGTAGACACAAAACATAAGATATATATGTTTTCCTATCAAATCTAAGTTACGTCGACCATGTCAAGAATTCTCTGTTAACTTATACAACATATACATTTTTTCCAGTGCAATACCACCAACACATAAGAATTTTTGAGCGTAACATACTAATACTTCCACATATTGCGTCCTCTCACCGTGCCGGCCTCTGCTGTAGACACACGCGATAGTGTTCTGTGCTGTTTATGAAGCGTAAAATAGTGAAAAAACTAATCTTTATATTATAAATGTGAAATGGAAATTGTGTTTAAACTCAATTGGCGAGAAAACCACTAAACGGATCCTCACGAAACTTTGCACGCCTAGGTATTTTTATCCGGTAATTACTATAGGCATATTTTTAATCTGATTTAAAGGCAGGGATGGGCACCTCGCATATAAAATTTTCCTTTTTTTCGTAATATCTCTTGAAATATTTGTACTAGAATAGTGAAAATTTTCTGTGAAGGAATAATACATAATTATATATTAAACGAATAAACAATCTAGGCCTTGGTAAAGAAGGGATGGGCACTTTCCTCCCATATAAACTGGAACTTTCACAGCGAATATATCTTGAAATATTTGTAGCAGGGTATTGAAAATTGGTGTGAGGGCATTTGAGATAATTAAGTACTCAGCGGATAAAAACGCTAGATCTTGGTATAGCGGGGATGGGCACCTCCCATACAGCTGAATCTTTCACAGCCAAAATCTCTCGAAATATTCGTAGTAGAGTACTGAAAATTTGTGTAAGGGCTGATGAGATAATAATGTACTTAACGGATAAAAATTATAGGTCTTGGTAAAACAGGGATGGATACCTCTTGTAAAAACTGAAACTTTCACAGCGAAGATCTCTTGAAATATTTATAGTAAGGTAATTAAAATTGGTGTGGGGCATATGAGATAATTACGTACTCTACGGATAAACACAAAATAAGGAAACTATCTTTTACGTCAAGAATGATATTTTGTCTATGTAGCTTTTTAGACTAGCTCAATATGCTAATATTTTTAAAAGCGCGTCGAGTGAAACCCGCGGGTAACCTCTAGTATTACTATGAATTCAATTATAAAAAATTCAATTTTAGCTGATATCTGGATTTCTATGCTATAAATTCCATTCACAAAGCAAGACTTGCCGATAACGAATGCTTTTTACAAACAATGTTTATTTTTAGTGTCGAATTTTGCATACACCATGTGAAAAGAATTCTTTATCAAAAATCATAATATTCTCTGAGCATCCAAGAGTTCAAAAGCCCCCATAAGACAATTCCTGCGTACGGGCCTGCTTTTGAGTATTTAGTGACGTCTTGAATGAATCAAATTTTTTAAGCGTGTGACATCCACACCAAAAGATATAATCAATTTAAAAAACATTTTGTAGTCAAAAAGGACCAAAATAAAAATAGCTGCCATTCCTAGAGGGTTTCCGTAAGAGAGATATAGGGAATCTTATTTGCCATGAATCAAGCCATAGAATGAAGCCTTGAAGTCTTTAATATTATTAGGAAAATGCCCTGTACAAATAATAAAAGAACTACTCAGTATTGGAACTACTTCCGAATATTAAATTTTGCAGTTTCAATCTCAGTTTCCATGCAAAATGTAAGAGCTAGGTAAAAAAAAATTGATTTTTACAAAGCCGCACTTCACTACTAGATACAGGGTTTTTCATATGTACCTACAATAATTTTCTTTTTGTGCTTTATATTTAATTTTAATGTTTATATTTCTAACGCATATCTTGGTTAATGTAGGTGATGCTCGAAAGTAACCCAGATATTTAGCAGCGATTACTGTTAACTTTTTAGGCAGCATTTTTAGTATTTCCAATTTTTCAAAGTTAAGGAAGTACTTATCATAAAAAGGGGCTAAGAATTATAAAGCTACATTTTTTAGAAGATTTTTGAGTATGCAATTTTGCAGCTCATTCAATTGTAATATAATAATATGAAACATTCAACTTTTTGAAAAATTTCATTGGCTTTTCGGAAATTTTAATTGGAACGGTCTCACGTACATATAACGCAAACACCCTACAGAAAAAAATTACTAAAATCGACGGAATTTTTCTCAGCATTGAGAATTTCACTTTTTACACTAAAATTGGTTGGCTACATAACAGTACACTTAGAAATCTCCTCAAAATCTTCTATAAATTCTGGCCGCGCTTTGAAATTTTTAATCCACTTTCAGAAATTTCTACGATTTTTCGGATTTTTCCATAAGCTTAGAAATCCTGCTTAAGGCGATTTTTATTGAAAAATTGTTTACATTTTTAAACGAAAATAAGAGTCAAATTTTCGACAGAACTGTTTGAAATAAATTTAAAAACTCTGGCGTATGATTTTTTTTTTGAGTCAATGTATATATTTTTCAATAAAATCGACTTTTAACTAGAGCCCTAGATACCCGGGTATCGAGCCATTCGATCTGATCGTTTTTGTTTGAAGCCCGTTTGTTGTTCAAATGCCCGTACAAACATTCGAGCATTCGAGCTTATAAAACAAAAAAAATGTGTATCGGAAAAACAAAAATAAAAAAAAAAACTACATATAAAGAAAAAAAAATAATAAACAAAAGAAAAAAACAGACTTAAAAATACCCGAATTGTTCAAATGCCCGTACAAACATACGGGTAATAAACAAACAAACGACTCTTCGAGCATTTGAACAACAACTGTTCGGGCTACTCGAAAATGTTCAAAAAAAAAAAAATCCAGAGCTCTACTTTTAACACAAATTATTAAAATTTTGCATTAAACAAGCAATTTGGAATACACAATAAAATATTTCTACCTATGTGCTACGGTTATAAATAATAATTGTCTTATATAATTTAGTTTTTTAATATTCCATTTTGACAGACATTAAGTAAAATCTCAAGTTCAGATACTCTTATACATTGCATATTTATTCCCATTGTAGTTTATACTAATATTATTTGATTAAGATGATAAGTAATTGAAAGAAAACTTGAAATTTAAATAATTGACGTTACTTTTCTGTTATTAGCATGTTAATAACAGCAATACCGTATAATAATTGTAGCGTATGTTGAGCCGTAGGGAAGTGCAGGAACCGTAGGAATTTTACCACAAAAGAGCGAATATAAGTACAAAGAATGTAAATTGTGGTAAAATTCCTGCGGTTCTTGCACTTTCCTACGGCTCAACAAACGTTAGAATTATAAGTGATACTTCGTGAAAAAGCGCTAAATTTCGAATTACCAATTTCGAAAAATTACTATTCTCATTGATTTTTTCCTGAAAAAGAAATTTATGCTAATAAAGTCAAAGATGGTTTTATGGTCAAAACGAATATTTCGGAGGGGGGGGGGGGGTTGTACCCAAACCCCCCCCCCCCCCGTTACTACGCCACTGCACTGCTCAATCTGTTAAATTACTTTCATTAAAAGATGATTGCTGCTGTTGAAAGAACAATCATTTCTCTTCAAAACAGCGCTTTGCTTTTTCGGGTATCTTATTCAGATATCTACATTGTCTTCAAAAGAAATGATCGTGCTTTCAATAGATGTAATCAGTTTTTAAGTGAGTAATTTTAAAAATATTGAGGCCACAAACTGCGTATTTCGCCTTTTGGACATGAATATCTCAAAAACTACACCGAAATCCTTTTGAAGAGTAGAATTTTATTTATGTTACAAACATTTTTCGCCCAGTACTATTTTCCCACATTTGGGGTTGAAAAAAGTAAATACATTTTTAGAGCAACGCTACAACTTTAAAATGCAAAGAAAAAATAGATTTTTTATATTTTATTAAAAGAGGAACGTAAAATCATGTGTATTACTTAATAATACCTCAGAGTTACTTTAAAAAGCACAACCAACAACGAAAATTACATACATTTGATGAACAAAACATTTGCCTTTGAAGTTGGTACTTTTAGGATATTATTAAAAAGGCTTGCAATCATTTGATAATTTCCAATAAAAAATTTTTTAGAATTTAACGACGCACTTTGTTTAAGCGAATATTTCCAAGCTTGCCGAAAAATTCAGAAAATTAATGCAACTTCTGAATAGATAAATATCGGAGGCACAAATTTTGATATGAATTCCGAGTATGCAGCTGCGTATTTAATTTTAGTACAGTGTTGTAAGACTATCAAGTCTAATTAAAATTTTGTTTCCAGTTTCTTCCATTATTTACTTTCCATGTGGGAAAATTCCAAAAAACATTTCGTCGTACCATACGAAAACTAGCATACGATTTTTTGTGGCTGACGAAAAGTAACAAGTTCGACTTTTGGCCGACGAAAAGTAACAAAATCGAGTTTTGGCTGACGAAATGTAGCAACTTCAACTTTTGGCTGACGAAAACTATCAATTTCGTTTAAACAACAACAATTTTAATGTAAAAACAGTATATAATTACTGATACTTTTCGTCAGCCAAAAGTCGAACTTGTTACTTTTCGTACAGAATTTTTTTATTCATAGATTTCGCCAGAAATTTTAAATGTGCTAGTTTTCGTATGGTACGACGATTTGAGAAATAAATGACCAAAAATCAGGAAATAGAAATTATCAAATGAACTTTGCCACAAGCTAAAAGCTTTAAAAATACCTAACGTAAGTTTCCTTACACCGCGTACGTCAACACAAAAAAATTTAATTATTTAAAAAAATCAAAAATTTGAATCCTTACTTTTACTAATGGACTTTTTTATTCTAGTCGCACTTTCTTCCAGCTGTCACATTTTTTTGTTCTCTTCCACACAGACTCAACACTTTTTTTAGGGCTGTTTGTTCTATTGACAAAATATAAAACTGGCTCGACTACGGGCAACATTTTCTGCTCTTAGCACAAGTAAAGGGTTGCATTATTTTTGTTTCATTCATCACATGAAAAATGCAACATTTTAATAGGGCACAGGACACATGTTGATAATGCTGCAATGTAATAATGCAACATTTTCATTCAGAATAGGAAATGCTATTAGTATACAGATCTGAGACCAATAAAAATTATATAAAATATAACTTTTCTTTGCTATAATAGCGGAATATTCTCTCTTTATCTTATTCCGGGATCCCGGGATTGGAATCCCTAGTACATACATTACAACATATGTATGTGAAGGTGTAAAAAAAATTAAATCGTGAATAACGAGTATTCATGAACATTGATGTTTAAACAGTTCCAAAATTGGTTTTTTGCTCCCTTTCTGGTTTTCTTGGGACTAAAATGCGACTATAGTTTTTTTTTTATGTTTTGTAGATATTATCGCTGCTGTTGTTTTTTTTTTGTTTTTCCTGTTTTTGTTTTGATATGTTTTTTGGTTTTTTTGTTTGTTTTTCTGTTTCTGTTTTTGTTTTTGCTTAATCTTTTGCAAAAGAAGTATATCTGTCGATCCAGTAGAACCGGAAATAAAACAAATTTAACATTCCGAGGAATATAAGTTTTTCGCTTCCTGTGGTCTTTAAGGTTCATTTTACAAAGATTTTTTCTGAAGAGACTCCTACTGAAATTTTATGCCGAACATTTTAATAATCTAGCACCACTACAAAAGTGTTATTTTGACCCCTTTTTATACAGTCAGGAAATAGAGTATAGTCAGGAAATAGTATTTTTAAGTCCGATAGAGGGCTAACATGTTCTAGAAAATATTTCTCTATAAAATTTCGGTAGGGTTCTCCTCAGAAAAAATCTTTGTAAAATGAACCTAAAAGACCACAGGAAGTGAAAAACTTATATTCCTCGGAATGTTAAATGTGTTTTATTTCCGGTTGTACTGCATCGATCGATATACTTCTTTTGCAAAGGATTAATGTTTTTTGACGACGTTTAACATGCCGGCAAAAAAAGTTACATTAAGGTAGTATAAACTAAGTACTGGGTGAAAGTGACCCCAATGGCGCACATAGGGTTAATACAATTATAAAGCAGAAACTCTCCTCTCAAGCCAAAGAGATTGGTGTATCAAATAAATACCGAAGATATGAAAAATGAATTTTAGCGACATCTAGCGGCGTCCAAACAAAAAAAAATAAAAAGTTTTTCCAGAAATGTTTTCGAAAGAGAAATCATATGGGGGGCGTACGGTGGACTTTTTTTGGTCCATATAAAGCGAGACGGTCTAATGTACATATCGTCGTCTAAAGTGCAAAACCGCGTATGCCCAAGTAAAAACCGCGTAAGGGACATTTTTGCCAAAAATAACATTTCACCAAAAATACATTCCAGGGTCCGACCCCGTCCATTTATACAAGAATTTTAACATTGGTACACAGCGTAATAATATTTCCAACCATTTCTCTTCGGAAGTAGTTAGAGTAAGTTAGAAGGTGTGTGCATGCATACTTTTAAGAAAAAATTCCAATTGACTCGTCAATTTTCAGAAACTATAAGACGTAGCGAAAAATGTTATAGGAGCCATGTATAAGAAACTAGAGGTTACTCGCGGGTTTCACACCATGTGGTTTTAAAAATATTAGCATATTTAGTTTGTTCTAAAAAGTTACATAGAAAAATTATCATGACGTCAAACATACATAGTTTCCTTTTTTTTGTCCGTTGAGTATACAATTATCTCATATGACCTCACACCAATTGTCAGTACTCTACTACATATATTTCAAGATATATTAGCTGTGCAAATTTCAGTTTTTATGGGAGGTGCCCATCCCTGCTTTACCAAGATCTGGCGTTTTTACCCGTTTAATACATAATTATCTCATATGTCCTCACACCTATTCTCAGTACTCTACTACAAATATTTCAACACATATTCGCTGTGAAAATTTCAGTTTGTATTGGAGGTGCCCATCCCTGCTTTACAAAGATCCACCTTTTTTATCCTTTGAGTATTTAATGATCTCATATGCCCTCACACCAATTTACAGTACTCTACTACAAATATTTCGCTATGAAAGTTTCAGTTTGTATTAGAGGTGCCTATCCCTGCTTTACCAAGATCCAGCGTTTTTATCCGTTGAGTACCTAATGATCTCATATGGGAAGTACCCATCCCTGCTTTACCAAGACCTATCGCTTTCATTCTGTGAGTACGTAATTATCTCATATGCCCTCACACCAATTTTCAGTACCCTACTACAAATATTTCAAGATATATTCGCTGTGAAAATGATTGTTTATCCGTTGAGTATATGGTTATGTAATATTCATTGATGGGCACCACTACATTCAAGCAATTACTAAAAAATGAGTGTGTGTTGGTGCGCCTACTGTAGGCCAAAGTGAAAAATTACTAAAAAATAATCAGTCTGCATGCAGATGTTGAGCGAGCAGGGTCATGTGCGCAAGCTTCGCGAAATTATTAAACAACGTACGTTTACACGTACATACTATGTGATTGTGTACCCACGTTATATGCAAACTTCTCGTAGTTTTGCTTGTTGTTTGGCATCTGCAACAGCGTTGCCGTTTTAGCCATTTGATGGCTAGATTTAGCCACCGCCGTGTTTTTTTACCAACCAAAATTTCGGTTTTGCCACTAGCCACGTTTTTAGCCACTGCTTGTAATGAACCATAATTTTGCACATATGTAGGAAGGATGTGGTAACGCTAATTAAATTCAGCGATTATCACAAATCGATTTAAGTGTTAAAAAACAAAACAAATAACGCAACTATCGATAAATGCCTGTTGATACTCGCTAGTGGAATAGTAGGCTGTCGATTTAAGTCCGTATAAGGATCTAACTGACTTTGTATATTGTATGCTACTTCTACCACATAGCAACGCCGAAGTGGAAAGAACATTTTCCCTAATGAATATTGACAAAGCCAAAATCGAAACAAAATGAATCATACAATGTTTAATGCAATTTTAACTATAAGATATGGCTTAAAGAATGTAAAACAATGTTGCAATGAATTTGAATTAACAGAAGATCTCATTAAGTTAATGAAGAAAGAATTAATTTATGAAGAGAAAGAGTCAATTAGTGATGACTAGGGAAGCTAAAAATATGCAAATGCATATTGCATATGCAAATGCATATTTCGACCATACTGATGGTCTGATGAATCACAGGCTAGTGCTACACGTTCAATATGATATTTTACTTCCGTCCTTTTCACACTTTCACTTTCAATTCAATTTGATGGGTAGCAAAATTTTCATGCTACACAGTCAATCCGTGTTGTCAATATTGCGATCTGGATTGCGGATTTCAAAATTTCGATGCTACCCGGTCAATCTTAATCGTTTTCCGCATACAAGAGTTTTTTTCTCGGAAAGCCACTAAAAATTTACACTGAAAATATAGTAAAACATATAATAGTTCAATGCAACCCTGCGCAATATTAATGAATGGTTTCGCTTGCTTTGTAAAAAGATCTCATGTATTTACATAAATACAAATCTAAAATTAAGTAAAAGTGTTTTATAGTATTTAAAACAAATCTTTTAAGTGGGGAAAATGTGAATTGTACGTTTCAATTCTTATATTATTATTACTTTGCAAAATTGGTTAAAAAAATGTAAGCTTGAAATGAAATACATACATTTTTTGAGCATATTCCAGGTATTTTTTTTAGGCATATATGCATATAATGAGATTTTTTCGTGCATATTTACGAGCATATTTCAGTTATTTTTCGGGCATACTAGCATGCATATTTTGAAAATTTTCGTGCATATTTTTAGCTACCCTAGTGATGACGCATTAATGATAGATATTGAATTTGATATCTAATTTTTTAGATATAGTTAAATACGTACTATGTATGTATGTACATTTTATTTTTACACAAATTTCTGATTTTTTCCTTATATTGTATGCAATACTTTTGTGCCTGAATTTGAAAAATAAATTTAAAACATGTTAATTTGAAACGAAATTTTTTGGCCAAAAATTAAATCAAATCTAGCCACCACGAAAATTTTTCAACGGCAATGCTGATCTGCAAATAGAATAAAAGAATTTCAAGCGACGATCACCTAGCGACCACTTGCTTTCACGCCAGTCGAAGGCAAACTGATTATTTTTCCTAAGCGACGATCGCCAAGTCCCATCGTAAGCGCTCGTTTTACGCTCTTTATTTGTCTGCAGTAGTGACAATCGGTGTGTATACGTACACGGGCGCTTACTCTCATTTAGCAGGTGCTAAGGTTTTGCCCATCATTGGTAATATTTCTTCACACCATTTTTTCATTATTCGAGTACAAATACTTCAAGAGATATTACGAAATAATACCATGTCTCCACATAACGTGTTTCGCTCTTTTTTTTCTGCTCTCGCTCTCTCAATCTTGTTTCGACCTCAAAACGAGTGCCGAAACTCGCCAATTTCCATACAAATTTCTGAGAGCGAGTGAAGATTGAAACACTAGTTTCGTTCTCAATCCTCTTGCCAAACGCGATGATATCGATGCCTTCTCTAATTTTGTATCGAAAATCTATCGAAATCTCACAGTCCAAAACAAAAACGCAAAAATAAGCAAACATACAAACATTTAAGAAGAACAACAAAGAGAACTGTTAAACTGAATCACGATCAGCCACGTGGAGACGGGTTATTTAGCGAGATGTTTTGCTAGATGTTTTGTTGGTGAAACAAGTTATGTGGAGACGGGCTTTAAGGGAAAATTTTGAATGGGAGGTGCCCATCCCTGCTTTTCAATAAGATTAAA
Source organism: Urophora cardui (assembly GCA_960531455.1). NCBI lineage: Eukaryota > Metazoa > Arthropoda > Insecta > Diptera > Tephritidae > Urophora > Urophora cardui. Next base: position 92,806,238 of record OY482672.1, on the reverse strand, counting down.
ATTATGCCTATAGTACTCACCGGATGAAAATACTTAGGCAGGGCCGTGCGCACGGGGGGTTTTGGGGGTTAAGGTTGGCCAATACAAAATACACTTTCAACCATACCCAGCAGCTCCATCTTATTTCAAAAAAAAAAAAAAAAAAATTTTTTTTCATATAAAATATAGCAGGTCGTCATACAAAAAAATATTTTAAAAATAGTTCTTTTAAATCGCCCATTCTGTTGAAACATTGGTTTTATAGATAATTTAACAAGGATTATAATGGTATAATTTTAAATCATTTTTTTTCTGGTATTCACGAAGTAAATCGGGCCCAAAAAATATACCTGCTTGCAATTAATAAAACTTTAAGGCGATGAAAATAATCTTATATAAAACAAATAGCCTGTTTCTTCAGCTTTCAAACGGTGCCAAGATGAAGTCTCTACGATGACTACAACCCGAGATATTGGGGTTTGAATATGTACCTCATTTACCTAATTCATGAAAAAATCAAAAGTTTGACAGATCATTCTCCGAAAAAAAAAATTTCAAAATTAAATCCCCGGATACGTGTAAGCTTATTTTAGGTGGAGAACCTATAAACCGAGTTTCAAGCAAATCGGAGAGGTAACATTCATTTTTTCCCGAAATCCGTCCGATTTGTAAAAGAATGACTCATATCTGTTTCAGCAAATATGTTTATCTTAGCGAAAAATGTATGCGAATGCAAACCAAAATTAAACCCCCCCCCCCCCCCCCAAGGCTAATTCCTGCGCACGGCCCTGTACTTAGGTGTGCAAAGTTTCATGAGGATCGGTTCAGCGAGTTTCCCGCCAATTGAGTTTAAAAACAATTTCCATTTCACATTTATAATATAGAAGATAGATTTAATTTTGTTTCATTTGGTGCCACTGCAACGTGAGTTATACAGGATTAAACGAAGCCATTGGCCTAATAACGGTAAATTACCGATATATCAAAAACCTTCCCATAGAATTGAAAATGAACTCGAGTTTCGAAATCAGTGAAAGATTTTACATATCGATAGGATAGTGGCGTCCATACTACATAAAAAAAATATTTCGTGATCCAGTGTAATTATTATAAATGAATTTGATCTCAATAAAAGTACGGTATGTATTATCATATCGGTTTATGGTTTATGTATTAATTTTTGTAATTAACGAAGAAAAGTTTGGATAAATATTACAAATCATCTCGAACCATTTTGCATCGAACCGAACCAGTGGTTCAGAGGTACCATGAGCCGGTTCTTGAACCGGTACAAATGTTTTCTAAGTGGTTCGAACCACTGAACTGAACCACATCGATTTTTTGGTGTGGTTTGCAGCCCTGGTAAAAATATTCAGTTCGATAAAAAACTAGAAAAATTCCTTATATTGAACAAACTTAACTTCTTTGTAAAGAACAAGAAATGTTTGAGATACACAACAGAAATAATTTGGTCTTTAGTTCAATGGTAAAGACAATTAGGCATAGTGTCGTTGGTATATATCCCTCTTGTCATGTTCCAACACGTCTCGAAGAACGGCGTGCCAAAGCGCGTGCATTGCGACACGAGCGGCGTCGTAAGCCGGATAAACCGGATGATTTCGTAACATATGACGACTCAGGCAGTGAAGAGGAAACAACACAACAACAAGAAGAAGTTTTAAATACTTCATTCAATTTATGCGATTATTTACGTAGCAGAGAGACTGGTTTAAAAGAGGTAAGTTTTTATTTGTTTATTTAATAACACTGTACAACAAGATTTTTAGTAATTGATGAAACCAACAAAATCTGAAGCTCTAAGCCTCTCATATCAAAACCTCATACCAGGTTTTTGGCCATAAAACTTACGATAGATGACGCTGTGGTACAATTTTTCAAATTTTTTAAGAATTTTTCATGGAAAAATAGTATTTTAATAGTTTTTAAGTAGAAATAGTAGCAATTGCTTAGGAAATGTGTGTTAAAGTAATGTTTTTAAGGTGGAGCAACTCAGTTTTGACATTAATCTTTTAATAAATCTTACGATAGGTGGTGCTGCGGTACAATTTTACAATTTTTTTATTTTTATGGAAAAAAGAGTATTTTAACAGTTTCTAGGTAGAAATAGTAATGTTTTATCCTGTTTTATAATAGAAGTGATCGTTGATGACACTAAAACGAGGATTACACAGTTTAAAAAAAAAAAAGAAGACAGTTCGGTCTTGATAAAAAGTATAAGTGTAAAAAGTTTTGTAGTAAAAATGAAGTTTAAAAAAATATTATTTTAATTTTTTTGAAGCCGGTAAGTTTAACTCATCACTGCTATATCCCTCTCTCTCATTTTCTGGATCCTCTTCGTCATTCGTATTATCATCTTCATTTGGTATCTGTAACCACCAGCATAGGTCTGCTAACATGCGTTTTAGTTTTTTCCCTTTATATCTTGTCTCCATTGTGAAAGCTACTTGGTGAAAACGTTCTCCTTGTTAGTCTGATTCGGTGGAAAGCTGGTGCTCAAACCAATCCATATGGTGATGGAGAAAATGGATCTTTAAACTCATGTCCACACCGAGCTCATCAAACGCTCTCATGAGATATCCGACTTTTTCTCTGATATCTCTGCCACGATGTTTACCGAGAACAACAGTTATCACATCTTTTATAGCATTCCATGCATTAAGCTCTTTTTCGTTTAAGGAGTTATCAAACGCAGTAGTTTTTATCAGCTTTCTAATGTCTGGACCATTAAACACACCTGTAAAATAATAAAGCATTTACATAAATCTTAAAAATCGTTTGTTTTATTTCTAAATATGTAATACCTTCTTTAACTTTACTTGCACTTAGTCGTGGGAATATTGACCTTAATGTAATATAGGCTGGTCCATCTGTGGGTAGTGCTTTGACAAAATTTTAAAAAATACCCAATTTAATATGCAGTGGAGGTAGCAACAATTTTTCAATTGGAACGAGCGGTTTATGTATAATATTACCCGATCCAATAACTAAATCTTCTCTGTTAGCCCAGTCATGTTTTCGGTACTGGTTTCCTTTATAGCGTGTATCCCACAAACATATATATATATTCTTGGTATATCAACATTGTAGTCCACAAAGTAGAGCTACCATTTTCAAATCACAACATATATGCCATTTATGTGCTTCATAATTTACTGTTTCTAGAATATGCGTAACTGATTCGTACGTAAGCACTATTTTAAGAATTTATTTTACCGTTATATGCGTGGAAGCTAGCACGAAACTCACAAGAGTAGCGATAACACTGTACAACAAGATTTTTAGTAATTGATGAAACCAACAGGGATCGATATGCCGAAAGATAAGAACGGGGCTCGGGATAGCCGGCGAATGCTAAATTAAAGAAGTAAACTTCCAATTTTACAATGAAAATATAAGAAAAGTTGTACCGCAGCACCACCTATCGTAAGATTTATTAAAAGATTAATGTCAAAAATGAGCTGCTCTACACCCAGAAAAAAATAGTGTGAAATCAACCAAAAATCAAAAAATTTTGTGGTTAATTTTTTTCAACACGATGCTTAATCTATGCCATCATGTATTCGTGTAAATTTAACACTACTGTCAAGTGTTAGTTTAACAGAGGTCCGTACAGCTGGACCCCCCACTCCATGAATTTCAAAAAAAAACTATCTCATTAATTTGTGCTTAATATGTGCTTAATTGGTCCCCAAATAAAAAAATTTGTGCTCAAATTTTAAGGGCTTTTTTTTTTTAAATCAAAAGTGGGGGGTCCAGGTGAACGTTCCGCTGGACCCCCCCCCCCCCCCCTAAGATAGAGTTGACTCAGGGAAATATTGAGTATGCAGTTAATTTGTGCTTAATATGTGCTCGAAGATTGTGAAAAAAATGTCGTAAAAAGTACAGAGATGGGATTTTTTTCAAAAAACAAAAGTGGGGGGTCCAGGTGAACGTTCCGCTGGACCCCCCCTAAGATAGAGCTGTCTTAGGGAAATATTGAGTATGCAGTTAATTTGTGCTTAATATGTGCTCAAAGATTGTAAAAAAAAATTTTCTAAAAAAGTCCAGAGATGGGCATCGGTATATATATGCATATGGTAGGTGGCGGTGGGGTATGTCAGGCAAAGCCCACTGTATAATTTCAAAGTTGACTAGCTCATTAATTTGTGCTTAATTTTTCCACAAATAAAAAAATTGTGCTCAAATTTTAAGGGCTTTTTTTTTAAATCAAAAGTGGGGGGTCCAGGTGAACGTTCCGCTGGACCCCCCCTAAGATAGAGTTGACTTAGGGAAATATTGAGTATGCAGCTAATTTGTGCTTAATATGTGCTCGAAGATTGTGAAAAAAAAATGTCGAAAAAAGTACAGAGATGGGCTTTTGTTTAAAAACAAAAGTGGGGGGTCCAGGTGAACGTTCCGCTGGACCCCCCCTAAGATAGAGTTGTCTTAGGGAAATATTGAGTATGCAGTTAATTTTTTGTAGCAAATCCCACCTGCATAAAAATTATAAGCAAGACAGTGAACCCACCTGTTTCATTCTGTCACTGCACTTGTTACCCATTGTGAATGGACAACAGGTGTAGGGACAGAATGGAAACGAGTAATGGTGGTTTTTGACAGCTCGGCTCGCTGTCATGATAGAAGCCGGCTGGCTAATGATTTTTGACTTTGGCTTTTGCGTTTGCTCACTTCGGTTGTGTTTGGTCGGCGTGGCAGTTAAAACTAAAAATTTAAGTGAACCAAAAGAAATTATATTGTATTTTAGAAACTAAAATAAAAGACATAAAATTATAAATTAAAATAAAGGGAACAGTGAGTTAAATTATTAAAACAAAAGACAATAACAAAAGAAAGGAAAACAAAGGTGAGTGTGTGCGCATCGGGGTTAAGAATATAATTCTACACCTCAACATGGCGACCGTGGCGCGTGGCCACAAATCTGGCGGAATGTCCACTTGGAGGAGGAGGCCTCCCGGGAGCGTTTAAGCAACCCGCAACACCAAAATGCAAAATTTGTACGAAATGAAAAGTACATATAAAATCCTTTTTGGTTGCTTGTTTTTCCGACAGGGTAGGAATATGATGTATTGTGGAATGATCCTCCGTCATCCCTTGTCAAGTTTGGTTTGGAGACAAACCGGTTTCGGCTAATATGCGCCATCTTCAGTGTCTTTTTTCGTTCTGAGTTATTTTGTGTAAGTTCGATAGTACTTATAGTAACTAACTTCCATCGTTTGGTCACGTACTTCGTGTTCGTGTGATGTGTTCGTGTGTTCGTGCATTCGTGCGTTCGGGCAACGTGATAACGAAAATAAAGAAGAAGAAATTTTGGAATACCTCAACGGCCAACACAAAAATATAAAATTCACCATGGACGCAGAGAAAAATGGAAAAATCAACTACTTAGACCTCACAATTAAAATAAACAAAGAGACTAACAAATTTACTTACGAAATATACAGAAAACCCACAGCAACGGATACAGTAATACACAATAAATCTAGCCATCCTCAACAACACAAGAATGCCGCTTTCAGACATTTATTAACACGACTTGAACGGACCCCGTTAGAAAAGGAAGCTTACAACAAGGAACTCAGCACAATATACACAATCGCGGAGAACAACGGATATCAAAAAAGTTTGGTGAAGAAAATACAGAAAAACATAACTTCAAGGAAGTCGGAAAACAAAGAAAAGGTAGAGAAGAAATGGGCAGTCTTATCATATACCGGAGCAACATCTTACAAGTTGGCTAAAGTTTTCCAAAAATATAACATTAATGCAGCATTTAAAACGAGGAACAGCATGGAAAAACTTCTACGAAACAACATTAACAAGGAAGACTCCTTTGACAAACAAGGCGTATACAAATTGACTTGCGAATGCCAAAATAGCTATATAGGACAAACAGGACGCCAAATCAAGACGAGATATCGAGAACACGTAAGAGATTACAATAAGAAAATAAGGAAATCATCAACGACAGTGGAATCAAATTTCGCCAACCACATGGCTGAAAACAAATGTACACCCATGAAAATAGGAAAAACAGCTAAAATTCTCCACATACAACACAAGGGAAAACGACTTAACGTATTAGAAAATATGGAGATATACAAACAGAAGACATTCGTAGGTAAAATAATAAATGAACAAATAAACACCGCATCAGATACATTATTCGAACCGCTTAAGCTATTATACCGAAAAGAGGACAAAAAACCCAAAACCGACATAAACAAAACAACACACAAGAGGACAATAACGGACTTTTACCTGCCTGTTTAATGAGGATACAAAAATAGATTTACATACCTAAACGCGCAGACTCGCACGCACACACGCATGCACGTTGCCCGAACGCACGAATGCACGAACACACGAACACATCACACGAACACGAAGTACGTGACCAAACGATGGAAGTTAGTTACTATCGAACTTACACAAAACAACTCAGAACGAAAAAAGACACTGAAGATGGCGCATATTAGCCGAAACCGGTTTGTCTCCAAACCAAACTTGACAAGGGATGACGGAGGATCGTTCCACAATACATATAAAATCCATCAAAATGGAAAAAGCATCATAAAAATATAAAAACCGAAAAAATTTACAAAAAAAAATATAAAAAATCCAAAAAAATTTAAAAACGAAAAAGCAACAAAAAAAATTTCAAAATACAAAACCCTATACAAAAAAAAATTAAAACGAAAAATCCAAATAAAATATAAAATCGAAAAAAAAATTTCTTTTGCGTTTAAGTATGCGAAAAATAAGCAATATTTCCTAAGCATATAAGCACTACGTGCAAAACGAACATCAACACGTTTCCTAAGTTGAAAACACAGTGCTACAAAATCAGAAAAAAAAAATATGCAGGGGCTCTCACATGGTTCTTTGGTTTCGTCATGACCCATAAAACACTACCTCATTTGCGGTTTTTCCCCATCACTTCGTTTTTAAATTTTTTGAGTACAAATATAATACAACTCTGAAATTATTGAAATTACAACTTCGAGATGCTATAACTTTCTTGTTTCTTGATCGAATTCAATTTTTTTTCTTTTATTTGAAAAAAGCTACTTTTACCTTCCAAACAAGCAAAATAGTTGGCAAATCGACCTAAAAATGACCAATTTTTGGTCTTTTATTCCAAAAAAAATTAAATTTTTCTAAAAATATTGGTTTTCGGCACGTTTTTATTGGATTTTGAAGTTACAAACAATGGGTTTTAAACCTTTATAACAAAATACATAAAATTAGCTTTTCAAAAAGCAAAAGTAAATAAAAATTGATTCAAAATTACGGTAGTAGTGCTTCATAAAGTGAGTAGGCCATGTTTTTTTTTTTTTTTTGTTTTTATACCTTTCATGAGAATGAAATGGTATTATAACTTAGTGCCAAAAAATTTTTGTCGAAAGTACCAGAAGGAAGCGTGGGGGACCCACCAAAATATATACCGATATGATCAGAATCACGAGCTGAGTCGATTAAGCCATGTCCGTCTGTCCTTCTGTCCGTCCGTCTGTGTGAGCGCAAACTAGTCCCTCAGTTTTTGAGATATCTCAATGAAATTCGGAATACAGGTATGTTGTTATATGCAGCTGATCATTTGTCGGAACCGGCTGAATCGGACCACTATAACATATAGAAAACAACCGATTATTCAGATATACATGAAATTTTTGAATGTAATTTGTGCATAACTTCCCCATTTAAACAGCTAAGGACATGAAACTTTGAAGTAGACGTGCCCATTTTGGCCCAAACAAGGTTACCGAAAATTGTCAAGATCGGACCACTATAACATATAGTTCCACAACATCCGATTATTCAGATATACACATTATGGTGTATAACTCCTCCATTTTAACAGCTAACGGCCTGAAATTTTGAAGTATTTGTACCCATATGGACCCAAACAGGGTTACCGAAAATTGTCAAGATCGGACCACTATAACATATAGCTCCCCTACAACCGATTGTTCAGATATGGACATTTTGGTGTATAACTCCTCCATTTTAACAGCTAACGGCGTGAAATTTTGAAGTATTTGTACCCATATGGGCCCAAACGGGATTACCGAAAATTGTTAAGATCGGACCACTATAACCTATAGCTCCCCTACAACCGATTGTTCAGATATGGACATTTTGGTGTATAACTCCTACATTTTAACAGCTAACGGCGTGAAATTTTCAAGTGTTTGTACCCATATGGGCCCAAACAGGGTTACCGAAAATTGTCAACATCGGACCACTATAACATATAGCTCCCCTACAACCGATTGTTCAGATATGGACATTTTGGTGTATAACTCCTCCATTTTAACAGCTAACGGCGTGAAATTTTGAAGTATTTGTACCCATATGGGCCCAAACGGGATTACCGAAAATTGTCAAGATCGGACCATTATAGCTCCGATACAACCGATTGTTCAGATATGGACATTTTGGTGTGTAGCTCCTCCATTTAAATAGCCAAGACACCATTTTTTCTAATAAAGCTTTCCATAAATAACCCACAGAATTAAAATTATAAATTAAACTTAATCAGGCTATGTACATACATAGGTAACTTTTCATTTCCCCACTCATGAAAGGTATGAAGTCTTCGGTACGGCCAAAGACAGCCGCGCTTTTACTTGTTTCTAATAAATCCTTCCATAAATAACCCACACAATTGAAATTATAAATTATACGTACTAAATCAGGCTATGTACATACATGCATAGGTAACTTTTCATTTCCCCACTCATGAAAGGTAAGAAGTCTTCGGTACGGACGAAGGCAGCCGCGCTTTTACTTGTTGGGATTAACTAAGGGAATATTTATAGTATTTTTTTTTACCAACTACAAACGATGTACGTGGAGCCCAATCCTTTTGTTTGTAGTGTAGGCTAATTGATCGGCTGTCCCATTCGCAGAAATAGCATGGATACTTCGTATTTCCACCCTGAATACCATTTAAAATATTGAGTACCTTGAAGTCAGCTACAATTAGGCATACTGTCATATGATTCTTTAATATCGGTAGCGTAGGCCAGTGGGACTGATGGATATATGCCAGTGTTGTGTAAAAGCACAGCATTCAAACCTTAAAAAATTAAATGAAACTAGAATATGTAATTACATAATAAACATTTCAAGTGTACTTTTTGTTGAACCGTCGATGAATAGACGCTAATCTCTTGGGGAAAAAATCTAAAGTAGGTAAACTGACCAATTCTGACAAGTAACAAAGAGCACACTCAGATCGCTCCATACTCAGTTTTGTGAAAGTTCATACCTACTTTGTATGCAAATATTAATCTATAAAAAAAAAAAAACATTTTTAAAACACAAAAACAAAGGCTTACTCACTTTATGAAACACTACTACCGTAATTTTCAATCAATTTAAATTTACTTTTGCTTTTTAGAAAGCGGATTTTATGTATTTTGTTATAAAGGTTTAAAACCCATTGTTTGTAACTTCAAAATCCAATAGAAACGTGCCGAAAACCAATATTTTTAGAAAAATTTAATTTTTTTTTTTGGAATAAAAGACCAAAAATTGGTCATTTTTAGGTCGATTTGCAAACTATTTTGCTTGTTTGAAAGGTAAAAGTAGCATCTTTCAAATAAAAGAAAAAAAATTGAATTCGATCAAGAAACAAGAAAGTTATACCATCTCGAAGTTGTAATTTCAATAATTTCAGAGTTGTATTATATTTGTACTCAAAAAATTTAAAAACGAAGTGATGGGGAAAACCGCAAATGAGGTAGTGGTTTATGGGCCATGGTGAAACCAAAAAACCATGTGAGAGCCCCTGCATTTTTTTGGTGTAGCACAGTGAAATTGGCCATACATACATATGTACATATATACATATGCGATAGCTGTACAGGCACGCCGAAAATTATTAGCTGTTCCAATACACGCCATAAAAATTAACGGCTCTAAAAACACCATTGCCGAAAAACATACAAAGTCACCTTGGATTATACAGTTGGCACAAAGCGGTACATAATAGAAATAGAGGTACAGAAAATTCACGTTGGATTATACAGTTGGCACAAAGCGGTAGATACATATGTACGTATACATTCGGTTGGTAACGCCGCCATCAGCGAGGGTAGCACATAAAAAGCAACGGATATTTGTTAGCGACGCCAAAGCAAAGCATAGCAGCACGAAGTGGAACTTTTTGGTGACGACAGAGGACGGTGGAATTGGCAGAACATCGGCGACGGCAGCAAGCAACGAAACAGTAAGAAGTTATGTGTATATGTATGTATAGGTATAATTACTTTGATAGCGTAAAATTTTTCGTTGGAAATATTGTTCATATCACAGCAACATACTTATTTACGAATTTTCATAAATTTTCTTAAATCATACAAATTAAATATGCAAGATAAATTGCTCTTCTATTAAATCATGAATTTTCCATATATGTATATGTATATAATAACTAAATATGTACATAGGTATGTACAGCAAAATCGGTTGAAAATACAAAAAAAAAAAAAAACATTTTTCAATATATATTTTATCGTCTAAAGATTTTTTGTCACATACATAAATTCATACATAGCGTTCAATAGTATCAATATAACTTGCTAAAATCAACTTACAAAGTCCCGAATCTTTTTGCAACTTTCCAAATTATTGACAATAGAACTAATTAAAACCAAATCATTTTGCTGTAAATAACCATACATATATAATACGATAAATAATATATATATACAATATATAATCTGAACATAATTTGAAATATAATTTTTTTGCAAAAGCGTGTGTATGTATGTATATGCATATATCAAATTACCCAGCAGTATTTATCAGCTGGAAAACAGCACATATTTCCTACTGAATATTCAGTAGAGATGTAGTTCTAATATCTGAACTTTCCCTTTCGTTTTTATATAGAGGTGGCGTCGAAAATCAACTACCTAAAAACTGCCGAACGAGAAGGGAGAGTTTCTGTAGGAAAAAAGGCTGAATACGCAGGGAGAACTTCCATAGCATGTATTTCAGTACACCTGATGTCTTCACTGCGTGTTCAGTTATTTTTTCAGCAATGAATTTTGAACTTACTTTCAGGCTATTTTTCATAATGAATATTCTATTGAATATGCACTTCCTTACCTCAAATACTGCTGGGTACTTACAGCTCCACCTTAATAGTGATCACATAACGTTTGCCGTATGTGTACATACATACATATATGTATATAAATACATACAGTGGCACATTAGGGTGGATCAAATAAATTTGCGTCGTATGTGTACATGCATATTAAAGACCTGCGCAAGCTCACTCGCTTTTCTTTGAACACTGTGTGATTCGGTGTCATTGCCAATGTTATGCTTGATTCGGTTTAACATACGATCAGCACTCGCACGACAGTATATGCTAGCATGAGTTGAGTGACAATGCAGTTTGCTCATTTCCATTTAGCCATGAACACACAGGCTTGAGTATATTTTCTGTCCCTTGCGAGTAGTGTGCGAGAGGACAGTAAAAGCACTAGAAAAATAAACGAATCAACCGAATCATTCTAGTTTGTTTGAGTGAATGCAGTGAAGTAAAACGACGCAGCAATGGAAGAAGTAAGTTTCTACTTATTTGTGTATACATACATATATGTACATTAATTTGATAGCTTGTACTTATGTATATATGTACATATGAACATATATATGTACATACATACATTTGTTTTATTGTAATTATATTGATTAGTTAAACTAAATGAAATATATGTATATATGTATATGTGTGTATGTATATATTTTAATAAAATAAATATTTACTATTATAGTTGTAGTAATAGTATTTGGCTGATATACTAATTATATATGAATTTAGGTATGAGCTAGTATCCAATGCTACAATTTTACTATGTATTTCTTATTTCGCATTTTTTTAGTAAAGCGCTTTATGTATGTACATATGTATGTACATATGTATGTATACTATTATAATTCCTCTTTTACTCGCATTCGTTACGTATGTACATACATACATACATAGCTCAGTTGCATGTTTCAAGCCTTCCGAATCTATTGCCTTTCGAATCTATTGCCTTACGAATCATTTGTCATTCAACTCAATTGCTTTCAAAGTTATGAGTGAATGAGGGCATATCTCTTTTTGTTGACGTGCAGTGCAGAAACACTTACGCTCTATTTACAAGCTCTTTCGCTCACATGTTGAGCCAATGTTATGCAGATCGGCTCACGCCGTTTTATGCGAGTGGCTTACATCGTCAAATGAGTGAGTCGTTGCAGGGGTTTAATGCATATGCATATAGATACATGCAACTTTGGAAAAATTTAATACACATTTTTCATAATTATACAATTTTTTTTTTGCTTGTGCAACGGTGCGGCCGTCACGTTAAAATACAACTTTTTTTTGCTTGTGCCACGGTGCGGCCGTCGCGTAAAACAATTACTTTTTTTGATTAAAGCGGTGCGTCCGTGATATATATATAAAACAACTTTGTCAATATACAGGATTTTTCGATTTTTAATAAAATAACATACATGGCCAGTACAACAAATTTAACTTTTTGAAATTAAATTGGAAAAAACATATTTTACAGGATTTTCTAAATTTTACAGGATTTTTCACAATTTTAGAGGCTTGGACTTAATCACATAGTTATACATACATAAGTTTTCTTTACAATTCAACATTTTCGGCGATTCATTCAAAATTTCAACAAGTTTCAACAACAATAGCAGCATAATATCAATTCAAATTCAACATTTTGGCAAATCATACAAATAGTCAACATTTTCAGGACTTCTCAATAGATGTGATGAACTAGAAACGGCTTACAAAATTTTTTTACAATTATCGTGTTACGTGCTTTTGAAGATTTGACTGGTGCTTTTGTCAATTGTGACTTGTGCTTTTTTTTTAACGTTATCGTGTTATGACAGACTTTGTCGAAGTTTTTAAGCAAAACCAAGAGAATTTTAAAAGAGTTACTAAGCGCATATTGCAAAATCGTAAATTAACAACAAACCGAGTCAAAGCTTAAAGAATATAAAGAAGATTTAATAAATACTTTTAATGCTATATTGATACACGTTAAGAAAAGCCAAGTAGAAAATCTTTCAGAAGTACTATCGAGAATCGCACGTAACAAGGAGAAATTAAAAGAGTGTTTCGAAAAATTAGACATCAAATTAGAAATTTCGTCAGATCCTCTGGCGCTCATAGAAGATTTCAATATAGAGAATTCTGAATCTGAAGACGATTTTAAAGATTCAATAGCTTTTTCAGACGATTTATTAAAAGCCACCAGCTCACCCAACAATTTAGAGAACATTTCATCGAATTTTGCAGAACCATTTAATATCTTTTCCGATATGGCTACAGTCGAACAAAAGAAGTCTTTTATTAGTTATTGCGCCACAATTATAAGGGAAAATTACGCTGGCGATCCATTAGCGTTAGATTCCTTCCTAGACAAAATTGAATTAATAGAAGGTCTAGCAGAAACAAACCTTGAGACAACTCTTATATCTTTTGTCAAATCGAAACTTGAAGGAAAAGCACGGGAAGCAATTCCGACTAATGTGACATCAATACAAGTCATTAAAGACGCTCTGAGAATTCGTATTAAACCGGACAATTCAAAGGTAGTGGCAGGAAAAATAGCTTCACTCAGAGTTTCCAATAATAACTTAACAGATTTTGCCAAACGTGTAGAAGAATTAGCTGATGCTTTAGAACGATCTCTAATAATTGAAGGCATGTCGAAGGCTAAGGCGCATAAAATGGCAGTCGAGCAATCAGTAAATGTTTGCAGATTAAATACGCGCTCTGACTTAGTGAAAGCAATTCTGGCATCGACTTCCTTCACTGATGCAAAAGACGTAGTAGCAAAGATGATCGTAGAACTGAATAATCAGGCGACAGAAAGACAGGTTTTAGCTTTTCGTTCAAGGTTTTCCAATCAAAATAATTTTCGTCAAAATAATGGAAATAGTTACTACAATAATCCCAACAGATACAACAACAACTTCAATAGGTACAATAACTTTAATAGGTTCAACAATAACAACAATTTTAATAGGAACAACAATAATAGCAACAGGTATAACAACAACAACCAAAATAGACAAAATAATAATTTTCGACAAAATAGCGACAATCGAGGTAATGCAAATTCGCGTAACAATAACAATAGCCGTAATAGTAACAACAACAGCAGTAATAGTAACAATAGCAACAACAATAGAGGTAGCAATGCAAATGTTCGCGCTTTAAACTACGATGCCCCTCAGGAGCGAACACTGGGGGAGAGCGATCTAAGCAATTAAATGGGTTTTCTAATATAAAAGGCATCTATTGTTTAAATTTAAATTGTTCAGATTTCATCGAATTACAAATAAACCAGTCTAATAAACTTTTTTCCTTTTTAGTAGATACACAAGCCGACATTTCTCTAGTAAAAATATCCAGCATTGATAGCAATTTTCCTTTAAATACAAATGACATTATTAATATTACCGGTGTTACCGCTAATACTGTTTCTACTCTGGGTAAAATTGATGCAAATTTAAATTTCTCTAATTTTTCCGTAACACATACCTTACATGTAGTAGATGAAGACTTTAACATTCCATCAGATGGCATATTGGGCAAGGATTTTCTAAAACTTAACAAGTGTGTTATTAATTATGAAACAAACGTTATTTCCTTTTGGGTAGGCAATGAAAAAGTTGTGATACCAATTATTCACGGGCCGGAAGGCAACAGTTGTATCATACCCCCAAGATGTGAAATTTTTAGAATTTTTGATTTAGGAAAATCATCCCAGCCACTTTTCGTGGATTCCCAAGAAATTGCAAAGGGTGTGTTTACGACGAAATGTATTGTTAATTCGGATAACCCAGTAGTAAAAGTGATAAACACGACAGATAAGGTAATTCATTTAAAGAAAAATAGCTTGCATACAGAAAAAATTTCAAATTACAATATTTATTCAATAAATAAAACCAATAAAGACGAAAATAGAATACAAAAATTAACATCAATTTTAAAGAACCAAATTCCCAAATATTCACAAAATAACTTGCTAGATCTTTGCATAAAATATGGCGACATTTTTGCGCTTGATACCGATAAAATGACTTTAAACAATTTTTATGAGCAGAAATTAAGAGTAACCGACAGTAACCCAGTATACATAAAAAACTATAGACTACCGTATTCTCAGCGTGAAGAAATAAACCGTCAAGTAAATAAATTGCTAGATAACGATCTGATTGAACCTAGCTATTCGAACTATAACATTCCGCTGATTTTAGTCCCAAAGAAAGCTACAAATGGTCAAAAAGCGTATCGTATGTGTGTAGATTTTCGAGGAGTCAATAAAAAACTTATAGCTGATAAATTCCCGCTCGCAAGAGTCGACGACATTTTGGATAATTTAGGAAGAGCGAAATATTTTTCAACTCTCGATCTTTTTTCCGGTTTTCATCAGATTCCATTACACACCGATTCTAGGGACATAACATCTTTCAGTACCGATCGCGGAGCATTTCGATGGAAGGTTTTACCTTCTGGCTTAAACATAGCACCAAATTCTTTTTCCCGTATGATGTCAATAGCTTTTTCAGGCATTTCGCCAAATCAGGCATTCATGTATGTTGACGATGTTATCGTCATCGGTTGTAGTGAGACACACCATCCTAAAAATCTAGAAAAAGTTTTTGAAACTTGTCGCAAATTTAATTTAAAACTTAATCCCAATAAATGCAATTTTCTCCGTTCTGAGGTAACATTTCTAGGTCATAAATGCACGTCTAAGGGTTTGCTGCCAGACGACTCCAAAATAGACGCAATAAAGAAGTATAGAAAACCGACTGACAAAGATGCGGTTAGGCGTTTTGTAGCATTTGCAAATTATTACAGGCGTTTTATAAAGAATTTTGCGTCGCTAGCAGCACCTCTAAATAGACTAAGCCGTAAAAATGTTAATTTTGTTTGGGATGATAGTTGTGAATTAACTTTCGAAAAACTTAGGTCCGCCCTAATGTCTCCTCAACTTTTGCAATATCCTGACTTTACAAAGGAATTTATAATTACTGTAGATGCTTCTAAAAGCGGATGCGGTGCTATATTAAGTCAAAACCATGATAATAATGATTTACCAATTTGTTATGCGTCTAAATCTTTTAATAATGCAGAACAGAAAAAACCAGTAATCGAGTTAGAGTTGTTAGCTATACATTTCGCAATAAAACAGTTTAGACCTTATGTGTACGGTACCCATTTCACGGTAAAATCAGATCATAGACCGTTAGTATACCTCTTCAACATGAAAGATCCAGCATCTAAATTAGCAAGAATAAGATTAGAACTTTCAGAGTATAATTTCACCATAGAGTACATTAAAGGTAAATCGAACGTAGGAGCTGACGCCCTTTCGCGTATTACAATGAACAAATTAAAAGATGCAACAAAAAGCATTCTTACGGTACAAACGCGATCAAAGAGCAAACAGTTGAAACAACAAGAAACGGCAATACCAATTAATAAACATAAAAATATAGAGTTACATGTTTATGATAAATTTTCTTACGATTACTTAAAAAAGATACCGAGAGTAAAAACATACATTAAATACGATAAAAATAATTCCATTTTGAATTTAGAAATATGCGCGCATCTTAAACATAAAAAGATAGAATTACTTGATTTTACGCCTGTTAACGAAGAAACAAATTTCGATGAGTTGTTTTCGCGGCTTGAATTAGAAGCCAACAAGCGTAATATTAAGATATTAGAATGGCCAAAAGATGATATCTTTTTTAATCACATTTCGATTCAGTTATTTAAAGTCCATGGCAATAAAATTTTAAAAACTTTAGAAATCATGCTTACCGATCCTGTCGAAACAGTTACCGATAATGAAAAGAAACAAAAATTACTAGAAATTTACCATAATGATCCGATTAGTGGAGGACACTGCGGAGCAAAGAAATTATATGCTAAACTTCGGAAAAACATGACGCGTGATACGTCAAAATTTGTCAAAAATTGCCAAAAATGTTTGTTAAACAAAGTTAAGCCAAAAACAAAAGAAAATCTCGTTATAACGCCAATACCCAGCAAACCATTTGAAGAAGTCATAATAGATACAATAGGACCTTTGCCAGAATTTGGTAACAAGTTCGCTGTTACTATAATATGCGATCTGACAAAATATTTAATTACAGTAGCCATACCAGACAAAAGTGCTAAAACAGTAGCCTCAGCAATCTTTGAAAGTTTTATTTTAGTATATGGCACCATGAAAACCATTAGAACCGATTTAGGTACAGAATATAAAAATTAAATTTTTTCAGAGTTAACACGTATTTTAAATATAGACCATAATTTCTCAACAGCGCACCACCATGAAACTGTTGGTACAATAGAAAGAAACCATAGGGTATTCAACGAATACATACGAGCATACATAAACGAAACTTTTTCTGACTGGGACACTTATTTTAAGTATTTTACCTTTTGGTACAATACAACACCCAACACCGTTTTTGAAAACAAATTTACTCCATTTGAGCTTGTCTTCGGCAAAAAAGCAATTTTGCCAAATGAAGTGAATAAAACAGAATAGATCCAATTTATAATGCGGATAATTACGCAAAAGAAGCAAAATTTCGCATGCATTAGTTAAAGAACTCGTTCAAAAACATAAACTTGCCAATAAAGAGCAATATGATAAAAATTCCCGGCCATTACAAATTAAAGAGAGTGACCATGTATTAATTCAAAAAGAGCCAAGACTTAAACATGAAAATATATATGAAGGTCCTCACGAAGTAAAAGCAGTAGATGGCGTGAACGTCACTGTTTTTGACAAAGAAAAAAATAAATTAAAAACGGTTCATAAAAACCGTGTACGCAAAGTAAACTGAAATTTAAACATACATATATTTTGAGCTAATTATATTTACAAAAAAAAAATTTCACAAGAAAAAAGTACAAAATAACCCATTGTCATAACTAATTACATTATTTAAAAATGGTATTTTTAAGAAAAGAAAAACACAAATTATAAGCTAAAGTGTACGCAAAGTAAACTGAAATTTAAACATACATATATTTTGAGCTAATTATATTTACAAAAAAAAAATTTCACAAGAAAAAAGTACAAAATAACCCATTGTCATAACTAATTACATTATTTAAAAATGGTATTTTTAATAAAAGAAAAACAAAAATGTACAAAAGAATTTATACAAACATGAATTAGAAACATGCAACAAAATTATAAATTTTAATATTTATATGTATATATATTCTCATTTCAAATTTGTAATTTTATAATATGCATAACCAAATATAAGCATAAGCTTAGAATAAGCAAAATAAGAATATATTTTTAATTAAATAAGTAAATAGGCTAAAAGTAAGTATAGCCGCAACGTCCAAACGCCAAATTACCATCGGTAAATTAATTCATATAATTATCCAATTTATACGAATTCACTTATATTTCAACACATACATATAAATTTTCCTTCGAATATAATAGCTTTTTACAATGTCCAATTAAATTGCTCTGTTTGAACGCATTGTGGGAAGGGATGGTCACCCTAACCATTATTCGTTCAAACACATCAATTTAATCACACAATATCCCAAAAAGATTGAAGCCGGCAATATTGACCACTTTCCGACTTCAATCTTATTTTTCGATAAGAGGGGTGGTGTAGCAGATCCCACCTGCATAAAAATTATAAGCAAGACAGTGAACCCACCTGTTTCATTCTGTCACTGCACTTGTTACCCATTGTGAATGGGCAACAGGTGTAGGGACAGAATGGAAACGAGTAATGGTGGTTTTTGACAGCTCGGCTTGCTGTCATGATAGAAGCCGGCTGGCTAATGATTTTTGACTTTGGCTTTTGCGTTTGCTCACTTCGGTTGTGTTTGGTCGGCGCGGCATTTAAAACTAAAAATTTAAGTGAACCAAAAGAAATTATATTGTATTTTAGAAACTAAAATAAAAGACATAAAATTATAAATTAAAATAAAAGGAACAGTGAGTTAAATTATTAAAACAAAAGACAATAACAAAAGAAAGGAAAACAAAGGTGAGTGTGTGCGCATCGGGGTTAAGAATATAATTCTACACCTCAACATTGTGCTTAATATGTGCTCAAAGATTGTAAAAAAAAATTTTCGAAAAAAGTCCAGAGATGGGCATCGGTATATATATGCATATGGTAGGCGGAGGTGGGGTATGTCAGGCAAAGCCCACTGTAAAATTTCAAAGTTGACTAGCTCATTAATTTGTGCTTAATATGTGCTTAATTTTTCCATACGCATTTGGAGTACATAAACGGTTGCTCTAACTTAATTCAGGGGGAAAGGCAAACACAGCAGCCGTATGAAGGTAAAACAAATGAAAATGGAACGGATCAAAGTGGAACCGATGAAAGTGAAACTGATGGGGACTTTCTTGAAGAGGTTCAAATAGATCTCGAAAGAGAAATTGATTTGGCTCATGGATTAATGGACGTGTCCGATGTGCTCACAGAATGTCCGGCGTGTATAAGAGGGGATATGCCGACCGGAGCACACAAATGCGCAATTTGTTCTGTGGCAGTGCACGTATTGGAGCAATGCTCAAAGCCGTATGAGGGTCAGGTGGAGGGACATGAGGAATTGCGACTATGCAACAACTGCTCCTCAAGGAATAAGAGAGATATTGAAGCCGTTTTATCCACCCGCGCTGTGGAGAATTGGAGGAACATGGCGGAAGAACCCGAATGTTCTTCTAGTTCATACTATATGAGCCATCGCTTAAAGGATGCCGATTTTTTCAGCAGCAACCAATACAAAGAAAAATCCATTTTAAAGAACGCAAGCTGCATGGAATCCAAAGCGCATAAAATTAATAAAACTCTGTATTCAATATTGAATACCTGCGCGTTTGATGCCATACGCAGCTGTTTCTAAAGGCAATGAGGAGGACGGCGATAAATGAAACAGTGAGGTCATGGGAATCAAATTTCTCAGCTTTCCTAGTAAAGCTATGTGATAAAGGTGAGTTGTCTGCAATTTATATACCTTTCATGAGAATGAAATGGTATATTAACTTTGTGCCGAAACACGAATGGCGAAAGTAACAGAAGGAGGCGTGGCAGACCCATCAAAATATATATCAGGATCATGAGCTGAGTCGATTAAACCATGCCCTCTGTCTGTTTGTCTGTCTGTTTGCTCGCAAACTAGTATCTGTTTGGAGTTCGGAATTTTTTTTTATTTAATACAAACACAACAACCAAGGGTTATAATTACAGTGTTTGACCACCAACAATATGAAACACCAATTATACAACATTTTTTTTTTAATACATACATAAATCCTTATCACTAAGAACATTACATAGACAAAAATACGTAAAACTTACATGACTAAGAAATAGACAGGGAAAAGTAAGAAGAGTGGGATTATAAGAAAATAAGTCAGGAAAAAAGCATAGTATAGGAGGATTAATCGACTCATAAGGCATATGTGTATATATGTATATTCATGTACTCTCACGCAATCGATCCGAATAGAATCGCATAAGTTCCCTTTTGAAATGCAGAGTGCTTGTCTGGCTCCTGATATCTAATGGTATGTTATTCCAAAGACGGACTCCGTAAACGAAGAACTGTCTCTCAGAGGTTTTGGACTTAAAGGTCGTATGAAGCAATTGCCCAGGACGCTGTAATGTAAGTAAGTGTATTTTTAGGAGAAACTGGTCTTTGGTCGGAATCGGCCGAATCGGACCACTATAACATATAGCTCCCATACAACCGATTGTTCAGATATACGCATTTTGGCGTATAACTCCCCCATTCAAATATCAAAGACACCATTTTTTCCAATAAATCTTCCCATAAAGAACCCACAAAATTGAAATTATAAATTAAACTAAATCAGGCTATGTACATTAGGGTGGGGCGATTTGTATGGAGGGAAATTAATCGATACCGCGCTATCGAAATTTGGATTCCTCTAATTTTTCTGAGTAAAAAACTCCTCCACGACATTTGTCTAAAATTAATTTTGATGTTCCGGAATTTGGTTTTTATGAACCAAGACGAATTTTTGAAAATAAAAATTGGGCAAAAATCGACAAAAAAATATCTAGGCCAATATGCACATAGAATTGAAGCAGAATTTTGTGCTGAATTCAGATATGAAATCCGAATTAAAATCGGATGATCCGTTTTTGAGATATAGCCTGATTTCCGGTTATGGAGGCTGAATACCCAAAATCGCATATTTTCGCTATTATCTCTTGTTGCGTACAATACATCTTAAATTTTTTTGCAAACTTCTTTAAGATAAGTCAATTCAATATATGAACAGTATTTTAAAATATTAATTTATCTTGCGGTATAGGAAAACTAGAATGCACTCTTTTTTCCTTGGCCCAAAATCGCGGTATGGGTTCTCTATGTTATAGTAATTTGATACCGAATTTTCGCCGACAGCGCTTTGTGTACAATGATGGTTTACATACAAATAAATTAACTGTTGAATGGTGCACATATACACGTATGTAATCAATTTCTAAATAGATATTGCCTAGCAAACTTGCATAGTTTTGTTTTGATGAGGCACCACACTTCAGAACTTAATAAAATGTACTACACTGCGTATGAGTAACATGCTAACACACTGCTTTGATCTGCATAAATTGCATCAATAACTATATTATAACAATTTGAGCATGCAATTCTTTATCTTAAGCACGATAAAACACTTACAAAAAAGTAATTTAATCTCTACTTGAGATGCCTGTTGGCAGCAGCAATGATTGCAAACGCTAGTAGCATAAGGAAGGGAATTCTACACATGCACACATATGTTCATGTGTTCCTGCAATGTAGGTCCTACATGGAATCCTAATATGAATATATATCTATATATTAATAGGCTAACATTTTTCCATTTTTGATTTACTTCGTTTTTGCTTCGTTGGCAAATGTGCCCACTATCTATATATTAATAGGCTAACATTTTTCCCATACAAACAATTGCCAGGCTGTTTTGCACATTTAACATACTCATATCGACATAAAATTGATATGGATGTGTTCGTATGAGTCAGGAGCAGTGCATAGGCGTACAATTTTTTCTATAAATTATTTAATTTCTTTATAATTAATAAATAAAGTTTTTAGTTTTGTACCATTTTTGATTTCCTTCGTTTTTGCTTCGTTGGCAAATGTGCCCACTATCTATATATTAATAGGCTAACATTTTTCCCATAAAAACAACTGCCAGGCTGTTTTGCACATTTAACATACTCATATCCACATAAAATTGATATGGATGTGTTCGTATGAGTCAGGCTGCGAACAGAGTGGGCGCTGAAAGCCGAGCCAAGATTGTCAATGCGATAAAGATTGTCAGTGCGATAAAACTGGTTACATACAAGTCAATACAAATAAGCTTGTGCATAACACAGTGAACGCCGACAAGAGCAGAGAGCAAAGCCAGTGCGAGAAAAACAGTTTCAAAGCGTTTTGCGCGCTTGTTTGCATTGTTGACGTTTACTTTTTAGCGTGAAATCGTGTTTTTTAATGGTTTTTTTTAAAGAAATTTAGCAGGATATTTTCTTAAATCATTATATAAATGATGAAATTCACCAAATTGATATATTTTTAGTGTAATTGGATGTTTTCCAAATTCTTTTGTGATAATAATTGCATTAACCACACTAGGAGAAGCAAAATACTCTTCATCAGATGAATCCATTACCGTGTACAGCAATTTTATAAACACAAATGAAAAATAAGACTAAATCACATAAAGGCAAAACACATGGAATAAACAGAATTTCAGCGCTGATTCTCGCATTCACTGTGTTATAGACAAATTTTCTTCTCGCATGAAAATAAGCGTCAATAAGCTCGGCTCGGCTCCGCTCGGCATCAGCGCCCACTCTGTTCGCACCCTCAGGAGCAGTGCATAGGCATATAATTTTTTCTATAAATTATTTAATTTCTTTATAATTAATAAATAAAGTTTTTAGTTTTGTACCATTTTTGATTTACTTCGTTTTTGCTTCGTTGGCAAATGTGCCCACTATCTATATATTAATAGGCTAACATTTTTCCCATACAAACAATTTCCAGGCTGTTTTGCACATTTAACATACTCATATCCGCATAAAATTGATATGGATGTGTTCGTATGAGTCAGGAGCAGTGCATAGGCATACAATTTTTTCTATAAATTATTTAATTTCTTTATAATTAATAAATAAAGTTTTTAGTTTTGTACCATTTTTGATTTACTTCGTTTTTGCTTCGTTGGCAAATGTGCCCACTATCTATATATTAATAGGCTAACATTTTTCCCATACAAACAATTGCCAGGCTGTTTTGCACATTTAACATACTCATATCCACATAAAATTGATATGGATGTGTTCGCATGAGTCAGGAGCAGTGCATAGGCATATAAATTTTTCTATAAATTATTTAATTTCTTTACAATTAATAAATAAACCTTTTAGTTTTGTACCATTTTTGATTTACTTCGTTTTTGCTTCGTTGGCAAATGTGCCCACTATCTATATATTAATAGGCTAACATTTTTCCCATACAAACAATTTCCAGGCTGTTTTGCACATTTAACATACTCATATCCACATAAAATTGATATGGATGTGTTCGTATGAGTCATATAATTTTTTCTATAAATTATTTAATTTCTTTATAATTAATAAATAAAGTTTTTAGTTTTGTACCATTTTTGATTTACTTCGTTTTTGCTTCGTTGGCAAATGTGCCCACTATCTATCTATATATTAATAGGCTAACATTTTTCCCATACAAACAATTGCCAGGATGTTTTGCACATTTAACATACTCATATCCACATAAAATTGATATGGATATGTTCGTATGAGTCAGGAGCAGTGCATAGGCATATAATTTTTTCTATAAATTATTTAATTTCTTTATAATTAATAAATAAAGTTTTTAGTTTTGTACCATTTTTGATTTACTTCGTTTTTGCTTCGTTGGCAAATGTGCCCACTATCTATATATTAATAGGCTAACATTTTTCCCATACAAACAATTGCCAGGCTGTTTTGCACATTTAACATACTCATATCCACATAAAATTGATATGGATGTGTTCGTATGAGTCAGGAGCAGTGCATAGGCATATAATTTTTTCTATAAATTATTTAATTTCTTTATAATTAATAAATAAAGTTTTTAGTTTTGTACCATTTTTGATTTACTTCGTTTTTGCTTCGTTGGCAAATGTGCCCACTATCTATATATTAATAGGCTAACATTTTTCCCATACAAACAATTGCTAGGCTGTTTTGCACATTTAACATACTCATATCGACATAAAATTGATATGGATGTGTTCGTATGAGTCAGGAGCAGTGCATAGGCGTACCATTTTTTCTATAAATTATTTAATTTCTTTATAATTAATAAATAAAGTTTTTAGTTTTGTACCATTTTTGATTTCCTTCGTTTTTGCTTCGTTGGCAAATGTGCCCACTATCTATATATTAATAGGCTAACATTTTTCCCATACAAACAATTGCCAGGCTGTTTTGCACATTTAACATACTCATATCCACATAAAATTGATATGGATGTGTTCGTATGAGTGAGGAGCAGTGCATAGGCATATAATTTTTTCTATAAATTATTTAATTTCTTTATAATTAATAAATAAAGTTTTTAGTTTTGTACCATTTTTGATTTACTTCGTTTTTGCTTCGTTGGCAAATGTGCCCACTATCTATATATTAATAGGCTAACATTTTTCCCATACAAACAATTTCCAGGCTGTTTTGCACATTTAACATACTGATATCCGCATAAAATTGATATGGATGTGTTCGTATGAGTCAGGAGCAGTGCATAGGCATACAATTTTTTCTATAAATTATTTAATTTCTTTATAATTAATAAATAAAGTTTTTAGTTTTGTACCATTTTTGATTTACTTCGTTTTTGCTTCGTTGGCAAATGTGCCCACTATCTATATATTAATAGGCTAACATTTTTCCCATACAAACAATTGCCAGGCTGTTTTGCACATTTAACATACTCATATCCACATAAAATTGATATGGATGTGTTCGCATGAGTCAGGAGCAGTGCATAGGCATATAATTTTTTCTATAAATTATTTAATTTCTTTACAATTAATAAATAAACTTTTTAGTTTTGTACCATTTTTGATTTACTTCGTTTTTGCTTCGTTGGCAAATGTGCCCACTATCTATATATTAATAGGCTAACATTTTTCCCATACAAACAATTGCCAGGCTGTTTTGCACATTTAACATACTCATATCCACATAAAATTGATATGGATGTGTTCGTATGAGTCAGGAGCAGTGCATATGCATATAATTTTTTCTATAAATTATTTAATTTCTTTATAATTAATAAATAAAGTTTTTAGTTTTGTACCATTTTTGATTTACTTCGTTTTTGCTTCGTTGGCAAATGTGCCCACTATCTATATATTAATAGGCTAACATTTTTCCCATACAAACAATTTCCAGGCTGTTTTGCACATTTAACATACTCATATCCGCATAAAATTGATATGGATGTGTTCGTATGAGTCAGGAGCAGTGCATAGGCATACAATTTTTTCTATAAATTATTTAATTTCTTTATAATTAATAAAT
This sequence comes from Urophora cardui, assembly GCA_960531455.1. Lineage (NCBI taxonomy): Eukaryota > Metazoa > Arthropoda > Insecta > Diptera > Tephritidae > Urophora > Urophora cardui. The sequence goes on along the minus strand of OY482672.1, from coordinate 92,780,540 downwards.
AAAGTTTTTAGTTTTGTACCATTTTTGATTTACTTCGTTTTTGCTTCGTTGGCAAATGTGCCCACTATCTATATATTAATAGGCTAACATTTTTCCCATACAAACAATTGCCAGGCTGTTTTGCACATTTAACATACTCATATCCACATAAAATTGATATGGATGTGTTCGCATGAGTCAGGAGCAGTGCATAGGCATATAAATTTTTCTATAAATTATTTAATTTCTTTACAATTAATAAATAAACTTTTTAGTTTTGTACCATTTTTGATTTACTTCGTTTTTGCTTCGTTGGCAAATGTGCCCACTATCTATATATTAATAGGCTAACATTTTTCCCATACAAACAATTGCCAGGCTGTTTTGCACATTTAACATACTCATATCCACATAAAATTGATATGGATGTGTTCGTATGAGTCATATAATTTTTTCTATAAATTATTTAATTTCTTTATAATTAATAAATAAAGTTTTTAGTTTTGTACCATTTTTGATTTACTTCGTTTTTGCTTCGTTGGCAAATGTGCCCACTATCTATCTATATATTAATAGGCTAACATTTTTCCCATACAAACAATTGCCAGGCTGTTTTGCACATTTAACATACTCATATCCACATAAAATTGATATGGATATGTTCGTATGAGTCAGGAGCAGTGCATAGGCATATAATTTTTTCTATAAATTATTTAATTTCTTTATAATTAATAAATAAAGTTTTTAGTTTTGCACCATTTTTGATTTACTTCGTTTTTGCATCGTTGGCAAATGTGCCCACTATCTATATATTAATAGGCTAACATTTTTCCCATACAAACAATTGCCAGGCTGTTTGGCACATTTAACATACTCATATCCACATAAAATTGATATGGATGTGTTCGTATGAGTCATATAATTTTTTCTATAAATTATTTAATTTCTTTACAATTAATAAATAAACTTTTTAGTTTTGTACCATTTTTGATTTACTTCGTTTTTGCTTCGTTGGCAAATGTGCCCACTATCTATATATTAATAGGCTAACATTTTTCCCATACAAACAATTGCCAGGCTGTTTTGCACATTTAACATACTCATATCCACATAAAATTGATATGGATGTGTTCGTATGAGTCATATAATTTTTTCTATAAATTATTTAATTTCTTTATAATTAATAAATAAAGTTTTTAGTTTTGTACCATTTTTGATTTACTTCGTTTTTGCTTCGTTGGCAAATGTGCCCACTATCTATCTATATATTAATAGGCTAACATTTTTCCCATACAAACAATTGCCAGGCTGTTTTGCACATTTAACATACTCATATCCACATAAAATTGATATGGATGTGTTCGTATGAGTCAGGAGCAGTGCATAGGCATATAATTTTTTCTATAAATTATTTAATTTCTTTATAATTAATAAATAAAGTTTTTAGTTTTGTACCATTTTTGATTTACTTCGTTTTTGCTTCGTTGGCAAATGTGCCCACTATCTATATATTAATAGGCTAACATTTTTCCCATACAAACAATTGCCAGGCTGTTTTGCACATTTAACATACTCATATCCACATAAAATTGATATGGATGTGTTCGTATGAGTCAGGAGCAGTGCATATGCATATAATTTTTTCTATAAATTATTTAATTTCTTTATAATTAATAAATAAAGTTTTTAGTTTTGTACCATTTTTGATTTACTTCGTTTTTGCTTCGTTGGCAAATGTGCCCACTATCTATATATTAATAGGCTAACATTTTTCCCATACAAACAATTGCCAGGCTGTTTTGCACATTTAACATACTCATATCCACATAAAATTGATATGGATGTGTTCGTATGAGTCAGGAGCAGTTCATAGGCATATAATTTTTTCTATAAATTATTTAATTTCTTTATAATTAATAAATAAAGTTTTTAGTTTTGCACCATTTTTGATTTACTTCGTTTTTGCATCGTTGGCAAATGTGCCCACTATCTATATCTATATACATATTAATAGGCTAACATTTTTCCCATACAAACAATTGCCAGGCTGTTTGGCACATTTAACATACTCATATCCACATAAAATTGATATGGATGTGTTCGTATGAGTCAGGAGCAGTGCATAGGCATATAATTTTTTCTATAAATTATTTAATTTCTTTATAATTAATAAATAAAGTTTTTAGTTTTGTACCATTTTTGATTTACTTCGTTGGCAAATGTGCCCACTATCTATATATTAATAGGCTAACATTTTTTCCATACAAACAATTGCCAGGCTGTTTTGCACATTTAACATACTCATATCCACATAAAATTGATATGGATGTGTTCGTATGAGTCAGGAGCAGTGCATAGGCATATAATTTTTTCTATAAATTATTTAATTTCTTTATAATTAATAAATAAAATTTTTGGTTAAGATAAATAGATATCGTAAACGTGTTTACAAATATCGTAAACACAGTTGAAGAGTCGCTTTAATTTAAAAGCGCTCACCGGGCCTACCTTCCTAGATCTGCCTTGATTTTGACCATCATTTCGCATCGGACCGTGATCAAAAGGGCAAATCAGTGTTGCGGTACAACTGGAATTTGGAAAGTGTTGCTTATCTCCGCGAAAAGGAATAATTTTTGTACCAATACAAAGTTGAAAAAGTAAATTGCATGGTCGAATTTCGACCACCGGCGATACTAGTCTATATATTAATAGGCTAACATTTTTCCCATACAAACAATTGCCAGGCTGTTTTTTTGCACATTTAACATACTCATATCCACATAAAATTGATATGGATGTGTTCGTATGAGTCAGGAGCAGTTCATAGGCATATAATTTTTTCTATAAATTATTTAATTGCTTTATAATTAATAAATAAAGTTTTTAGTTTTGTACCATTTTTGATTTACTTCGTTTTTGCTTCGTTGGCAAATGTGCCCACTATCTATATATTAATAGGCTAACATTTTTCCCATACAAACAATTGCCAGGCTGTTTGGCACATTTAACATACTCATATCCACATAAAATTGATATGGATGTGTTCGTATGAGTCAGGAGCAGTGCATAGGCATATAATTTTTTCTATAAATTATTTAATTTCTTTATAATTAATAAATAAAGTTTTTAGTTTTGTACCATTTTTGATTTACTTCGTTGGCAAATGTGCCCACTATCTATATATTAATAGGCTAACATTTTTTCCATACAAACAATTGCCAGGCTGTTTTGCACATTTAACATACTCATATCCACATAAAATTGATATGGATGTGTTCGTATGAGTCAGGAGCAGTGCATAGGCATATAATTTTTTCTATAAATTATTTAATTTCTTTATAATTAATAAATAAAATTTTTGGTTAAGATAAATAGATATCGTAAACGTGTTTACAAATATCGTAAACACAGTTGAAGAGTCGCTTTAATTTAAAAGCGCTCACCGGGCCTACCTTCCTAGATCTGCCTTGATTTTGACCATCATTTCGCGTCGGACCGTGATCAAAAGGGCAAATCAGTGTTGCGGTACAACTGGAATTTGGAAAGTGTTGCTTATCTCCGCGAAAAGGAATAATTTTTGTACCAATACAAAGTTGAAAAAGTAAATTGCATGGTCGAATTTCGACCACTGGCGATACTAGTACATATAAATTCTCTTTACGTGTTTGTACTGACATCTTTTGCTTGTAGTATCTAATTGCATTGAATCGCGATGAGTTTACTGAAGTACACAAATTACTGAAATTACTGAACTAAATTGGTATGAGACTTAAACACGTAACATACACAGTTTATATTAAACACGGAATATTAATTATAGCTTCTGCAAATGATTTGTACGCGTAAGCATTTTGCGATATATTATTAACTATTAAGCTAGAATTTAAGTAAATAAAAAATAAAGTTAAATGAAATAAATTAAAATAAAATAAAATAAAGAAATATGTTAAAATGAAGTTAAATAAGGTAAAACAAAATAAAATAAAATAAACTTATGGCGTTTTCTTTTCTGCAAAAAAATGCTGCCCTTCTATATCCCAATTATCGAATTGCGTAACCTAACTTTCTATAAAATGGCTAAATTTGTAGATAGTGGTGCCCTCTTGCTTAGCTAGAGGTCAATATTCGGTAAAATTACCAGACAAGCTTACAAAATAGCTAAGAAAATCAAAAAGGGCAACATTTTTTCGAGAAAAGAAAACGGCATTAGTTAAAGAAAAATAAGATAAAATAAAGTGAAACAAATGAAATAAAATAAAATAAAATAATATTAAATTAAGCTAAATAAAATATAATAAAATAAAGTAAAATATAATAAAACAAAATAAAATAAAATAAATAAAATAAAATAATATTAAATTAAGCTAAATAAAATAAAATAAAATAAATAAAATAAGTTCATATTGAAATTTTAATTGGAAGCAAATAGCCATATATTTATAAGTAATTTTATTAATTAGCTTGTTTAATACTTCTTGCAGCTGGCTGTAAATATGAAAAAAAAAAACAATGAGTGTGAATAATTCCGCCTGGACGCAGTTGTTGCTCAGGAGGATTTATAATAAGGAAGTTCCGAAAATGAAATAAAAAGAAAATGTTTGAATTAATAATTAGCAAGGATTGCTTTATTTTCTATATACATACATATATATAGGAATATATGTATGCAGGGAAATAATTTTGGATATATATAAATATGTTCGGAAATGTGTACATATGTATATATGGAAATGGAAACACTTACCGCTGTGGCTCGCTGTCGAAATATAAGTAAAAAATTAAACTTTCTTTTGTTGCGCGCTGACTGGCAGAAAGGTATTTTCGTTCAGTCAACGGCTTTGAAAATATGTCCTGCATACACATACATATGTGAATATCAGCCGCGGATCCAGGATTTCGGCAAGGGGGGGGGGGGGGGTTTTGAAAATTTCTTTTTTTGGAAGATGTTTTTTAAGGGCAGGCGTTGGTGAAAATATGGACTAATATCACCTACTATTATTATTCTATTTACTAGTTGCACCATTTCCCGCACCTTAAAAACACCAAACTCAAAACCCTCCAAATTAACAATATGTAAGTATGTCATCACATAAAGTGCAGGAGATTTCAATTGAAGTTCTAAATAACATGTATAACGTACATGTATTTAATAAATTCATAAATTAAAAAGCCGGGATATGCGGGTGTTACGCCTTCAGATAGCTCTGAAGCTACTTTATTATAAACTTGACCACTGCGCTACACCTAGTGAAGGGTAGCAGTTATTATATGATATAATTTGAAGCGCGAGGCTAATGCGTGTTCTAAATTTTCAAACGTGCAACCAAAGAACGTATATTGTATAAGAAGGGAAAATTCGGTATTTTGGACGAGTGAGGTGGAAATCGTTTAGTCAAAAAAAGATGATGACTTCGCGAGTTGCCTCCCATCATTCTTCAAGCTCGAATTCGTTTGTTTTTTCGCGGCGAAAAATAAATTCATTTTGACATTTCTTTTGCTTGACATTTAGTTATTATTTCTATTCATACTCTACCGCTACTGCAAAGATGGTTGAAAATGAGCCGGGCTGCAAATTTTAGAATTTCATATAAACCTTGATCTGATGAAAAGCTATGTTGAAACTTTTTTATCCTTTGTTGAAACATTTCAATTTTATGAATGAATTGCTTGTAGTATTTTAACTTCGTACTCGTTTTAATTCTTGTTTTTGGTGGTTGATTGGATTGTATAGTACGCGCTTATTGTATTGGATTTAATTCCTCTAATTTTTACTTGAAAGAGTTTTTTAGTGCTTAGCACGAAATTTTTATTTAATTGAATTTTTAATTGTTGGGGTAAGTGGAAAAAAATTCAACATTTATTTACAGCGAAGGTTGAGTGTATAGCTATTTCACGAAAAACCATTTTCGATCATCAGCACTCTTTCCGGAAGTGGATGCTACCGGGGATTGAACCCGAGTACATTCCATCTTCAGCCGCAATGACCCAACGCATAAACACACACGGCCATTGAGACTATGTGCAAGCTGTTGGATTTTCCCCACTTTTGCCTTTTTCATTTTCAACATTAACGTTTGTGTGTATATGCTTTTGTATATATTCAACCCAAACATGCTGAATTTTTGTTGGCAGTTTGCAATGAACATTTGTTGTTGGTATGTATTTTTTTATTAATTTTGTTAATGTTGAAAATGAAAAAGCCAAAAGTGGGGAAAATCCAACAGCTTGCACAGAGTCTCAATGGCCGAGTGTGTTTATGCGTTGGGTCATTGCGGCTGAAGATGGAATGTACTCGGGTTCAATCCCCGGTAGCATCCACTTCCGGAAAGAGTGCTGATGATCGAAAATGGTTTTTCGTAAAATAGCTATACACTCAACCTGCGCTGTAAATAGTTGTTGAATTTTAATTCCTCTACATTTCGGGTATCTTCTATTTAACTATAAGTTGTAATTGTATGTTATTATTGCCTACAAGGACAACTATTTTAATGAACTGATTCAATTGTACCTGTTTCACCTTGTAGATATGTGCATATAAAATATAATCTGAAAATAAATGAAAGTAAATGTCGAGTTTTGCCTTTGGACAGCTAAACCCATCCAACCATTGCTTTTGGAATGATAGAATTTTCCTTGATCAGTTTGGGAAATTTGGGCGCAGAATCTATAAAGGCATTAATTTGGGATCTATGATAAACCACAAGAGGGGGGTTTGAACCCCCAAAACCCCTTCCCCCCGTGGATCCGCCACTGGTGAATATGTACATATGCATGCGTATGCGTGCAAAAACTTGTGTATACATTAGGGAGGTGCTAAATATTTAGACTCCTGGTCTAAACGTGCCGGCCCCCTTGCGACAAGCAATATTTGAAATTAAACGGTAATGCCACAACGGTACGTTTGCACGGAATTGCAATTTATTAAAGTAATGAAAGTAACGTGGTTGATACGGTGGTTGCATATTATATAATTAGTTTTGTATATTGGATATATTTATGGCTGTTACTTTTTCCTGTTGTGATTGCAGTGCAAATGTTTTTATTTGTATACAAATGTATATCGTCGGTATTGTGTTTTCCGCTGGCCGGTGCGATCATCGACAGGGACTAAGTGCCGAGCAATCGCAACGGCGATTGCAGTAATATTTGTTATTTTTATTTTTGTTGTTGGGTGGCAATTGGATGCAAATACGTAATAATACGTTTGGGGCAAGTATTTTGTAGCGTTATTGTGCCCTTTTTTATAAAACATTACGTTTTCGAACGTAATAGTATTACTATGTAGGCCTTGAGCGAAAATGCCCACAAAGTTTATTTTAAAATACCCAAAAATATTTATTTTCACACTGGCAACCTTGGAAAAAATGAATTTCCCACACTCACCCCTGGAAATGGTGAGTGAGAATATGGAAATGGGAATGAATTCTCCACTATATGCCGTGCTGCCACCCTGTTGTAGCTATAGTGGACATAAAAAATATTTTTCTTGTATTTACAAGGAAGTGTTGAACATTTATTCAACTTGCACATTTCATGTTTTACATTTGGAATGGTAAGAATTTAATTTGTGTTTATAATTCGTTGTTTTTGTAGTCTACCACCGAGTATACGAAACTGGTGGTGACCACAAGTATATTTGTGGAGCGCCATCTGTCGGAGACTAGGGCCTAATTTTCTGTCTTTTACAGTGTTGCCAGAATATTTTGAAGCTTATAGCTAAATTAAAAAAAAATTGCTAAAAATAGCTAAATAATTATTTTCATAGCTAAAATAAATAGCCAAATTTTTTTTTTTTCAAAAATAGCCAAATAATCATTTATTTAAAAAGACGTGACATAAAACAACTTCACATATATGAATATTTATATATACATATATTATATATTGTAGCCACATACATATATTTGTTTGTATGTATGTACTTATAAATGTACGTCGCATAATAAGATTATTACAATGAAAAAAAAAAATCAATTCATTACATACGTATGTATGTATGTACATTCAATTGCAGTATTAAAATAAATTATAATAGCGACTACTTAATATTTAAACTTTACTTAAAAATTTGGTTCAATAACATTTTAAAAATCATATCTTCATTTAATTCACAGGTTGAATCATATATATTAAGTGAAGTCATTGCTTTAATAATATCGTTAGGAATTTCAAAGTTATTACAAAATTTTTCAAGCCTTTTTAGACCATGCCTAACAGTCAATAGAGAGTTTAACATAAATACATAATTGCATTCTATTTCTTTGCTTTGTTTTTATTACGTTCATAACAGAAAAGCTACGTTCTATTTCTGCATTACTAAGCGGTAGGATTAGAAAATTAAACACAAAAGATTGTAGTTCTTCAAACGGATTTTCGTTAAGAGCATTTCGCAAGCTTAGAGTGCAAACTGTGTAAGTCCACTTTTATGAAAAAGTGTATTTTTATCTAGAACGTTAGAAAAATCAAATACGCACCGCGCTAAACAAGTCTGAGATACTTGTCATATTTCTACTCGTTGTTATTCAGTGATACGCAAATTGTGTAAGTCCAAAAAGCGAAGAAAATTGTGTAAGTCCAAAATATTTATATGAACACAATTTTTTTTTTTTTCATTTCGATTTTTTTTTATTTTTTGTCTCTCCTACAAAGTTTTAAAAAAGGACTTACACAATTTGCACTCTAAGCTAGCGATTTCTAAGCTTTCTTGCGTCTACCAAAACTTTATTGTAGAGGTAGTTCTCTTCCATGGGTATGCGTGTAGTTGTTTCCATTGCATTTCTAAAATAGGGATTTCCTCCGTGTTAAAGGGGTCCTTTTCGTCCTTGAAAGTGTCAAATATTTTTGGCTTGTTTACAGAGAAAAATTCAATATTTTTTAAAGATTGAATATTCTGCGGTAAGCGTTGGCGGAGTTGCTCAATTAACTTGATAATAAAGTTCTGAAAAATTTTACGAATACACCGTGAAAAGGACGGAAGTAAAATATTGTGAACCTCAGAGCGAGAAAAATATCGCAATATTCACATTGAACGTACAGCACTAGTTTGCGATTCATCAAACCGATTCAAATATCGCGATACATATTGACAGTGTAGCGTATGCCAATGGTCATTTGTGAATTCAGATAGTAAAATGGGCAACAACCAAATGTATGGCAGAGTTGCTTTTGCACACTGCGAAAACCTTATTGATCAACCTTGCATATGAATGCACCAATAATTGATAAAATAAGGAAGGCATGCCAGACTATCAACTTGTGTATAGTTTGGTAATCATAAGGATCAGTATACACTTTCAAGTTTTCATAAACTCACAGATGACTCATTAGCTTAAAATGATAAACTGATGTGCAAAATAAAGAAATTAAGAAAAAAAGCTAAGCTATTAAAAAAAAGCTAACAAAAATAGCTAATAGCTAAACGCAAATATCTGTAGCTAAACGCCAAAAGTTATAGCTAAATCTAGCTACAAAATAGCTAAAGTGGCAACACTGGTCTTTTAATTGCACGATCTAAGACCGTAAAATCGATTTACGATCTTACGTTATTTGTATAGTTTGCTCGTGGTTTGTGTCTTTCCTCGTGGTTTGTGTCTTTGCTGCAGAGCGTTGGAAGTGTTGAATTTAAAAGAACAGGGAACTCGCGCTAACATTAACACATTGTATTTTTAACAAATTTGGTCACCATTGGATATAATAAAATATAAACAATGGGCAAATGCTCTGAATATGGGCATTTTTATTTTTTTTTTTTTGTAATACATAACGAATATTACGAACTTGAATCGCGTAGAATCTTAAATTTTTCTTTTTTCTTTAAAATGTGTTGTTAATTTGCATAACGAACATTCACACAATAATAACTAATAAATGGCATAGATGAAATTGGTGCGTTTTATCGCGGGTTCACTGTAGTACTATCCATTGCTTACAGAATGAATCGTATTGGAACATTATGTGTGGTGAAATGGAAATTTCCATTCACAGCTTTTGAGCTGCTTCATTGTCAATATATATATATATATTACTTTGTGAAAAGCCATGTATTATTGGGTCTAATCCTCTTTTTTTCCTCAAACAGAAATAGAAAATTATTTTAAATCTGAACATTTTTGAATTTTTTTTTTTTCAAAAATACTGGCTGGGTCATCTATATATTAGTTTTATTTTGAAAAAATTTACAAATGTATAATTAATAAAAAAAAACCGAACGCCGATCAGAGACCAAACATGTACTGCAGCTGGATTGTACTCAATTTATTAGCAAACGTGAATAACTACACTTAAAAAATGTATGTATGTATGTGATTTAAAACGGCACAAATATTTATCAAGTTGCAATGGGTCAAAAAACTTATAGGGTAAGAATTTCTGAAACCGATCACTTAAAATTGTAAAAATTCAATATTAATCAATAGTGGTATTATCGAGTAGCTACTGGCAATACAAACACATGCCTATCCTTAATTTTTTTTTTTCAATGTTTATCCTGTTTTATCGCCAATTGAAATTTTTTGTCCTTTTTGTTTAAAAATTTAATAACTCGGAATATACTGAACCGATTTTGATAATTGAAAGACCAATTTCCTCGTCTTTAAAAACTCTACAAGCTCGGAAAACGGAGTCTTATGTAGAATCAAGAAATAATCACACTTCTGTTTGAAAAAAAACGTGATTCTAGTTTGTAATTGTCGCTAATATACACACTACATAGTTCATAAGATTTTTATAAAATACCACACACATTCAACTTAAAATTACTTCAAATACCTAAAAACACATTCCTAGATGTTGAGTTGACTATTTTAGGTGGTTCACTACTCTCGAACTTGTTTAATAAATGAATTAAAAAATTATATTTTTTTTAATTTAGAGGAGGTGTTGAAATTAAAATATCTGGTATTCATAGGGCCGGGCAAGGCCGTATTTAGGGGGGGGGGGGGGCGGGGGGGTTGGGTGTTTGGGTGTTTGAACCCCCCACGAAATTCTGGTAGATAAATTTTACTTCTATCATATTCAAAGCTATATGTTGAAAACACTAGTTTACAAATAATTAATTTGAGAAAATACCAAGAATTTCAGGTATAGAGGAGGGCATGAACCCGCTGAGGTCAAACCCATTTTTTAGGGTTTTGAGATAACGTAATTTTGGGTTTTTTTGGCTACAAATTCAATCAAAAATTCTTTTCGCTGAAGTTACAAATACCCGCAAACCGTATGTTCGAGCGGGGAATACTGAGACCAGAAAATTCCTAATGAATCCTGGAATCGGGGAACTTGGGGAAGCCGGCTTTCAATTCAATCACTTACCACAAATATTAATAGTTCACGCAAATAAATGAATCATTTATTCACTTTGAAATTCACTAAACTATCTTTATTTCAGATTTCACTTTTTATATGTACAATAATTGAGATCAAAGATCACTTACCAGATGCTGCTGATGTTGTCGGTATGATGAACACTATGTCAAGAGGACAAGTCTGTAGCGCGCTACCGTATTTATAGCCCCACAGATGGTGGAACCACAAAATACTTAACGGGCTATGCTAACAGGATTATTTTATTATTTATATATTACAATGGAAGGCAAGTAACGAACCCTCTCAGCGAGTGATTCATTCACAGCGACTAAGTCATTGTCAACGAGTGACTCATAGCCAACGAGTGGCTGATTTCAGGCCCATTCACAGTTGAAGCAACTAACAGCATCAGCGACATCTGGATGTGAAGGTTGGCGTAAACATGCCGCCCGCCTTGCAGTATACTGCAATTTAGATAGAAGATAAAAAAAATGAATGCTTAAAACTAATATGGCGTACGCCCAGAAAGTACATATCCAAAAATCGTGTTTTGTCCTGCGGTCGTGTAGGTGTAGCCATCGTTAGCCCTGGACGCAGGATGTTTGCGTAGACGTCGGCGCCCAGCACTAAATACACCGCACTGGCGCGGTAAAAGGACGGGTCTGCAAGGTTCACATTATCAAATTCATTCCGAATGCGTGCATCCAGCGTACGGCTGGGGGTTACTCGCCTGAGTTGTGGCACTACTCTAGCCGACACGGCGATGCGTTCATTCCGGCCTCTCAGGATTATCTCGCAGTGGGTCCGGTTGCTGCGGTTTCGTGGCTGTAACCTTCGCGCCAAATCTCCTGCCATCATGGACATCGGCTGTGCGGGGTCGAGGATCGCGCGAACCAACTGTGTTCCTTGACCAAGTCGCACTCGGGCTACCAAGGTGGGGAGCAGGACTGTGAAAGCCCTGTGAGATTGCGCGATTGGTTGTATGCGATCACGGGCGTCTCTGATGCCTTGGCTGCCGCGGCGTGGTCGCGAGCGTCGCCGACGGTGAGGTGGCGAATGTCTGACAGCTGGCGGCGGTTGGACTACTGCCGACCGGACGCCCGACAGGATTGGTCTGGACGCCGGTGGTTCGTCTAGCATCGGTTCGGCTCCGTCCAGCTCCCACTCTTCTTCGCTGATGTCGAGCTCCAGAACCTCATCGCTCGACTCGGAGAGTGCCCGTGCCTGGTATGGTCGTCGCCGTCGAGGGCGTCCTGCAACGTCGTTTTGGAGCACCGGAGCCACGTCTTCGTCTTCGCTCGGCACTGACTCCCATAGATGGAGCAAACTATGGTGATGTTCTCGACACGAATTGCAGGCCGCTGTCGATGGACAATTCGGTGCGGTGTGGTTCGATGCCAGACAGTTGGCGCAGTGGCGATGAAGGAGGACAAGGCGCAGTCTCTCCTCAGCCACCAGTCGTAGGAACTGCCGACAAAAACGTAACGGGTGGTTATTTGAACACACCGGGCATCGGGGACGGGCCACTGTTGAGGTGTTGTTATTGGCGCGGACCATTTTGATCTATAAAATAGAAAAAAGGAAAAAATGCGAAAAAGAAACGGCTGTAAAGAGAAATTGTATTATTAGTGGGATTCATTAGGTAGTCGTACTAATTTAACTATAGGTCGAGTAATTAAGCCACGAGCTGTATTTATTTCGACCACTCGCACCCGGCTATCTTTCCCGGGGTACACCTTAACAACCCTGCCAAGTCGCCATTCATTCGGGGGTAAGTTATCTTCTTTGATAACCACTAGGTCATCGACGTCGATGTTCTTCTGAGGATACTGCCACTTAACCCTTTTGTGGAGTTCCTTTAGATACTCGACTTTCCAACGCTGGCAGAATCCTTGATGGAGGGCTTTAATTTTTTGCCATCGATTGACGATCGAAATTGGTGACGCTTGGATTTCTGGCTCCGCTATTGCTAATAGCGGACCACCGATCAAAAAATGTCCTGGAGTTAAGGGCTCGGTCGACTCGGGGTTGTCTGACATAGGACTGATCGGTCTCGAATTCAAACACGATTCAATCTTTGCCAGAAGCGTCGAGAATTCTTCCATCGTGAACCGCATATTGTTTGCAACTTTCCGAAAGTGAGTCTTGAAACTTTTGACTCCCGCTTCCCATAATCCTCCCATATGTGGCGCTCCGGGGGGGATGAAATGCCAAAGTATTTCCTGGTGAGCAAACGTCTGCATAGTTTGGCGGGATGCATCCTTCATAAAATTACGGAAATCCTGACGGAGAGCCTTGTTGGCTCCGACGAAATTCGTTCCATTGTCTGAATATACATTACGGGGGCAGCCTCGTCTAGACACAAATCTGGAAAATGCTGCTAGAAACGTGGCAGTGGATAAGTCGCTTGTCGCTTCCAGATGGATTGCCTTGGTCGCGAAGCACACAAAGACGCAAACGTATCCTTTCGTTATAAGGCAGGCTCGACCAGTGTAATTTTTAATCTCAAACGGGCCCGTGAAATCGACTCCTATATTCACGAAGGGCCGACTTACCTCAGTACGTTCCGGTGGAAGGGCTGCCATCAATTGCTCTCGAGTCTTTTTTCTGTAAATTAGACAAACTTTACATTTATTAATAAGATTTTTTATTAAATTTTTCATTCGTACTATCCAATATTCTGATCTTAGAAGTCTCAACATGAGTTGATTTCCTCCATGTAAGGAAATTAAGTGAGTGAATTTGACAAGTAATCGAGAAAATTGACAATCGTACGGCAAAATTATTGGAACTCGTTCTTTTAGGGGTATGTTTGCGGAAGCTAATATTCCTCCTACCCTAATTATGCCTTCTTTATCAAGGAATGGGCTGAGGCTACGAATTGGGCTTTTTGAGTTCACGGGTTCAGATGCAGCAAGAGCTTTATACTCATCTGAGTAGCACCGCTTTTGAGCGAGGAGAGTCAGGCGGTCTTTTACCATTCTAATTTCCTCGGGGGTTGCGAATGAGGTCTCCTCTCGTGGACTTAATTTATGTACTGGATGTGTTCGTCGAAAAAATCGAAATATTTGCGCAATGACTCCAAGTCAGTCTCCATTACGAGTTCATCGGATTTTTGGGGCCATTCCGATGAGGGCGCTTGCAGCCAACTGGGACCTTTCCACCAGAGAGTGCTCGTTGACAGTTCTTGCGGAGTCACACCCCGGCTACCTAGATCTGCAGGGTTATCTCCTAAATCCACATGATTCCAGCCGTCGACTCCTACGAGTTCGTCAATTTTGGCGACTCTATTCGCTACTAATGTGGTCCAGGAGCAAGGCGGTTTTCGTAGCCATGAAAGAACAATGGCTGAGCGATTTCAAATTGTGGGAGTAGTGCGTGAATTAGTTCCGCCAGGAGTAGTGCTCCACAAAGTTCTAAACGGGGAAGGGATGCGGTTTTTACCGGAGCAACTTTAGTTTTTCCTACCAGCAGATTCACATATGGGGCGTTCCCAGATGTTCTTTCGCGCACTCTGACGTATAGGGCTGCCGCATATGCTTTTTCGGATGCATCGCAAAACCCGTGAAACTCAATTTCGTCCCAAGGCGTAAAATGAAAACATCGTGGGATTTTAATCTCAGCTATATAAGGATAATTTTTAAGGAAACTTTCCCATCTTCTCTGGGGGCCTGGTGGAAGGCTATCATCCCAATCTATCTTGGTTAACCAAATATCCTGCATCAAAATTTTTGCCTCTACGACTATGGGACCTAACCAACCTGCTGGGTCAAATAACTTGGCAACATACGACAATACCTCTCGTTTGGTATAGCTAGGTTAGCTCGGTATTGCCTGAACACAAAAGTAAAAAAGGTCGTGAGCGGCGTTCCAGCGGATCCCTAACATTCTTGCTTCGCTGAGGTCATCAATTTCCAGAAACTATTCCTTCAGCAAATGTTCCTTTGGTAAAGTTGCAAGAATTTCCTTGGAATTTGACGTCCATTTGCGTAGAGGAAATCCCGCATCCTGTAGCGCTGCAATGAGTTCATCTCGCATCTGTGCTGCTGTGTCATTGTCATGGGCTCCTGCTAACACGTCATCAACATACATATGTTTCTGGAGAATATTTGAAGCTAAAGGGTATTTGCTCCTGACGTCATTTGCTAATTGAAGGAGGGTTCTTATGGCAAGGTAGGGGGCACAATTGACCCCGAAGGTGACCGTACGAAGCTCATAATCCTGAATTTCTTCCTCACGAGATTCCCTAAAAAGGATGCGATGAAGACAAGTGTAATCTGGATGAAGGAGAATCTGTCTATACATCTTCTCAATGTCGGCATTAAAGACATACATAAAGAATCGCCATTTTAAAAGTAACGCTATTAGGTCAGCTTGTAATACGGGGCCGGGGAAAAGAATGTCATTCAAGCTGACTCCGTTGGATGAGGGGCATGACGCATTGAATACTACCCGCACCTTAGTAGTGGTACTATCCGGTTTTATAACTGCATGATGGGGCAAATAATAGGATAAGGACGTTTGGCTTTTTTCTCTGCTGATAGGTATCATGTGTCCTAGTTCTATGTATTCTCGTAGGACCCTGTGATATTCCTCTCTCAGCTCTGGTTTCCTATTCAACGTCGCCTCAGTCCTGATGAATTGTTGAGTTGCACTGTTGCGTGAATGTCCTAGGTTGATCTTCTCAGGAAATTCCCGCCGGAAGGGCAACGCCACCACATAACGTCCTTGCTCATTTCGTTTGGTTGTGTTTACGTAATGCTTTTCACAAAGTACTTCTTCCGAGGTTATCTGTTTTTTGGTAGGAACCTGTTCCAGTTCCCAGAAGCGTGTCAGCTGATGTCCTGCTACCTCCGAAAACAAGGAAACACAACGCGATTCTGAACCGTTGACAATGGAGCGGGGTGTGGGGCCGGTTGGTATCCAACCGAAAACGGTTTCCTGTGCAAGTAAAGATCCTAATATATTTCGCCTAACGTTATCTCCTATAACTTCCGGGTACAAATCCACACCTATGATCATATCTACCTGCTGACTCTTATGAAAGTTGACATCGGCCAATTGTATTGGGGGGAGTAATTCAAGCCATTCCTGATTTACTGAAGACTTGGGGAGGTTCCCTGTCAGCTGGGGTAAGACTAGACCTCTTGCCTCAATCTTAAACTGGGGGTTGACGGGAGAGCCTAAAACAATATGTGCGATTTTTCGCACCATGGCCGTAGAGGTGGCACTTATACCACTGACTGCTGTGTTTGTGGGTTGAGTTGATAATTTGATACGTTTTTGTAATCGTTCCGTTATGAAAGTACCTTCTGAACCCGAGTCCAGAAGTGCTCTTGCCTCATATGTTACACCTAAGTGACAAATATTCACTATTGCTGTTCCTAGAATAACATTTTTCGTGTTTGCAGCGAATAGCGAGTTAACATTTCCGGATCTTGGAGGGGTTTTAGAAGAGTGTGCAGTTTCAGCGTTTGCGTTAGCTGCTCGGGAAGTGGAGGGTTGTCGCATATTTCCGGTCGTCGCTGAGGAGGTTGGCGCTTGTTGCGGATTGCTGATTGATCCCCGATGCAATAGGGAGTGATGTCGCTGATGACAGCTCATGCAATTGAAGGCGCTTGTACAATTTTTCGCTATATGTGAATGTGCCAAACAATTCATGCATAGGTTGTACTTCCTTGTCATTTTTGTCTATCCTCAACCTTCATCGCGAGAAATTTGGGACACGACTTTAGGGGGTGAGAAACGTTGGGGCATAACCTGCACCCCGCTGGTACATATTGGCCATGGTGAGCTGACATCTTCCTCTTTTCGACGGAAGGTGTTGACAAGCGGGACGGAGCAACGCGTGAGCACCGCGCTTCTTGAATATCAGAAACCGTCTCTAGAGTTTGGAATCTGCTAGAGAGGTAGTGATCTAAATCTACCCAGCTCGGTATTTCCGTTTTATTTTCTATGCCTTGTTCCCATAGGGCTAACGTGGCATCTGGCAGTTTGTTCGATACCAAGTACACGACTATTGCATCCCAGTTCTCCGTCTCAATGCCATACATTTTCAACACTGAGATGCAATTATTGACCGATCGTTGCAGATTTTTTATTTCGGTTCCGCGTTCAACTGTTACCGTTGGTAAATTGAACAATTGCTTCAATTGCGAATTTACCATTATTCGTTTATTTTCGTATCTTTCCGAAAGATTTTTCCATGCGACTTCAAACCCGTCATTCGTGATTGGGATTTTCTTAACTATGTCCTTGGCCTCTCCCCGAGTTTTTTGATTTAAGCGATATAATTTTTCTACCGCACTTAAACGCGAGTTTTGTATATAAATTGCATTAAAGAGATCTCGAAATTCCGGCCAATCTACATAATTTCCCGAAAAAACTTGACAATCGCATGCCGGAAGTTTCACGCCTGATCTTTTGGGTTGTGTTTCAGGTTCGTGAAGAGCAGGTGCCACGGTGGACGAAGCCTGCCTAATAAACGTAAGATTGTGAATTATTTCACCCATTAATGCTGCGCACGTCAAATAAGCAGTGTAGCAGTTGTGGTAGGTATCCTTAACCGAGCGCATGGCCCTTTTGCCTGCCTCATCCTCAGCTAAGCCACGAGTATAACCACTAAAGGTTACCTTTACTGCTTCCCATAGTCCCTTGAGTTCATCACGTTGAACCTCCAGGGAAAATGTCGTATGATCTACGCTTGGGGTCTCATTGAACTGTTGTTCAAATTCCAAAAGTGCTTCGCATGCGCGAGTGAAATCGGTAGCAGTAGTCATTCTGCTATTTATTCTTCTCGAGATTCAAGGGACTCAAAGTCAAACAAAATAATAAAAAAAACTTAGAAAGTTTTAAGAACAAAACAGATAGTGAGTTGAGGGCGGTCTTCGCTTTGGTGTAATTTGTTCCGAATAACTACCGAATATTCACTAAAAGTTGTGTACACTTCGGCGGAGCTGTTACTAATTCGCTTCGAAAGATTGGCGAATGTGCACCGAAAGTTATGAAAGCTTTAGTTATGGTAGGTATCCTTAGCCGAGCGCATGGCCCTTTTGCCTGCCTCATCCTCAGCTAAGCCACGAGTATAACCACTAAAGGTTACCTTTACTGCTTCCCATAGTCCCTTGAGTTCATCACGTTGAACCTCCAGGGAAAATGTCGTATGATCTACGCTTGGGGTCTCATTGAACTGTTGTTCAAATTCCAAAAGTGCTTCGCATGCGCGAGTGAAATCGGTAGCAGTAGTCATTCTGCTATTTATTCTTCTCGAGATTCAAGGGACTCAAAGTCAAACAAAATAATAAAAAAAAAAAACTTAGAAAGTTTTAAGAACAAAACAGATAGTGAGTTGAGGGCGGTCTTCGCTTTGGTGTAATTTGTTCCGAATAACTACCGAATATTCACCAAAAGTTGTGTACACTTCGGCGGAGCTGTTACTAATTCGCTTCGAAAGATTGGCGAATGTGCACCGAAAGTTGTGAAAGCTTTAGTTGTGGTAGGTATCCTTAGCCGAGCGCATGGCCCTTTTGCCTGCCTCATCCTCAGCTAAGCCACGAGTATAACCACTAAAGGCTACCTTTACTGCTTCCCATAGTCCCTTGAGTTCATCACGTTGAACCTCCAGGGAAAATGTCGTATGATCTACGCTTGGGGTCTCATTGAACTGTTGTTCAAATTCCAAAAGTGCTTCGCATGCGCGAGTGAAATCGGTAGCAGTAGTCATTCTGCTATTTATTCTTCTCGAGATTCAAGGGACTCAAAGTCAAACAAAATAATAAAAAAAAAACTTAGAAAGTTTTAAGAACAAAACAGATAGTGAGTTGAGGGCGGTCTCCGCTTTGGTGTAATTTGTTCCGAATAACTACCGAATATTCACCAAAAGTTGTGTACACTTCGGCGGAGCTGTTACTAATTCGCTTCGAAAGATTGGCGAATGTGCACCGAAAGTTGTGAAAGCTTTGTCGGAATGAACACCTAAAGTTGTGAAGATTTCGTCGGAATATCACGAATTTGTCCCGCAAATTCACCGAATTACCACCGAAAGTTGGGAACACTACTTTATCGGCAAACAAGCCTTTGGCGAAAGTTGTGAAGTTTTTGTCGGAATACTTACGAATTTGTCCCGCAAATTCACCGAATTAACACCGAAAGTTGGGAACACTACTTTATCGGCAAAAAAGCCTTTTGACGAAAGTTGTGAAGTTTTTGTCGGAACACTTACGAATTTGTCCCGCAAATTCACCGAATTAACACCGAAAGTCGGTGACAGAATTTGTCCCGCAAATTCACCGAATTAACACCGAAAGTCGGTGACACTACTTAATCGGCAAATAGGCCTTTGACGAAAGTTGTGAAGTTTTTGTCGGAACACTTACGAATTTGTCCCGCAAATTCACCGAATTAACACCGAAAGTTGGTGAAACTGCTTTATCGGCAAAAAGGCCTGGCACGTTCTAATGGAACTATTTGTGTGGCTTTATCTGAAGAGTTCGAAAATTCCTCCAATGCGAAAAACCGACACTCCGGGGATTTGAGGAATCTTTTTTCCGTGCAAATTAGAAATTTGGGTTTCGTTTACTTGCTGGTTAGAATTAACACGAAATCTCCGAACCAATGAATGCAATTAAAATAATCTTGGAATTGATTATTAAATAAATAGTTGACTTAGTTAAGAATGTTTTGTTTTTACGGGGGGCTCAGCAAAGGCCTACTTTCCAAAAGCAAAGCCTTTGCACTTTTGCCTATTGGGCGGGATTACCGAACCCAACCGAAATATAGGTACGAGAAAAGAAAACTGGTGCCTTATGCACTATGCAAAAAGTTTAATTCACGTAATTTGTTTCTAACACCGCGTTTATGCCACAACAAAGAGTTTTCGTATTTAGCGCGATACAATTCATCGAATTAACACCGAAAGTCGGTGACAATACTTTATCGGCAAATAGGCCTTTGACGAAAGTTGTGAAGTTTTTGTCGGAACACTTACGAATTTGTCCCGCAAATTCACCGAATTAACAGCGAAAGTTGTTGAAACTGCTTTATCGGCAAAAAGGCCTGGCACGTTCTAATGGAACTATTTGTGTGGCTTTATCTGAAGAGTTCGAAAATTCCTCCAATGCGAAAAACCGACACTCCGGGGATTTGAGGAATCTTTTTTCCGTGCAAATTAGAAATTTGGGTTTCGTTTACTTGCTGGTTAGAATTAACACGAAATCTCCGAACCAATGAATGCAATTAAAATAATCTTGGAATTGATTATTAAATAAATAGTTGACTTAGTTAAGAATGTTTTGTTTTTACGGGGGGCTCAGCAAAGGCCTACTTTCCAAAAGCAAAGCCTTTGCACTTTTGCCTATTGGGCGGGATTACCGAAACCAACCGAAATATAGGTACGAGAAAAGAAAACTGGTGCCTTATGCACTATGCAAAAAGTTTAATTCACGTAATTTGTTTCTAACACCGCGTTTATGCCAGAACAAAGAGTTTTCGTATTTAGCGCGATACAATTCATCGAATTAACACCGAAAGTCGGTGACAATACTTTATCGGCAAATAGGCCTTTGACGAAAGTTGTGAAGTTTTTGTCGGAACACTTACGAATTTGTCCCGCAAATTCACCGAATTAACACCGAAAGTTGGTGAAACTGCTTTATCGGCAAAAAGGCCTGGCACGTTCTAATGGAACTATTTGTGTGGCTTTATCTGAAGAGTTCGAAAATTCCTCCAATGCGAAAAACCGACACTCCGGGGATTTGAGGAATCTTTTTTCCGTGCAAATTAGAAATTTGGGTTTCGTTTACTTGCTGGTTAGAATTAACACGAAATCTCCGAACCAATGAATGCAATTAAAATAATCTTGGAATTGATTATTAAATAAATAGTTGACTTAGTTAAGAATGTTTTGTTTTTACGGGGGGCTCAGCAAAGGCCTACTTTCCAAAAGCAAAGCCTTTGCACTTTTGCCTATTGGGCGGGATTACCGAAACCAACCGAAATATAGGTACGAGAAAAGAAAACTGGTGCCTTATGCACTATGCAAAAAGTTTAATTCACGTAATTTGTTTCTAACACCGCGTTTATGCCAGAACAAAGAGTTTTCGTATTTAGCGCGATACAATTCATCGAATTAACACCGAAAGTCGGTGACAATACTTTATCGGCAAATATGCCTTTGACGAAAGTTGTGAAGTTTTTGTCGGAACACTTACGAATTTGTCCCGCAAATTCACCGAATTAACACCGAAAGTTGTTGAAACTGCTTTATCGGCAAAAAGCCCTGGCACGTTCTAATGGAACTATTTGTGTGGCTTTATCTGAAGAGTTCGAAAATTCCTCCAATGCGAAAAACCGACACTCCGGGGATTTGAGGAATCTTTTTTCCGTGCAAATTAGAAATTTGGGTTTCGTTTACTTGCTGGTTAGAATTAACACGAAATCTCCGAACCAATGAATGCAATTAAAATAATCTTGGAATTGATTATTAAATAAATAGTTGACTTAGTTAACAATGTTTTGTTTTTACGGGGGGGCACAGCAAAGGCCTACTTTCAAAAAGCAAAGCCTTTGCACTTTTGCCTATTGGGCGGGAGTACCGAAACCAACCGAAATATAGGTACGAGAAAAGAAAACTGGTGCCTTATGCACTATGCAAAAAGTTTAATTCACGTAATTTGTTTCTAACACCGCATTTATGCCAGAACAAAGAGTTTTCGTATTTAGCGCGATACAATTTTGCTAATGCCGAATATTAATATTTCTACACGCGCACTACAAAATTATTTATTCTAAAACACTTTGCCGTTTTATATTTTATTTACCTGATATAGACGTGGGTACATATACGTGTAAAAATATGTAAATAGGAAATGTGCACTTTGAGAATATTAATATATCTATGTGTATATATATATATATGTTGGCCGTGGACGAGTATATAATCGTATATATATTTAAAAACAATAATTTTAGCAGCGGTTCTTTCTTTTTTATGTACCAAAGAGCCCAGTTATCTCCTCCCGCTAACTCCGAGGTTAGTGCTCTTTTTTGTTACGGTCTTTTTCCCGTTGGTTGTTCTGGTTATGCCGTTTATATATTTGTTGTGAGTTGCTACAGGTTAAGCCACTAGTTGTGATATATATATATTTTTGTACATATGTATGTACCCTTAATTTTTTCTTTTTGCAATTTATCTACGAATCAAAGAAAATATGGAAAATTTGGTTGACGTAGTCAACGAAACCGAAATTTAATTTTTGGCTTTTACCTGGACGTATGTATGCACTGTGCTTTTTTTACACTTTCACTTTCATCGCTTTTATACATATAATTTCACTCTACTTACTTTGATTGTGGAGTCACCTTAACCTATGGCACGTTTTGCCGGTAGACACCAATCCCCACGTTGCTTCAAAAATGTTATTTTATACGTTGGTACGTACGCCTGATCAGGTGGCACTTTTGGCCGGCGGAACGTACTTTGTTGGGTTATTTGGTGGGCCACTTGATGGGGGCCTTACTACCTTCCGGTTGTGGTTAATTTATGCGTGCTTTGGCTTCGTTGGTACTGATGCCTCACTGTATGGCAATTGATGCCGACATCCAATACTTATGGTGCAGAAAAAATTTGATACTTCGCCACTTCCGTTTGGGTCCGGTGGATTTTAGGTGCTCAGCAATTGTGTTGGAGATACAGAAAGAAAAATATTAATTTCGATGTATATGTGTATATGGATGTATATAAACTTGTATGTTCACAGAAATTCATACATATATTTCACTTTGCTCATAGCCTAAGCTCAAAATTTTACCTCTTCTCGTTGTTTTGTAGCACCTTTTGATGTCCTTTTTCTACCTTGAAAAAACGTCGAGATTAAAACTTCGATATAATGAAATATCGTTCAACTAAAAATTTCCTACAGGGTGTTTTGGTTATGACCACCTGCTATTGCTATTAGTTATTTTTTTCACCGTTTTTACTCACTTTTATTTCACCTTTGAAGCCTTTTGAGACTTACTTGAGGCATTCTTATAGCCTTTCTGAGGGTTTTGGAGCACTTGACTTCAATCCCGATGCTCATATAGTGACCAACAACGGATTCCGTTTTGCTTCCTTTCCTGGTGCCAAAACTTACCACTTTTTGCTTCTCCGTCGGTGCTTTATTCTTGCCCGCAAACGCCGATACCGATTTTTTTATATAAAACCTAATCTTACCTGGGTTTTTTCCAAATTTCAGACGGTTGAAATTTTCACGACCGCGAATATGGCGTAGAGAAAAAAATGTATGGATATGTCAGATTCTTCTTCTTTCTGAACACAGCGATCACAGTGGCGTTTTTTGTTGGTACTCACCAGCGAATTGTTGGTATTCAAAAAATGAGTACGAATGATTTGTTGGTATTAAAAATAAGTAAATGGTACAAATGAATTGTTGGTAATCAAAATAAGTAAATGGCGCAAATGAATTGTTGGTAATCAAAATGAGTACGAACAATTTGTTGGTATTAAAAATAAGTAAATGGCGCAAATGACGACTTGGCAAATTGTTTGTGTTTTTCACCGATTAAAGAAAATTAAATTTTTAAATATTCACAGACATTAAAAGTGATTGTTTTGAAATCCGGCTCGAAGGACCATGTTCGAGCGGGGAATACTGAGGCCAGAAAATTCCTAATGAATCCTGGAATCGGGGAACTTGGGGAAGCCGGCTTTCAATTCAATCACTTACCACAAATATTAATAGTTCACGCAAATAAATGAATCACTTTATTCACTTTGAAATTCACTAAACTATCTTTATTTCAGATTTCACTTTTTATATGTACAATAATTGAGATCAAAGATCACTAACCAGATGCTGCTGATGTTGTCGGTATGATGAACACTATGTCAAGAGGACAAGTCTGTAGCGCGCTACCGTATTTATAGGCCCACAGATGGTGGAACCACAAAATACCTAACGGGCTATGGTAACAGGATTATTTTATTATATATATATTACAATGGAGGGCAAGTAACGAACCCTCTCAGCGAGTGATTCATTCACAGCGACTGAGTCATTGTCAACGAGTGACTCATAGCCAACGAGTGGCTGATTTCAGGCCCATTCACAGTTGAAGCAACTAACAGTATCAGCGACATCTGGATGTGAAGGTTGGCGTAAACACCGTATCTAGTTACTCCGTTCGAAAGATAATTAAACTACGTTTCTAACGACATACCACTTATAAATTAAATTATGGTACATACATTTTCTAAAATTTTAGCATATTTCTTTATAACTGCATAAAGTCACTGCATGGCCAAAAATTCATTACTTGGATTATATTAGTGTCTGAATTATAACATTTTGTGTGATTTTCGAAAGATCCCATATATGGGATATGTGAGTTGTTATAGTCCGATTTCACCTATTTTCAATACTAAGTCAATAAATTCAATAAAGTCAACATTTTATTGATTTATTGCGATTATTGAAAAAATTTGGTTTTTATTGGGGTTTTTATAAGAAGTTGTAAAAATCTGGAAAGTTTTATTCATTTTAAAATTATTCTGTTTTATTGCAAACATTTGAAGCGTAATATTAAACAGATTCGATGAATACTTTATTTTTGGCGATTTTTTCCAAGTGAAACAAAAAGGATGTTTTATGGTCGAAAAACTCGACTAGGTGACCCAACTATATGAAAACGACTTCACAGATCAAAGAAGAGGGAAATATAAAGCTTCTCAAGCACTGTTTGCCAGCATAACACCAACAGTCTCAAAAAATAAGCTGTTGCTGTTCTGCGAAAGTTATCATAATTTTTTGAGAATTTTTTAATTTCGATTTCCTTTGAAAATATCTGAAGACGAAGCACAGAACAGTCGTATATATTTCGTCGCTCCGGAAGAAGAAAGACGCATGTCAGTAATTTGTCGACGAAAAAATGCGCATTAAAAAAGTTAAAGTTTTCCAAAATTATAACAACTTGTAAGATGTTGCTCCGGTATATGATCTTATATATATATATATATGATCTTATCATATACCGGAGCAACATCTTACAAGTTGGCTAAAGTTTTCCAAAATTATAACATTAATGCAGCATTTAAAACGAGGAACAGCATGGAAAAACTTCTACGAAACAACATTAACAAGGAAGACCCCTTTGACAAACAAGGCGTATGCAAATTGACTTGCGAATGCCAAAATAGCTATATAGGACAAACAGGACGCCAAGTCAAGACGAGATATCGAGAACACGTAAGAGATTACAATAAGAAAATAAGGAAATCATCAACGACAGTGGAATCAAATTTCGCCAACCACATGGCAGAAAACAAATGTACACCAATGAAAATAGGAAAAACAGCTAAAATTCTCCACATACAACATAAGGGAAAACGACTTAACGTATTAGAAAATATGGAGATATACAAACAGAAGACATTCGTAGGTAAAATAATAAATGAACAAATAAACACCGCATCAGATACATTATTTGAACCGCTTAAGCTATTATACCGAAAAGAGGACAGAAAACCTAAAACCGACATAAACAAAACAACACACAAGAGGACAATAACGGACTTTTACCTGCCTGTTTAATGAGGATACAAAAATAGATTTACATACCTAAACGCACAGACTCGCACGCACGCACGTCGCCCGAACGCACGAATGCACGAACACATCACACGAACACGAAGTACGTGACCAAACGATGGAAGTCAGTTACTATAAGTACTATCGAACTTACACAAAATAACTCAGAACGAAAAAAGACACTGAAGATGGCGCATATTAGCCGAAACCGGTTTGTCTCCAAACCAAACTTGACAAGGGATGACGGAGGATCGTTCCACAATATATTATTTTTTATACTTCTGCCGCGCTGTTTATTTTGTAATTTTCAAATGAAAATGAAATTCAATGGAAATGAAAAAAAAAGTTGAAAATAATTTCAAACTCTGCTCAAAAAACTAAAATAATGACATATCTATCAATTTTAAAAATCGGATGTCAAATAACAAAGTTGCAAAAAAAAACAAGTTAGAGTCTCAACATAAGCTAAAAATCTTGGGTCGGACTTTTACAGCTGAAAACAGCTGGGTAATCTAACCGAGCTTTTCGTCCATAAAATATTATTTTTATTCACTTGGATAAAATCACCAAAAATAAAGTATTCATCGTGTTTGCAATAGAGCAGTCTAATTTTTAAATGAATAAAACAGAATTTGTTTGGACGTTATTGAAGTCCTATTTCAGACAATTATTCAAAACCGCCCTATTTCAGAGAAATATATATTGAATTTTTTCTGAAATAGGGCGTTTTTGAAGCAAAATCTGAAATAGGACGTTATTCAAACAATTTTTGGAATAGGGCGTTTTTGAAACAATTTTTGAAATAGGGCGATATTTTTCTCAAGAAAAAAATCCACAACGATAGAACCCCCCACGAAATAAATTCCTGGCTACGGCCCTGGGGCCGGGTAATTTGTTTTCTCAACGGAATATCTTAGAGAACATATTTTTACATATGTTGCTTTTTTTGTATGCAAAAAGATGCATTGCCTCATTTTTTTTGCACGGTTTTCGCAAGAAGTTTAAAAATATATAAAATAAAAATAAAATTTAAAAAAAATAAAAAATATAGTCTTGTAGAGGTTTTAAAGACGAGGAAATTGGCCTTTCATCATCAAAATCGGTTCAGTATATCCCGAGTTATTCAATTTTTAAACAAAAAGGACAAAAAATTTCAATTGGCGATAAAACAGGGTAAACATTAAAAAAAAGTTAAGGATATGCATGTGTTTGTATTGCCAGTAGCTACTCGATAATACATCTATTGGATAATATTGAATTTTTGCAATTTTAAGTTATCCGTTTCAGAAATTCTTACCCTATAACCTTCATAATACAATCATTTCTGAGAAAAGTTTTCCAATGAACCCCAGGAATCATTTTTTGCTTGCTATCCTGAAGAGATACTGAAAAACCAGATATCGAAAATTTTTAGATTTTAAAATAGCAATTAGGTAATTGGAAACAAAAATCCGAACACTCATTGAAAAAATTATATCAAAACTTTTTTTTTTGACAGTGAGTAATTTTAATTTTTTCCGTGTTCTACTTAGCTTTATTTATAACAAAAAAAATTGGTGATAGAAAAAAAAATATTCATTTTTGTTATTGAGTTCGGTTTATATGCAAGTGTGATTTAGACTAGCCACACATGACGGTAGAAAACGCCTTTTTTTATAATAATATAATATAATATAATAAGAAATAAATGATTTCAAAAACACATTTTTATCACAGACATAGTTTTACTTTTTGTCTGTGAAAAACCCAAAGGAATTTTAATGTTGAATTTCTGTGAAAAACCCATTCATATATCCATACATATGCCACTGCTTTTGTGTACGCAATGACGCACGTCTAGTCATAGCAGTCGACAGAGTTAACAGTGTTAACTCATAAACTTCATTCACTCGCACACAAATTTTCCTGCACAGCATTCATTCATACAAACACAGTGAAGTTCATTGCGACACGTGTTCTGCTAAGAGTGGATCGTTACTTGTGAGAGTGCTATGAGTTGAGCGGACACTGCTGTTGTGTTCACTCAGAGGCCTCGTATTTATTTTACTCAAACATTTGAGTGCATGGCCTGCATTGTTGTGTGCGTTCAAGTTCAAAATTTTTTAGTGTAGCTCAGAGTTAACTTTTTCAGCACTTTTGCAGCCCTTTAGTATGAACACAATATTTATGTGCGAACGTTCACCTGGCCCCCAACTTTTAATTTAAAAAAAACAATACTCTTAAAATTCGAGCACACAATTTTTTGTTGGGGGACGATATTAGCACATAAATATTGTATTCATATTGTACTATCAATATTTTGATACATAACATAGGGTAGAAGTTGCATCCAGACCCCCCACTTTTGAAGTCATACGAAAGCTCATATAAAACGTTGGAAAAATAAAATTTCCTCGGGGACGAAATTAGCACATAAATATTGTATTCATTTGTACTATCAATATCTTGATACATAACATAGGGTAGAAGTAGCATCCAGACCCCCCACTTTTGAAGTCATACGAAAACTCATATAAAACGTTGGGAAAATAAAATTTCCTCGGGGACGAAATTAGCACATAAATATTGCGTTCATATTAGCTGCATTCGCGTACTTTTTAAAGCAGCTTTTCTCTGTCTGCCTCTATCACTCTCTATCTCGCCAAAAATCATTTTTCCTCCCACCAGAGATAATTATCCAAAAAAGTAAAAAAATGCAAATCTATTCAAATCTTGCAGCAAAGACGAACAGCTGATCAAATTAAAATTATAAGAATTAACAAAATATATACAAATCCTATATTTACAAAAATTTGCAAGAAATTTGAATTACTTTAGTTAGTTTCAGCAGTAGATTATGCCTGCATTATATTTTACTAATAAAGAAACATGTATGTATGTATGTATATAAATGTTGAGTTGCGACTGCCTCTTGGCATTGCATTTTGACATACATACATACATATAAGTTAGCAGAGGGTAACCGGCGGACTTCCTACATTAATCAACAAACATACAATGCTGCTGTTATCATCCAAAATTTAGCTCAAGTACAGATGCAGACATAATAAAATGTTATTTATTTGCATCGTTCATAATTAATTCGTCCATATTAAACTTTTTTAATTTTGAATTTCAATTTTGCAATTTTTGCAAATTACAAACATATGTTTTTTTATCAGCTGTTTTGCTGCTGGACAAATGTGATGGAAAAAATTTGTCCAGCAGAATTTTGCAGCCTCTCACAAAAGTAAACGTCACTTTGCTCTCTCATTTTCCTCTCTTCTGCAATTTTTTTGCGTAAAAAAATGGAAAAGGCGGATATTTGTTGCAAAATTGTAATAAATTGCAACAAATTGCTGTACGCGAATACACCTATTATACTATCAATATCTTGATACATAACATAGGGTAGAAGTTGCATCCAGACCCCCACTTTTGAAGTCATATGAAAACTTATGTAAAATGTTGGAAAAATAAAATTTCCTCGGGGACGAAATTAGCACATAAATATTGTGTTCATTTTATGTTATTACCATCTTGATCCATTGAGGGGGGTCTAGGTGAACGGTCACCTGAACCCCCACTTTTAATTTAAAAAAAATACTCTTAAAATTCGAGCAAAAAATTTTTTGTTGGGGGACGAAATTAGCACATAAATATTGTATTCATATTGTACTATCAATATCTGGATACATAACATAGGGTAGAAGTTGCATCCAGACCCCCCACTTCTGAAGTCATACGAAGACTCATATAAAACGTTGGAAAAATAAAATTTCCTCGGGGACGAGATTAGCACATAAATATGGTGTTCATATTATGCTATCAATATCTTGATACATAACATAGGGTAGAAGTTGCATCCAGACCCCCCACTTTTGAAGTCATACGAAAACTCATATAAAACGTTGGAAAAATAAAATTTCCTCGGGGACGAAATTAGCACATAAATATTGTATTCATATTGTACTATCAATATCTTGATACATAACATAAGGTTGCATCCAGACCCCCCACTTTTGAAGTCATATGAAAACTCATGTAAAATGTTGGAAAAATAAAATTTCCTCATGGACGAAATTAGCACATAAATATTGTGTTCATATGTTATTACCATCTTGATCCATTGAGGGGGGTCTAGGTGATCGTTCACCTGGACCCCTCACTCTTAATTTAAAAAAAATACTCTTAAAATTCGAGCATACAATTTTTGGTTGGGGGACGAAATTAGCACATAAATATTAGGGGTATTCGCTATCCATAGCATAACCCTAGCACGTAGCACGGATTGCACGGATCGCAAAGTTTTCCAGCGCACAATAACAAAATACAGGCGCACAGAAATATGCTAGACCTCAAAAATATGCTACACCAAAACCTATGTATATTTATTTGCTATGAAGTGTAGGAAATTAATTGCGACATTTGCCAATTGCTAATTTCAATTTCAATTTGAGCATTCGAATTTTGTTTAAAATGTTATTTTTTGTGTGTATTTATTGGTCTAGGTGAACGTTCACCTGGACCCCCCACTTTTGATTTTTTAAAAAATACCCTTAAAATTCGAGCACAAAATTTTTTGTTGGGGGACGAAATTAGCACATAAAAAGCACATAAATCCTAGCCTATCAATTTTCAAATCCATTGAGTGGGGGTCCAGCTGAACGCAGCCCCCATAGTTTACACTTTTATTTCACGAATTCTTGCAAAAAAAAATAAAAATAATATAAGAACTGAAACGCACAATTCACATTTTCCACATTTCAAAAACTTGTTTTAAGTACTATACAATATTTTAAATTAATGTTAGCTTTGTATTTATGTAAATGCATGGGGTCTTTTTACAAAGAAAATTAAACCATCTAGAAATGTATATATTGAGGTTTTAGTGTTTGAACGGTATTTAATTGGGTCACAATGTTATACAACGTGTGTGATATATATGTACATGATTTCTGTGTACATGACAATGCTTGTAAGGGCGGTGTATTTATGTAATACTACACCTTTCCCCTTAAAAAAATAGATATATATTTTTGTAGTCAACTATATATATCTATTTGAAAGACTTAACGACCCACTTACAGTTTGCATGCGTTGACAAAATTTTAATTGTTTTTCGGCTCTTATTGCCATTATTGCATACATTTTTTTTTCGCTTGTTACATTTGTTTCTCGTTTGTCTTTATTGCATTCACATTTTTTTTAACATCAAAGTTGGTTTTTTTTCACATTTGTTTCTTATTGTATCTTTATATTTTGGACATGATATTTGCTTTTGTTTTCTTTGGCTTGTGCCTGTTTATTAAAATGAGTAAACCGGAATGCTTATTGTAGTGTTATTGTTACGAACTTATTATGAATAAAGTGCCTTGCTTATCTTTATTTTTATTGCTAAGAGTTTTAAATTGGTTTAAGCCTATTTTTATGAATGATAATTTCTTTATTGTTTTTATTCCTATTTTCTATGCTATGTGGAATTAAAGTGAAATTATTGTTCTTATCAATAATTTGAATAAAAAAAGCAATTGCTAGTAAGCATTTGCTTATTAGCAAAAGCAACTGCTTAAAAATCTTTTATTAAAAAGAATAAGCATTTGCTAATTTATTATATGAATAATATTTCAGTCATTGCTCCCTTTGCTACAAATTTTAAGCTTTTACTAGAAAGAAGCCAAATGTTAAAACATAACTAAATGTGACTAACGGAGCTATACAAAAACAAGTCAATAAAAATTACAACAACTTCCTTCCAGGTATTACAAAAATAAGAATTTCATCTCGAAAATGTTTGGCGCAGGGTTGCGTGATAATTTTTATTTGTGATTCATTTCACAAAAGAATTGAATTACCCTTTGCTTCGTGATTCAAACGATTTTCAAATCAAAGGTAAATTTTATTTGTGATTCATTTCTCAAAAGAATCAAACATATACATATTTTAATTCTTTATTCAAAATATATTTTTGATTCGAATCAAAAATTTGATCAAGATTCAAAAAATAGTTTTGATTCAAAATAATTTTGATTTGAAATCAAGTTTGAATCAAGAATCAAAAAATTTATCATTTATTTGAAAATAGTTTGAATCAAAAATCAAAGGGTATTTTTGATTTTTTTAAACGAATCACAAATAAAAATTATCTTTTATTTGAAAATATTTTAAATCAAGAATCAGAAAATATTTTTGATTCGTGATTCAGTCAAATCAAAATCACGCAACCCTGGTTTGGCACAACCAACAACAACGTCATAAACTTTACACCAACATCGTTATGCAAATGTAAGAGAAATGCCATTTATGGGCTTTTCTTACCAAAACTACTAGGTGTTTTTCCTGTTGGTAGGACGATTTAAATTCTATTAAGTTTGTACCTTCGTTCATTTTGTCAAATTGCCATAACTGTTGAAAAAACGTTTGAAGGTTCAGGCGTGTCTGTCTTACAGCTTTGCCTTTTTCTGCTGACATACTCGTTACCATATCTCCTGACTTCGGAATTGGCACAGTCTACCACTCCGATACAATTTATAAATGATTATACTTCCCTCCATTCATACATACGTCCTCACGGTGGAATCGATACAAAAGTTTTCGAAAGTCTTCATTTTTACATTTCCGTCGTGCACTATAATATTTTTCTTACGCGAAAAAAGCAATTGATTAAATTTTTATTCATAGAAATTTAAGCAAAAGGTCCAGAAAAGCATTTGCTTGATGTTTATTCATTCTCTAACTAAATTTAAATCTCCTATTTTAATTTCCTTACTATAGCTACTTTTATCATAATTTATTTTTTGTTTTTCTTTAGCCTCTTGAACTAATTTCCTAGCTCTTTGCTGTGCTATTGAAGTCTATATTTTACTTCTTTGTCATAAGCTTCGTGATTGTATAATGGGCTAATTTTATTATCCTTTAAAAATTCGTAATTTGGTGGATTTATCCCAAATAAAAGTTCGAAAGGGCAATATTTATGTTTCGTTGATGGGGTTGTATTGTAACAATACGCGAAATATTTGAGATATTCATCCCAATCATCTTTGTCGCTGGATATGTATGAACGTATATATTCATTGAATGTCCGGTGACTGCGTTCCACAGTACCCAAAGGTGTTGAAGTTTTATGTTCAATTTTTAACAGTTTACATAGGGTTGGCAACTATAACCGGAAAAACGATTATAATCGGTTAATTTCTTTCGGTTAACGGTTAAAATGTATCGGTTTTTTCCTTTTGATTATTTTTTCGATTAACCTTTTCCCTCTCAAGTCGAAAATAATCGAAAGGAAATAATCGAAGTTGAGAATTACTGTGTAACCTAATACAAACGCAAGTCGTCAATTAACGCACGCACGCAAATTTTTCATATGCGTTGAACCGAAATTGACTTGCGTGCGTGTACAGATAAAGAAATAGAAAAATATAGAAAATCAGAGAAAATCTTATTTTGTGGAATATGTATCTAACACACGCGATTTCAAAAGCAAGTGTCAATTTTTTTGCAAACAATCACCCACAATGCTTAATTTCAACTGTCACGCAAAACAAAAATTGGGCTTCGAGTTTCCTTTTTACGCACGCCGTTCAATTCCGGTTACTCCCATACAAGTTGTATGGGCATGAGAAATTTTTGACAGTAAATTGACGGCGTGCGTTTGTATTAGGTTACACAGTTACCGCCTTTTCATTCGCAATAAACGTTCCCTCCAGCCAGTCTTGCCGAATTGACGATTTTATCGCCCTTTTGACGATTTTTCTAAGCAATGATTTGACGATTTTTCCCAATAAATGACGATTTTTTCGTTTATTATATATTTTTTTTAAGGAAAGTGGCATTATTCAATATTTAAACCATCTCAGTACAATAATTAAATGGTTATCTTCATGAAATAAATCCTTATATTTTGTAAATTATTTTTCAAAGCAAAATGTTATGAATTAGTATTAATGAATGATTGATGATGTTATTTATTTATTTTATTATATAAGTAAGCGCATTGTGTAGATAAATTTGCACAGCTTTTTTAAGTACGATTTTATTTATATACGAATTTGTATGAATTCGCACCTCTTTAAAATTGTTTTTGGGAAAATTTTCCATTAAGGAACAATGCCCCGAAATAAATGACTATTTCAGAGGGGTAGAGGGGCTCTCACAGGACTTGGAACTGAAATCAAAAATTTCCGGAGGCTTGTATTTTACAAGATATTTGTTGTTAAAATTTTAAAATTTACCAAACAAAACACGAAAACTGCGATCTATTGCCGAGATAAAAGCACGTATTAAAACGAGCAAATGCATATATGTATGTATGTGTGTAGAACAACATTTTGCGTTGGCCGTCTTCAGCGCTTTAAAAAAATAATCCTCAGCCGATATAATTCTCTTTCTGGGGTAATTATCTCGTAAACTGTAAACTTCCTGCAAGTTTTGATTTCAGTTTTGAGATATCTGAGAGCCCCTGAAAAAGTAATTTTTTTTTCGTGGTGCGCTTTCTTAGTGGAAAGCCGACACTTTTTTGTTTATAACGTGTTTTTAGTAAAAATGAGATAGGAACAAAATATTGATGATTTTTTCGCTGAAATGACGATTTTTTATTATTATAATAGAAACGAACACACACACATGGTATGTATAAAAAATTAGCTTGTTTGTCCTCTTGGGGTACTACGTATTAATTTATAAGTAATTGTAATCGAAAAACGGTTATAATCGGTTAGTTCCCTACGATTATTCGCGATTAATAATCGAACCCTTTCGATTAACCTAAAAAACGGTTAATCGATTATTAAATTTTTTTTGCCATCCCTAAGTTTACACAGTTCTTTGAATAGGTTATTTTTGTATTCTGTGCCCATGTCTGTCATGATTGTTTTCATTTGTCCATAAATCAAGATTAAATGCTCGAATATGGCTTTAGCGACTATTGTTGCGTGCTTGCTTGGAACTGGAATCGCTACCAAGTATTTGGTTAGGTCGCATATAATGGTAACTGCATATTCGTTTCCATTTATCGATTTTGATAATGGGCCGACTGTATCGATTTGTACAATATCAAACGCCTTCAGAGGTGTCTCCGTTATTGTCAGAGTTGTAATTATTATAAGAGAAAAAATAAAGATCAAAAAATAATTATTATTGAAAGAAACATATTTTAAAAGTCTTTCCATAATAGTTATTTCTGAGATATTTTTTTCAAGTCTTTTTGTAATAATTATGAATGAGAAATTTTGTTTTATATCTTTAAAGACTTTTATATTGAGACAAACTTATAAAAGTCTTTGAGTAATTATTATCCGTAACAAATTCTTTTTTGAGTCTTAAAAGGCTTTTTTATTGAGACGAATTTCAAAAATATCTTTAAGTAATTATTTTGAGTAACAAATTTATTTTTTATATCTTCGATAAAAATCTTTCATACAATTTCAAATTGGAAATTTGCTTGAATTTTGAAGTACTTATATGAAAGTTATTCTTATTTTATACTTATATGAAAATTATTGAACTTTGTCTCAATGAAAAAGTCTTTGAAGATATAAAAAACAATTTGTTACTGATAATAATTACGCAAAGACTTTTTTCAAATTTGTCTCAATATAAAACTCTTTGAACACTTAAAAAAATATATATTTGAAATAACTATTATGGAAAGATTTTTAAAATATAAGTTTCTGAATAATAATTAAAGATTTTTATCAATTTCATCAGGAAAAAAATATTATCAAAAGACTTTTATGATTCTGAAGAAAATTTGTAAGACTTATTATTTCAAAATGAAATAATAATTATTCTGCATCTCTAGTTATTGTCATTGGTTCCTTTATATGCTTGTTGGTTTTATTTTTCTTACAGTGGATGCAGTTTTTTACGTATTTTCTTACGTCATTTTTCATATTTAGCCAGCTATATTTCTGCTTGATTTTATTTGTCATGCGATTTATTCCTGGGTGGCCACCACTAATAGGATCGTCATGATATTTGTGCAGAATTTCTTTAATTTTCCCGGGATATATATAACCTCTGGGGTTAGAGCGATTGTTAGATTTTTGAGAACTTTGATACCTATTTCTATAAATTTGCCTACTGCAGTATAATTTCTTTTAAACAATTTCTCCCCTAAGGACAACTGTATTTGTACAAGTCCTAAATTGCCGGCTTCTCTTTCAAGCCTGGTAAAGAATTGTCCTAAGTCAATCTTATTCTCAACAATTAGGTTGCTTGTATCCAAATTGCTATAAATTTTCTTTCCTTTTTTGAAATATAATTTCGGAAGATTGAAAACGAGCTCGACATGTCTTTTTATTTCAAATTTATTTAGCGCTTCGTATATTTTGGGGTTCTCTTTGTGACTTTCTGTATTTTCGACATTACTGCTGGTATGTTTCGCTGCTGATCTTGTTGTTATTTTTAATATGCTTCCACTGACATATCTTTTAAGTTTTTAACTGTTATGCGGGATAATGCGTCCGCAATATGATTTTCCTTTTCGGCTATATACTCCTACTTTGGTAATTCCCATAGTTGTTACTTCGGTAACCTCCACGGAAATTACTCCGATACTGACTCTACTGTCGTACGTTCAAAATTGTGTTTGAGCTGCCCGTTATTTCGGTACAGCTGTTGGTAAATTTGGAAATTGCATCGTTCATTGTTGTGAGCGTTCCCGCTTGCATTACAATTTTCACCTTGTCATTGGAGCAGTATTTACACATACCTTTGACTACTGCTTGTGTTGCATATCTCGTTGCTAAGTCTGGGTTTAGCCCATCCGAGATGTACGCTCCTTCTAATGACCTGGTAATTTTTTCTATTTCTGCTGTGTATTGGTTAGCAATTTTGCTACGTTGTTGGATGTTCAGGAGTTTAGCAGTTAAAACTTCTACTGATTCACCCTTTATTGCGGTTTTAATTTGATTTTAATCTGTTCTATGGTAGTTTCATAGCTGATAAAATTTCTTGCCGTGCCTTTTAATTTTGTTTTTATCATTGTGATTGCTAAGGCTTCGTGAGCATCCTTTATTTGATCAAATATATCAAGGGCGTCTCGGAAGCTGTGTAAGTTCTCCGGCTTACCATCAAACTCTGGTAGTACTGACGAAGCAGTTTTAATAAATTCAACTACCGTTTGTGGCATCGTGACTTTTATTTTTGGAATGTTTAGTGGAGTGTTTAGTGGATGATTTTGTGGTTTATTTTCCTCCACTGATCGAGTCTGACACAATGAAGGTGAAGGAGTTCGACTCTGAGCACGTTCTGATAAAAGCAAAGTGAAATTAATCTGAATTTCCTCCTCTACTGTGGTTGGTACTGTTGTTTCTATATTATGTCTAGCTAAATAAGATACTAATTTATCTCGTACGGTAGCA
This sequence comes from Urophora cardui, assembly GCA_960531455.1. Lineage (NCBI taxonomy): Eukaryota > Metazoa > Arthropoda > Insecta > Diptera > Tephritidae > Urophora > Urophora cardui. The sequence goes on along the minus strand of OY482672.1, from coordinate 92,743,330 downwards.
AAAATTATCTTTCCAAAATTATGTTTAAATGCTTTACTAGTGTTTCGGTTGTTATTGGTACGCTTTCTTTTATTTATGCATTTGTATGACCTGTGAGCTTTTGCTTTTTCTTCTGATAATAAGTCATACATTTCTTGCCATTTAGTCATTTCGCATGTACAATTTTTGTTTAGATGCGTTGCTGTACATTGTTTAATTGTCTCAATTTACGTTTGATATAATTTTTTATCAGAATTGCAATTGCGACAATTAAAAATGTCATTACACATCCAAAAATTGCTAGCCATTTATCTGAGATTTCCTCTTTATTCTCTATACTTGGGTGTGGTTCGTGTCTGACTAATTAATTTTCATAACTTTTCTCTGCCGAATTTTCTTTACCTACTTCTTATCCTGCCATTCCTATTAAGATACTGTTTAGCGCATTGAGCTATCATATCTTTTACTATATTTTCGAGCTGACTTGTTCGAAAAATTAAAGTTTTTGTATAAGACATTTCAACCTACAGCTGTTTTCTATCAATAGTCAAGTAGCCTTGTTTGTATGTTTGTCGTGGTGAACTTCTATACGGAATGGCTGTATTTCTAGTCATATTCTAGATTCACTCAATGTTATATAAGCAAACGCAAATATCTGAATTAACCACAGATAAGATGTTGCTATAGCCTCTGCACATTGGCATGATTTGAGGGTAATTTAGGCAAAAATCGTTGTTTCCGCGTTAATTACCCTTAATTAACGTTGTTTCGCCATAAAAAAAAAGTCCAGGGGGGATACTCTGTATTGCGTTGCGAAAGAAAAATTTTGCGCATTTGCTTCAACGACACTCTGTAACTCGACTGAAATTGACATTTTCGCATTTGCCTTTTCCCTTTCGCATTCAATTTATCCCTTTCGAATTGCGATCACTCTGTATTTCGAAAGCCGATGTCAAATGCTTTGTAAATACCAGTTTTCCTTGCTACAACAAAAAGCAGTCGCACCGCCAAAAAATGTAAGTTTTTTCAAACATTTTATATTGTAATTTATTTAATTTAACGAGCACAGGCCCAGGTTATATTTTATTTTTTATTTTTTAGAAACTAGAAAAAAACTTTTTAAGCATGGATGTAACTACAGCTGTTTCACCTTAGATCCCTCTAAGACTCATCAGGTTACTTTTGCTTCTGCCAAGACTCGAACTTGCGCACCTTGCAGTACAATAACTACAGTTCTAACCGCTGAGCTATTGCCTGCCTTCGACATCTGATAGAAAATTTGTTGCTAGTTTCTTTCCTACTATAATTCGTTTCTAACTTATGCACATACATATGTACATATTTACATATTATTGTATGATTAAACATAAGTAGCGAATAAAGTGTAGGGATGTTCAAATGAACTTAATTTTTTATTTTTAATTTATTTAATTTAACGAGCACAGGCCCAGGTTATATTTTATTTTTTATTTTTTAGAAACTAGAAAAAAACTTTTTAAGCATGGATGTAACTACAGCTGTTTCACCTTAGATCCCTCTAAGACTCATCAGGTTACTTTTGCTTCTGCCAAGACTCGAACTTGCGCAACTTGCAGTACAATAACTACAGTTCTAACCGCTGAGCTATTGCCTGCCTTCGACATCTGATAGAAAATTTGTTGCTAGTTTCTTTCCTACTATAATTCGTTTCTAACTTATGCACATACATATTTACATATTATTGTATGATTAAACATAAGTAGCGAATAAAGTGTAGGGATGTTCAAATGAACTTAATTTTTTATTTTTTATTTTTTAGAAACTAGAAAAAAACTTTTTAAGCATGGATGTAACTACAGCTGTTTCACCTTAGATCCCTCTAAGACTCATCAGGTTACTTTTGCTTCTGCCAAGACTCGAACTTGCGCACCTTGCAGTACAATAACTACAGTTCTAACCGCTGAGCTATTTCCTGCCTTCGACATCTGATAGAAAATTTGTTGCTAGTTTCTTTCCTACTATAATTCGTTTCTAACTTATGCACATACATATGTACATATTTACATATTATTGTATGATTAAACATAAGTAGCGAATAAAGTGTAGGGATGTTCAAATGAACTTAATTTTTTATTTTTTATTTATTTAATTTAAAGAGCACAGGCCCAGGTTATATTTTATTTTTTATTTTTTAGAAACTAGAAAAAAAACTTTTTAAGCATGGATGTAACTACAGCTGTTTCACCTTAGATCCCTCTAAGACTCATCAGGTTACGTTTGCTTCTGCCAAGACTCGAACTTGCGCACCTTGCAGTACAATAACTACAGTTCTAACCGCTGAGCTATTGCCTGCCTTCGACATCTGATAGAAAATTTGTTGCTAGTTTCTTTCCTACTATAATTCGTTTCTAACTTATGCACATACATATGTACATATTTACATATTATTGTATGATTAAACATAAGTAGCGAATAAAGTGTAGGGATGTTCAAATGAACTTAATTTTTTATTTTTTATTTATTTAATTTAACGAGCACAGGCCCAGGTTATATTTTATTTTTTATTTTTTAGAAACTAGAAAAAAACCTTTTTAAGCATGGATGTAACTACAGCTGTTTCACCTTAGATCCCTCTAAGACTCATCAGGTTACTTTTGCTTCTGCCAAGACTCGAACTTGCGCACCTTGCAGTACAATAACTACAGTTCTAACCGCTGAGCTATTGCCTGCCTTCGACATCTGATAGAAAATTTGTTGCTAGTTTCTTTCCTACTATAATTCGTTTCTAACTTATGCACATACATATGTACATATTTACATATTGTATGATTAAACATAAGTAGCGAATAAAGTGTAGGGATGTTCAAATGAACTTAAATTTTTATTTTTAATTTATTATGGATGTCGCATCTGTACCGGTATATTTTATGCATGTTATACCCGTAAATGGGCTTGTATCTACTGCGCTGCCAATGTGCTGCTACTGCAGAGGCATTGCGCGACTTGGCTGTATTTACATGATCGCCTATAACCTTTCCATTTTACCATGGATTTTCTTCGTTGATAGCTTATTTTTTTGCTAATAGAATGTAGCTTCACGTAAAGGAGTAAAACCGAAGGTGAAAATTTTGGTGTTTAAGCTTTGATGGGAGATGGGAAGGCGAGTTGCTTTTTTTGGAGGGAATTGGAGTGGGTTTGGCTACGGGGAGATGTAGCATCTTTTGTTGGGTAGAGTGGGGGTGGCTACGGGGAGGTGTAGCATTTGAGTGTATACATATGTACGTGTATATGTACATATGTGCATATATTTGATGTATATATGCACATACATACATTATGTGTAACCCTTGTATTTATTCAGTTGGGGAGGAGCGTGATTGCGGCTCCAAGGTTGGGCGAGAGTGCCAACCTCTTTTTCGTTTGTGAAAAATCCCGAGTACGATTTGCTCCTTCAGGCTATATAGCTCGAACAATGCATAAGACGGCTGAGAATTACCGCAGTTTTCACAGCCGCATGCAAATGCACGAACGAAAGCTATACAGCATAAGTTGCATAAACATACTCGCCCCCCTAGACGGCTTAATCGTCTAGTAGTTATCCCATGAGGAGCCGGTTATCCGGCTCGAAGGACCATGTTTAAGCTTTGATGGGAGATGGGAAGGCGAGTTGCTTTTTTTGGAGGGAATTGGAGTGGGTTTGGCTACGGGGAGATGTAGCATCTTTTGTTGGGTAGAGTGGGGGTGGCTACGGGGAGGTGTAGCATTTGAGTGTATACATATGTACGTGTATATGTACATATGTGCATATATTTGATGTATATATGCACATACATACATTATTTGTAACCCTTGTATTTATTCAGTTGGGGAGGAGCGTGATTGCGGCTCCAAGGTTGGGCGAGAGGGCCAACCTCTTTTTCGTTTGTGAAAATTCCCGAGTACGATTTGCTCCTTCAGGCTATATAGCTCGAACAATGCATAAGACGGCTGAGAATTACCGCAGTTTTCACAGCCGCATGCAAATGCACGAACGAAAGCTATACAGCATAAGTTGCATAAACATTTGGTTTTAAAGATATTGCCTGACAAAGTCAATTTTTTCTTTGAAAAATCGAAAAAATTCAAATTGAATCATCAATATTTCAGAAACTATAAGAGGTAGAGAAAAATGTTATAGACCCCTTGTATAGGAAATTTAATTTCGTTTGCTGTCACTCCAACAAAAAAATCTCAATTAGTCGACGAGTTATAGCAAAAAAACCATACAAGCAATATGCTGAAAATCGGCATTTGCCTGCAAAGTTCAAAGGTCGATTAAAAACAAATTCGAACTAACCTAAGCAAACGCCGCGATACGGGTCTTCTAATTTAGCCTCTATTTTCACCCCTAACTTTCAGAACCGAGTTAACTTTTGTTGACCTAAATTTGTTCCACAGTGTTATAGTAGGAAAGAAACTAGCAACAAATTTTCTATCAGATGTCGAAGGCAGGCAATAGCTCAGCGGTTAGAACTGTACTTATTGTACTGCAAGGTGCGCAAGTACGAGTCTTGGCAGAAGCAAAAGTAACCTGATGAGTCTTAGAGGGATCTAAGGTGAAACAGCTGTAGTTACATCCATGCTTAAAAACGTTTTTTTCTAGTTTCTAAAAAATAAAAAATAAAATATAACCTGGGCCTGTGCTCGTTAAATTAAATAAATTAAAAATAAAAAATTAAGTTCATTTGAACATCCTTACACTTTATTCGCTACTTATGTTTAATCATACAATAATATGTAAATATGTACATATGTATGTGCATAAGTTAGAAACGAATTATAGTAGGAAAGAAACTGGCAACAAATTTTCTATCAGATGTCGAAGGCAGGCAATAGCTCAGCGGTTAGAACTGTAGTTATTGTACTGCAAGGTGCGCAAGTTCGAGTCTTGGCAGAAGCAAAAGTAACCTGATGAGTCTTAGAGGGATCTAAGGTGAAACAGCTGTAGTTACATCCATGCTTAAAAAGTTTTTTTCTAGTTTCTAAAAAATAAAAAATAAAATATAACCTGGGCCTGTGCTCGTTAAATTAAATAAATAAAAAATAAAAAATTAAGTTCATTTGAACATCCCTACACTTTATTCGCTACTTATGTTTAATCATACAATAATATGTAAATATGTACATATGTATGTGCATAAGTTAGAAACGAATTATAGTAGGAAAGAAACTAGCAACAAATTTTCTATCAGATGTCGAAGGCAGGCAATAGCTCAGCGGTTAGAACTGTAGTTATTGTACTGCAAGGTGCGCAAGTTCGAGTCTTGGCAGAAGCAAAAGTAACCTGATGAGTCTTAGAGGGATCTAAGGTGAAACAGCTGTAGTTACATACATGCTTAAAAAGTTTTTTTCTAGTTTCTAAAAAATAAGAAATAAAATATAACATGGGCCTGTGCTCGTTAAATTAAATAAATAAAAAATAAAAAATTAAGTTCATTTGAACATCCCTACACTTTATTCGCTACTTATGTTTAATCATACAATAATATGTAAATATGTACATATGTATGTGCATAAGTTAGAAACGAATTATAGTAGGAAAGAAACTAGCAACAAATTTTCTATCAGATGTCGAAGGCAGGCAATAGCTCAGCGGTTAGAACTGTAGTTATTGTACTGCAAGGTGCGCAAGTTCGAGTCTTGGCAGAAACAAAAGTAACCTGATGAGTCTTAGAGGGATCTAAGGTGAAACAGCTGTAGTTACATCCATGCTTAAAAAGTTTTTTTCTAGTTTCTAAAAAAAAAAAAAAAAAAAAAAAAAATTTTATATTGTAATTATGGTTTATGTTTACGCATACTCCTAATTACAAATATTGTTAATGTTTCAGGGAAATGTCCAAAATGAAGCATACTACACAAAAGCAATTTGAAATACTTGTTGATTTCATGAAAGCGCATCCCAACTTATCAAAGAGTGTAGTAAAGACAGCAAATGGACGTAATACAGCAACAAATCTATGGAAAAAGTTGTTGTCGCAGCTCAATGCAACTGGTCCACCAATGCGCGACGTTGCAGGTTGGAAAAAGTAATGGCGTTTTCTTTTCTACGAAAAAATGTTGCCCTCCTATATCCTAATTATCGAATTACGTATCCTGACTTTCCATAAAGTGGCTGAATTTGTAGATAAGGGTGCCCTATTACTTAGTTAGAGGTCAATATTTGGTGAAAGGACCTGACAAACTTACAAAATGGCTAAGAAAATCAAACAGGGCAACATTATTTCGAGAAAAGAAAACGCCATAAGTTCCACATAAGCACTGTAGCTATTTATGTGCATAGTTAAATACAATATATTTTAAGTTTGGAGTGACTACAAAACGCATCTTAGGGCAAAAAATGCGTCGTAATAAACAAAGCGTTTCCGGAACTGGTGGTGGTCCGTCTGTGTTTGTACCACTATCAAAGTTGGAAGAGGATGTTAGCAATTTATTGAGTGTCGAACAAAGTATAAGTGGAATTAACGCAGTACGGTTTGGTGCGGGTCCGGTGGTGCGACGGGAGAGTCAGGTGGGGCGACGGGAGTGTCCGGTGATGCGATAGGAGAGTCAGGCGATGCGACGGGAGAGTCCGGTGGTGCGACAGGAGAGTCCGGCGAAGCGACGGGAGAGTTCAGAAGAGTCAGGAAATTCAGGGTCAGAACTCGGTGAACATGGTGAAGAGATAGCTTCAGAAAACAGCGAAGAAAAAGATCGTCCCACATGTTCCAATACCACAAATACTCCGCGCAAAAAGCAAAGTCTTCTTGAGCATCAAGTTGAAAATCAAATTAAGTTTCACAAGAGTTCTACAAAAGTCCTAAATGAGATTAATTGCATCTTGATAAATATTTGTAACATACAAAAACGTAGATTAAAACTGGAAGAGGAAAAATTTCTTTACCAGCAAAAAGTAGACCACCAAAAAAATAAGCTAAAGCTAAACAAATTGGAGTTCCAAAAGAACGTTCTCGATATTGAGCTGAAAACGAATAATTTGATCTCTACCAAAAGGCAATAGATATGTATATATATGTAATACTTGTCGCCATGTATTTTTATATGGGCCTTTCTGACCCGGAATGCGGACTTAATATAGAAGTATGACATATGCATATATGTATATGTAGATATATATATAATATAGAATGACTGTACCTATTTAGTATATAAAAGCATGTGATATTAACAAAAGTGAATTCAAAAGTTAATACGCTTTATTTAATATTAATTATATAAATATATGCATATATGCAAGTGCATTTAAACCCAACTGTGAAATTAATTTAATTTATTGATTATATTCATTTATTACTTTGTTTAATATGAGTATACATACATATATGTATGTTAATATATAAATATGTGAATTTAAACCTACTTTATGTGAATTTTATTTAATTTTCTTATTTTTTATATTGATTTTATTTTATGTTACATTTATATGTATATACATATCTATGTGTCATTGTTTGATGCAAACTACGAAATACATTTAATTTGAGTTTCTAGAATTAAGCATTTTATTTTTTATTTGTTCGCTAATGTTTTTCGCTATATTTGAAATATTTCCGCTTTCTTGTGGATCGACATTCGCACTACTACATTCTATTACAATATTTATGTATTTCTTTATAAAATCTTTACACACAGCAACTTAACTACCAATAATTAGGTTCTTTACTTTACTAGCAAATTTAACCAAGAAAAAGTAAATAAACACGAATTATCTATCAAATCTACATATTAACTGACAATTATCACTAGTTAGTGGGTAGAGAAACAGCCCTATTATCATTCTTTCTTTGTTTTGCTCCTACATTCTTTGACATTTTAGGGCAGTGATGCCAACGCAGCACAATGGGAACGTTTCATACAAAAAACGGTCATAAATAGTAAAAATGGACCTAGAGTGCTCAAATTTTGAAAATAAGCTTTTTTTATGAATATTAGTACATGGTGTAAAAATGAACTTAATCTGATGACAAATACTCCCACCCCCCATATAACGGGTGTCGCGAAAAACCACGAAATTGCAATTATTTTCGAAATTAATCAAGTTAGAATGCTCAAATTCGGTATACAAGCTTTTTTGATGAATATTAGTACATGGTGTATAAAGGAACTTAATCTGATGACAAATACTACCACCCCCCATATAACGGGTGTCGCGAAAAAACATGAAAGTTCAATTATTTTCGAAACTAATTAAGTTAGAATGCTCAAATTCGGCATACAAGCTTTTTTGATGAATATTAGTACATGGTGTATAAAGGAACTTAATCTGATGACAAATACTACCACCCCCCATATAACGGGTGTCGCGAAAAAACATGAAATTTCAATTATTTTCGAAACTAATTAAGTTAGAATGCTCAAATTCGGTATACAAGCTTTTTTGATGAATATTAGTACATGGTGTATAAAGGAACTTAATCTGATGACAAATACTACCACCCCCCATATAACGGGTGTCGCGAAAAAATATGAAATTTCAATTATTTTCGAAACTAATTAAGTTAGAATGCTCAAATTCGGTATACAAGCTTTTTTGATGAATATTAGTACATGGTGTATAAAGGAACTTAATCTGATGAGAAATACTCCCACCCCCCATATAACGGGTGTCGCGAAAAACCAGTAAAATGCATTTATTTTCGAAAGTAATTAAGTTATAATTCTCAAACTAGATATATGAAATCCATATTATGGATGCATTTCTTTCTTGAAATATGACAATTTCTATAAAATCTTAACCTAAAATATATATGTATATGGGATCTGCTAAAATCAAAGCTAGTGTTGAGGAAATCATGGTAAACCTTAAGGCATCGCGATTTGTGCTTATGGGCAGCGGTCCATATTTTTTTAAATCTTAAATTCAAAAAGCGTATTTCTTGATTTAATTTTTGCAAATTGATATTTACATCAGTCTTGCTTATAATAAGGTTTTCCATGATTTTAATTTTGTCTTTATCTCCTTCATTTGAGGCTAGCCACACTTCGAATAACTCAGCTATTTTAATTGAAGTAGTCACTATCGAATAAATAAATAAATTGATTACAACACCACACAATTTTTCAACATAAAGATGACATACTTGCAATAAATTTTATCGAAATTACTTATTCGGAATTTAATTAGAAATATATGTAATTAACACTTTTAAACCACTTGGACTTCAAACTTGTTTTAAAACTTCACTTTAATATAAAAATTAAATAAAGGCAGTGACAAACAATTTTTTTTATCAGAGGGGTAAAAAATATAAAAATGTAAAGTAGTCACTTTTTCACTTCGCTGTTTAAATTTTAAACACCAGAAGAAGCAATCATAAGTAATTATATATATATTAGTATATATTTGTAAATACTTGAAAAATCATATAAATGTAATTGTCTACGTCATACTTATTTAAAATTTGTACTTTTGGGGCATGGATCCCCAAGCAAACTCCCATTTCTTACGACCCTGCCAAATGCAGTTTGCATTTAAAAGGTAACGGTACAGGTGGGAGACAAATAGATAAGTGCAATTATCAGCAAGTAAAATGCGTACCGAAGACGTTATACCATTCATGAATGAGAGAAATAAATTTTATCTGTTTAATTGAAGAAGGTGTACTCAAAAATATATATATCTAACAATCAGTTGTATGGGAGCTATATGTTGTACTGGTCCGATTTGGCCGATTCCGACAAATGATAAATTGTACATAAAAATACGTCGTGTTTGGCACAAAGTGATAATACTACTTCAGGTTCATGAATGGTATAACAAACAGCAAATGAGAGTATATCTCTCACTTACTTCAATACTATCATATCTCAGTAACCTTATTTTACGAAAAAAAAACCTTTGAGTTTTCAGCCGCTATATATTTCAATAGTAAATCAAAGATAATTTTTTGATCTCAAACTGTCAATTTTCAATCTATCAGACCGAAATTTCGTCATATAATGCACATACATATACATATACACACATGCATGCAGGCCCATACTTAGCTGAAAACTCGCGTTTTTGAGTTATGATACTTTTAAAGTAAATAGGCTAAAAGTAAGTATATATGTATATATTCTATATAAAATTGCATTAATTAATATATTAGCGATTTTAAAGCATAAACATCTGTCAAAACTGCTCATCAATGCTTTTCTCTCTAGCTACACATGTATGCATATGTATGTACATCCATAGTGATAGCGCGCATATACACCTCGTCGAAAAATATGAATTAGTGAGAAGAGCGCGGGTGAATGGTAAAACTGACTATGGGGGGTTTTTAAGCACACCTGGGACCAACATATATTAAAAAATTGAGGATACGTTTTTTTTAATTTTTTTTTTATTTTGTTCTAAAGTTTCCCAATTTTTTTGATAATTTTTTTTTTACCCTGTATAAAAAACAATATATAATAAAACCTGTGCAGCTAATTCAAAAGTGAGCTACTGTATTTCATAATATGAACTATTTTCTATATTACAGAGAAATATTGAGGGATAAATCTCGTATAAACATTTTTTTTTTTTAATGCCGAATATGTCATGATAAATGTAATTTCAAAAATGCACTTTTGGCCCATTAGGAGAATAATTAAAACTCGCGAGAGCGCGGGTGAAATTAATTTCTGTTAATGTGATATGATAAAGAATATGTTAGTTCATCACACAAAAAAAAATCCAGGATACGTTTTTTTTTGTTTTTTTTATTTTATTGCTTAAATTTGGCGAAGAAAAAATATTTTCGATATTTTTTTATCCTTATTTGAAAAATCATATAAAATCAGGTTTCGAAGATAATAAAAAAAGGATTACTTCCTGAAAAAGTAGAAGCCATTATCTATATTTAGGTGTCAAAACCAAGTATATGCGTCAATAAATGGTTTAGATAGAGCATTTCGTATCAAGTCATATAATTCATAATTCAAATGGCACATTTTTTGTTCAACTTTGGGCACCCTGTACGGCTAAACGAAACGAAACTCAGAAAATTTTACATGAGCTTTTTTTTTGTCCTATAAAATATCTGTCGATAGCTGGTAAAAAAAATGGATTTACGACTACTTTAATTTCGACTTTATTTTTGGCCACGAATTCCCATTGTGCGCAGGAGGGGAAAGACCCAACAAGTAAAGTAAGCAACATTGTTGGCAATGCGAACGTAATACAGAGTGCCATTTGCTTATCGCATCGCATTTGACTTACGCATCGTAATAGAGAGTAGCCCCCCAGCTGAAATTACCCTTGAAATTTGCATTTCGGCCAAATAACTCACGAAATTACTGTGGAGTCGGTCTCTTCTCTAAATTTTATCGATTATAATCGAAAACATCCACCCGTATTGCGAGTGTCGATTGTGATAGATAATCGATTATTGATCGACCAAAGAGCATGTAAATATAATGCTCCTGGATCGATCAATCTCGATTATCTATCGACTCTCACTCTCAATCACTCGCAATAGGGGGTATCTTTACCCATCGCTAATATTTCACATTAGCTATTAAATTTGTTCGCGACGGTTTCTTATATATATTCTCATTGTATATTGCATTAGCGATTCTTTAATTATAAAAAATGTAATTGGTGGGAGTATTTTATTAATGATATTTTCATTTAAGTTGACCATGTAAAAATTTTTATTTGGCGCAGGAACAACGTAACTGAAACACGACTAAATGAAATTACTCAAAAACGTGTGTGAATGCGCGTGATTTCGGAAAGTAATTTCGGCTAATCAACGTAATTTCAAATGCAATCTGCAGAGGCTATTAGTTTAATATTTTCGATATTACTCGATTAAGTGACAAAATATGCACGAATATGCATATTGGCGTAAATATACATTTTAGGTTATAATATGTATTTGCATATGCAATATGCATTTCATATTTTTAGCTTCCCTAATAATAATACACTGGCGCGTTTATAACTCTGACGAGCTTTTATGGCCGAGCTTCTCTTCCAATTCGAGGCGTGCTCCTTAACTTTTGCTTTTCCTACAAATTGGATGGACCTACAGTTTTATGCCGGCTCCGAACGGCGAATGCATTTTTGTGCGAAGCTTTTTGATGGCAGAATTTCACCCGCCAATGCCGAGAGGTGACCGCTGTTTTTTTTAAACCCAATAAATCGGTTTTTGCTAATTAGAAACATTTTTTTGGTGTTTGCTCGGACTGGGATTAGAACCCGAGACCTATGGTATGGCAGGCGAGCACTCTTTATGTAGATATATACCTATTAGTGCCCTGCGTAAACACTACCGTTCACAGTTCGAACACGTATGCACTAACATTAAACACTGTCGAACACATGCATGTCCGACTTCAACATCAAACATTTCCGATAACTAGCAGCAGGCAAGCAGAGACGTTCTCGTTCTTGAAACGATCGCTGCCCGCAAGTTTCGGTCTTTTCGGTCCACTGCTAAGTATTCGAATACTAAGATGGTGCTTACGAGAGCCTGCCTGCTAGTATTTGGCAACGTAGAAATTTTGCTCAACTGCGACGATTTGAACGATTAACATGCATGCATGCATACATATGTATGTTAGTATTTACATATGGATGCATGTATGGTTGTATGTATGTACATATATGTATGTATGCATTTGCCTAATTTTTATTTTATATTAAATACCTAGTACCTAGATAGTACATACCTAATACCTACTTGCGAACGGATACACATATCTACATATTTGTATGAATTTATGTATACCTAAATACTTGGGGCAAATAATTAAGTTAGATACTAAATGTTTCATTTTTAGTTTCAAAGCATTGATTTTATATCTACTATTTTAACATAACATAATTATAAATCTGTATGTATGTATATGCGCTTAAATAAAAAATAGGGCTATTAAAACGTTTACAAGTGTAGTATATATTATAGATATGTGTGCAAATGCCGATTTCAGCCTTTGTTTAAAATTCATAACTGCGTTGATATCTTCAATATTATCCTGCCATCCTGTTATTAACTGGTGAATATATATGGGTACTAAATGCAGCGTTGAGAACGAAAAAAGACACTGAAGATGGCGCATATTAGCCGAAACCGGGTTGTCTCCAAACCAAAATTGACAAGGGATGACAGAAGATCGTTCCACAATACACCATATTCCTACCCTGTCGGAAAAACAAGCAACCAAAAAGTAATTGTTGTTTCCAACAATCCATTGCTTAAATAGTAAAAATAAGAAAATAACCCAACATCGATTTTTAGGCCCGAAAGGAACATATTAGCCTGAAGTCGTAAAAAAGGCCGAAGTTAGCTCGTTAACTCATAAAAATGGCGTTGCTAGCCTAGAATTTCACTGACCTGTTTTATGATCAACAGTTCTCGTCTACCTAAACCCAAAACTCTCAAGGGAAAAGTGATTTTCACCGTGATCAATTCATCTACACTATTTTTTCACTTGAAAGTTATTCTTTAGATAATACTTAAATACATCTTTCAAGAAATTTTGGAGAGGGAAAAATTTGGTATAAAAGTTATTATTTTATTGAAAACCAAATTTTTTCTGTAAATTTTATTTAATTAAATATAAAAATATAGTTTGAGGTATTCATTGATTCAAAACATAAAATATCTACATACCTGCATGCGAATTTATTTTTTTATATGTAAATAAATATACGTTAGACTGACCACAAATGCAAAAGTGCTGATTTTTTTTGCTCCCCGCGCATTTTCTGATAGCTTGACAATAGAAAATAAGATCTGCATAAAAATCTGAACATCTGTAGTGGGAAATAGCCACGCGCATTTGACCTAAAGTTCAAAAATTCACCTAAAAATTATGCATGGCTTTAGAGACCAATATCTCTTTAAACAATGTTTTTCGGAGAAATAATGTAATAATCGTTTTTATACAAAATGAAACTGGGAACATATTCTCCATATGATATTTATACCTACCGATATCCTTTCAGGACATATTGAGTCCTTCAAGAGAAATTTAAATTTTTTTGTTTGTTAAAAAGGCAAAAATAAATATTTAAAAACTAGAGAATTGTATAAACTATACATCATTTAATAGGTTATTTAAAGTAGTTTTACACATCATAAAAAAAAAAAATAAAATAAAATAAAAAAAAAAACAAACAAAAAAATTTAAATTGCACTTTAAGGACTCAATATGTCCTGAAAGGACAACGGTTGGTATAAATATCATATGGAGAATATGTTCCCAGTTTCATTTTGTATAAAAATGATTATCACATTATATAATTGTTTAAAGAGATATTGGTCTCTAAAGCCATGCATAACTGTAAGGTCAATTTTTGAACTTTAGGTCAAATGCGCGTGGCTATTTCCCACTACAGGTGGTCAGATTTTTATGCAGATCTTATTTTCTATTGTCAAACTATCAAAAAATGCGCGGGGAGCGAAAAAATTCAATACTTTTGCAAATCCCATATGTTTTGTGGTCGGTCTAATATACGTATTGTATGTACATATGTATATGCATCTCTATGCATCAAAGCTAAGCTTAGAACGACGTCAAACGTCATTACATTATTTTATTTTAATCAATTATAATAATTAAACGTTCTGCTTTAATAAAAGTAACATATGTACGTATGTTCAGTTTTAAGGTTAAGATTGTACCGCCTCCCACTTAATGAAATAAAGGATAAAATAGCTCCAGCATAGCTAGGAATAAAATTTTGAAGCTATTATGTACCAAGTATAGGTTCAAGGTTTTTTAATTTTGGACGCCTTCTTAGATATTTGCATGATTATATTTTTTTTACTACCTAGTCTGAGTACAAGAAAAAATTGAAATACTACCTGCTCTATGAACTCGTTAAATATGTATACGCAAAATATTAATAAACTTATAATAAAAAACGAAAATTATATTTATACCTGGTATGTCCATACCCAATTAGTAGGAAAAACAAAAAGGAGCACACCTCGAATTGGGAGAGAAGCTCGGCCATAAAACTCGGCAGAGTTATAATAGCGCCATTGTATTATTATTATTATGTCCATACATACATACATATGTATGTAAGTATGTTCATAATAATAATAATACAATAATACAATGGCGCTATTATAACTCTGACGAGTTTTATGGCCGAACTTCTCTCCCAATTCGAGGTGTGCTCCTTTTTGTTTTTCCTACTAATTGGGTGGACCTACAGTTTTATGCCGGCTCCGAACGGCGAATGCATTTTTTGTGAGAAGCTTTTTCATGGCTGCTCTTAAAAAACCCAATAATTGGATTTTTACTAATTGAAAAATTGTTTTGGTGTTTGGCTCGGACCGTGGTTTGAACCCGAGACCTCTGGCACAGCAGGCGAGCACTCTACCCACTGCACCACAGCGGCCACTGTTCATATATACATATTTACATATGTGTATCACTATACACAATCATACAAAACCATAATGACCCTGCAGGGAACTCAATAACTAGTGAGCAAAATTTCTAGTTCCGAACTAGCGAAAAGGTGTCAAAAACTAGATCAATTGTAGTTAGACCCTCACCAGTTCAGGAGGAGTGAATTGAGTGACCATTATAAGACACGCTTTGATTTGTATGCAATTTCGAAGTGACAAAAATTCTATGAAAATTTTTCGTTCGTTCAATTTCCGTCGACTTTGTATATTTCTGCAATTCTCAGATGTTTAGTGAAGCGTTTCATATAAAGAGTTTTCTATTTGCATCTTAACTTGTATGAAATGAAATGTTCCCCTAATTATGCTTTCCCGATCCCTCAGGCATATTTTTAATTTTTTTTATTTCATTACTTTTTAAATATTACTGTAAATTTTATTAAATAAACTAGCTGACCCGGCAGACGTTGTTCCGCTAAAATTTATTCCTATGAAGCCTAAAGAAAAGTCTTTGATTACCGTATTGCTAACCATTATTTTAGAGTCCATCTTAATGAATGCGAATAATAAAAAATTGTCTATTCTCTGAATAAAAGTTATAGTTATATTCGCCGCGACAAACCTACTTCCCCCGTTCCCTATCTCTATCTCAATCCCTATCTCTATTTCAGTCTCAATCTCAATCTTTATCCCTATCCCTATCCCTATCCCTATCCCTATCCCTATACCTATCCCTATCCATATCCCTATCCCTATCCCTATCCCTATCCCTATCCCTACCCCTACCCCTATCCCTATCCCTATCCCTATCCCTATCCCTGTCCCTGTCCCTCTATCCCTATCCCTATCCCTATCCCTATCCCTGTCCCTGTCCCTATCCCTATCCCCATCCCTATCCTTATCCCTATCCCTATTCTTATCCCTATCTCTATCCCTATCCCTATCCATATCCCTATAGCTACCTACCTTTACCTTACCGGGACCGTCCATCACCATCCGGGCCCACTACTTTAGCCATCTCTGGAAAAAAGCCTTAGAAATCACAATGAAAAAAGCTGTATGTGGAAGCCTGCTCAACGCTTTTCATTTGCTACCAATATCGCTTGAAAACATTCAGGGGTTATCCGGGTCCACGCTTTTACACAAATCTTGGAACCCGGCCTAGATATCACTATTTAAAAAGCTCTTTGTTGAAGTCATCCTCAACAGCTTTCATTTGATACCAATAACGCTCAGAAACTTTCCAGGGTCACTCGGTCCTACGTTTTAACCCATATCTGGGAACCCGGCCTAGGTATCGCAATGAAAATAACTTTATGTTGAAGGCCTGTTCAACACCTTTCATTTGATACCAATATTGCTCGAAGACTTGCTGGATCGATATGGGTCCTCATTTAGGCCTGTATTCCGGGAAGCTTCCACTTTTTCGAAATTCTAATACCCTACTATATGCACTAACACCACATGAATCTACTGTGAAAATTTCATAAAGAACGGTTGGTTACTTTGGGAGTTTATAAAGGACACACATCCACAGATGCACACATACACACATACACATCGATTTTTCCAATTTTCGGACTTTTCCGGAGGGATTTTCCAAAATTTTCTTCCCTACGAACCATCTCCTCGAGAATACTAACAACTGACGAAAAATTTTACAGAAATCGGTCCAGCCGTTCTCATCTGATGAGGTTAGTAACATTTTTTACACCATTTTTATATATATAGATAAATAAAAAAATATTAGTCAAAAAAAAAAAAAAAAAAAATTATCATCCACCTTGACACCGACAGGATTCGAACCCGTGCCCCTCAGATTGAAAGGCACATGCGTTAGCCAGTCGGCCATCGCGCCACTTGCATGAAGTGTGTCAAAGTCTGCACTTAAGCGGCAGATGTAAAACTGTAAAATTTGTAGGTACTTGTAGCTAGTTCAGAACTATCGAAAATGTGCCAATAAACGAACTAGTGTAAACTGTAGAATTTAGTACTAGTTCGGAACTATCGAAAATGTAGTGCAGAGGGTGACAATTGACACCGCCTAGGACATCGCCGTGTTAAATTCGCCAGTTGATAACATGCAAAAGAGATTTAGCTCGCACTAGTAGTGTCGAAAAATACACTAGAAGCGACCTAGTTCGGAACTAGAGATTTTCCCTACAGGGTATATGTACCTACATACATACGTACATACAAATGTACATATACATACATATTATATATATACATTTATACATACATACATACCTACATACATATGTATATCTATGCATATCTCACTACAATTTCATTTTGTCAATAAATCAAAAAAACCTACCTAAAAACATATTCAATGAATGTTAATGTAGCCCAAATAACACCATCTGCATGCGTATGAAATTTTAACATTCTCATTTACATTTACAAAGCATGTTCTGCCTGCACATCAATAAATTTTCGGAAACTTGCTTAATGACGTTTTCTTTTCTACGAAAAAATGTTGCCCTCCTATATCCCAATTATCGAACTATGTAACCTGACTTTCTATAAAACGGATGAATTTGTAGATAATGGTGCCCTCTTACTTAGTTAGAGGTCAATATTCGGTGAAATGACCAGACAAATTTATAAAATGGCTAAGAAAATCAAACAGGGCAACATTATTTCGAGAAAAGAAAACGCCATAAGTATCCGAGAACTTCTTCTGGTATCCGAACATTTGTGCTAACAACATCGAACATGAACGGGCAGCATTGAGATAGAAATGCTTCATTCTCTGTGCTGAAGCAAAATTTCACGCCACTGAAGTACTTCACTGGTCGAACACTTCGAAAACCATACATGTGCTACAGCGAGTGCAACACAGCATGTTCGATATCGAGATGTCTTGCGCAGCTCTTTAATACCTATGCTGGCAGAATGGAATAGAATTCCAAGCAGCTGGTTATATAGTATTAGAAATTCACAAGGCCCGACAGCAATGGCGCTGTGTTAACCCATTAAACAATGAAAAAGAAATTATCAAACGTTTGAGAAAATATTGTTTCTAAAGTTGAGAATCAGCATATATATCATTTGAAAATAAACATATTTTCAAGTGTTCATCAAACATTGTTTATCAATTTTAGAATAACTTACAACACATTTGAAAAAAAAAACTTATTTCGCATTTTGTACCATTTCACGAATTTCAACATGTCAAGGCTTGAAGGAACGAAGAAATTGTGTGTGTTTGGAAATTTCAGTCAGCGTTCGTTGTTCTACTCGAGCAGTCCCTTAACGGTTGAAATGATGATAGTTGAAAATGATTGTGTGTAATAATGATTCTTATTTCTTACTCTTATTTTATTTGTTTGTGGCTTTTTCTGAAGTTACACAAAATTTAATAAAAACATATGTAGTTGGTTTCCGATATGTGTGTATGTACATACTTATATTAAAAAAGATATTAATATACTCATGTAATTGTACAAAAGGCACCGGCGGGTAAATGAAAAACATCACATAAGCGTACAAATATGTAATACATACATATGTACATCTATTTATTCCATTCCATTTCTGCGCTTACACCAGAAACTCTCACTCTCACTATCCCTCAATTTTTCTGTACTCTAGAGTACATATATGTAATACATAATATAATAATAATACAATGGCGCTATTATAACTCTGACGAGTTTTATGGCCGAGCTTCTCTCCCAATTCGAGGTGTGCTCCTTTTTGTTTTTCCTACTAATTGGGTGGACCTACAGTTTTAAGCCGGCTCCGAACGGCGAATGCATTTTTTGTGAGAAGCTTTTTCATGGCAGAAATACTCTCGGAGGGTATGCCGTCCACTGCCGAGAGGTGACCGCTGCTCTTAAAAAACCCAATAATTGGATTTTTACTAATTAGAAAACTGGTTTTGGTGATAGGCTCGGACCGTGGTTTGAACCCGAGACCTCTGGCATAGCAGGCGAGCACTCTACCCACTGCACCACAGCGGCCACAAATATGTAATACATACATACATCTATTGTTGCATTCCATTTCGTACCACCTTTGAAATGGGTTTAAGAAAATGGAATTTATCAAATTGAGAATCAGCCCAAAATCCCATACTAAAAATGAGCCTTTTTGTTTGAGAACGCTATCAGGAGAAATTTGAGGTGCATTTGATAACAAACGTTTGATATTTGACAATAGGGTTACTTCTCAAATGAACCTAAAATTGAAAATGAAGAAAAATGTTTATTTGGAAGTTGGTAGTGCGGTTGCAGCTTTTAGAATCGAAAGAATGAAATTTGCAGTTTTACGGCCTTAAAGGATAGGCACCTCGAAGTTTCAATTTTGGCAGATCTAGCCTTGGTCACAATTTAACTGTATGTCCTTTCTCTTTAATCGCCTGGTATACCTCTGTTCTAGCAGGCTATTGGCTAGTTTGGATGTTTGCCTAGTTTTATGGCGTAGTACAAACCATTGTATATCTCTTACTTCATCAACAACTGTGTTAATTTTTAGGTCCCTGTGAATAGCGGAATTTTTCACATACCAAGGTGCCCGAGCTTTTGATATTGCATTCTTGATTAAAAAAATTAAAAATTACACATAATCATTATTCCTGATGAAAAAAATTTAAATTAAATAATAATAATTACTTTTGATCGAAAAATAGAAACCGGAGAATAATGATTACATGCTGATTTCAGAGATGTAGAATAATTATTATTTCATTTTGAAATTATAAAAAAGTCTTACAAATTTTCTTCAGAATCATAAAAGTCTTTTTTTCCTGATGAAAATGATAAAAATCTTCTATAATTATTATTCAGAAACTTATATTTTAAAAATCTTTCCATAATAGTTATTTCAAACATATTTTTTTAAGTCTTCAAAGATTTTTATATTGAGACTAATTTGAAAAAAGTCTTTGCGTAATTATTATCAGTAACACATTTTTTTTATATCTTCAAAGACTTTTTCATTGAGACAAAGTTCAAAAAATTCTCAGAAAATTTTCAATAACTTTCATATAAGTATAAAATAAGAATAATTTTCATATAAGTATAAGTAAGTAGTGATTTGTATGCAATTTCGAAGTGACAAAAATTCTATGAAAATTTTTCGTTCGTTCAATTTCCGTCGACTTTGTATATTTCTGCAATTCTCAGATGTTTAGTGAAGCGTTTCATATAAAGAGTTTTCTATTTGCATCTTAACTTGTATGAAATGAAATGTTCCCCTAATTATGCTTTCCCGATCCCTCAGGCATATTTTTAATTTTTTTTATTTCATTACTTTTTAAATATTACTGTAAATTTTATTAAATAAACTAGCTGACCCGGCAGACGTTGTTCCGCTAAAATTTATTCCTATGAAGCCTAAAGAAAAGTCTTTGATTACCGTATTGCTAACCATTATTTTAGAGTCCATCTTAATGAATGCGAATAATAAAAAATTGTCTATTCTCTGAATAAAAGTTATAGTTATATTCGCCGCGACAAACCTACTTCCCCCGTTCCCTATCTCTATCTCAATCCCTATCTCTATTTCAGTCTCAATCTCAATCTCAATCTTTATCCCTATCCCTATCCCTATCCCTATCCCTATCCCTATCCCTATACCTATCCCTATCCCTATCCCTATCCATATCCCTATCCCTATCCCTATCCCTACCCCTATCCCTATCCCTGTCCCTGTCCCTATCCCTATCCCTATCCTTATCCCTATCCCTATTCTTATCCCTATCTCTATCCATATCCCTATAGCTACCTACCTTTACCTTACCGGGACCGTCCATCACCATCCGGGCCCACTACTTTAGCCATCTCTGGAAAAAAGCCTTAGAAATCTCAATGAAAAAAGCTGTATGTGGAAGCCTGCTCAACGTTTTTCATTTGCTACCAATATCGCTTGAAAACATTCAGGGGTTATCCGGGTCCACGCTTTTACACAAATCTTGGAACCCGGCCTAGATATCACTATTTAAAAAGCTCTTTGTTGAAGTCATCCTCAACAGCTTTCATTTGATACCAATAACGCTCAGAAACTTTCCAGGGTCACTCGGTCCTACGTTTTAACCCATATCTGGGAACCCGGCCTAGGTATCGCAATGAAAATAACTTTATGTTGAAGGCCTGTTCAACACCTTTCATTTGATACCAATATTGCTCGAAGACTTGCTGGATCGATATGGGTCCTCATTTAGGCCTGTATTCCGGGAAGCTTCCACTTTTTCGAAATTCTAATACCCTACTATATGCACTAACACCACATGAATCTACTGTGAAAATTTCATAAAGAACGGTTGGTTACTTTGGGAGTTTATAAAGGACACACATCCACAGATGCACACATACACACATACACATCGATTTTTCCAATTTTCGGACTTTTCCGGAGGGATTTTCCAAAATTTTCTTCCCTACGAACCATCTCCTCGAGAATACTAACAACTGACGAAAAATTTTACAGAAATCGGTCCAGCCGTTCTCATCTGATGAGGTTAGTAACATTTTTTACACCATTTTTATATATATAGATAAATAAAAAAATATTAGTCAAAAAAAAAAAAAAAAAAAAATTATCATCCACCTTGACACCGACAGGATTCGAACCCGTGCCCCTCAGATTGAAAGGCACATGCGTTAGCCAGTCGGCCATCGCGCCACTTGCATGAAGTGTGTCAAAGTCTGCACTTAAGCGGCAGATGTAAAACTGTAAAATTTGTAGGTACTTGTAGCTAGTTCAGAACTATCGAAAATGTGCCAATAAACGAACTAGTGTAAACTGTAGAATTTAGTACTAGTTCGGAACTATCGAAAATGTAGTGCAGAGGGTGACAATTGACACCGCCTAGGACATCGCCGTGTTAAATTCGCCAGTTGATAACATGCAAAAGAGATTTAGCTCGCACTAGTAGTGTCGAAAAATACACTAGAAGCGACCTAGTTCGGAACTAGAGATTTTCCCTACAGGGTATATGTACCTACATACATACGTACATACAAATGTACATATACATACATATTATATATATACATTTATACATACATACATACCTACATACATATGTATATCTATGCATATCTCACTACAATTTCATTTTGTCAATAAATCAAAAAAACCTACCTAAAAACATATTCAATGAATGTTAATGTAGCCCAAATAACACCATCTGCATGCGTATGAAATTTTAACATTCTCATTTACATTTACAAAGCATGTTCTGCCTGCACATCAATAAATTTTCGGAAACTTGCTTAATGACGTTTTCTTTTCTACGAAAAAATTTTGCCCTCCTATATCCCAATTATCGAACTATGTAACCTGACTTTCTATAAAACGGATGAATTTGTAGATAATGGTGCCCTCTTACTTAGTTAGAGGTCAATATTCGGTGAAATGACCAGACAAATTTATAAAATGGCTAAGAAAATCAAACAGGGCAACATTATTTCGAGAAAAGAAAACGCCATAAGTATCCGAGAACTTCTTCTGGTATCCGAACATTTGTGCTAACAACATCGAACATGAACGGGCAGCATTGAGATAGAAATGCTTCATTCTCTGTGCTGAAGCAAAATTTCACGCCACTGAAGTACTTCACTGGTCGAACACTTCGAAAACCATACATGTGCTACAGCGAGTGCAACACAGCATGTTCGATATCGAGATGTCTTGCGCAGCTCTTTAATACCTATGCTGGCAGAATGGAATAGAATTCCAAGCAGCTGGTTATATAGTATTAGAAATTCACAAGGCCCGACAGCAATGGCGCTGTGTTAACCCATTAAACAATGAAAAAGAAATTATCAAACGTTTGAGAAAATATTGTTTCTAAAGTTGAGAATCAGCATATATATCATTTGAAAATAAACATATTTTCAAGTGTTCATCAAACATTGTTTATCAATTTTAGAATAACTTACAACACATTTGAAAAAAAAAACTTATTTCGCATTTTGTACCATTTCACGAATTTCAACATGTCAAGGCTTGAAGGAACGAAGAAATTGTGTGTGTTTGGAAATTTCAGTCAGCGTTCGTTGTTCTACTCGAGCAGTCCCTTAACGGTTGAAATGATGATAGTTGAAAATGATTGTGTGTAATAATGATTCTTATTTCTTACTCTTATTTTATTTGTTTGTGGCTTTTTCTGAAGTTACACAAAATTTAATAAAAACATATGTAGTTGGTTTCCGATATGTGTGTATGTACATACTTATATTAAAAAAGATATTAATATACTCATGTAATTGTACAAAAGGCACCGGCGGGTAAATGAAAAACATCACATAAGCGTACAAATATGTAATACATACATATGTACATCTATTTATTCCATTCCATTTCTGCGCTTACACCAGAAACTCTCACTCTCACTATCCCTCAATTTTTCTGTACTCTAGAGTACATATATGTAATACATAATATAATAATAATACAATGGCGCTATTATAACTCTGACGAGTTTTATGGCCGAGCTTCTCTCCCAATTCGAGGTGTGCTCCTTTTTGTTTTTCCTACTAATTGGGTGGACCTACAGTTTTAAGCCGGCTCCGAACGGCGAATGCATTTTTTGTGAGAAGCTTTTTCATGGCAGAAATACTCTCGGAGGGTATGCCGTCCACTGCCGAGAGGTGACCGCTGCTCTTAAAAAACCCAATAATTGGATTTTTACTAATTAGAAAACTGGTTTTGGTGATAGGCTCGGACCGTGGTTTGAACCCGAGACCTCTGGCATAGCAGGCGAGCACTCTACCCACTGCACCACAGCGGCCACAAATATGTAATACATACATACATCTATTGTTGCATTCCATTTCGTACCACCTTTGAAATGGGTTTAAGAAAATGGAATTTATCAAATTGAGAATCAGCCCAAAATCCCATACTAAAAATGAGCCTTTTTGTTTGAGAACGCTATCAGGAGAAATTTGAGGTGCATTTGATAACAAACGTTTGATATTTGACAATAGGGTTACTTCTCAAATGAACCTAAAATTGAAAATGAAGAAAAATGTTTATTTGGAAGTTGGTAGTGCGGTTGCAGCTTTTAGAATCGAAAGAATGAAATTTGCAGTTTTACGGCCTTAAAGGATAGGCACCTCGAAGTTTCAATTTTGGCAGATCTAGCCTTGGTCACAATTTAACTGTATGTCCTTTCTCTTTAATCGCCTGGTATACCTCTGTTCTAGCAGGCTATTGGCTAGTTTGGATGTTTGCCTAGTTTTATGGCGTAGTACAAACCATTGTATATCTCTTACTTCATCAACAACTGTGTTAATTTTTAGGTCCCTGTGAATAGCGGAATTTTTCACATACCAAGGTGCCCGAGCTTTTGATATTGCATTCTTGATTAAAAAAATTAAAAATTACACATAATCATTATTCCTGATGAAAAAAATTTAAATTAAATAATAATAATTACTTTTGATCGAAAAATAGAAACCGGAGAATAATGATTACATGCTGATTTCAGAGATGTAGAATAATTATTATTTCATTTTGAAATTATAAAAAAGTCTTACAAATTTTCTTCAGAATCATAAAAGTCTTTTTTTCCTGATGAAAATGATAAAAATCTTCTATAATTATTATTCAGAAACTTATATTTTAAAAATCTTTCCATAATAGTTATTTCAAACATATTTTTTTAAGTCTTCAAAGATTTTTATATTGAGACTAATTTGAAAAAAGTCTTTGCGTAATTATTATCAGTAACACATTTTTTTTATATCTTCAAAGACTTTTTCATTGAGACAAAGTTCAAAAAATTCTCAGAAAATTTTCAATAACTTTCATATAAGTATAAAATAAGAATAATTTTCATATAAGTATAAGTAAGTAGTGATTTGTATGCAATTTCGAAGTGACAAAAATTCTATGAAAATTTTTCGTTCGTTCAATTTCCGTCGACTTTGTATATTTCTGCAATTCTCAGATGTTTAGTGAAGCGTTTCATATAAAGAGTTTTCTATTTGCATCTTAACTTGTATGAAATGAAATGTTCCCCTAATTATGCTTTCCCGATCCCTCAGGCATATTTTTAATTTTTTTTATTTCATTACTTTTTAAATATTACTGTAAATTTTATTAAATAAACTAGCTGACCCGGCAGACGTTGTTCCGCTAAAATTTATTCCTATGAAGCCTAAAGAAAAGTCTTTGATTACCGTATTGCTAACCATTATTTTAGAGTCCATCTTAATGAATGCGAATAATAAAAAATTGTCTATTCTCTGAATAAAAGTTATAGTTATATTCGCCGCGACAAACCTACTTCCCCCGTTCCCTATCTCTATCTCAATCCCTATCTCTATTTCAGTCTCAATCTCAATCTCAATCTTTATCCCTATCCCTATCCCTATCCCTATCCCTATCCCTATCCCTATACCTATACCTATCCCTATCCCTATCCATATCCCTATCCCTATCCCTATCCCTACCCCTATCCCTATCCCTGTCCCTGTCCCTATCCCTATCCCTATCCTTATCCCTATCCCTATTCTTATCCCTATCTCTATCCATATCCCTATAGCTACCTACCTTTACCTTACCGGGACCGTCCATCACCATCCGGGCCCACTACTTTAGCCATCTCTGGAAAAAAGCCTTAGAAATCTCAATGAAAAAAGCTGTATGTGGAAGCCTGCTCAACGCTTTTCATTTGCTACCAATATCGCTTGAAAACATTCAGGGGTTATCCGGGTCCACGCTTTTACACAAATCTTGGAACCCGGCCTAGATATCACTATTTAAAAAGCTCTTTGTTGAAGTCATCCTCAACAGCTTTCATTTGATACCAATAACGCTCAGAAACTTTCCAGGGTCACTCGGTCCTACGTTTTAACCCATATCTGGGAACCCGGCCTAGGTATCGCAATGAAAATAACTTTATGTTGAAGGCCTGTTCAACACCTTTCATTTGATACCAATATTGCTCGAAGACTTGCTGGATCGATATGGGTCCTCATTTAGGCCTGTATTCCGGGAAGCTTCCACTTTTTCGAAATTCTAATACCCTACTATATGCACTAACACCACATGAATCTACTGTGAAAATTTCATAAAGAACGGTTGGTTACTTTGGGAGTTTATAAAGGACACACATCCACAGATGCACACATACACACATACACATCGATTTTTCCAATTTTCGGACTTTTCCGGAGGGATTTTCCAAAATTTTCTTCCCTACGAACCATCTCCTCGAGAATACTAACAACTGACGAAAAATTTTACAGAAATCGGTCCAGCCGTTCTCATCTGATGAGGTTAGTAACATTTTTTACACCATTTTTATATATATAGATAAATAAAAAAATATTAGTCAAAAAAAAAAAAAAAAAAAAATTATC
This sequence comes from Urophora cardui, assembly GCA_960531455.1. Lineage (NCBI taxonomy): Eukaryota > Metazoa > Arthropoda > Insecta > Diptera > Tephritidae > Urophora > Urophora cardui. The sequence continues at coordinate 92,716,668 of OY482672.1, read as the reverse complement.
ATCCACCTTGACACCGACAGGATTCGAACCCGTGCCCCTCAGATTGAAAGGCACATGCGTTAGCCAGTCGGCCATCGCGCCACTTGCATGAAGTGTGTCAAAGTCTGCACTTAAGCGGCAGATGTAAAACTGTAAAATTTGTAGGTACTTGTAGCTAGTTCAGAACTATCGAAAATGTGCCAATAAACGAACTAGTGTAAACTGTAGAATTTAGTACTAGTTCGGAACTATCGAAAATGTAGTGCAGAGGGTGACAATTGACACCGCCTAGGACATCGCCGTGTTAAATTCGCCAGTTGATAACATGCAAAAGAGATTTAGCTCGCACTAGTAGTGTCGAAAAATACACTAGAAGCGACCTAGTTCGGAACTAGAGATTTTCCCTACAGGGTATATGTACCTACATACATACGTACATACAAATGTACATATACATACATATTATATATATACATTTATACATACATACATACCTACATACATATGTATATCTATGCATATCTCACTACAATTTCATTTTGTCAATAAATCAAAAAAACCTACCTAAAAACATATTCAATGAATGTTAATGTAGCCCAAATAACACCATCTGCATGCGTATGAAATTTTAACATTCTCATTTACATTTACAAAGCATGTTCTGCCTGCACATCAATAAATTTTCGGAAACTTGCTTAATGACGTTTTCTTTTCTACGAAAAAATTTTGCCCTCCTATATCCCAATTATCGAACTATGTAACCTGACTTTCTATAAAACGGATGAATTTGTAGATAATGGTGCCCTCTTACTTAGTTAGAGGTCAATATTCGGTGAAATGACCAGACAAATTTATAAAATGGCTAAGAAAATCAAACAGGGCAACATTATTTCGAGAAAAGAAAACGCCATAAGTATCCGAGAACTTCTTCTGGTATCCGAACATTTGTGCTAACAACATCGAACATGAACGGGCAGCATTGAGATAGAAATGCTTCATTCTCTGTGCTGAAGCAAATATTTTTATATATATAGATAAATAAAAAAATATTAGTCAAAAAAAAAAAAAAAAAAAAATTATCATCCACCTTGACACCGACAGGATTCGAACCCGTGCCCCTCAGATTGAAAGGCACATGCGTTAGCCAGTCGGCCATCGCGCCACTTGCATGAAGTGTGTCAAAGTCTGCACTTAAGCGGCAGATGTAAAACTGTAAAATTTGTAGGTACTTGTAGCTAGTTCAGAACTATCGAAAATGTGCCAATAAACGAACTAGTGTAAACTGTAGAATTTAGTACTAGTTCGGAACTATCGAAAATGTAGTGCAGAGGGTGACAATTGACACCGCCTAGGACATCGCCGTGTTAAATTCGCCAGTTGATAACATGCAAAAGAGATTTAGCTCGCACTAGTAGTGTCGAAAAATACACTAGAAGCGACCTAGTTCGGAACTAGAGATTTTCCCTACAGGGTATATGTACCTACATACATACGTACATACAAATGTACATATACATACATATTATATATATACATTTATACATACATACATACCTACATACATATGTATATCTATGCATATCTCACTACAATTTCATTTTGTCAATAAATCAAAAAAACCTACCTAAAAACATATTCAATGAATGTTAATGTAGCCCAAATAACACCATCTGCATGCGTATGAAATTTTAACATTCTCATTTACATTTACAAAGCATGTTCTGCCTGCACATCAATAAATTTTCGGAAACTTGCTTAATGACGTTTTCTTTTCTACGAAAAAATTTTGCCCTCCTATATCCCAATTATCGAACTATGTAACCTGACTTTCTATAAAACGGATGAATTTGTAGATAATGGTGCCCTCTTACTTAGTTAGAGGTCAATATTCGGTGAAATGACCAGACAAATTTATAAAATGGCTAAGAAAATCAAACAGGGCAACATTATTTCGAGAAAAGAAAACGCCATAAGTATCCGAGAACTTCTTCTGGTATCCGAACATTTGTGCTAACAACATCGAACATGAACGGGCAGCATTGAGATAGAAATGCTTCATTCTCTGTGCTGAAGCAAAATTTCACGCCACTGAAGTACTTCACTGGTCGAACACTTCGAAAACCATACATGTGCTACAGCGAGTGCAACACAGCATGTTCGATATCGAGATGTCTTGCGCAGCTCTTTAATACCTATGCTGGCAGAATGGAATAGAATTCCAAGCAGCTGGTTATATAGTATTAGAAATTCACAAGGCCCGACAGCAATGGCGCTGTGTTAACCCATTAAACAATGAAAAAGAAATTATCAAACGTTTGAGAAAATATTGTTTCTAAAGTTGAGAATCAGCATATATATCATTTGAAAATAAACATATTTTCAAGTGTTCATCAAACATTGTTTATCAATTTTAGAATAACTTACAACACATTTGAAAAAAAAAACTTATTTCGCATTTTGTACCATTTCACGAATTTCAACATGTCAAGGCTTGAAGGAACGAAGAAATTGTGTGTGTTTGGAAATTTCAGTCAGCGTTCGTTGTTCTACTCGAGCAGTCCCTTAACGGTTGAAATGATGATAGTTGAAAATGATTGTGTGTAATAATGATTCTTATTTCTTACTCTTATTTTATTTGTTTGTGGCTTTTTCTGAAGTTACACAAAATTTAATAAAAACATATGTAGTTGGTTTCCGATATGTGTGTATGTACATACTTATATTAAAAAAGATATTAATATACTCATGTAATTGTACAAAAGGCACCGGCGGGTAAATGAAAAACATCACATAAGCGTACAAATATGTAATACATACATATGTACATCTATTTATTCCATTCCATTTCTGCGCTTACACCAGAAACTCTCACTCTCACTATCCCTCAATTTTTCTGTACTCTAGAGTACATATATGTAATACATAATATAATAATAATACAATGGCGCTATTATAACTCTGACGAGTTTTATGGCCGAGCTTCTCTCCCAATTCGAGGTGTGCTCCTTTTTGTTTTTCCTACTAATTGGGTGGACCTACAGTTTTAAGCCGGCTCCGAACGGCGAATGCATTTTTTGTGAGAAGCTTTTTCATGGCAGAAATACTCTCGGAGGGTATGCCGTCCACTGCCGAGAGGTGACCGCTGCTCTTAAAAAACCCAATAATTGGATTTTTACTAATTAGAAAACTGGTTTTGGTGATAGGCTCGGACCGTGGTTTGAACCCGAGACCTCTGGCATAGCAGGCGAGCACTCTACCCACTGCACCACAGCGGCCACAAATATGTAATACATACATACATCTATTGTTGCATTCCATTTCGTACCACCTTTGAAATGGGTTTAAGAAAATGGAATTTATCAAATTGAGAATCAGCCCAAAATCCCATACTAAAAATGAGCCTTTTTGTTTGAGAACGCTATCAGGAGAAATTTGAGGTGCATTTGATAACAAACGTTTGATATTTGACAATAGGGTTACTTCTCAAATGAACCTAAAATTGAAAATGAAGAAAAATGTTTATTTGGAAGTTGGTAGTGCGGTTGCAGCTTTTAGAATCGAAAGAATGAAATTTGCAGTTTTACGGCCTTAAAGGATAGGCACCTCGAAGTTTCAATTTTGGCAGATCTAGCCTTGGTCACAATTTAACTGTATGTCCTTTCTCTTTAATCGCCTGGTATACCTCTGTTCTAGCAGGCTATTGGCTAGTTTGGATGTTTGCCTAGTTTTATGGCGTAGTACAAACCATTGTATATCTCTTACTTCATCAACAACTGTGTTAATTTTTAGGTCCCTGTGAATAGCGGAATTTTTCACATACCAAGGTGCCCGAGCTTTTGATATTGCATTCTTGATTAAAAAAATTAAAAATTACACATAATCATTATTCCTGATGAAAAAAATTTAAATTAAATAATAATAATTACTTTTGATCGAAAAATAGAAACCGGAGAATAATGATTACATGCTGATTTCAGAGATGTAGAATAATTATTATTTCATTTTGAAATTATAAAAAAGTCTTACAAATTTTCTTCAGAATCATAAAAGTCTTTTTTTCCTGATGAAAATGATAAAAATCTTCTATAATTATTATTCAGAAACTTATATTTTAAAAATCTTTCCATAATAGTTATTTCAAACATATTTTTTTAAGTCTTCAAAGATTTTTATATTGAGACTAATTTGAAAAAAGTCTTTGCGTAATTATTATCAGTAACACATTTTTTTTATATCTTCAAAGACTTTTTCATTGAGACAAAGTTCAAAAAATTCTCAGAAAATTTTCAATAACTTTCATATAAGTATAAAATAAGAATAATTTTCATATAAGTATAAGTAAGTAGTGATTTGTATGCAATTTCGAAGTGACAAAAATTCTATGAAAATTTTTCGTTCGTTCAATTTCCGTCGACTTTGTATATTTCTGCAATTCTCAGATGTTTAGTGAAGCGTTTCATATAAAGAGTTTTCTATTTGCATCTTAACTTGTATGAAATGAAATGTTCCCCTAATTATGCTTTCCCGATCCCTCAGGCATATTTTTAATTTTTTTTATTTCATTACTTTTTAAATATTACTGTAAATTTTATTAAATAAACTAGCTGACCCGGCAGACGTTGTTCCGCTAAAATTTATTCCTATGAAGCCTAAAGAAAAGTCTTTGATTACCGTATTGCTAACCATTATTTTAGAGTCCATCTTAATGAATGCGAATAATAAAAAATTGTCTATTCTCTGAATAAAAGTTATAGTTATATTCGCCGCGACAAACCTACTTCCCCCGTTCCCTATCTCTATCTCAATCCCTATCTCTATTTCAGTCTCAATCTCAATCTCAATCTTTATCCCTATCCCTATCCCTATCCCTATCCCTATCCCTATCCCTATCCCTATCCCTATACCTATCCCTATCCCTATCCATATCCCTATCCCTATCCCTATCCCTACCCCTATCCCTATCCCTATCCCTGTCCCTGTCCCTATCCCTATCCCTATCCTTATCCCTATCCCTATTCTTATCCCTATCTCTATCCATATCCCTATAGCTACCTACCTTTACCTTACCGGGACCGTCCATCACCATCCGGGCCCACTACTTTAGCCATCTCTGGAAAAAAGCCTTAGAAATCTCAATGAAAAAAGCTGTATGTGGAAGCCTGCTCAACGCTTTTCATTTGCTACCAATATCGCTTGAAAACATTCAGGGGTTATCCGGGTCCACGCTTTTACACAAATCTTGGAACCCGGCCTAGATATCATTATTTAAAAAGCTCTTTGTTGAAGTCATCCTCAACAGCTTTCATTTGATACCAATAACGCTCAGAAACTTTCCAGGGTCACTCGGTCCTACGTTTTAACCCATATCTGGGAACCCGGCCTAGGTATCGCAATGAAAATAACTTTATGTTGAAGGCCTGTTCAACACCTTTCATTTGATACCAATATTGCTCGAAGACTTGCTGGATCGATATGGGTCCTCATTTAGGCCTGTATTCCGGGAAGCTTCCACTTTTTCGAAATTCTAATACCCTACTATATGCACTAACACCACATGAATCTACTGTGAAAATTTCATAAAGAACGGTTGGTTACTTTGGGAGTTTATAAAGGACACACATCCACAGATGCACACATACACACATACACATCGATTTTTCCAATTTTCGGACTTTTCCGGAGGGATTTTCCAAAATTTTCTTCCCTACGAACCATCTCCTCGAGAATACTAACAACTGACGAAAAATTTTACAGAAATCGGTCCAGCCGTTCTCATCTGATGAGGTTAGTAACATTTTTTACACCATTTTTATATATATAGATAAATAAAAAAATATTAGTCAAAAAAAAAAAAAAAAAAAAAATTATCATCCACCTTGACACCGACAGGATTCGAACCCGTGCCCCTCAGATTGAAAGGCACATGCGTTAGCCAGTCGGCCATCGCGCCACTTGCATGAAGTGTGTCAAAGTCTGCACTTAAGCGGCAGATGTAAAACTGTAAAATTTGTAGGTACTTGTAGCTAGTTCAGAACTATCGAAAATGTGCCAATAAACGAACTAGTGTAAACTGTAGAATTTAGTACTAGTTCGGAACTATCGAAAATGTAGTGCAGAGGGTGACAATTGACACCGCCTAGGACATCGCCGTGTTAAATTCGCCAGTTGATAACATGCAAAAGAGATTTAGCTCGCACTAGTAGTGTCGAAAAATACACTAGAAGCGACCTAGTTCGGAACTAGAGATTTTCCCTACAGGGTATATGTACCTACATACATACGTACATACAAATGTACATATACATACATATTATATATATACATTTATACATACATACATACCTACATACATATGTATATCTATGCATATCTCACTACAATTTCATTTTGTCAATAAATCAAAAAAACCTACCTAAAAACATATTCAATGAATGTTAATGTAGCCCAAATAACACCATCTGCATGCGTATGAAATTTTAACATTCTCATTTACATTTACAAAGCATGTTCTGCCTGCACATCAATAAATTTTCGGAAACTTGCTTAATGACGTTTTCTTTTCTACGAAAAAATTTTGCCCTCCTATATCCCAATTATCGAACTATGTAACCTGACTTTCTATAAAACGGATGAATTTGTAGATAATGGTGCCCTCTTACTTAGTTAGAGGTCAATATTCGGTGAAATGACCAGACAAATTTATAAAATGGCTAAGAAAATCAAACAGGGCAACATTATTTCGAGAAAAGAAAACGCCATAAGTATCCGAGAACTTCTTCTGGTATCCGAACATTTGTGCTAACAACATCGAACATGAACGGGCAGCATTGAGATAGAAATGCTTCATTCTCTGTGCTGAAGCAAAATTTCACGCCACTGAAGTACTTCACTGGTCGAACACTTCGAAAACCATACATGTGCTACAGCGAGTGCAACACAGCATGTTCGATATCGAGATGTCTTGCGCAGCTCTTTAATACCTATGCTGGCAGAATGGAATAGAATTCCAAGCAGCTGGTTATATAGTATTAGAAATTCACAAGGCCCGACAGCAATGGCGCTGTGTTAACCCATTAAACAATGAAAAAGAAATTATCAAACGTTTGAGAAAATATTGTTTCTAAAGTTGAGAATCAGCATATATATCATTTGAAAATAAACATATTTTCAAGTGTTCATCAAACATTGTTTATCAATTTTAGAATAACTTACAACACATTTGAAAAAAAAAAACTTATTTCGCATTTTGTACCATTTCACGAATTTCAACATGTCAAGGCTTGAAGGAACGAAGAAATTGTGTGTGTTTGGAAATTTCAGTCAGCGTTCGTTGTTCTACTCGAGCAGTCCCTTAACGGTTGAAATGATGATAGTTGAAAATGATTGTGTGTAATAATGATTCTTATTTCTTACTCTTATTTTATTTGTTTGTGGCTTTTTCTGAAGTTACACAAAATTTAATAAAAACATATGTAGTTGGTTTCCGATATGTGTGTATGTACATACTTATATTAAAAAAGATATTAATATACTCATGTAATTGTACAAAAGGCACCGGCGGGTAAATGAAAAACATCACATAAGCGTACAAATATGTAATACATACATATGTACATCTATTTATTCCATTCCATTTCTGCGCTTACACCAGAAACTCTCACTCTCACTATCCCTCAATTTTTCTGTACTCTAGAGTACATATATGTAATACATAATATAATAATAATACAATGGCGCTATTATAACTCTGACGAGTTTTATGGCCGAGCTTCTCTCCCAATTCGAGGTGTGCTCCTTTTTGTTTTTCCTACTAATTGGGTGGACCTACAGTTTTAAGCCGGCTTTTTCATGGCAGAAATACTCTCGGAGGGTATGCCGTCCACTGCCGAGAGGTGACCGCTGCTCTTAAAAAACCCAATAATTGGATTTTTACTAATTAGAAAACTGGTTTTGGTGATAGGCTCGGACCGTGGTTTGAACCCGAGACCTCTGGCATAGCAGGCGAGCACTCTACCCACTGCACCACAGCGGCCACAAATATGTAATACATACATACATCTATTGTTGCATTCCATTTCGTACCACCTTTGAAATGGGTTTAAGAAAATGGAATTTATCAAATTGAGAATCAGCCCAAAATCCCATACTAAAAATGAGCCTTTTTGTTTGAGAACGCTATCAGGAGAAATTTGAGGTGCATTTGATAACAAACGTTTGATATTTGACAATAGGGTTACTTCTCAAATGAACCTCAAATTGAAAATGAAGAAAAATGTTTATTTGGAAGTTGGTAGTGCGGTTGCAGCTTTTAGAATCGAAAGAATGAAATTTGCAGTTTTACGGCCTTAAAGGATAGGCACCTCGAAGTTTCAATTTTGGCAGATCTAGCCTTGGTCACAATTTAACTGTATGTCCTTTCTCTTTAACCGCCTGGTATACCTCTGTTCTAGCAGGCTATTGGCTAGTTTGGATGTTTGCCTAGTTTTATGGCGTAGTACAAACCATTGTATATCTCTTACTTCATCAACAACTGTGTTAATTTTTAGGTCCCTGTGAATAGCGGAATTTTTCACATACCAAGGTGCCCGAGCTTTTGATATTGCATTCTTGATTAAAAAAATTAAAAATTACACATAATCATTATTCCTATGAAAAAAATTTAAATTAAATAATAATAATTACTTTTGATCGAAAAATAGAAACCGGAGAATAATGATTACATGCTGATTTCAGAGATGTAGAATAATTATTATTTCATTTTGAAATTATAAAAAAGTCTTACAAATTTTCTTCAGAATCATAAAAGTCTTTTTTTCCTGATGAAAATGATAAAAATCTTCTATAATTATTATTCAGAAACTTATATTTTAAAAATCTTTCCATAATAGTTATTTCAAACATATTTTTTTAAGTCTTCAAAGATTTTTATATTGAGACTAATTTGAAAAAAGTCTTTGCGTAATTATTATCAGTAACACATTTTTTTTATATCTTCAAAGACTTTTTCATTGAGACAAAGTTCAAAAAATTCTCAGAAAATTTTCAATAACTTTCATATAAGTATAAAATAAGAATAATTTTCATATAAGTACTTCGAAATTCAAGCAAATTTCCAATTTGAAATTGTATGAAAGATTTTTATCGAAGATATAAAATTAAATTTGCCACTCAAAATAATTACTTAAAGATATTTTTGAAATTCGTCTCAATGAAAAAGTCTATGAAGACTCAGAAAACAATTTGTTACGGATAATAATTACTCAAAGACTTTTTTCAAATTTGTCTCAATATAAAAGTCTTTGAAGATATAAAACAAAATTTTTCATTCATAATAATTACAAAAAGACTTAAAAAAATATCCCAGAAATAACTATTATGGAAAGACTTTTAAAATATGTTTCTTTCATAATAATTATTTTTAATTCGTGATCCAAAATATTTTAAAATAAAAGATAATTTTTATTTGTGATTCATTTATCAAAATAATCAAAAATATATTTTGTGTAAAAAATTCATATTGAATCGAAAATATATTTCAAATAAAAATGTGGCATTCAATGCGAAAAATCTATATTTTCAAAACACTTTTTTTAAACCGACTACAAAAACACTTGTTGCAACTTATACGTACGATAAATAATAGGCGGAACGTAATGCGTACATAAGTGCAAAATATCTGTTGTCATATGTAAAAAGTACAGCTTTCTATCGTTTTTTCAGTTGGGAGTTATCCATACACAAACATGGCAAATTCTCCAAAAAATTATTTTTTCAAAGGAGAAATTTTAATGTGTATTTGAAATAGTTGGTGTAAGAGAAGGATATACAATTTTATTATTCTGCTTTTTCCATAACATTAAGTGGAGCTTATATAATCGATTAGTGTTTTTTTTGGAACTAGATGTTATATAAAATTAATTTTTAGCAGACATTGAAAATAATTGTTAACAATTTCAAAGATTTTAAAAATAACAAAAAATCTTAGACAAAAACTCTAACAATCTTTTAAAAACAAAAATCCAAAGACAAACAAAAATACTTTTTGGTTGCTTGTTTTTCCGACAGGGTAGGAATATGATGTATTGTGGAACGATCCTCCGTCATCCCTTGTCAGGTTTGGTTTGGAGACAAACCGGTTTCGAACGAAAAAAGACACTGAAGATGGCGCATATTAGCCGAAACCGGTTTGTCTCCAAACCAAACTTGACAAGGGATGACGGAGGATCGTTCCACAATACAGAAAAAAATAATTATTTTTGTCTGAGATTCACTGATTTTTTCTGTTATTCACTGATATTTATTTTCAACAAAAAAAAATTGAGCAGGAAATAAAAAAAAATATAGGTATACATATCTACATACATTCAATGAAAATTTTTCAAATAAGTCTTTTTTATATTTCTCAACATGTGAGATTTATTTTGAAAAATAAAATATATTTGTTACCGAAAGACCAAAAAATCATCAAATTAATTTTTTTTGTTGACCGAAATTTTTATTTTTCTGTTTTTTTGTTTTTTTGTCTGTGAAAAACAAAAATATTTTAAATGTTAACAGTTAAATTCAATCTCTGATTTTTAGTATAAAACTAAACGTACCTCTTTTTTTAATATTTTTTTCAAAATTGATTTTTTTTAATTTTCGCAAAAACGTAGCAAATGTAAAAATGCAGCAGTAAAATATGGTCTTTGTGACAAAGAATCCGAGTTCAGAACAAAAAGCAAAGCGCATTTAAAACAAAAAGTGAGTTTAAAAATTGCATTCCAATTTTAGTTAAAAAACAAACACCTATATCTGGTTGAATTTGATTCTGTTCTATCTTAAATTTAGTTGATCCATTATTTTCTGGTTACTTTAATTACAAATTGTGGTTAAAGTTACTTGTCAAGCCAGGTTTCTTTAATTTAGACTTGTAAGTTGTATTATAATATGAGTTCTTTGAAGCACAAGTCGTATTTTTTGTTCGCCGAGAGGACTTTACTTTTCAAAAGCCTACTTCGTCCAAATTAGCACTTATTGGCAAGAGTGATTTTTCGTTGGATGTCCGTGATGTCATTATTAATGTTAATGCTGGTTCCCAAAAAGCGAAGTCCTTAACGGTTTCCAATTTGTAGCTGTCAACAGTGACGTGGTTGTCAAGATGCGCTCCACTCGGCTCTCACTCTTCCTCAGAGAGCAATCCTAAAGATAAATACGGTGACCGAAGAGATAGAGAAAATGCAAACAAATTATGCGAAAAGATTAGCCAACCATCCTAATTCATTAGCAAAAAGTCTCCTAAAGCAAAACTATCCTAGGCGGTTAAAGAGAAGGATGTAAACCTCAATTGTGCATAAGGTCATATTCTGTTAGACCAATATCTCGAAAGTAACTTTAGATAACGATGAACGTCGCCGAAGCGACCGACCAGCGGCCATCGCGATGAGCGTCACCTAGTACCTGGCGTTAATCGCACAGGCTAGTGGAAATACCACAAAATACAATAAACGTCGCCGAAGCGTCCGACCAACGGCCATCGCAATGCACGTCACCTAGTCCCTGGCGTTCATCGCACGGGCTAGCGTAAATACCGAACAATACAATAAACCTCGCCGAATCGGTCGACAAACGCCCATCGCGATGAACGTCACCTAGGCCCTGTCGATCATCGCGCCAGCCCGCGCGAATACAAACACCTCTACGATCACCGCGCTATGGCTGTACATATAATTGTAAATGAAAACATAAACTGTTTATCCACTTTTGAGAAAAAAATAATAATAATAATAACCTAGACGAAGATAAACTCCATTACACAGCTAAGTTAATATTACAATCCTAGGTTAAGATACATGACATATGTGTATATGTAAACAGACACTTTGCCAACTTTGTAATTTGTAGCACTGGCAGCAAATAATTTATTGTCTTAGTTTCTAAGATTTTCCAAATTACTGTTATTTTCTACACAAGAAAGATTCAATAAAAAAACTATGAAGGAAAAAAAATAAAATAAAATAATCATTGCTTTGTGGGAAAATATAAAAATCTGGGAATAATAATTATATTAAAATTAAAACCACAGCTTAATACTTATTACTGATCCAAAAAATTAAGATTTAATAATAATAATTACTTTTGATCGTCAAAATATAAATCGAAGAATAATGATTACATGCTGTTTTAAACTATTTCGATTATAATGATTACCGTCCCTGTTTTAAAATATTAATTTATATTCCGGTATAGTAGAACTAGAATGCACCCTTTTTTCTTTAGCCAAAGATCGCAGTATGGGATCTCTATGTTACGTGGGCGTCTTTCTAAGAAAAGCTGATCATTTGTTAAATTCAGCCGAATCGGACCACTAGAATATATAGCTTCCATACAACCGATTGTTCAGATATAGCCATTTTTTGGTATAACTTCTCCATTTAAACAGTTAAGGACATGAAACTACAGTATTTGTACACATATGGACCTAAACAATAAACAAACTTTTATTTGGAATTCAATATTTTTCAGCAACGTAGCTTCAATTTTGAGAATACTAGCCGTTATGTATTAACTCATGATATGTTGAGGGAAACACAAATACATTTGGGATACATTAATAAGGTTTTCTGTTCCAAATGGCTAAGTAGTCGTCAAGTGGTATTTGGTACAAAATGCAATAAGGTAATTCCGAAAATATCTTGCGCGATAAATATTTACTTATATGCAACTTTTTACAGTTACTAGTTTACGATGTTAATATGCGGCGGGTAGACGCCATTCCAACACTTTCGAATAATCGTGCTAATCACCCGGAAGTACAAGGTGGTTTGCATGCAATCGAAATTAACCCAAGTCGTTCATTCCTTGCGACTGGCGCACGTAATTCAGCCGATGTGGCAGTTTATCGTTTACCCACATTGGATCCTGTGTGTGTTGGAGAGAATGGGCATCGAGATTTAATAATGGGCATGTGTTGGTTGGATGATCAATTTTTAGTATCAGGTTCAAAAGACTCACGCCTATCGCTTTGGCGTATCAATGAAGACCTCATGGACTTCCCAGATGGCGGAAAGGAAGCATGTCCCACCTTTGCTTCGATTAATCCCCTGTGCGTAAAGGATGTGCGCACTGCACAAAGGGTAAGGGAAAATTTTAATATTTTTGCTTGCGTTATTTAAATTACATACAACATAGGGTTAAATTTTCTCGAAATTCCGGACAAGGAGTTAGACCTCATTTTCTTTTCCTGGTACCTAAATTTAATCTTTTCTGCACGTTTTTTTATGTTATTTATTTTATAAGCCATAACTTCATAAAACCCCTTTCATATTTTAGATCCGTTCACTTTGTTTCAACAAGGAATTCAAAGAGATTGCAGCACTTTCACTTAACGGTTACATACATATTTTCAATGCTGAGACATTCAAGCAAAAGCTATCTCGCAAACTTCCAAACTGTCAGGATAATGTAAGCATAGCATATCACAGCGATGGCTTATATGCTGTTGGCTGTCGCTCATATACCATACTGTTAGATGCACGCACTCTACAGGTTTGTATACGATTCCTTTTACCACTTGTTGCTTTTGGTATATGGGTATTTTCACACTCGAGAAAGTATAAAAAAGTTAATTGATTTTCGACTGATCATGAAAAGATATCGTATTAAAATAAATAAATGTAACCTTCTTTAGAATTGATAAATAATATTTACGTCCGTTTTTATTTTTTATCATCAGCTGTACACAGAGTATTATACCCTGCAAGAACTGTGCTGGTCATTTTACCGGTCATATGATCGCCAGGCAAGACCAAAAGTTTTGGGATATTTTCTATCACATTCTTAGGCGCATCGGCTACTTTTGTGACTGTGTGTATTTTCAAATTCCATTCAATCCTATTCTATTTCATTGGTTTTGCACTTGGCTAAAACACATACGATGGTAATATTATAATTTTTGTAATGGTGGTAGTACTTTCGGTCACACAATTCTTGCAGAGATAGTTTTGATCAGAGCTCCCAAATAACTGTAAACCATAAAAAATCAATGGGGTCTTCACATTGTCGAAAAGGTTTATCTCAGTGATAAATGCATACGAACTTGCCGTTGCGGTTTCCGTCTGAGAGATATGTTCGTGGTGGAAAAATAAATTTTTATTTTGTTAGATTTGAAATTGAGATTTATTCCAAAAGGTTGACTTTTAATTGTTATGTACTGAGCGGAAACCAAGCATTATTCAACTATCACTCATTTCCACTACCACTCAAATTGAGTGGTAGTTAAATTCTGATTTTAACTACCACTCAAGATTTAGTGGTAGTTAAATTCAAGATTTAACTACCACTCAAAAATAGTGGTAGTTAAATTCAAGATTTAACTACCACTCAGTTGCAGGCTGAGTGCACTCAAAATTAGTTGAGTTATGCCCAACCCTGATGAAAACTATATAATAATATTAGTTATATAAAAATTAATGTGTGTACGTATGTATGTATGTATACTTTTATGTATATATACCCACCAAAAAACTCGATGACCGTGGAATTAAGAGGGTAATCCAGAAAAACCTTGGCAATCGCTTCCACATTCGTTGACATAATGCCTGACATTAGCATGGGCTTGTCATTGGAGGGAAGGACTTGCCCACTGCATTACCGCCGAACGAATAAATCACGCAATACCGCAAGGATTCTAATGAATCAAATAAAGAATACCTTACAGGGAAGCAGAGAAAGAAGGCCAAAAATTTAAGGCATGATGGAATTTCCACTGGTATTTATTGGAATAATTAATTTTTCGCGCTCCATTCTACTTTGCATTACGTGGAATGGGTAATGGAAGCTCATTCCACTCCGCATTACTGGCAATGCGTGAAAGAAGTGATGACCTCGCCAGATGTTCCATGACAAGGCCTTCTATCATGCCTGACAGGTAATAGCGATGAGCAGATTTTTGCTGGGTATGTACATTAGGGTGGCCCTTAATTTGAAAAGTGTTCGAACCCTCGATTTCCCCCCCCCCCCAGAAATATGTTAATGGTCAAAAAACATAGATATACGAAGTTTTAGGCCGATCAAAAAAGATTTAGAGGTCGCTCAAAGAGCATGAAGTTCCAAGAATTACGATTTCTTGCTTTTTTTTATTTTATTCCCCTGTATTCTATATATTATAGACAACTTGACATTGTACATATTTTCCGTGAATTTCCCAAGTTATTATCTTTTCAAAATGACTAGGATCTTATAAATCGGTCAATTATTAATAGAGTAACAGAATAAAATAACTGGCGTCTCCCATATTTACAGTGATATTTGTATTGTGAATAAGCTATTTATAATAAACATCGTTGCAATTGTGAGGCGCACTCGCTTATAAGCGATAATTATTTGCAAGTTGTCGTTATAACGGGATTACTTCTATTCAAAATTAATTTTTGGTTAGTGTGCTTAGAGGACAAACGTGACATAGAGTAAATTTAATATAAATACGAGAATGGGTGGATATAGATTTAGATCAAAAATTTATTTAGTAGGAACTTCATGTCCTCAAATTCTTGGCGCAAAACTACCGTCAAATAAACAAGTGTTGTCAGTTTTTTTCCATAATCATAACACAGTGAAATTACCGATACGTAAAAGTGCCAGATTAGCTGTAAAGGAAGTATCAGTGTTTTGGGAGAAAGCTAGAATCCCCATAAAAAGTGAAATTAAATGTATCGCGAAACTGGAAAATATGCACAAAGAATGGCAGGCCATTAAAAAAAATAAAAATCGTTCAAATTATAAACAAAAAAATAAAGAAAGGCAATTCAGTGAAAAGTTGGAATATTTATTTGATATTGCGCATAACAATGCTCTTCAAATGCTAAAAATTGAATCCGACAAGCAGTTTTTAGTAAACCAACGTAAGAAAGGACGACCGGGATCTCTTTGTGTTGTTGATAACAAAACTGCGAAGTTGGAAAAAAGAAAACAACAACGTCTAGAGGATGAAATAAGAAGAAAAGCAAAATATTTTAACAGTATCCAAAGTGATATGGACGTTGTTAACACAGAAGGTATGTTTATATTTAATAAATTTTATTATTTTTTATTATCGTGAATCACGTTTGTAAGCTCAAAATAGAATAATTTCGTGAGTTTAGTTACATACATATCGAGGCATAACCGCCAAGTTAACGTAAGGAGCATATTAAAATTTTTGAGGATAACGTTTTCTTTTGTAAATATTTACGTAAATGCGCTAATAATTTCTATGAGGTTTTGCTGCATTATATACCTAAAGTGGATTAAATCCTCATAAAAAAATTCACTGAAATATGTGGCTCATTTACGTAGATACATATTAAGAATATTTAATATTTCGACACAATTTCTGGAGATAGATCCGTTACACTGGCATGAAACAGACACTTACAAGATAGGAAGAGATACTGTTGCAAGTATAAAAGTGGTAAATGACACAGCAGAGCGCGGCGTTAAGCTCATAGAAGAATATAACAGAATCCTAACAAATAATGAACAGGAAAAACAGTATTTATTACAAGTGGTAACTGAATATAGAAAAGAATACGAATCACACAATAAGTCATCGTTAATTAAATCATAAATTATTTAATTAAAACATTAATTTCATAAATTCAGAATTTTCACAATTTCTAAAAATATGTACATCTATACATACGTATGTATACACTTTAAATACACACTATGTAATAAAAAACCTACTGCGTGCTTGATGACGAGCATGGTGTTTTTGATATTTATTTTTAACATTTTTACCAGCTCTCCGATTTTTGTAAGTTATACCATATTTAAAAGATAATAACTTGTGGAATTCGCGAAAAATATGTACAATGTCAAACTGTCTATAATATATATAATATATAGGAATAAATTCCAAAAAAGCAAAAAAATTGTAATTTTCTGAACTTTAAGCTCTTTGAGCGACCTCTAAATCTTTTTTGATTGGTCTAAAACTTCGTATATCTAGATTTTATTACTATTCGCACATTTTTATGGGGGGAAATCGCGGATTGAAGCACTTTTTTTTCCCCCCATACAACTAAGGGCCACCCTAATGTACATATGTATGCATATTAGATAGGGTTGGTCCCCATACGAAAAAAAAAAGTTGTAAAAAACCGCCCTTAAAGTTGAAGCTTATGTTGAGAGGGTTAAAGGACACAAAAAAATTTTTTTTTGATCCCGCGAAATACCGCCGAAATTGTTTTTTCTTATTGTAACTATGTTATTTTTCATCTGATTTTTAAAATTGATACGTCATTATTTTCGTATTTTGCAGCTCTACACTTCCTTCTAATGCTCTTTTGATCTCTGTAGTCGTTTTCACATAGTTGGGTCAGCTAACTTATTTGTATGTCCATAAATTATCCTCTTTGTTTTGCCAAATGAAAGTGCTTCAAAATTCATGACAATGTTGCCTTTAAAGGGTTTTACTAAATTAATAAACAAAGAAGTTACGTCACTGCGAATATTTAATGTACCTATTATTTATCTCATTTCTTTCAACCAATTCAGGATATGTAAAGTTTTGAAAGTCCACCCCTAAATTTGAAGCTTATGTATATTGAGAGGATTAAGGGACAAAAAAAAGTTTTTTCTGATTCCGCGAAATTCCGCCGAAATGGGTTTTTTCTTGTCGAAGCTCTATATATTCTTCTAATGTCCTTTTGCACTCTGAAGTCAAATAACAAAGTTACAATAAAAAAAAAACTATTTCGGCGGTATTTCGCGGGAAAAATGAAAATTTTGTCTTTAATCCTCTCAATATAAGCTTCAAATTTAGGGTCGGACTTTTACAACTTTAGATATACTGAATTGCCTTATATCCATCCAGTTGAGATTAGATATATAGAAGACCCTCCGGCCTGACATCCTTGAGTTCAGAGAGGCTGTTGAAGAAGGGCTTACCAAGGAATTTCTTTCTGCCCTTACAGTGCGAAGGACATTCACACAGCAGGCGCTCCACCGCCTCCTCCGTACCAGGAAGATTCAGCTGTAGCATTGAGTGTTATGGTCTAGACTAGGCCTGCTCAACGCTCTCGTACAAAACTCAATACATTACAAATTTTTTATATGCACTGAAAATTTTTTTTGCTCATTTAAATTTTTTTATGAATTCCAATAAAATATTATTTTAGAATTTTCAAATGGTAGTATCACATACATAAAATTTTTTCTTATTTTTTATAAGAAAATTTTTTGAATACAAATTTTTTACAGTGCTTTAATTTTTTGAATTTTTTTCATTACACATTTGTTAGTGGCAAAAATGTCGCAGTTGTTCTGCATTTTTTTAGAGCTGTCAATTGTTTCTGTTCTCTTCCACACAGATTCCACGCATTCGTTTAGGGCTGTTTGTTCTATTAACAAAATGTAAAACTGGCCCCTGGGGCAACATTTTCTCCATTATTCTTGTTTCATTCATCACACGAAAAATGCACCATTTCCCGAGACTGGAATCCCTAGTAAATACACACATACTTATTGAATACTGCATATATCGCTATTGGGTATTAACTATTCGAAAAGCCCGAGAATCTTGACTTTTTTTAACTATATTTCTGTTTTACTTTACAAATTTCCCATTATTTTTTCCACTCATCACATGTATGTAGACAATTAAGAAGATAACATCACGTTATAATGGCTGTGGTATACGGGCTACTACATTCGAGGGTAATCTTCTCACAGTTGGCACCGGATTGGGCATGTTGCTTTTCTACGATATACGTGCGGGAAAATATTTAGAAAGTAGTGTTAATGCATCACGTACAGTGGCGCTAAAATGTAGCAAAGGAATTGTGGTGTGTATCATAGAATACTAGCATAGAATATACTCACATTAATTTCTATTAATATGATTTTCAGTATCCTGAAGATGAAATGGATGGTTTTCAACAAGTAAAATATGTACCAGCTATATATACTCATTGCTATGATAACACCGGTATGCGTATTTTTGCTGCTGGTGGTCCACTGCCAGCTACACTAGTGGGGAATTATGCTGGCGTTTGGCAGTAATTTGTGTAGCAAAAACTTCAATCCGTTATCTATTTTCAGTTTGAAATAAACCCTTTTCAAAATAAAAAAATCGTTTCCATTAACGGAACCTAAAAAATTAGATGAAACTACACAAATTCACTGAAACTATATTTAAATAAAATAAAATATTTTGTATGTATAATTTATAAAAATAATAGTATTCGCTTTTTCTTTGAACCATTTATCAAACGTAAGTACTTTTTGTTCTATCAATAAACTGGACAACAATTAAAAATTTAGTGGTAGTGAAAATTTAACTGACTATGGGTATGTTCAGAAACGCAGCATAAAACGCAACAGCGGTAGTTCATATTTTTTGACGAATGTTATAAGCGACGCTTGGTGAAAAATCTATGTTTATGAACGTTCTGCTTGTACTAGAAAATGAGGTTGCGCTTCAAACTGAGTTTCTGAACAAAACCTATTTCATAGTGGTGCAAATTCAGTATCACTAAACGTTAGAATTAGAAGTAAAACACTAACGCAGTCTCATTTTGTCGTGGTATTGTTGCGTGGCAATTGGTCTGAATGTGAGTTGCCACTACTCTGTAATTGCACAAAACTGAAGTTTTTCTATGCTAATGATAATATTAGACATTCGAGTTTTAAAGTACTTTTAAATACTTGTATGTATTTTAGACAGGGTTGGTCCCCATATGAAATAAAAAAGTTGTAAAAGTCCGCCCCTGAATTTCAAGCTTATGTTGAAAGGGTTAAGGGGCCAAAAAATTAAAGCGTAAATAACGAGTATTCATGAACATTGATGTGTAAACAGTTCCAAAATTTGATTTGTATTCCCTTTCTGGTTTTCTTGGCATTAAAGTGCGACTATAGTTTTTTTTATGATTTTTGTAGATATTGTTTTGCTGTATGTACATATACATAAATAGATATGTAGGTAGGCACGTCCATGCATTGGTATGTATAGGTACCAAAGGCCTGCAAATGTTGAACTATTTAACATGCCACAATCGCCACATCATGCAATTGTCATGCCTTGCAATGTTGCTCATACATGTTTAACAATGGCATACAAAGACACTAATAAATTCAAATCAAACCTATACATTTTTTTTATAGTTCTTTGGCATGCATGAACATAGAAAAACCATTTTTCAATACATGCGACAAGTACGACACTTGCGACATATTGTGGCAGCATTATTATTTATATTACAATTCCGTAAAAATTAGCATATTGAGCGAAATTAAATCAAATTTTGCAAGTGGAAGATGCGCTGAATATGAATCTGGTCTGAACAAGGAAGAATTATAATAATTATGTACCTATGTATGTATAGATACATAGTCCACAAGAGCCAAATTCACATGTACACTAGACTACTATACATGAAGAATCTTTTAAAGTCCATCCCTAAATTATCCAAATAACAAAGTTACGCAAGTCAAGTTAAGTTATTCCGGGGTTATCTGGGCCTACTTGATGACCCGGTCTAGGCATCACAATGAAAATAGCTCTATGTTGAAGCCGTTCCCAACACCTTTTATTTGATACGAATATCTCACAAAAACATCCGGTTCCGATTTTTGACCCATATCAGAAGATCCGGCGTGGAAATAACAATGAAAATAAGTCTGCGCTAAAGCCCTTTAATTTCATACCAATATCGGTCAAAAACATTCCGGAGTCATCCGGGTCCACATTTTACCCCATATCTGGGAAGGATGTCTAGTAAGGTGGAGTGAAAAGTTTTTTTTAGAAATTCAATTTGTTCCAAAGCCAGAACGGCACCTTTCTAGCCCAGTAATAAGCCTGTAAAATTTTATTGACCTACTCGCATGTTTAGAGGTGCCCCCAGCCCCACAAAGTTGAAAAAATAGCACGATCTGGTACAAATATGAAATTTCTAAAATTATAAAATCAAAAAACGAAGTATGAGGATTGATAAACATGGCTGAGTATTAAAGTGATTTTTTTTTTTTTGGAAACAGCAACAACAAAAGTTATCAAAGGTCAAAGTTTATATTATGCATTTTTTAATTGCAATTACTTAAAAACTAATGAAGCGATTTCGAATGTTTTTATACCATTCGATAGGTATTTTCATTCCCTTTAATTTGGTAAACATTTTATGTGGGTTCCATAATACCCCCCCTGCGGGGTTAACCCCCCTTTTACCCCCTTACTTTTCATATATAAAAAGTATACCAAATTAAAGGGAATCATAATACCTATCGAGTGGTATAAAAATATTCGAAATCGGTTCAGTATTTTTTAAGAAATTGCAATTTAAAAAATGCATAATATAATCTTTGACCTTTAATAACTTTTGTTGTTGTTGTTTCCAAAAAAAACAAAATAACTTTAATACTCAGCTTAGCCATCTTTATCAATCCTCATACTTCGTTTTTTGATTTTATAGTTTTCAAAATTTCATATTTGTACCAGATCGTGCTTATTGCTTTCAACTTTGCGGGGCTGGGGGCAGTTCAAAACTTCATCCTATCGCCATAAAATTTTGTGGCGTTCATTAACTCGTATAAAGGCACATTTTCATTGCTGGTACGTTCAAAAAAAGAACAAACAAAAAATCTCCATATGATTTCACTCCACCTTAATGTCTAGGCATCACAATGAAAAGAACTCTACGTTGAAGTCCTGCTCAACACATTTCGTTTGATACCAATATCGCAGGTGTAGGTGCAGACGTTCTTGAGTCAAGGGCGTAGGCAGGTAGGGGCATGTGCACCCCTGGCTACTGCTTAATATTATAATGGCATCAGAGAATAGTACAGAAATTTACATGTCAAAATAAAACAGTGCGATTTGTTTCGATTCGTGTCTACAGTTCACTAAATATTTTAGCATTAGCATTGATAAGCAGAATCTAAGGCCCGGTTTCACCAGCGTGACTAAAGCTAAAACTAAGTTTTGAACAGAGTTCTGGTGTGGTGGAAATGTCTTGAAAAGAGTTCAATACTTCTTGCATTTAAAAAGGTGCAAAGAAGCGCGCTGATTTGTATTGGTGGCGCGCTGCGCACCACTCCCAAGGAGGCTCTGGACACTTTATTTAATGTCCTGCCGATTGTCCTGATGGGTAGGCAATGCGCTTAAGGGAACTTCCGGGGTGGAAGGTAAATGTAGGTGGTCATGCTGAGATCCTTAGCATTTCTTTGACGAGTGCAACGGACTACTGTGCACCGACCATCACTTGCGGGAGGAACTTCGATGTTGTTATTCCGGATAGGGAGTTTTGGTCCAATGGACCACCGGATTTGCCGGGTGCCACATTTATACTCATGGTTCGAAGCTGAATGGTAAGGTGGGTGGTGGAATTTTCGTAGCCCAAACGGGTACGAAACTCTCCTTTAACTTTCCGGATCACTGCAGCGTATTCCAGGCAGAGGTTGCTGCCATTCAAGAGGTTGCTGCCATTCAAGAGGGGGACTATCTTCGTAAAGGAGTCCTCATGCACGACAATATTTACATTTATTCTGTTAGTCAGGCTGCGCTGAAGGCGATTGGGTCTGCTACTTGCAAATCCAGGACTGTAGAGGGTTGTCGCAAATCTCTTGACGAGATGGCTACGCAGGCTTCTCTAACGCTGGTATGGGTGCCTGGACACTGCAATATACCAGGCAATGAGATGGCAGACGAACTTGCAAGAGGGGGCACATCTGCTCCGCTTTCGTCATCTTGGAAGGGTTTAAGAATGCCGCTCGCTACATGCAAGCTCCATATTAAGGGATTTTTCCATGCAGAAGCGGGTGCTAGATGGAAACACCTTAGCACCTGCATTCATTCTAGACTCGTATGACCTCATTGGGATGCGAGACGTACTAAAGGGCTACTTATTCTAAAGAGGAAAGACCTGGCGCTTACTGTTGGCCTGATTACGTGCCACATCGTTATCGGCAGAAATGCTGAGAGATTGGGCGCTCCTTTTCATGACTTCTGTAGGAGCTGTAGAGATGAGGAGGAGCCTGAAACTGTAGAACATTTGCTGTGTGAATGTCTCGCGCTGTGGACTAAGAGGCTAAAATTTCTGGGGGCACCCCACTTTTCTGGCCTCGGCGATTTGGCCGATTTAGAGCCTGTAAAATTCCTAAGATTCGCTGAATCCTCTTTCCGGTTCGAGTAGGGGTTTAGATCCGCGTGGTATCACAATGGGTCCTTATGGGCCTAAGTCTGTTGGTGTGTACCAGCAGCCACTATTACCTAACCTAGCTAGCCAGATTTGGGGCTAACTTACTTTTGGGTTTCACCAAATGAGCGACTTGAATAATTTTGCACACAACAACCCGATGAGCTGTTTTATACATAGTAGTATTTTAGTAGTTTATTTCCTACCTTTTGACTGCGCAACCCAGTTTCTTTGACAGTTGTTGTTGTCATTTTTATATTAGCAGTGTTGCTGTAGTCGCACACACAAATTAGTATTATTATTTTTTTTTTCGGATATAGTTTTTATTGTATCATTCTTGAAGAATATGACAATTTTTATAGAATCTTAACCTAGAATACAATGACGTTATTCGTTGCTACTGCTTCAAATAACATATGGATGAAAATTTTATTTGATATAAAATAAATACTTATGAATACATTTGTTATGTGTATGTGAATGTTTTTGTTTTTACTAAGAGTATGTACGTTATTTTATTTTATATTTGTTCATTATGTTATTCCGTCGGAATGGAATGGAATGGAATTCCAAGCAGCTGATTGTATAGTATTAAAAGTTCATACGGCTTGACAGGACAGGATTATCGATGACACAATCGTGTGTTGCATTAGTAAGTGCTGTTTCAGCTTTCGGAATGGAAGGAATTCCAATAAGCTGCGTGTATGAACTTAGGAATTTTTACGGCCTAATGGTATAGGCTCGTCCGGAACAGAATCATACATATGTTATACATGTGTATTAGTAAGTGCTGTTGTAGCTTTCTGAATGGAAGGAATTTCAGTAAGCTCCTTTTTGCAATTTAGAGGTTTTACGGCCTAATAGGATAGGCTATTCGAAGTTTTAATTTTAGTGGCTCTAGCCTTGGTCACAATTTAGCTGGATATCCTTTCTCTTTAACCGCCTGGGGTATCTCTGTTCTAACAGGCTTTTAGCCAGTATGTTTGGATGATTGCCTAGTCTTGTGGCGTAGTTAGTTTGTATATTTTTTACTTCTTCAACAACTGTGTTAATCTTTAGATCCCTGTGTATAGCGGAATTTTTCATGTACCAAGGCGCCCGGCATATTGATCTTAATATCTTAGATTGTTGCCTTTGTATTCTTTCTAGACTGGATTTGGATGCTGAACCGCAAAGCTGTATTCCATATCTCCAGGATGGCTTCGTGTATAGAAGTCCACGTAAGTGGGGAAAGCTTCTGACTGCCATCCACCTAGGGGTGGCCAGAGCGATTCTTTTGCATGCGGAGCAAGCAGCTCACGACTTCCGCGCAGTGTCCTCTGGATAGCCACCGAACACCCGTTTGGTGGTGAACTAAAGTGAGAAGGCGAAAACTCGACAAGGCCACTCCGACATGTTCGGTTTAAGGGCTTGTTGAGGGGAATAACTGCAGCGTCTGTTCACCAGAAGGTGCGGCTGCAAGCGGGCGTCTGTCTTGGAGCAAGCGGCTCGCTATATAAACGTGTAACAATATACAACTCCCGCAGGGCGGGTTGTGCGTCGGGCTTGGGACCCACCACGTACAAAATCCTATCCAATGAAAAATCCAACAATGCCTCGGATGAGACCACCTCTTTTTATTGACGACCATGGCAAACTTTTAAAGGACTATGATTTGAGGGTATGCACCTGGAACGTCCGGACCCTTAATTGGGAAGGTGCCTCTGCCCAGCTGGTTGATGTCCTCGGAAGAGTGAAAGCTGACATCACCGCCATACAAGAGATGCGGTGGAAGGGGCAAGGCAAGAAGAAATGCGGGCCTTGCGCTATATATTACAGTGGTCATGCAGAGGAGCGTATATTTGGTGTTGGTTTTGTGGTGGGAAAGAGACTCAGCCGCCGAGTACTGTCGTTCACGCCAGTGAACGAGCGTCTAGCCACCATCCGCATCAAAACGAGATTTTTCAACATATCTCTCATCTGCGCCCACGCCTCGACGGAAGAGAAGGACGATGCGATCAAAGACACTTTCTATGAGCAGTTAGAGCATTCCTACGACCGCTGCCCCCGTCACGACATTAAGATTGTGCTTGGCGATTTTAATGCCAGGGTGGGTAAGGAAGATATCTTTGGCAGCACAGTCGGAAAATTCAGTCTCCACGACGTAACCAGTCCCAATGGGACGAGGCTGATCGACTTCGCCGAGTCACGAAACATGGTCATTAGCAGTACCAGATTCCAGCACAAAAACATACACCAAGCCACATGGCTGTCCCCTGATCGAAAAACGCGAAATCAAATTGATCACGTCATGATCGACGGCAGACACAGCTCCAGCATCCTAGATGTGCGCACAATCCGTGGTCCCAATGTCGACTCCGACCACTATCTTGTAGCAGCCAAGGTACGCACCCGCCTCTGTGCAGCAAAGAATGTGCCAACAGGACAGCAAGGAAAGTTTGAAGTCGAAAGGCTGCACCTGACGCAGACAGCCAGTGAATACACCACTCGGCTCTCCTGCTCTCTGAGAGCAATCCTTCACCAAACGATGTATCTGAGGAATGGGAACACATCGCTCGTTCACTTCTTATCGCCGCTGAGGAATCTATAGGATACAAGCGAGCCCGCAAAAACACCTGGTACGACAAGGAATGTCGCGATGCCTCGGAAAGAAAGAACGCCGCCTACAGGGCTACATTGTTTGCGAGCGCAACGCGAAGCGTATGGGAGCGTTATCGAACGGCGAGGAAGGAAGAGAGGCGCCTTTTTCGAAAGAAGAAAAGGGAGGCTGAAAGGCGCGAGTGTGAAGAGCTTGAGATGCTGGCGGGAAGGAACGATGCTCGAAAATTCTATCAAAAAATCAGGCGGATGACTGAAGGTTTCTGGACCGGGGCAAATTCCTGCCGGAATGATAACGGCGATCTGGTAACTGATGTCTAGAGCATACTTAAGTTGTGGAGGGATCACTTCTCCTCCTTGCTAGATAATGGCAACAGTGAAATTGCTGAAGGAGAAGATGTACGACCCGAATCCCCAATAGCAGATGATGGTAGGCATGTTCCACCACCTGATCATGACGAAGTGCGAATAGCAGTATCTAGGCTTAAGAATAACAAGGCCCCCGGCGCTGACGGCTTGCCAGCCGAGCTATTCAAACATGGTGGCGAAGAGTTGATAAGGAGCATGCATCAACTGCTATGCAGAATATGGTCGGACGAGCGCATGCCCGACGATTGGAACTTAGGTGTGCTCTACCCAATCCATAAAAAAGGAGACTCCACAGTACGCGCCAATTATCGTGGGATAAGCCTCCTGAATATCGCATATAAGGTCTTAGCAAGTGTTTTGTGCGAAAGACTGAAGCCTATCGTCAACAATCTGATTGGACCTTATCAGTGTGGCTTCAGACCTGGTAAATCTACTATCGACCAGATCTTCACAATACGACAAATACTGGAAAAAACCCATGAAAAAGGAACCGACACACACCATCTCTTTGTCGATTTTAAAGCCGCTTTTGATAGCACGAATAGGACTTGCCTGTATGCCGCG
The DNA here is from genome assembly GCA_960531455.1 of Urophora cardui. Taxonomy (NCBI): domain Eukaryota; kingdom Metazoa; phylum Arthropoda; class Insecta; order Diptera; family Tephritidae; genus Urophora; species Urophora cardui. The sequence continues at coordinate 92,690,008 of OY482672.1, read as the reverse complement.
CAATGTCTGAATTTGGTTTCCCTGCTAAACTTATACGGCTATGCCAAATGACGTTGACTAACACCACCAGCTCCGTCAGAATTGGGAAGGACCTCTCCGAGCCGTTCGAGACCAAACGAGGTTTCAGACAAGGTGACTTCCTTTCGTGTGACTTCTTCAATTTGATGCTGGAAAAGATAATACGAGCTGCAGAACTTCACCGTGCTGGAAGCATCTTATACCACAAGAGTGTTCAACTACTGGCGTACGCCGATGACATCGACATCATTGGCACTAACAGGCGCGCCGTATGTTCTGCCTTCTCCAAGCTGGATAAAGAGGCTAAGAAAATGGGTTTGGCGGTAAACGAGGACAAGACGTACCTCCTATCATCACACAAAGAAACAGCACGCCTAGGCAGCCACGTCAATGTTGATAGCTACAAATTCGAAACTGTTAAGGACTTCGTCTATTTGGGAACCAGCACTAACACCAAAAATAATGTCTGCACTGAAATCCAACGAAGAATCACGCTTGCCAATAAATGCTACTTCGGACTAAGTAGGCAACTGAAAAGTAAAGTCCTCTCTCGACAAACAAAAATCACACTCTACAGGACGCTCATCGTTCCAGTCCTCATGTACGGCGCAGAAGCATGGACAATTTCAAAATCAGATGAGATGGCACTTGGAGTATTCGAGAGAAAAGTTCTTCGTAAGATTTATGGACCTTTGCGCGTTGGCGTGGGCGAGTATCGACGGAGATTTAACGATGAGCTGTACGAGCTTTACACAGACATCGACATTGTTCAGCGAATAAAGATCCAGCGGCTGCGTTGGCCAGGTCATGTCGTGAGAATGGACGAAGGCGCTCCGGCCAAGAAAGCATTTCTATCGAAACCCGCTGAACGCAAAAGAAAAGGGAGACCTCCACTGCGTTGGGAAAATCAGGTGGACGGCGATGCTACCTCCCTAGGTGTTCCCAAGTGGCGCCATGCTGCACGAAACAGAAGCACTTGGCGCGCTCTGTTGGACTCGGCCAGAATCGTCTAGACGGTTAAGCGCCAATCAAGAAGAAGAAGAAGGATGGTTTTATCACCATATTAAATAAAAGTATTTTGTTGTCTAGGCTTAATTTAGATTTTGGACCAATGATCCATTGTAGATTGCTTATTTTCAGCTTTGCTTGCATTAACTTATTATCAATATGATATTTCCAAGTAAGCCTTCTGTCTAAGGTAACACCAAGGTAGGTGACGTAATCTTTTTGGGTTACTATTTTGCCATTAATTGAGACAGAGGGGCAGGTATCTTTTTTTAGAGTAAAAGTGACTTGTACACACTTAGATTCATTGACTTTAATTCTCCAATCTGAAAGCCATTGTTCTACAATTCTTAGATGGCTTTGTAACCGTCTGGCAGCCGTTGAGGGATTTGAGTGTACACTAAGTATTGCTGTGTCATCCGCAAATGTTGAAGTAACGAGATTTTCATTAGTGGGCAAGTCACTTGTGAATATTAAATATAGAATGGGTCCCAAAACACTACCTTGTGGAACTCCGACGAAGATTGGATAGCTTTCAGTGGTATAACTTTTTTGCCTTACTCGAAACTTTCTTCCCGTTAGAAAGTTTTCTAAAATAAGGCATATATCGACGCTTCCAAACAAAACTGTACTAAGTCTGAAAACTGTGTTTTGCAGGAGAAGCTCTCAAAGTTTAAACTCGATATGAAACTTCGGTTGTATGCTAAGTATATTTTCACTTGTAACTTCTGTTTGGATTGAACGATCAACACCAAAACTCGAAAATATCAAAGTCAGAGTACGTTTTATATAAAACCGTAAGAAAAAATAAAAATTTGCTACGTGGTTTTTCATGGCAAGCTCTCAAATTTTTTGTTCTGTAAAAATCTCGAGTTGTATTATATGTACACTTTTGCTTATAACTTTTGATTGGATTGTCCGATTGATACCAAAATTAGATAACGGCGATCTGGTAACTGATGTCTAGAGCATACTTAAGTTGTGGAGGGATCACTTCTCCTCCTTGCTAGATAATGGCAACAGTGAAATTGCTGAAGGAGAAGATGTACGACCCGAATCCCCAATAGCAGATGATGGTAGGCATGTTCCACCACCTGATCATGACGAAGTGCGAATAGCAGTATCTAGGCTTAAGAATAACAAGGCCCCCGGCGCTGACGGCTTGCCAGCCGAGCTATTCAAACATGGTGGCGAAGAGTTGATAAGGAGCATGCATCAACTGCTATGCAGAATATGGTCGGACGAGCGCATGCCCGACGATTGGAACTTAGGTGTGCTCTACCCAATCCATAAAAAAGGAGACTCCACAGTACGCGCCAATTATCGTGGGATAAGCCTCCTGAATATCGCATATAAGGTCTTAGCAAGTGTTTTGTGCGAAAGACTGAAGCCTATCGTCAACAATCTGATTGGACCTTATCAGTGTGGCTTCAGACCTGGTAAATCTACTATCGACCAGATCTTCACAATACGACAAATACTGGAAAAAACCCATGAAAAAGGAACCGACACACACCATCTCTTTGTCGATTTTAAAGCCGCTTTTGATAGCACGAATAGGACTTGCCTGTATGCCGCGCAATGTCTGAATTTGGTTTCCCTGCTAAACTTATACGGCTATGCCAAATGACGTTGACTAACACCACCAGCTCCGTCAGAATTGGGAAGGACCTCTCCGAGCCGTTCGAGACCAAACGAGGTTTCAGACAAGGTGACTTCCTTTCGTGTGACTTCTTCAATTTGATGCTGGAAAAGATAATACGAGCTGCAGAACTTCACCGTGCTGGAAGCATCTTATACCACAAGAGTGTTCAACTACTGGCGTACGCCGATGACATCGACATCATTGGCACTAACAGGCGCGCCGTATGTTCTGCCTTCTCCAAGCTGGATAAAGAGGCTAAGAAAATGGGTTTGGCGGTAAACGAGGACAAGACGTACCTCCTATCATCACACAAAGAAACAGCACGCCTAGGCAGCCACGTCAATGTTGATAGCTACAAATTCGAAACTGTTAAGGACTTCGTCTATTTGGGAACCAGCACTAACACCAAAAATAATGTCTGCACTGAAATCCAACGAAGAATCACGCTTGCCAATAAATGCTACTTCGGACTAAGTAGGCAACTGAAAAGTAAAGTCCTCTCTCGACAAACAAAAATCACACTCTAAAGGACGCTCATCGTTCCAGTCCTCATGTACGGCGCAGAAGCATGGACAATTTCAAAATCAGATGAGATGGCACTTGGAGTATTCGAGAGAAAAGTTCTTCGTAAGATTTATGGACCTTTGCGCGTTGGCGTGGGCGAGTATCGACGGAGATTTAACGATGAGCTGTACAAGCTTTACACAGACATCGACATTGTTCAGCGAATAAAGATCCAGCGGCTGCGTTGGCCAGGTCATGTCGTGAGAATGGACGAAGGCGCTCCGGCCAAGAAAGCATTTCTATCGAAACCCGCTGAACGCAAAAGAAAAGGGAGACCTCCACTGCGTTGGGAAAATCAGGTGGACGGCGATGCTACCTCCCTAGGTGTTCCCAAGTGGCGCCATGCTGCACGAAACAGAAGCACTTGGCGCGCTCTGTTGGACTCGGCCAGAATCGTCTAGACGGTTAAGCGCCAATCAAGAAGAAGAAGAAGGATGGTTTTATCACCATATTAAATAAAAGTATTTTGTTGTCTAGGCTTAATTTAGATTTTGGACCAATGATCCATTGTAGATTGCTTATTTTCAGCTTTGCTTGCATTAACTTATTATCAATATGATATTTCCAAGTAAGCCTTCTGTCTAAGGTAACACCAAGGTAGGTGACGTAATCTTTTTGGGTTACTATTTTGCCATTAATTGAGACAGAGGGGCAGGTATCTTTTTTTAGAGTAAAAGTGACTTGTACACACTTAGATTCATTGACTTTAATTCTCCAATCTGAAAGCCATTGTTCTACAATTCTTAGATGGCTTTGTAACCGTCTGGCAGCCGTTGAGGGATTTGAGTGTACACTAAGTATTGCTGTGTCATCCGCAAATGTTGAAGTAACGAGATTTTCATTAGTGGGCAAGTCACTTGTGAATATTAAATATAGAATGGGTCCCAAAACACTACCTTGTGGAACTCCGACGAAGATTGGATAGCTTTCAGTGGTATAACTTTTTTGCCTTACTCGAAACTTTCTTCCCGTTAGAAAGTTTTCTAAAATAAGGCATATATCGACGCTTCCAAACAAAACTGTACTAAGTCTGAAAACTGTGTTTTGCAGGAGAAGCTCTCAAAGTTTAAACTCGATATGAAACTTCGGTTGTATGCTAAGTATATTTTCACTTGTAACTTCTGTTTGGATTGAACGATCAACACCAAAACTCGAAAATATCAAAGTCAGAGTACGTTTTATATAAAACCGTAAGAAAAAATAAAAATTTGCTACGTGGTTTTTCATGGCAAGCTCTCAAATTTTTTGTTCTGTAAAAATCTCGAGTTGTATTATATGTACACTTTTGCTTATAACTTTTGATTGGATTGTCCGATTGATACCAAAATTAGACAGCATCTAAATTAAGACACGCACTACTTGAAAACGCCAAAAACGGGAAAATGTACTAAGTCGACTTAGTACAGTATTTTTTGGAATCGTCGATATTTTACGGAAGTGTACGTCTTAATTTAAATAATAGTCCTTCTACCCATACCTTGTCGAAAGCTTGTGCTACGTCTAAGAACATTGCAGTGCAATACTTTTTGGTTTCAAAAGCCGACCGTATTTGAGTTACTATTCTATGCACTTGCTCTATCGTACCGTGTTTCTCCCTAAAACCAAATTGGTGACTTGGTATTGTCCCGCCTGTGTCTAGGATGGGCTGCATTTTTTTCAGCAACAACTTTTCGATTAGTTTGGAAAATATTGAAATTAAGCTAATTGGTCTATAAGAGTTTAACAGGGTTGGGTTTTTGCCTGGTTTTGGAATCATAATGATTTCGGAAAGTTTCCAAGATTCAGGAAAGTAGTTTAGTCGCAAGAGACTATTGAAACGTATAATAATAATTTAGTAGCAACTGGAGGGAGTTGTTTTACCATTTCACCGGTTATTCTGTCGTGTCCGGGTGCCTTGTTATTCTGGATGTCGCTACAGATAACATTAATAGCATTTGTTGAGTGTAGGAAAGCGTATGAGTTGCAGGAATTTTAGCACAAAAGAGCGAGAGGATCAGAGGATGTGAGCGAGAAAGAAGACTAGCTATTTGTAGGAATCCGCACACAGAATTTGTGTGGGTACTTTCCTAAAATGTGTCAAAATCTCTGAAGAAGAGGAAGAAATTTTAAACAGCCTCAAAAAATTTGGTATCACAAATTGATACATTTATGGTTTTTTTGGTATCACCGAAAAATGTTTGAAAAAAAAAATTAAAATTAATAAAATATGCTGCTTTTGGGTTCTAACACCGAAAAATGTTTGAGGAAAAAATTAAAATTAATAAAGTAAGCTACTTTCGTGGTTTTAACGATATCGTTTTTTTTTAATATAAAAATATAAAGATAATACTTAAATTTCACATGCAAATAAATATGAATACTTTGGTACTGTACCGAGGAATATAAAAATTCTATAAAATGAAATGGGTCAAACGAGCTGGGTGATCTAGTTGCCAGAGCTGATTTTGGAATTGAATTGGAGTCATTGAATCAGTTCTTAAATATTTGTCGCGCTGCCCTCCTTTAAGTCAAAATGCCTGCTATGGGCAGTGGTCCTACCAAAAGCTTGATAAAAATAAAATTTGTTCTAAGCCAAAATAAAAATTAACTACTTATCATTCATATATAATTGCGCTTAGGTGTTTTTTTTTTTTTTTTGATAAATTTAAGTACTCCTTCATGAAGACGATGAAGGTGGTCCACGAAAGATTACTGTGGATGGGTACGTAGATTCTACTCCAGAAAGAGGTTTATGTGGTCCTTTCAATCAGTTATGCACCAAACTAAAGGTATTTTGAAAAAACAAATATTTATATTTCGAAAACTATCGGCCTCCGGACTGTTCCGACTTCAGATATAGGATCGGAGGACGGTGCAACGCCTCTTTTATAAACGGTTTTTACGCCCCCCTGGATCGATAAAGGAAAGCGTGACCACAAAAAAAATCATGAAGGCATTAATTTGTGATACCAAAATTTTTGAGGTTGTGGCAACACTATTCCTAAGCGTTATTTTCTGACACTAAATTGCATTTCGCACAAATGCGTTTGTTGAACTTTTGCCTTCATCTTCAGTTTGACATAAAATAGCATTCTACCCAAAATCTCACCAAACAGACCTATTATTCAGGTCATTTATGTTGAATTGGAGAGAGACTGTTGGTATGCGAGGGGCATGTTCTGGGAGGAGATTGCTCCCTGGATTAGGAGTAAATACCCTCGAAAGATGGGCTGCAAATGCGGTTCCTTTTTCCTGGTCACTTCGAGCAAAGTCACCGTTTTCGATTCGTACAGGAGGGTTGTGCAAAACTGGCCTTTTGAAATTTTTTAGTGACCGCCACAATGAGTAGTCTGTAGAAGATGTGGCTGTCAAGGACTTAATTCTGTTTTGGAAATCTGCTTCTTTTCTATCCTGCAATAGCATCTGGAGCATTTTTTCAGTTCGTATTTCAAAGTTGGAGAGCGTAACCTCTGCCAGTCTTTCCTAATTTGTCTTTTTTTGTGAATGAGATCGGTGATATCGTTTCCTTTGAAATAATTAGGGATACTCCCCTGGGTAGTGTTTGGCTGTTCGCGCGTTGATACCTTAGCTGCTACTTGAAGGACATTTGTGAAGTCAGTAATCGCGGAGTCTACTTCGGCTGCTGATTTAAGGCTTGAATTTAAGTTAGTATGAGAACTGATAAATTTTTTGTACTTAAGCCAGTTTGTAAATTTATTGGTTAAGCTCGAATTCAATTCGTTGAAAGATGGGATTATATCAATAGTGGTGACACAAAGGGAGTGATCAGATGATAGATCGAAAGCCGATTTTATCTTGATTAATTCTCCTTCGATTCCACGAGTTACACCAAAATCTATTAAGTCGGGAGTTTTGCTTCTATCAGTAGACCAATATGTTGGCTGACCAGTGGATGTCTAGGTCATTGCTTAAAATTGCTTTAAATAGGTTTCTTCCCTTTGGTGTTATCAGTGGAACCCCAGAATGTATGTTTAGCGTTATAATCACCTGCTGCAAGAAACCGTGGGCCCAACTTGGTAAAGAATTCAGTAAATTGGGATTCTGTTATATTGAAACGGTGATCCCACCAGAGCTATCTTCTACGTGCACTGATGTTGAGTGTATATAATTCCTGCAATAATCTCCCAGTAGATGATGCTTAATCCGTTTTCTAATAAGTATTCCGGTTCCACCTCTAGCTTTACCTTCGGGGTGCTTGGTGTCGTATAACGCAAAGCTGTCAATGCGAAAATTATTAAAGGCCGTCAAATGAGTTTCAGAGATTAGCATTATGTCTATCTGCTGTCTTTCTAGAAATATTTGGAGTTCATTCCGGTGTTGGCTTAGGCCGTTAGCATTCCAAAAACCTATATTGAGTGAATTCATGGTCTTGTTAAGATTGTTTGTAATAGGAGGTTTTGGTTCCTAATTAATTCTTGCATCATATTTTGCATTGATTTCATATGATCTTGCATCATTTGCACAAAACTGTTTAAGGTTTTTTCCAAGTTTGTAGATGGAGTGGGGGTCTCCTGAGTTTCGGGCTCCCCTATACCTTTGAGGGCTTGTGAATATGTCTTGAAATGATTCTGACGAACATTGTTATTGACCGTATTTGGAACATGTTGGGATTTTGGAACTGGTTGGGTCTTTGGAGTCAAGGCGGCGCTAGTGGTTTTCTTAGTACCCCTTTCCTTTAAGGAAGTATACACCGAGCAGCATCTGTAATTTGCCGTGTGATTTTCGTAGTAGCAAAGATGATCGTAGAACAGAATAATCAGGCGACAGAAAGACAGGTTTTAGCTTTTCGCTCAAGATTTCCCAATCACAGCAATTTTCGTAATAACAATAGCAATTTCAATAGATACAACAACAATAACAACTTTAATAGGTACAACAATAATACCAGTAGGTATAACAACAACAACTAAAATAGACAAAACAACAATTATCGGCAAACTAACGACAATAGGGGTAATAATAATTCGCGTAATAACAACAACAATCAAAATATGTCAGGAAATAGAACCAACAACAGCGGAATAGGCGAAATAACACAAATGTTCGCGCTTTAAACGCGGAAGCCCCTCAGCAGCGAACACTGAAGGAGGACGAAGAGATAAGCGATTAAATGAGAAAAATATTTTTTGTCTGAATTTAAATTACTCGGATTTTATCTAAATTACATACAATTCGTAAAGAAAAATTCCATTCGGACGGAAAAACTATCAAATTATCACGTCTATGTTATTAATAAAATAAACGCAGACGAGAAACGTATTAACGAGCTCACTTCAATTTAAAAAAATCAATTTCCTAAAAATTATCCATCTGAACTTTTAGACCTTTGCATACAATATGCTGACATATTTGCACTTAACAACGACAAAATGACATTAAATACACCCTTATTACGGTTGTCGTCGTCGACACTCACTCGACGCTGTCGGCGACGACTTACCAAAATCGGTATTACGTATGGTAAAGTCGATAACTTGTGACAACTATCGAAACATATTTGGTATCAGCTAAGTCGACGTCGACGGTCACTCGTTGCAATTTTCGTCGATGCTGTGTTTAATGGTGACGAAGGAAATTTAGTATGTATGCATTTTTGTTTTTAAAATTTTATTACGGGAGTGTTAAAATTAGTAGAACTAACATCCGCAGAATATTTCCTGCTAGTTTCATTGAAAAATTCCCACAAGTTTTAAAAATAAATTCGGTGAGCACACATACCGAAGCCGACCCAAAGGTTTTCAATGGGGTACGATACCAACTAATTTTTTACAACATTGAGAAGCAATCACCATTAAATTGAATGCTTTGGCACCTCCTTTAAGAAAGATTGAGGAGAAAACTAATTTATTAAATAATAATGTACATACATATGTATTTCAACTAAAATTATTTTTATTTTATTTCTTAATTACTCGAGCTTCATTGCTATATTCATCGCAAAATACATTTATAATAAAGAAATAAATTATCAAAATAGCACAGATTAAAAATACGGAAAAAATTGCGCACAGATTGTAAATAAAATCAAACAGCTAGTGCAGAAATTATAGGGATGGTACTTTCATCATTCGATTTACCGGTAAACAGTCGACGTCGTCTCAATACGCTTATCTAATACCGATTTTGTGTCGATGTGACGACGACGTCGAGACGACGTGATGTCGACTGAAAAGTGACAACGACGTCGACGACGACAACCGTAATAAGGGTGATAATTTTTATGAGCAAAAACTACGCGTATCTGACACCGAGCCGGTGTATGTGAAAAACTAGCGTTTACCATATTCTCAGCGAGAATAAATAAACAAGCAAGTAACAAAATTATTAGATAATGATTTAATCGAAGAAAGTTATTCAAACTATAACAGCCCTCTTATACTAGTTCCCAAAAAGAAAATCAATGGTGAAAAAGCTTACAGAATGTGTGTTGATTTTCGTGCAGTTAGCAAGAAGCTAATAGCTGACAAATTTCCGTTAGCACGAATTGACGATATTTTAGACAATTTTGGCAGAGCCAAATATTTCTCCACCTTAGATCTTTTTTCTGGATTTCACCAAATACCTTTACATGTTGATTCACGTTGTATAACTTCATTCTCTACTGATCGCGGACTTATAGATGGAAAGTATTGCCATTTGGTTTGAATATTGCACCAAACTCGTTCTCAAGAATGATGATCATTGCATTTTCAGGCGTACCATCAAACGTAGCTTTTCTTTATGTAGATGACATTATCGTCATCGGCTGTAACGAATCACATCACATAAAAATTTGACTAAAGTATTCGACACTTGCAGATCTTTCAATCCCAAGCTAAATCCAAATAAATGTAATTTTCTCAGACCCGAAGTGACATTTTTAGGTCACAAATGTTCAGCTAAAGGATTGTTACCAGACGATTCAAAAATAGATGCAATTAGGAAATATACAAAAGCAACAGACAAAGACGCTGTAAGACGTTTCGTCGCTTTTGCGAACTACTACAGACGCTTTATTCCGAATTTTGCATCCCTGGCAGCACCTTTAAATAAACTGAGTAGAAAGATAGTCGAATTTAACTGGGACAAAACGTGTTATGAAGCCTGCATTAAGAGCATCCCTAATGTCACCTAAATTATTACAATACCCAGATTTTTCCAAACAGTTTATCATCACAGTAGATGCTTCAAAAACTGGGTGTGAGCAATACTAAGCCAAGAACAACAAGGCAACGATTTACCTATTTACCAGTAATCGAGTTAGAGTTGTATAATAATAATAATAATACAATGGCGCTATTATAACTGGCGAGTTTTATGGCCGAGCTTCTCTCCCAATTCGAGGTGTGCTCCTTTTTGTTTTTCCTACTAATTGGGTGGACCTATAGTTTTATGCCGACTCCGAACGGCGAATGCATTTTTTGTGAGAAGCCTTTTCATGGCAGAAATACACTCGGATGGTATGCCGCCCACTGCCGAGAGGTGACCGCTGCTCTTAAAAAACCCAATAATTGGATTTTTACTAATTAGGAAAACTAGCCGGACCCGTGCGCATCTTGCGCAAAAAATAACAAAACATGTACATATATTATACTACGTACAGCTGTATATAAATAAGCACATCCCATGCTGAAAAACCCCCATTCAGGGTAAATATGAATACACACGTGTTCGCCTAAAATAATGTGATATTTACACACAAACATACAGCTGAAGCTTATAAAAGTGTTTTAAAATAAACACGACTGTTCAACTGGAGCGACATCTACATTTGAAATTTGTATTTAACTCTGCATTCTTGTTAGAATAAAATAATTCTGAAGGCATAGTTTTAGGAGATAATCTTTTAGTTTAAACTTAAAAATTTTATTTTTGCAAAATACTATTAAAAAAAAGTACCACGCCCAATAAAAAAACCGTTTCACATGCATAGATAATCTATACCTTTAAAACGATGCCTTACTTATTAATTTTGGTAAATTATGTGAGCAGTAAAAGGGATATTTACAAAAAAACCAATTAGAAATAATATATATGATTTTTTGGTGTTTTTCTCGGACCGTGGTTTGAACCCGAGACCTCTGACATAGCAGGCGAGCACTCTACCCACTGCAGCACAGCGGTCACAAGAGTTGTATATATTTCGCAATAAAAAATTTTAGACCTTATGTGTACGGTACACATTTCACGGTAAAATCAGATCATAGACCGTTAGTATACCTCTTTAACATGAAAGATCCTGCATCTAAAGTAGCAAGAATAAGATTAGAACTGTCAGAGTATAATTTCACCATAGAGTACATTAAAGGTAAATCGAACGTAGGAGCTGACGCCCTTTTGCGTATTACTATGAACGAATTAAAAGATGCAACAAAAAGCATTCTTACTATACAAACGCGATCAAAGAACAAACAGTTGAAACAGCAACAAGAAACGGCAATGCCAATTAAATTTTGAATTTAGAAATATGCGCGCATCTTAAACATAAAAAGATAGAATTACTTAACTTTACGTCTGTTAACGAAAAAAACAAATTTCGATGAGTTGTTTTCGCGGCTTGAATTAGAAGCCAACAAGCGTAATACTATGATCAGCTGGATTTGAAACGCAACATTTTGCATTTTCGAAGATGGCTTTTCGAAAAGTATTCATACTGCCCCGTTTTGTAAAAGCGCATTTGAGAAGTTCGAAACAAACGGAGCTAATATCCCCGATTACGCAATCAGGTGTTCATGTTTATTTTTTTGTTTTGTCTAATTAAAAATATAGAACAAGAATTTGCAAAATATGTAATAATATAATACACTAATTTTGCAAACCAAACGTACCAACCGCTTTGATATTAATTTTGATCTCTGTTTTGTTTACTTTCGTTCATTACATGTAGAGTGACGTCATCATGGAGCTCGTGTGCCCATGCTCATGCTGCTCTATCTGCGTAATCTTGTAGGTATTTCGTTCTTGTATTGCCAGAGTGTTGCCACTATTTTCCATTCGAATGGCAAATTTTTTCGAAGATTTCAGGGTTGCTTTCTGCGTTAGCATTCAAAACGCAAAAAAATAGTTGCGTTAAGTTGCATTTTGGTGGTGGCATTTGTATGGAGAAATGTAACATTTAATGTTGCGTTTTGGACTAAACTCAAAAATGCCTCCGAAACGCAAAACGCAGGCTCACCATGAACATGCTATAATATTAAGATATTAGAATGGCCAAAAGATGATATATCTTTTAATCACATTTCGATACAGTAATTTAAAGTCCATGGCAATAAAATTTTAAAAACTTAAGAAATCATGCTAACCGATCCTGTCGAAACAATTACCGATGATGAAAAGAAACAAAAACTACTAGAAATTTACCATAATGATCCGATCAGTGGACACTGCGGATCAAAGAAATTATATGCTAAACTTCGTACAAAATATTTTTGGAAAAACATGATGCGTGATACGTCAAAATTTGTTAAAAATTGCCAAAAATGTTTAGTAAATAAAGTCAAACCAAAAACAAAAGAAAATCTTGTTATAACGCCAACACCTAGCAAACCATTTGAAGAAGTCATAATAGATACAATAGGACCTTTGCCAGAATCCAAATTTGGTAACAAGTTCGCTGTTACTATAATATGCGATCTGACAAAATACTTAATTACAGTAGCCATACCAGTCAAAAGTGCTAAAACGGTAGCCTCAGCAATATTTGAAAGTTTTATTTTAGTATATGGCACAATGAAAACCATTGGAACCTATTTAGGTACAGAATACAAAAATGAAATTTTTTCAGAGTTAAAACGTATTTTAAATATAGACCATAATTTCTCAACAGCGCACCACCATGAAACTGTTTGTACAATAAAAAGAAACCACAGGGTATTCAACGAATACATACGAGTATACATAAACGAAACTTTTTCTGACTGGGACACTTATTTGAAGTATTTTACCTTTTGGTACAATACTACGCCCAATACGGGTTTTGACAACAAATTTACTCCATTTGAACTTTTTTTTTTTAGCAAAAAAACCACTTTGCCAAATGAAGTAAATAAAACACTTTATAATGCGGATAATTACGCAAAAGAAGCAAAATTTCGCATGCAAAAATCGCATGCATTAGTTAAAGAACTACTTCACAAACATAAGCTTGCTAATAAAGAGCAATATGACAGAAATTCCCGGCCAATACAATTAAAATAAAAGGACCTTGTATTAATTCAAAAAGAGCCAAGACTCAAAGACGAAAATATTTATGAAGTAGTAAAAACAGTAGACGGTGTGAACGTCACTGTTATTGATAAAACTAAAATTAAACTTAAAACCGTTCACAAGAACCGAGTCCAAAAGGTAAACCAATAAACCTAATTATTTGTAAATACGTAATTTACATTTTTAGTAGTTAAGGCTGGTATCGACCTCTCAAGAAACAGCTCAAGAAATTATTCGCTTTATTTCTTGAGTGAAAAATAGTACTAGGCAGCGTTGCCGTTTGGGCCACTAAAGTGGCAATTTGAACCTTTTTTAAAGCCAGGCCACCTGAACCCAACTTTTTGAAAATATGCAATATTTGAACCTTTTTAAAAATTCGGGCCACTAAAGTAGCAATTTGAACCTTTTTTAAAGCCAGGCCACCTGAACCCAACTTTTTGAAAATATGCAATATTTGAACCTCTTTAAAAATTCGGGCCACTTTTGGTCCTTTTTTACTTTCAGAACTATAATTACTAAATAATTTTTAGTTTTTCTTAAATATAAGAACAAAAAACCTCTTTGTTACTATTTTACTTTGCATTGGCAACTCTTCGTTTCGAAAGGTTCTTTATTTAATTTGTTTGCCAACACTACCCTTGAATACTTTGAAATTTGGTCTGTTCGTTAAGATAATGAAAACGCACGGAGCAGCCCAGACACACACAAACACATATAGCGTTCGTTGATCCGTAGGAAAGTGCAAGAAATGTAGGAATTTTACCACAATTTACATTCTTGGCACTCATATTCGCTCTTTTTTGATAAAATTCCTACGGTTCTTGCACTTTCCTGTGGCTCAACGAACGCTATAACAGTTTTTTTTAATTCCTTGCCTTTCTCGGGCTATTACGTCTGCTCAACGAACGATCATTTTAACGCTGCGTTAGTGTAGAGAATATTTTAAATTCCATTTTCTTCATTAAATAAACCACAAAAATATACAAAAATGTGTTTTAGCTAAAAAAAATTGAAGCCACTTTTTTTAATTTTTTGGGCCACCTTTTGAAATTTTTGAGCGTCAATACTGGTACTAGGCAAGAAATTTTGAGGTTTAGTAATCCACCGTGAATACCAGGTGAAATGAAGAACAGCATAAAAAACGTAAACAAAAGAAACTTTTTTGTAAACATAAGCAATTGGTAAGTTCTTAAAAATATTAAATAAAGGCTTTAAACAAATAGCTTCAATAGTTTTATTTTGTTATTTTAGAAAATCATGTATAGGATGTCGTTCGATTATTTTTTTCCATTTTCACCAACAATTTCCACGATTTTTAACAACACGCAACAAACGTTAAAATTTCTTTAAGAAATAAATGCTCGATGATATATTTCTTGGCAAAACCTGTGTTGCTGTGTTCGCATTACGTTGAAAAATAGTATTAAAAAAGTGTACTAAATTTCTTGAGAGGTCGATACTCGCTCAAGAAAGTTTCACAAGAAAAATTTCTTGAGCATTTCTTGTACGTCATTTTATATGGAACTTTTGCGTTTCTTGAGAGGTCGATACTAAGCTTTAGCATAAACCATCCTATTGAAACTAACAATATACACTTCATATCAAATTGGTTAAGAAATCTACTAATAAAAATAAGTCTAAAATAAACATAAGTAAAAAAAAAAAATAAAAAAAAAAATTTTTTTCTTGAAGTTCAAAAATCAAAAATAAAGTAATACTTTAAGATAACATTAGCCTGTTAAAAACTAATACAAAAAATTATTTAATGGGAATAGATTAAAAAATTAAAATTTGTTAAGTTAAACGTAGATAATACTTAGTTCAAATAGCATGTAAATTCAATGAAAAACATACTGGAAAATTTGATAAGTAAAGTGAATATTCAAAAAAATAAATTTTATATTATTATTGTAAAATTTTGCAAAATTGTTCCGGGCAAGCGCATCCTGTAAAAAGGGAGGAACACCCTAACCCTGATTGATTCGCTCGCTCAAAACAATTTGAATTTTTTTTCTCCTTTCCCTCCTAGCTGTAATGCAAAAGACAGGTCTGGATAAATCTGATCAATTTACCCAGACCTGCCTTTTTGCAAAGGGGGAAGGTGTAGTGCCGCGTGAATTGCCCCACCTTCGTTAATAAATGCAGCCCTGTGCCCAATGTACTCAAAAGCTTTAACTTTGTAAGCAACGAGTAACATGAGCACAGGGATAGCGAGTACGACTTGGCAAGAAGCCGGGCCGCCATTATAATTTCAATTCTTCTCTATCGTTGGACCGGCATGAACGTGCTAGCAAATAAGGTGTAAAATAAGTGAATCTTAAAATAAGAAAAACTGTTTAAATTAAATAAAAATCGAATTGAAAAATAAAAGACTAATTTTAATTAAAGAACATAAAAGAACACAAATATTGGAATTGGTGAGTTTGTGCTACTTTGGAGCTGGTGCACGAACGAACATTCTTGATAGTTGATCGACACTGGCTCGCAAGTATCATTTATATCGGAGGCATGTGTTCAGCGTCTTGCAGTATCACGATCAAAAGCACGACTACATATTAAAGGTATTTCATCATCAGAAGCGGGTATGACGAAGGGTTGTGTGAATTTGGTTATCGACTCTCAACTTGACGATTCCAATGTGTGTGTGCATACATACTTCAGCGAATCACAGCGGATATTCCAATGTATACTATAACAAGCATTCTGTGGAAGAAAATTGCATCAACAAAGCTAGCGGATTCTAAGTTTAATCAAAGTTCACCAATTGATTTGTCGCTCGGCGCAGAGGTTGCTTGGAATATCATGACCGATGGCAAAATTCAAATCGAAAGGCCAAACCTCTTTGCACTCAATTCAATTTTTGGATGGATTATTTCGGGTCAAGTCGACGTTACCTCGGGTGAAGAGGCAATTGCATCCTATACTGCCACAATTGACGTGGATGAGCTACATAAGAAATTTTGGGAATTGGATGATTGCAAACCAATTAGTAAACATTGGGAACATGACAATCCACCTGAAATTCATTTTAGAAAAACCACCACACGTTCTGCCGATGGTAAATATGTTGTTGAGCTACCTTTTAAGGATAAAGATGTAACGTTTAGGAATACGTTACAAGGGCTGTTCACAGGTTAATGAGCATGGAACGGGGGTTTCACAACAACGCGCAATTACAACAAGAATATGTAAACTTTATGCAAGAAGACATACACAAGTCACCTCAGTACTATCTGCCGCACCATGCAGTTGTTAAGCCAGACAGTTCAACAACAAGGCTGTGTGTCGAATTCGACGGCTCGCATAAAGATGCTGATGGTAAATCACTCAACGAGCAGCTGTTAATTGGTCCACCCATTCAGGGAGACTTGTTTGGAGTTTCGCTTCGCTTCCGTCAATTCAAGTACGTATTCATAGCCGACATAACAAAAATGTTCAGGCAAATTTGAGTATCGCCTATTCACCAAGATTTTCAACGTATTGTTTGGATGGAGTCTCCAAATGAATCAGTAAAGAACTATCGACTATGTACCGTCACATACGGAACGGCATTAGCGCCCTTTCTATCTGTTCGTGTATTACAATAATTGGCGCATGACAACATCGACAAATTTCCACAGGCAGCTGGTATTATTGAAAACAACATTTATGTGGATGAGGTCATGGTTGGCGGTGACACTATAAAAGACGTCATGAGTGCCAAAACGGAATTGATCACTTTGCTCGAGTCTGGCGGCTTCCATCTCCATAAATGGAGCTCCAATTCTTCCAGTATTTTGCAGACAGTGCCGGTTGAGGACTATGAAGTAACCTCGAATACTAAAATTGGAAATTCATTCAACTACATAAAGATACTGGGTCTTAATTGGAATCCAAAGATAAGTATTCGTTCTATGTTAAAGCAACTACTGTAAATGACATAACTAAACACCACACACTTTCAGAAATTGCTCGCATATTCGATATTTTTGGGTTTTTAGCACCGGTTGTGGTCAACTTAAAAATTCTCTTTCAAAAGGTATGGTTAACAAATGTCAACTGGGATGACATGGTACCAGATCACATAAGCAGTACTTGGCGAAGTATTCGAGAAACATTACATTGCTTGGAGGAAGTATCTATTCCAAGAAACATTTTCACTTCCTCATCCACATTCGAGTTGCATTGATTTTGTGACGCCTCAACTTCAGCATATGCCTGCGTCGTGTACAGTGTATGCATTGAACAAGGAATAAGGTCGGTCACAATAATTGCTGCAAAAACGCGGGTAGCGCCACTAAGGGCGATGTCAATACCGCGTTTGGAGGTGTATGCAGCGCTGTTGCTAGCATGTTTGTACAATTCGATCAAGACGTCACTCAACAGAGTAGATGATGTTGTTTATGCTTGGACATACTCTCAGGTTGTCCTTCATTAGTTAGCGTTTCCACCCCGCAATTGGAAAATGTTCGTCGGGAATAGAACTGAGGAAATTCTCAACTGCTTACCATGAAATAAGTGGAACTATATTGATACGAAAGAAAATCCGGCGGATTGTGCCTCTAGAGGTATCACACCAGACCAACTCCTCAATCATAATCTATGGTGGTCAGGCCCGACTTGGTTACAAAGACCACATTCAGACTGGCCAAGCAAGGAAAAAAATGAGAATTCAGAATTTGCAGCTGACTTATTGGAGCGATGCAAAATTGTCCTACATACTGTAACCCGACCAGCAGAGTCATATATTCTTCTCGAATATGCTGTGAAGGTGTCATCATATTCGCGCTTAATACATGTCATCGCATATGTTTTGCGCTTCATATCAAAACATAAAAATAAAGACAATACGTACGGAGGTCAATTGCAACACAATCGCAATTCGCATTATTTAGTGCTATTCAGCATGAGTCATTTGAAGATACATTTCAGCGTTTAACCAACATGAAAAAAGAAGGACAAGCTTATGCAACCTTCACCATTTATCAACTCATCGGGAGTTCTGCGTGTAGGAGGTCGCATTGATCGAGCCGCAATATCATACTTAATCATACCAATCATTCTTCCTAAACACCATGTCTCCAGATTAATTATAGAGGAGCTACGCAAGATGTATTTGCATGTTGGAGTCAACGAGCTATTTGTGATAGTTCATCAACGCTATTGGATTGTAGGAGCCAGAAACATGATCAGATCTGTGGTACATCAATGCAAACAGTGTTTCATGTTGCGGAAACAAACTGCAACTCAGCGAATGGCAGATTTGCCAGCGGTGCGTCTGGAGCCAGCCAGACCGTTTCTCAATTCAGGGTGCGATTTTGCAGGTCCTATTAAGATCAAAATGACCAACTGCAAACGTCCAAGAATTCGTAAATCTTACATATGCCTCTTTATTTGCTTGTCCACGAAGGCGATTCATATTGAGCTGGTCACCGATTTGTCAGCAGAGACTTTTATTGCAGCCTTTAAACGCTTCACATCTAGACGTAGAATATGTAGTAACTAAGCGCTAATCGTTTGCTAACAGATATGCATAAAAGTTTACTTAAGGAGTCATTTAATCATGATATCTACTCTCACCTGGAAAAGGATGGAACAACGTGGCATTTCATCCCTCCATCATCACCACATTTTGGTGGGATATGGGAGTCCAACGTAAAGTAAATTAAATACCACTTGCGAAGAGTGGTGCGTGAATCACTACTATCGTTCGAAGATCTATACAGTTTGCTCATACAGATTGCAGCTATACTCAATAGCAGGCAGATCACAATCCTCTTCAGACGCAGATCACAATCCTCTTACGCCTTCGTACTTTTTGATTAGCGAGCCATTAACTGCAGTACCAGAACCCACAGTATCGGCCAGGCTTTCACCGAAATCTTCGTGGAATCATATTCGCGTCATGCCACAAGGTTTTTAGAAGCGATAGAACATGCAATATATTACATCTCTCCAGCGTCGCACCAAATGGACGACCGACCAACCAAACATGGCAGTGGGTAAACTTGTCGTCATCAGGGACCTAAATGTTCCTCCAGCTAAGTGCACATTGGGAATAATTGAGGAAGTTCATCCAGGCTCTGACGGTACTGTGCGAGTTGTCACAATACGTACCGAAAAGGGAACTTACAAACGTCCAATTACGAAAGTTGCCTTATTTCTAGGGAAGCTAAAAATATGCAAATGCATATTTACGGTCAAAATGCATTTCGTGCTTATTTGGCACTTAATCGAGCAATATCGAAAAAGGTTAAGCTGGCAACATCTTATCTGTGTTTAATTTAGATAGTTGCGTATACATACAAACAAGGCTATTTAAGTTAAATAATTTAACTATTGATCTGGACCTCGGAGCGGAGCATTTACCTTATAAAAATTCACCACGACAAACACTAAGTTCTTGTATGCATACAAACAAGGCGACTTGACTGTTGCTCAGAGCCTCGAGCAAACTCAGAGTAAAAAAAAACTTTGCTCCGATGCTCTGTTATTGATAGAAAACAGCTGTAGTGTGAAAATTTGAAGGGAACAATAATTGCCGAGTTTCCGTGGCAGTGATCCAGATCGGGATAAAAAGTTTGCATGCAAATGCAACAAGAATTTTGTGATCCTGGTGTTTATCTGTATCAATTTCGGATCCGCATAGATTGTAATAGATTTCTTTAGATTTTTTATCCATATAAATACCAGCATCACCAAATTGTTGTTGCATTTGCTTGCAAAATTTGTATCCGGATCTGGATCACTGCCACGGGAACTCGCCTAATATGCAATATGTATTGGCATACATAGGCATCCCTGCTAGAATTCTGTGACCGAAAGTACTAACACTATTACAAAAAATAATATTACCAACACATTTGCACTCGTATGTGTTTCTAGCCAAGTTCCAAACCAATGAGATAGATAAGGATAAAATGGAATTTGAAAATACACATACGGGAACGTGATGAATGAAACGGTCACAAAAGTTCCCGATGCCCTTAAGAATGTGATAGGAAATATCCCAAAACTTTTGGTCATGCCTGCCGGTCATATGACCTGTCAAATGACCTGCACAGTTCTTGCAGGGATACGCTACACTGTCAATATGAATCGATCGATATTTCGGTCGCGATTGATATTGATAATCTGATGAATCGCAGACTAGTGCTACACGTTCAATATAAATATTGCAATATTTTTCTCGCTCTGAGGTTTAAAATATTGTACTTCCGTCCTTTTCACACTTTCAATTCGTTTATTGCCAATATTGCGATCCAGATCATGGATTTCAAAATTTCTAACTATTTTGTGATCCAGAATCACGATCCATCAATACTCGATGCTACACGGTCAATATTAATCGTTTTCCGCATACAAGAGCTTTTTCTCGGAAAACCGCCAAAAATGCACACTGGAAAATATAGTAAAACATATGATAGTTCAATGCAACCCTGCGCAATATTAATGGAATGGTTTCGTTTGCTTTGTAAAAAAGATCTCATGTATTTACATAAATACAAATCTAAAATTAATTTAAAGTATTTTATAGTATTTAAAAAAAATTTTTTTGAATGGGGAAAATGTGAATTGTACGTTTCAGTTCTTATGTTATTATTATTTTGCAAAGTTCGTTAAATAAAAATGTAAGCTTGAAATGAAATACATACATTTTTTGTGCATATTTCAGGTATTTTTTAGGCATATATGCATATTATGAGATTTTTTCGTGCATATTTACGAGCGTATTTCAGTTATTTTTCGGGCATACTAGCATGCATATTTTGAAATTTTTCGTGCATATTTTTAGCTTCCCTACTTATTACCAACATCTGACTGAAATCGGTTTTCAGGGCTGGCAGTATGATGTGAAATTATATCATCCCTGGGTGGTATATTCCACTACACAAAAATGCAACCTTGCATGGATACCTCTGCAGCACAAATACTGTTTAATTTTGTATTCCGTATTTAATTTCCAGTCAGCGTGTCTGAGCCGGTGAGTTCCCAAATTAAAACTAAAAACTTATACATCTAACCCTGCAAGAACTGTGCAGGTCATTTGACCGGTCAAATGACCGGCAGGCATGACCAAAAGTTTTGGGATATTTCCTATCACATTCTTAAGGGCATCGGGAACTTTTGTGACCATTTCATTCATCACGTTCCCGTATGTGTATTTTCAAATTCCATTCTATCCTTATCTATCTCATTGGTTTTGAACTTGGCTAGAACACATACGATTGCAAATGTGTTGGTAATATTATATTTTTGTAATAGTGTTAGTACTTTCAGTCACACAATTCTAGCAGGGAATCTACTGATACTTATAGCTACATAAATCTAAATCTAAAGTCGCCGCAGTTGCTGCTGTTATTGCTGGTGGGAGCGACGCTGACTGCGCTGTGACTGGGCTGTGACGCTTACGTGGAAAACACCTGTCGATGGTGGGGACAGTGCTGGCCGTGCCGTACCTGCTATTATAATTTCTTAGAACCGTATGCAACTAAAGTGCACCTGCAGGTTGGTAGATTCGATAATTTGAAATTGTTGACTATTGCTTGCGATGGGAATATGCCAGCTCAGCCATTCTACTGTTGGCCTCGAGCTGCATGTATTAACTCCTCCCCTTCTAAATGAAAGACGTCCTCGGACTTTTTTAGGTTATCAATGACGGCTTCTATATCTCGCTTTTGACGCCTTATGGTTTTCTTCTGATGTAGTTTTAGGATGAAGTAGCAACTAATCAAAATGGTGATAGTAACTAAACCTGATAGCACCGGCCACATCAGAGTTCTTAGCAGAATTTTTTCAATGTATCTTAGGTTCTCCGCGCTAAGGTATGGTAAGCTCAATATTTCATGATGTTTGCTAATATTCAAAAGAGTTGTTGTTGCTGAATTTGGTAGCTTCTTCAAAATGCCCAGTTTATTTATGTAATAAGATCCTTTAATTTGGACCTCTTCTTCAAAGGTGAGCAGGTAAGTACCGGTAACGGTTTTTTCAGAACCATCGTTTAATCTGATCACAGCGGTAATGTCATTGATAACTATGGTACCCTCATCAACCACTGTAATTGGTTCAAGGTGGCTAGGGCGCGTGCTGCAGTGAGCTACATTTTCCGAATGGAGTTGCTGTGCGCATGTTGTGCTATTCAGTTTTTTGCAGAATGTGGAAGCAAGTGCCATAGTACAGTTTCCAAGGGCCGAAATCCGATTATAACAGTCAGCGATGTTGTTATCACTCCCAAAGTGCAGGACAGTTTCGTTACGTTGAACAGGAAGCAGGAAAATTCGCTTACATACTAATATAGGTTTAAGATATTTTATTAGAAAATAAAAAAACTTATTATCTAACAGGACCTTAATGCTTGATACCAGTAAAGAACTATCGACTATGTACCGTCACATACGGAACGGCATTAGCGCCCTTTCTATCTGTTCGTGTATTACAATAATTGGCGCATGACAACATCGACAAATTTCCACAGGCAGCTGGTATTATTGAAAACAACATTTATGTGGATGAGGTCATGGTTGGCGGTGACACTATAAAAGACGTCATGAGTGCCAAAACGGAATTGATCACTTTGCTCGAGTCTGGCGGCTTCCATCTCCATAAATGGAGCTCCAATTCTTCCAGTATTTTGCAGACAGTGCCGGTTGAGGACTATGAAGTAACCTCGAATACTAAAATTGGAAATTCATTCAACTACATAAAGATACTGGGTCTTAATTGGAATCCAAAGATAAGTATTCGTTCTATGTTAAAGCAACTACTGTAAATGACATAACTAAACACCACACACTTTCAGAAATTGCTCGCATATTCGATATTTTTGGGTTTTTAGCACCGGTTGTGGTCAACTTAAAAATTCTCTTTCAAAAGGTATGGTTAACAAATGTCAACTGGGATGACATGGTACCAAATCACATAAGCAGTACTTGGCGAAGTATTCGAGAAACATTACATTGCTTGGAGGAAGTATCTATTCCAAGAAACATTTTCACTTCCTCATCCACATTCGAGTTGCATTGATTTTGTGACGCCTCAACTTCAGCATATGCCTGCGTCGTGTACAGTGTATGCATTGAACAAGGAATAAGGTCGGTCACAATAATTGCTGCAAAAACGCGGGTAGCGCCACTAAGGGCGATGTCAATACCGCGTTTGGAGGTGTGTGCAGCGCTGTTGCTAGCATGTTTGTACAATTCGATCAAGACGTCACTCAACAGAGTAGATGATGTTGTTTATGCTTGGACATACTCTCAGGTTGTCCTTCATTAGTTAGCGTTTCCACCCCGCAATTGGAAAATGTTCGTCGGGAATAGAACTGAGGAAATTCTCAACTGCTTACCATGAAATAAGTGGAACTATATTGATACGAAAGAAAATCCGGCGGATTGTGCCTCTAGAGGTATCACACCAGACCAACTCCTCAATCATAATCTATGGTGGTCAGGCCCGACTTGGTTACAAAGACCACATTCAGACTGGCCAAGCAAGGAAAAAAATGAGAATTCAGAATTTGCAGCTGACTTATTGGACCGATGCAAAATTGTGCTACATACTGTAACCCGACCAGCAGAGTCATATATTCTTCTCGAATATGCTGTGAAGGTGTCATCATATTCGCGCTTAATACATGTCATCGCATATGTTTTGCGCTTCATATCAAAACATAAAAATAAAGACAATACGTACGGAGGTCAATTGCAACACAATCGCAATTCGCATTATTTAGTGCTATTCAGCATGAGTCATTTGAAGATACATTTCAGCGTTTAACCAACATGAAAAAAGAAGGACAAGCTTATGCAACCTTCACCATTTATCGACTCATCGGGAGTTCTGCGTGTAGGAGGTCGCATTGATCGAGCCGCAGTATCATACTTAATCATACCAATCATTCTTCCTAAACACCATGTCTCCAGATTAATTATAGAGGAGCTACGCAAGATGTATTTGCATGTTGGAGTCAACGAGCTATTTGTGATAGTTCATCAACGCTATTGGATTGTAGGAGCCAGAAACATGATCAGATCTGTGGTACATCAATGCAAACAGTGTTTCATGTTGCGGAAACAAACTGCAACTCAGCGAATGGCAGATTTGCCAGCGGTGCGTCTGGAGCCAGCCAGACCGTTTCTCAATTCAGGGTGCGATTTTGCAGGTCCTATTAAGATCAAAATGACCAACTGCAAACGTCCAAGAATTCGTAAATCTTACATATGCCTCTTTATTTGCTTGTCCACGAAGGCGATTCATATTGAGCTGGTCACCGATTTGTCAGCAGAGACTTTTATTGCAGCCTTTAAACGCTTCACATCTAGACGTAGAATATGTAGTAACTAAGCGCTAATCGTTTGCTAACAGATATGCATAAAAGTTTACTTAAGGAGTCATTTAATCATGATATCTACTCTCACCTGGAAAAGGATGGAACAACGTGGCATTTCATCCCTCCATCATCACCACATTTTGGTGGGATATGGGAGTCCAACGTAAAGTAAATTAAACACCACTTGCGAAGAGTGGTGCGTGAATCACTACTATCGTTCGAAGATCTATACAGTTTGCTCATACAGATTGCAGCTATACTCAATAGCAGGCAGATCACAATCCTCTTCAGACGCAGATCACAATCCTCTTACGCCTTCGTACTTTTTGATTAGCGAGCCATTAACTGCAGTAGCAGAACCCACAGTATCGGCCAGGCTTTCACCGAAATCTTCGTGGAATCATATTCGCGTCATGCCACAAGGTTTTTAGAAGCGATAGAACATGCAATATATTACATCTCTCCAGCGTCGCACCAAATGGACGACCGACCAACCAAACATGGCAGTGGGTAAACTTGTCGTCATCAGGGACCTAAATGTTCCTCCAGCTAAGTGCACATTGGGAATAATTGAGGAAGTTCATCCAGGCTCTGACGGTACTGTGCGAGTTGTCACAATACGTACCGAAAAGGGAACTTACAAACGTCCAATTACGAAAGTTGCCTTATTTCTAGGGAAGCTAAAAATATGCAAATGCATATTTACGGTCAAAATGCATTTCGTGCTTATTTGGCACTTAATCGAGCAATATCGAAAAAGGTTAAGCTGGCAACATCTTATCTGTGTTTAATTTAGATAGTTGCGTATACATACAAACAAGGCTATTTAAGTTAAATAATTTAACTATTGATCTGGACCTCGGAGCGGAGCATTTACCTTATAAAAATTCACCACGACAAACACTAAGTTCTTGTATGCATACAAACAAGGCGACTTGACTGTTGCTCAGAGCCTCGAGCAAACTCAGAGTAAAAAAAAACTTTGCTCCGATGCTCTGTTATTGATAGAAAACAGCTGTAGTGTGAAAATTTGAAGGGAACAATAATTGCCGAGTTTCCGTGGCAGTGATCCAGATCGGGATAAAAAGTTTGCATGCAAATGCAACAAGAATTTTGTGATCCTGGTGTTTATCTGTATCAATTTCGGATCCGCATAGATTGTAATAGATTTCTTTAGATTTTTTATCCATATAAATACCAGCATCACCAAATTGTTGTTGCATTTGCTTGCAAAATTTGTATCCGGATCTGGATCACTGCCACGGGAACTCGCCTAATATGCAATATGTATTGGCATACATAGGCATTCGCTACACTGTCAATATGAATCGATCGATATTTCGATCGCGATTGATATTGATAATCTGATGAATCGCAGACTAGTGCTACACGTTCAATATAAATATTGCAATATTTTTCTCGCTCTGAGGTTTAAAATATTGTACTTCCGTCCTTTTCACACTTTCAATTCGTTTATTGCCAATATTGCGATCCAGATCATGGATTTCAAAATTTCTAACTATTTTGTGATCCAGAATCACGATCCATCAATACTCGATGCTACACGGTCAATATTAATCGTTTTCCGCATACAAGAGCTTTTTCTCGGAAAACCGCCAAAAATGCACACTGGAAAATATAGTAAAACATATGATAGTTCAATGCAACCCTGCGCAATATTAATGGAATGGTTTCGTTTGCTTTGTAAAAAAGATCTCATGTATTTACATAAATACAAATCTAAAATTAATTTAAAGTATTTTATAGTATTTAAAAAAAATTTTTTTGAATGGGGAAAATGTGAATTGTACGTTTCAGTTCTTATGTTATTATTATTTTGCAAAGTTCGTTAAATAAAAATGTAAGCTTGAAATGAAATACATACATTTTTTGTGCATATTTCAGGTATTTTTTAGGCATATATGCATATTATGAGATGTTTTCGTGCATATTTACGAGCGTATTTCAGTTATTTTTCGGGCATACTAGCATGCATATTTTGAAATTTTTCGTGCATATTTTTAGCTTCCCTACTTATTACCAACATCTGACTGAAATCGGTTTTCAGGGCTGGCAGTATGATGTGAAATTATATCATCCCTGGGTGGTATATTCCACTACACAAAAATGCAACCTTGCATGGATACCTCTGCAGCACAAATACTGTTTAATTTTGTATTCCGTATTTAATTTCCAGTCAGCGTGTCTGAGCCGGTGAGTTCCCAAATTAAAACTAAAAACTTATACATCTAACCCTGCAAGAACTGTGCAGGTCATTTGACCGGTCAAATGACCGGCAGGCATGACCAAAAGTTTTGGGATATTTCCTATCACATTCTTAAGGGCATCGGGAACTTTTGTGACCATTTCATTCATCACGTTCCCGTATGTGTATTTTCAAATTCCATTCTATCCTTATCTATCTCATTGGTTTTGAACTTGGCTAGAACACATACGATTGCAAATGTGTTGGTAATATTATATTTTTGTAATAGTGTTAGTACTTTCAGTCACACAATTCTAGCAGGGAATCTACTGATACTTATAGCTACATAAATCTAAATCTAAAGTCGCCGCAGTTGCTGCTGTTATTGCTGGTGGGAGCGACGCTGACTGCGCTGTGACTGGGCTGTGACGCTTACGTGGAAAACACCTGTCGATGGTGGGGACAGTGCTGGCCGTGCCGTACCTGCTATTATAATTTCTTAGAACCGTATGCAACTAAAGTGCACCTGCAGGTTGGTAGATTCGATAATTTGAAATTGTTGACTATTGCTTGCGATGGGAATATGCCAGCTCAGCCATTCTACTGTTGGCCTCGAGCTGCATGTATTAACTCCTCCCCTTCTAAATGAAAGACGTCCTCGGACTTTTTTAGGTTATCAATGACGGCTTCTATATCTCGCTTTTGACGCCTTATGGTTTTCTTCTGATGTAGTTTTAGGATGAAGTAGCAACTAATCAAAATGGTGATAGTAACTAAACCTGATAGCACCGGCCACATCAGAGTTCTTAGCAGAATTTTTTCAATGTATCTTAGGTTCTCCGCGCTAAGGTATGGTAAGCTCAATATTTCATGATGTTTGCTAATATTCAAAAGAGTTGTTGTTGCTGAATTTGGTAGCTTCTTCAAAATGCCCAGTTTATTTATGTAATAAGATCCTTTAATTTGGACCTCTTCTTCAAAGGTGAGCAGGTAAGTACCGGTAACGGTTTTTTCAGAACCATCGTTTAATCTGATCACAGCGGTAATGTCATTGATAACTATGGTACCCTCATCAACCACTGTAATTGGTTCAAGGTGGCTAGGGCGCGTGCTGCAGTGAGCTACATTTTCCGAATGGAGTTGCTGTGCGCATGTTGTGCTGTTCAGTTTTTTGCAGAATGTGGAAGTAAGTGCCATAGTACAGTTTCCAAGGGCCGAAATCCGATTATAACAGTCAGCGATGTTGTTATCACTCCCAAAGTGCAGGACAGTTTCGTTACGTTGAACAGGAAGCAGGAAAATTCGCTTACATACTAATATAGGTTTAAGATATTTTATTAGAAAATAAAAAAACTTATTATCTAACAGGACCTTAATGCTTGATACCAGTAAAGAACTATCGACTATGTACCGTCACATACGGAACGGCATTAGCGCCCTTTCTATCTGTTCGTGTATTACAATAATTGGCGCATGACAACATCGACAAATTTCCACAGGCAGCTGGTATTATTGAAAACAACATTTATGTGGATGAGGTCATGGTTGGCGGTGACACTATAAAAGACGTCATGAGTGCCAAAACGGAATTGATCACTTTGCTCGAGTCTGGCGGCTTCCATCTCCATAAATGGAGCTCCAATTCTTCCAGTATTTTGCAGACAGTGCCGGTTGAGGACTATGAAGTAACCTCGAATACTAAAATTGGAAATTCATTCAACTACATAAAGATACTGGGTCTTAATTGGAATCCAAAGATAAGTATTCGTTCTATGTTAAAGCAACTACTGTAAATGACATAACTAAACACCACACACTTTCAGAAATTGCTCGCATATTCGATATTTTTGGGTTTTTAGCACCGGTTGTGGTCAACTTAAAAATTCTCTTTCAAAAGGTATGGTTAACAAATGTCAACTGGGATGACATGGTACCAAATCACATAAGCAGTACTTGGCGAAGTATTCGAGAAACATTACATTGCTTGGAGGAAGTATCTATTCCAAGAAACATTTTCACTTCCTCATCCACATTCGAGTTGCATTGATTTTGTGACGCCTCAACTTCAGCATATGCCTGCGTCGTGTACAGTGTATGCATTGAACAAGGAATAAGGTCGGTCACAATAATTGCTGCAAAAACGCGGGTAGCGCCACTAAGGGCGATGTCAATACCGCGTTTGGAGGTGTGTGCAGCGCTGTTGCTAGCATGTTTGTACAATTCGATCAAGACGTCACTCAACAGAGTAGATGATGTTGTTTATGCTTGGACATACTCTCAGGTTGTCCTTCATTAGTTAGCGTTTCCACCCCGCAATTGGAAAATGTTCGTCGGGAATAGAACTGAGGAAATTCTCAACTGCTTACCATGAAATAAGTGGAACTATATTGATACGAAAGAAAATCCGGCGGATTGTGCCTCTAGAGGTATCACACCAGACCAACTCCTCAATCATAATCTATGGTGGTCAGGCCCGACTTGGTTACAAAGACCACATTCAGACTGGCCAAGCAAGGAAAAAAATGAGAATTCAGAATTTGCAGCTGACTTATTGGAGCGATGCAAAATTGTGCTACATACTGTAACCCGACCAGCAGAGTCATATATTCTTCTCGAATATGCTGTGAAGGTGTCATCATATTCGCGCTTAATACATGTCATCGCATATGTTTTGCGCTTCATATCAAAACATAAAAATAAAGACAATACGTACGGAGGTCAATTGCAACACAATCGCAATTCGCATTATTTAGTGCTATTCAGCATGAGTCATTTGAAGATACATTTCAGCGTTTAACCAACATGAAAAAAGAAGGACAAGCTTATGCAACCTTCACCATTTATCGACTCATCGGGAGTTCTGCGTGTAGGAGGTCGCATTGATCGAGCCGCAGTATCATACTTAATCATACCAATCATTCTTCCTAAACACCATGTCTCCAGATTAATTATAGAGGAGCTACGCAAGATGTATTTGCATGTTGGAGTCAACGAGCTATTTGTGATAGTTCATCAACGCTATTGGATTGTAGGAGCCAGAAACATGATCAGATCTGTGGTACATCAATGCAAACAGTGTTTCATGTTGCGGAAACAAACTGCAACTCAGCGAATGGCAGATTTGCCAGCGGTGCGTCTGGAGCCAGCCAGACCGTTTCTCAATTCAGGGTGCGATTTTGCAGGTCCTATTAAGATCAAAATGACCAACTGCAAACGTCCAAGAATTCGTAAATCTTACATATGCCTCTTTATTTGCTTGTCCACGAAGGCGATTCATATTGAGCTGGTCACCGATTTGTCAGCAGAGACTTTTATTGCAGCCTTTAAACGCTTCACATCTAGACGTAGAATATGTAGTAACTAAGCGCTAATCGTTTGCTAACAGATATGCATAAAAGTTTACTTAAGGAGTCATTTAATCATGATATCTACTCTCACCTGGAAAAGGATGGAACAACGTGGCATTTCATCCCTCCATCATCACCACATTTTGGTGGGATATGGGAGTCCAACGTAAAGTAAATTAAATACCACTTGCGAAGAGTGGTGCGTGAATCACTACTATCGTTCGAAGATCTATACAGTTTGCTCATACAGATTGCAGCTATACTCAATAGCAGGCAGATCACAATCCTCTTCAGACGCAGATCACAATCCTCTTACGCCTTCGTACTTTTTGATTAGCGAGCCATTAACTGCAGTACCAGAACCCACAGTATCGGCCAGGCTTTCACCGAAATCTTCGTGGAATCATATTCGCGTCATGCCACAAGGTTTTTAGAAGCGATAGAACATGCAATATATTACATCTCTCCAGCGTCGCACCAAATGGACGACCGACCAACCAAACATGGCAGTGGGTAAACTTGTCGTCATCAGGGACCTAAATGTTCCTCCAGCTAAGTGCACATTGGGAATAATTGAGGAAGTTCATCCAGGCTCTGACGGTACTGTGCGAGTTGTCACAATACGTACCGAAAAGGGAACTTACAAACGTCCAATTACGAAAGTTGCCTTATTTCTAGGGAAGCTAAAAATATGCAAATGCATATTTACGGTCAAAATGCATTTCGTGCTTATTTGGCACTTAATCGAGCAATATCGAAAAAGGTTAAGCTGGCAACATCTTATCTGTGTTTAATTTAGATAGTTGCGTATACATACAAACAAGGCTATTTAAGTTAAATAATTTAACTATTGATCTGGACCTCGGAGCGGAGCATTTACCTTATAAAAATTCACCACGACAAACACTAAGTTCTTGTATGCATACAAACAAGGCGACTTGACTGTTGCTCAGAGCCTCGAGCAAACTCAGAGTAAAAAAAAACTTTGCTCCGATGCTCTGTTATTGATAGAAAACAGCTGTAGTGTGAAAATTTGAAGGGAACAATAATTGCCGAGTTTCCGTGGCAGTGATCCAGATCGGGATAAAAAGTTTGCATGCAAATGCAACAAGAATTTTGTGATCCTGGTGTTTATCTGTATCAATTTCGGATCCGCATAGATTGTAATAGATTTCTTTAGATTTTTTATCCATATAAATACCAGCATCACCAAATTGTTGTTGCATTTGCTTGCAAAATTTGTATCCGGATCTGGATCACTGCCACGGGAACTCGCCTAATATGCAATATGTATTGGCATACATAGGCATTCGCTACACTGTCAATATGAATCGATCGATATTTCGATCGCGATTGATATTGATAATCTGATGAATCGCAGACTAGTGCTACACGTTCAATATAAATATTGCAATATTTTTCTCGCTCTGAGGTTTAAAATATTGTACTTCCGTCCTTTTCACACTTTCAATTCGTTTATTGCCAATATTGCGATCCAGATCATGGATTTCAAAATTTCTAACTATTTTGTGATCCAGAATCACGATCCATCAATACTCGATGCTACACGGTCAATATTAATCGTTTTCCGCATACAAGAGCTTTTTCTCGGAAAACCGCCAAAAATGCACACTGGAAAATATAGTAAAACATATGATAGTTCAATGCAACCCTGCGCAATATTAATGGAATGGTTTCGTTTGCTTTGTAAAAAAGATCTCATGTATTTACATAAATACAAATCTAAAATTAATTTAAAGTATTTTATAGTATTTAAAAAAAATTTTTTTGAATGGGGAAAATGTGAATTGTACGTTTCAGTTCTTATGTTATTATTATTTTGCAAAGTTCGTTAAATAAAAATGTAAGCTTGAAATGAAATACATACATTTTTTGTGCATATTTCAGGTATTTTTTAGGCATATATGCATATTATGAGATTTTTTCGTGCATATTTACGAGCGTATTTCAGTTATTTTTCGGGCATACTAGCATGCATATTTTGAAATTTTTCGTGCATATTTTTAGCTTCCCTACTTATTACCAACATCTGACTGAAATCGGTTTTCAGGGCTGGCAGTATGATGTGAAATTATATCATCCCTGGGTGGTATATTCCACTACACAAAAATGCAACCTTGCATGGATACCTCTGCAGCACAAATACTGTTTAATTTTGTATTCCGTATTTAATTTCCAGTCAGCGTGTCTGAGCCGGTGAGTTCCCAAATTAAAACTAAAAACTTATACATCTAACCCTGCAAGAACTGTGCAGGTCATTTGACCGGTCAAATGACCGGCAGGCATGACCAAAAGTTTTGGGATATTTCCTATCACATTCTTAAGGGCATCGGGAACTTTTGTGACCATTTCATTCATCACGTTCCCGTATGTGTATTTTCAAATTCCATTCTATCCTTATCTATCTCATTGGTTTTGAACTTGGCTAGAACACATACGATTGCAAATGTGTTGGTAATATTATATTTTTGTAATAGTGTTAGTACTTTCAGTCACACAATTCTAGCAGGGAATCTACTGATACTTATAGCTACATAAATCTAAATCTAAAGTCGCCGCAGTTGCTGCTGTTATTGCTGGTGGGAGCGACGCTGACTGCGCTGTGACTGGGCTGTGACGCTTACGTGGAAAACACCTGTCGATGGTGGGGACAGTGCTGGCCGTGCCGTACCTGCTATTATAATTTCTTAGAACCGTATGCAACTAAAGTGCACCTGCAGGTTGGTAGATTCGATAATTTGAAATTGTTGACTATTGCTTGCGATGGGAATATGCCAGCTCAGCCATTCTACTGTTGGCCTCGAGCTGCATGTATTAACTCCTCCCCTTCTAAATGAAAGACGTCCTCGGACTTTTTTAGGTTATCAATGACGGCTTCTATATCTCGCTTTTGACGCCTTATGGTTTTCTTCTGATGTAGTTTTAGGATGAAGTAGCAACTAATCAAAATGGTGATAGTAACTAAACCTGATAGCACCGGCCACATCAGAGTTCTTAGCAGAATTTTTTCAATGTATCTTAGGTTCTCCGCGCTAAGGTATGGTAAGCTCAATATTTCATGATGTTTGCTAATATTCAAAAGAGTTGTTGTTGCTGAATTTGGTAGCTTCTTCAAAATGCCCAGTTTATTTATGTAATAAGATCCTTTAATTTGGACCTCGTCTTCAAAGGTGAGCAGGTAAGTACCGGTAACGGTTTTTTCAGAACCATCGTTTAATCTGATCACAGCGGTAATGTCATTGATAACTATGGTACCCTCATCAACCACTGTAATTGGTTCAAGGTGGCTAGGGCGCGTGCTGCAGTGAGCTACATTTTCCGAATGGAGTTGCTGTGCGCATGTTGTGCTATTCAGTTTTTTGCAGAATGTGGAAGTAAGTGCCATAGTACAGTTTCCAAGGGCCGAAATCCGATTATAACAGTCAGCGATGTTGTTATCACTCCCAAAGTGCAGGACAGTTTCGTTACGTTGAACAGGAAGCAGGAAAATTCGCTTACATACTAATATAGGTTTAAGATATTTTATTAGAAAATAAAAAAACTTATTATCTAACAGGACCTTAATGCTTGATACCAGTAAAGAACTATCGACTATGTACCGTCACATACGGAACGGCATTAGCGCCCTTTCTATCTGTTCGTGTATTACAATAATTGGCGCATGACAACATCGACAAATTTCCACAGGCAGCTGGTATTATTGAAAACAACATTTATGTGGATGAGGTCATGGTTGGCGGTGACACTATAAAAGACGTCATGAGTGCCAAAACGGAATTGATCACTTTGCTCGAGTCTGGCGGCTTCCATCTCCATAAATGGAGCTCCAATTCTTCCAGTATTTTGCAGACAGTGCCGGTTGAGGACTATGAAGTAACCTCGAATACTAAAATTGGAAATTCATTCAACTACATAAAGATACTGGGTCTTAATTGGAATCCAAAGATAAGTATTCGTTCTATGTTAAAGCAACTACTGTAAATGACATAACTAAACACCACACACTTTCAGAAATTGCTCGCATATTCGATATTTTTGGGTTTTTAGCACCGGTTGTGGTCAACTTAAAAATTCTCTTTCAAAAGGTATGGTTAACAAATGTCAACTGGGATGACATGGTACCAAATCACATAAGCAGTACTTGGCGAAGTATTCGAGAAACATTACATTGCTTGGAGGAAGTATCTATTCCAAGAAACATTTTCACTTCCTCATCCACATTCGAGTTGCATTGATTTTGTGACGCCTCAACTTCAGCATATGCCTGCGTCGTGTACAGTGTATGCATTGAACAAGGAATAAGGTCGGTCACAATAATTGCTGCAAAAACGCGGGTAGCGCCACTAAGGGCGATGTCAATACCGCGTTTGGAGGTGTGTGCAGCGCTGTTGCTAGCATGTTTGTACAATTCGATCAAGACGTCACTCAACAGAGTAGATGATGTTGTTTATGCTTGGACATACTCTCAGGTTGTCCTTCATTAGTTAGCGTTTCCACCCCGCAATTGGAAAATGTTCGTCGGGAATAGAACTGAGGAAATTCTCAACTGCTTACCATGAAATAAGTGGAACTATATTGATACGAAAGAAAATCCGGCGGATTGTGCCTCTAGAGGTATCACACCAGACCAACTCCTCAATCATAATCTATGGTGGTCAGGCCCGACTTGGTTACAAAGACCACATTCAGGGCCGTTTACTCAACCTCTGATTAACGCTAACCGGAGGATAAAGGTCCGGTTAAGTTGTTGACTGCATTATCGACCATATGATAAATGTATGATGTGATGAAGTCGATAATGATGTTTAACCGGACTTTTACCGTGGTTAGCGTTAATCAGAGGTTGAGTAAACGGCCCTCAGACTGGCCAAGCAAGGAAAAAAATGAGAATTCAGAATTTGCAGCTGACTTATTGGAGCGATGCAAAATTGTGCTACATACTGTAACCCGACCAGCAGAGTCATATATTCTTCTCGAATATGCTGTGAAGGTGTCATCATATTCGCGCTTAATACATGTCATCGCATATGTTTTGCGCTTCATATCAAAACATAAAAATAAAGACAATACGTACGGAGGTCAATTGCAACACAATCGCAATTCGCATTATTTAGTGCTATTCAGCATGAGTCATTTGAAGATACATTTCAGCGTTTAACCAACATGAAAAAAGAAGGACAAGCTTATGCAACCTTCACCATTTATCGACTCATCGGGAGTTCTGCGTGTAGGAGGTCGCATTGATCGAGCCGCAGTATCATACTTAATCATACCAATCATTCTTCCTAAACACCATGTCTCCAGATTAATTATAGAGGAGCTACGCAAGATGTATTTGCATGTTGGAGTCAACGAGCTATTTGTGATAGTTCATCAACGCTATTGGATTGTAGGAGCCAGAAACATGATCAGATCTCTGGTACATCAATGCAAACAGTGTTTCATGTTGCGGAAACAAACTGCAACTCAGCGAATGGAAGATTTGCCAGCGGTGCGTCTGGAGCCAGCCAGACCGTTTCTCAATTCAGGGTGCGATTTTGCAGGTCCTATTAAGATCAAAATGACCAACTGCAAACGTCCAAGAATTCGTAAATCTTACATATGCCTCTTTATTTGCTTGTCCACGAAGGCGATTCATATTGAGCTGGTCACCGATTTGTCAGCAGAGACTTTTATTGCAGCCTTTAAACACTTCACATCTAGACGTAGAATATGTAGTAACTAAGCGCTAATCGTTTGCTAACAGATATGCATAAAAGTTTACTTAAGGAGTCATTTAATCATGATATCTACTCTCACCTGGAAAAGGATGGAACAACGTGGCATTTCATCCCTCCATCATCACCACATTTTGGTGGGATATGGGAGTCCAACGTAAAGTAAATTAAATACCACTTGCGAAGAGTGGTGCGTGAATCACTACTATCGTTCGAAGATCTATACAGTTTGCTCATACAGATTGCAGCTATACTCAATAGCAGGCAGATCACAATCCTCTTCAGACGCAGATCACAATCCTCTTACGCCTTCGTACTTTTTGATTGGCGAGCCATTAACTGCAGTCCAGAACCCACAGTATCGGCCAGGCTTTCACCGAAATCTTCGTGGAATCATATTCGCATCATGCCACAAGGTTTTTAGAAGCGATAGAACATGGAATATATTACATCTCTCCAGCGTCGCACCAAATGGACGACCGACCAACCAAACCTGGCAGTGGGTAAACTTGTCGTCATCAGGGACCTAAATGTTCCTCCAGCTAAGTGCACATTGGGAATAATTGAGGAAGTTCATCCAGGCTCTGACGGTACTGTGCCAGTTGTCACAATACGTACCGAAAAGGGAACTTACAAACGTCCAATTACGAAAGTTGCCTTATTTCTAGGGAAGCTAAAAATATGCAAATGCATATTTACGGTCAAAATGCATTTCGTGCTTATTTGGCACTTAATCGAGCAATATCGAAAAAGGTTAAGCTGGCAACATCTTATCTGTGTTTAATTTAGATAGTTGCGTATACATACAAACAAGGCTATTTAAGTTAAATAATTTAACTATTGATCTGGACCTCGGAGCGGAGCATTTACCTTATAAAAATTCACCACGACAAACACTAAGTTCTTGTATGCATACAAACAAGGCGACTTGACTGTTGCTCAGAGCCTCGAGCAAACCCAGAGTAAAAAAAAACTTTGCTCCGATGCTCTGTTATTGATAGAAAACAGCTGTAGTGTGAAAATTTGAAGGGAACAATAATTGCCGAGTTTCCGTGGCAGTGATCCAGATCGGGATAAAAAGTTTGCATGCAAATGCAACAAGAATTTTGTGATCCTGGTGTTTATCTGTATCAATTTCGGATCCGCATAGATTGTAATAGATTTCTTTAGATTTTTTATCCATATAAATACCAGCATCACCAAATTGTTGTTGCATTTGCTTGCAAAATTTGTATCCGGATCTGGATCACTGCCACGGGAACTCGCCTAATATGCAATATGTATTGGCATACATAGGCATACGCTACACTGTCAATATGAATCGATCGATATTTCGATCGCGATTGATATTGATAATCTGATGAATCGCAGACTAGTGCTACACGTTCAATATAAATATTGCAATATTTTTCTCGCTCTGAGGTTTAAAATATTGTACTTCCGTCCTTTTCACACTTTCAATTCGTTTATTGCCAATATTGCGATCCAGATCATGGATTTCAAAATTTCTAACTATTTTGTGATCCAGAATCACGATTTATCAATACTCGATGCTACACGGTCAATATTAATCGTTTTCCGCATACAAGAGCTTTTTCTCGGAAAACCGCCAAAAATGCACACTGGAAAATATAGTAAAACATATCGTCGATGCCTATGCAATACCACCTATCTACCAACTGCAATACCACCTATCTGACGGCAATCAAATTTTACAGGAGATGAAAAAAACGAGTTTTCTTTTAATCTAATGTATAAAGTTAGGACTGAAATCTTTTTTCTACTTTTAATAGGTGCAACTTACCTCAGTAAACTTGTATTGAACTGAAACTTATCATAATTGTGTGTTTCTGTAAGTTTTTTTTTTTATAGACGGTTTTGCAAATAAATTTCCCTCTTATTTTTACACGTAAATTTTTTAACCCGCATATAGAATAAAAACAAAATTCTTCTTTTTATCTTTTTATTATTAACTTTACAGATATAAATCTTAGTATCTATTGTTTGTAAGGTAAATTGTCATAAAAGGAGTGACAGTCTGAAGGAATTACATGTTTCAATTCTTGTAAGTGCTGGTATTTAGATTTTTGTATTGGTAGGCGAGACAAAACGAGAGCGTTAGGAGTGCTTTTGTTCCATTTGCGTTTAGACCGGTGCGGAAGCTCTAGAAAAATGCTTTCGAAAGACAACTTATACTTGATTGATGCATCGGAAGAGTATTTCAAGACACGTAAATCGAAAACGACCTTATCCCCTTTTTTACGACCTGGGCGTATGGATTCATATAATTGATATTTTTTATTATCATAGTCTTTAAAAAATGTGTAGTCTATCTCTCGTGCGACATATGGAAACGGATTGCGTCTGGATTCCTGTGTTGCCAAAATATATTGGCTAGGTAAATATATTTGCCGATTCTTTAATTTCCGCTCAATTACAGAGTGAACCGAATCTACCTCCATCTGTGTATGCCCTTTTACTAAAAATTTCTGAGTTATGTCAACGTTGTATTCAATGGCAAGCGTAAGGAGTGCATTGGCGACAACAGAATTTCGATTCTGATACGTGCAACCATCGGAATAAATCACTACAGGTTTTACATCTTTACGAAGTATTGATAATATATAGTCCACATAAAAGTTGGCGAACGTTGAAGACTTTAAGTCGGCTGCGGTTTCATCAAACCAATAACAAACAACTTCTTTAGTGACTAAGTTGTAAGCTGTGAAGTTATGCACAGCAAGCTTAGTTTTATAATAAGCTACGCTGGCATTTAATTTTGGGCATAGTTTTACAGCTTGTAGGTCAACGGTAATTAAATGAATTTCTCCAGAATTGGCAAGTATGGTATCTTTTTTTTTTTCTAATCGTGCTGAATTTTTGAGGTCAATGTGACAGTTATATTCTACTTCGGATATATTTCCGGTCTTAAAAGCAATGCAAGTATCGCACTCATCTTTTTTAGGTTTGAAAAGAGAAATATTTTCCTCGGAGAAGATATTATCAAAATAACTTCTTGAGACTACGGGTACTGAAAGCTCGAGAGCGTTATTCTTATAAAGAGAGTACAACTGTGATTTTGTTTCAATGACTGGCTCTAAATACAGTTTGCTTGATGATGACCTGCAGTAATGTGACGGGAGCTTTGGTAAACATGCCAAAAATTTTTGTACAAGTTTTTTTTTGGAATTATTCGTGGAATTGCGTTTCTTTTTAGGGCTGCACGAAACATGTGTATTAGTGAGCCACGAACGTACGGTCCATGCCTTTAGTCCTAAGGTCGATAAAAACATATTTTTGCAAACCCTTAGCCTCTCGGTACCATCTTTGAGAAAATACACGAAAGAATTTGATTTCTTTAATTTGCTCCGCTTATTTGTTTTTGTAGTTTGAACGTGAACCAGCGAGCAAACATATTTTTGTTTTTGTTGCCAATTACTGTTTTTCCAAAAGTGTGCAAAAATGTGTTCTCTTTTCTGCTCACTAAACCTTTTACAATCAAATCTTTTACTCTTTTTGCAAGCTTTACCACAATCTGACTTACTAAGCACCCTCTTCATTCGTGGCACATCTTGGACTACTTTGTTTTGTGTTCTGCGATACCCTATATACTCATCTCCAATCATTCTTTTCTTTTTGTTGATCTCTCTTTTCCAATTGTCTGTGTTCCGTTTTCGTCTTTTATTTTTGTTTTCTTCCAAAATTTTTATTTCTGGAAGGTATTCATTGCTGGGGGAAGTATGAATATCACAGTCACCTTGGATAGAATTGTTGCTGTGTTGTTTCGATTCCGCCGCATTAAACGTGTTATCTGTGTCGCTCTTCGCTCTTGACGTAGCTGGAAAAACACATAGCACATTTCTTTACATATACCCAAATAGCAAAGAGGCTAGAATATGAAAGCATAATTCAGCAGTTCGCGGGTAAGAAATTCGCCGCGTTTTTGTATTTCTTATGGATTATGGAGGTGAATTCCTTACCCGCGACCTGAATTGCGTTGGTTCCTCTTATATTCTGGCCTCTTTGCAAATAGTTTTGTTTTTGCTTATACTTATACCTTTCTTCACAGGAGAATTGAACATACTGGGAAAATTGAAAAATTCTTCATTATTCTCTATTGAGATGCGCATCCCATGCGTGTACGGCGACAATTCCAACTCTGAATAGGAAGTTCCAGAAGAACTTGGTGGAGTCGCCCAAGCATCTAAATTTACATATATTTTAATGTACATCCAAACACTTAGATTTTATATATGTATGTATGTACATAAACAAAATTATTTCTTTTTTTGTTACCTTTTAAAAATTTTTCCATAATTATATCACATCCTCTATTTGAAGCCATTTATGGTATGTATATTATATTCACAACAACTTATAATTTAAAAAAAATTTAATAGCAAAGAACACAAAGAAATTAGCCAACTCCCTGTGCGTAGTACTGACGCTTGGTTGATCAACTTGCTGAACAGAACTAAATGATGGTTGGTATTGCAAATAAAATTTCACTACACACTTTACATGCGGTTTTGCATTTACCGTTTTTTTCGGCAATTTTCTGTTGGAATACGAATTTTTTTATTTTTATAGATGAAACTCGATGCCTGGAATGCAGGGTTACCAAATCTCATTTTTGCCACTTTCGTCATTTGGGAGGTATTGCATCTGGTAGATAGGTGGTATTGCATAGGCATCGACGATATGATAGTTCAATGCAACCCTGCGCAATATTAATGCAATGGTTTCGTTTGCTTTGTAAAAAAGATCTCATGTATTTACATAAATACAAATCTAAAATTAATTTAAAGTATTTTATAGTATTTAAAAAAAATTTTTTTGAATGGGGAAAATGTGAATTGTACGTTTCAGTTCTTATGTTATTATTATTTTGCAAAGTTCGTTAAATAAAAATGTAAGCGTATTTCAGTTATTTTTCGGGCATACTAGCATGCATATTTTGAAATTTTTCGTGCATATTTTTAGCTTCCCTACTTATTACCAACATCTGACTGAAATCGGATTTCAGGGCTGGCAGTATGATGTGAAATTATATC
Organism: Urophora cardui; assembly: GCA_960531455.1. Taxonomy (NCBI): domain Eukaryota; kingdom Metazoa; phylum Arthropoda; class Insecta; order Diptera; family Tephritidae; genus Urophora; species Urophora cardui. The sequence continues at coordinate 92,648,941 of OY482672.1, read as the reverse complement.
ATCCCTGGGTGGTATATTCCACTACACAAAAAATGCAACCTTGCATGGATACCTCTGCAGCACAAATACTGTTTAATTTTGTATTCCGTATTTAATTTCCAGTCAGCGTGTCTGAGCCGGTGAGTTCCCAAATTAAAACTAAAAACTTATACATCTAACCCTGCAAGAACTGTGCAGGTCATTTGACCGGTCAAATGACCGGCAGGCATGACCAAAAGTTTTGGGATATTTCCTATCACATTCTTAAGGGCATCGGGAACTTTTGTGACCATTTCATTCATCACGTTCCCGTATGTGTATTTTCAAATTCCATTCTATCCTTATCTATCTCATTGGTTTTGAACTTGGCTAGAACACATACGATTGCAAATGTGTTGGTAATATTATATTTTTGTAATAGTGTTAGTACTTTCAGTCACACAATTCTAGCAGGGAATCTACTGATACTTATAGCTACATAAATCTAAATCTAAAGTCGCCGCAGTTGCTGCTGTTATTGGTGGTGGGAGCGACGCTGACTGCGCTGTGACTGGGCTGTGACGCTTACGTGGAAAACACCTGTCGATGGTGGGGACAGTGCTGGCCGTGCCGTACCTGCTATTATTATTATTTCTTAGAACCGTATGCAACTAAAGTGCACCTGCAGGTTGGTAGATTCGATAATTTGAAATTGTTGACTATTGCTTGCGATGGGAATATGCCAGCTCAGCCATTCTACTGTTGGCCTCGAGCTGCATGTATCAACTCCTCCCCTTCTAAATGAAAGACGTCCTCGGATTTTTTTGGGTTATCAATGACGGCTTCTATATCTCGCTTTTGACGCCTTATGGTTTTCTTCTGATGTAGTTTTAGGATGAAGTAGCAACTAATCAAAATGGTGATAGTAACTAAACCTGATAGCACCGGCCACATCAGAGTTCTTAGCAGAATTTTTTCAATGTATCTTAGGTTCTCCGCGCTAAGGTAAGCTCAATATTTCATGATGTTTGCTAATATTCAAAAGAGTTGTTGTTGCTGAATTTGGTAGCTTCTTCAAAATGCCCAGTTTATTTATGTAATAAGATCCTTTAATTTGGACCTCGTCTTCAAAGGTGAGCAGGTAAGTACCGGTAACGGTTTTTTCAGAACCATCGTTTAATCTGATCACAGCGGTATTGTCATTGATAACTATGGTACCCTCATCAACCACTGTAATTGGTTCAAGGTGGCTAGGGCGCGTGCTGCAGTGAGCTACATTTCCCGAATGGAGTTGCTGTGCGCATGTTGTGCTATTCAGTTTTTTGCAGAATGTGGAAGTAAGTGCCATAGTACAGTTTCCAAGGGCCGAAATCCGATTATAACAGTCAGCGATGTTGTTATCACTCCCAAAGTGCAGGACAGTTTCGTTACGTTGAACAGGAAGCAGGAAAATTCGCTTACATACTAATATAGGTTTAAGATATTTTATTAGAAAATAAAAAAACTTATTATCTAACAGGACCTTAATGCTTGATACCTCCATTAAATCTGTTACAGTCAGGGTTTGAAATTGCTTAGCTACTTTTGTTGCATTTGCTTTTGCTTTGCTTTTGCTAACGAAAAGTAAATTAGCAAACTCGGCCAGCCAAGTATTCAGCTGAGCCGAGTTTGCTTGTATAGTTAAGCAAAGCAACGCGATTTGGGGGATTTCATTTTACTTCCAGCAATTAGTTGTCTTTGCATTTTTTCTGCTTTTGCTTATTTTGCTGAAACGATTTGTTACGCATATTTCGATTTTTTATACATATTTACTTATGTGTATGTATGTATATACACATAATATGTATGTATGTCCATTTGTAAACATCTTTTCATGTTGAATTTTGCTTAAAAACTAGTTTCAGCAAAATAAGCAACTGTAAGCAAAAATTTACTACTCAACTAATTGCTGGAAGTAAAAGCAACCCTCTCAAATTGAGTTGCTTGGCTTAACTATACAAGCAAACACGACTCAGCTGAAAACTGAAGCGAATGATTCGTGTTTTCGTTTTTGGCTCGGCTGAATTCAGCAATAAGCAAAAAACATCGGCTATTGCTGTTTTGCAGCAAGCAAATTCAAACCCTGGTTACAGTTGTGTTTGTAGAGGGCATGTTAGTTATATATTTTATATCATCAAATTTTAGTATCGATGGGTTAATGACGCCAATCCTTGCAAGGGCAATGGTTGAAATCAAGGTTTCAATTTCGGAAATTAAAATTCTATTTCTGGCAAGCAATGTTTCATATAAATGTTCAATGTCAATATGTTGCACTTTTATGTTTTTTGTGATTATGTTCACCGTGTCTGTTAGCTTATTTTTGCACGTACTACCGTATTTATTTCTATTTGCCTATTTTCAGAGTTAATTAGTTCTTGTTGTCGGAATTTCAGATTTTCAAAATCATCCAAGTCTGGTGTCCCTGCTATGACTTTTAAAGCTGTTCCTAAAATATTTATGCTTCCAGTTTGTCTGTGTTGAATATCAAACGTTGCCAAAGGTGTTTTCATATGTGTAATATCTGAGTCCAGTAACATTCTCATATGGGATGCAGGAAAAATTTCGTTAGTTTCCTTGTTTCTTCGGTTATTTCCATATACGTCTCGATATTAGTTGTATGCTTTAAAAAGTTAACATCTTGCCAGATAGTTACAAATCCGTCCTGAATTGGTATGTAATTAGAGTTCGAGTAGTTTGTCAGTTTCGCTTCCGTCGACCCAATCAGAAGTATCACCAAAAGAATCCTGTAAATTTACGAAAGTTACTAATGATAAAAACTATTTTATATTGTCGTTGTGGACCACCCTCCCTCTAATCAAGACTGTGGTCCCCAAGTCTGCATCTACCCTTTCCTCTGTGAATAGACGTGTAAGCTCATTACCTAATCTTTTCTACCACATCAAACACCCTATTTTGTCTGGAGGGGTTATTCCTCTCTAACTGCGCTTGTTGGGCTTTAATTAATTTATCCTTTATCTCCTCTCGCAATTCCTGCGGCGAGGCGTGAATTATGTCAACGGGTTTTCTGTTTGTCACAGAATGGATTGTTCGATTATATTCAAATGTTGCCAATAATATAAGTTAGACCGTTTCGTCAATTTTCTTTTTCATTTTCAGACATCTGGCAATTTCCGCAATTGTACTATGGAAACGCTCAACTTGACCGTTTGAGGTACTGTGCAGCGGAGGCGCATTCACAATATCGACATTAAACTGATTTTTGAACAGTGACCTTATCGTTTCGGAATTGAATGATGGCTCATTATCGCAGTAGACAGTCTTCGTATCCGGAAATATGTTCATTAATTGTAGAATTGGGCCTTTCAAATCCGCAATAGTGCGAGATGGTATGTGTTGAACCACCGCAAATTTAGAAAATTTATCAATACAAGTAAGGAAGTATTTTTTGTCTTTTTTTTCGGATATAGTTTTTATTGTATCATTCTTGGAGGATATGACAATTTTTATAAAATCTTAACCTAGTATACAATGACGTTATTCGTTCCCACTGCTTCAAATAACATTTGGATGAAAACCAATTTTATTTGACATAAAATAAATACTTATGAATACATTTATTATGTGTATGGGAATATTTTTGTTTTTCTTAGAGTATGTTCATATGTATGTATGTATGTAATTTTATTTCATATTCGTTCATTATGTTATTCATTTTCATTATTTATGTATTTTAGCCGTCGGAATGGAATGGAATTCCAAGCAGCTGATTGTATAGTATTGGAAATTCGTACGGCCTGACAGGACAGGCTTATCGCTTTTGTCTGCAGAAAAAATGTCAATATGCTACATTTCTCCAGCATAGGTCGCTGTTGGAGTTATACTATGTTCATGCTGGATTTGAAACGCAACATTTTGCATTTTCGAAGATGGCTTTTGGAAAAGTTTTCATGCTGCCGCGTTTTGTAAATGCGCATTTGAGAAGTTCGAAACAAACGGAGCTAATATCTCAGGTTACGCAATCAGGGCTCTCACTCTGTAGTTCGATTCGAAAGAAAAATCGTTCGTTTTCGAATTCTATTCCATATATTCTATACAAGACGAATTTACTTTCGAATCGAATTTCGCTTTCGAATCGAACTACAGAGTGAGGGCCCAGGTGTTGAGGTTTATTTTTTTGTTTTGTCTAATTAAAAAAATAGGACAAGAATTCGCAAAATATGTAATAATATAATACACTAATTTTGCAAACCAAACGTACCAACCGCTTTGGTATTAATTTTGATCTCTGTTTTGTTTACTTTCGTTCATTACATGTAGAGTGACGTCATCATGGAGCTCGTGTGCCCATGCTCATGCTACTCTATATGCGTAATCTTGTAGGTATTTCGTTCTTGTATTGCCAGAGTGTTGCCACTATTTTCCATTCGAATGGCAAATTTTTTCGTAGATTTCAGGGTTGCCTTCTGCGTTAGTATTCAAAACGCAAAAAAATAGTTGCGTTAAGTTGCATTTTGGTGGTGGCATTTGTATGGAGAAATGTAACATTTCATGTTGCGTTTTGGACTAAACGCAAAAATGCCTCCGAAACGCACAACGCAGGCGCACCATGAACATGCTATTACCCCCAATGTCTGCCCAGCAAAACCCGTGTGATGGAAACTAACCCAGCAAAACCCGTGTGATGGAAACTAACACATGCAAAAGTTTCACACCAATACATTGACACACTTTTTTATCATATGTGAGAGGACAGGGTTGATTCGTTTAAAAAAAAAATCAAATTCGTGGAAGCTAGTTGATCGCGTTCTTTCGTGTGCTAAAAATATAGTTTAATAGTGAATAAAGATAAGAAAAAATAATAATTAATAATCGTTTTTAAAAGTATAAAGATAAGTACATACATATTTAAGTCAAACCAGCTTTATTATGTAGTACATTTACATATATATTTTTTTTTCACTTCAATTTCAGATGTCTTCCAAGAAGTCGACTCCATAGAATTCGAGAGAGGCGTATGCAAGACTGTCGAGCTTAGCCATCACCGCGAGCAGTAAAAAGTATATTTTTGGTGTTAAAAATCTAATTTTATTTCATATACATATGTTAATAATATCTGTGTAATGAATATAATAAATATAGACTATGATAGATTTGTTTGTGGCTCATTTGTGAAAGGTTCAGGCATCAAATTTGATGGCTCAGCTGTGATAGATTCGTATATCAAGTGTGATGGATCATATGTGACTGGTATTTACATCAACATTGATGGGTATAAAGTGAGAGAGGAAAGAGTTCAGCTATATATAGAAAATCATATGATTACGCATAAGTGGGAGCGAGATGCAAACTCACACGTATACACTTCACTCCATCACATTTTTCATATTGCCCTTAATAATGTGATAGGAATTCTTGATGGAGAGTGATGGATCACATGTGATCATCAATTGATTGGTCAAATGATTATCACGGCGCTTGCAGGGTGCTTACGAGGATGCCTGTCGTATTTGGACTTGTTGCCAATTTTACAGTTTGCGACAATTTCATTTGCAAGTTTGGTCATTTTTGGAAAATAGTAATCACAGAGGATCTGTTTTACGTTTTCTTCAGCCGCCCTGTGGGCACGATTATGCTCGGCTGTAACTATCTCCCTTTGCTCGTCCTTGTTAACAATGTCCGACACCATGCGTTTACAGTGCCAAAACTTTGTTGCCGGAAAATATGTAACTAATTCATTTTGAATGCTTGCCAATGTTGGCAGATCGCAATATATTGCGTTCACTACGTTTGGATTTACGATCATATTAAACTCGTCAACAAGTGTCTTCTTGTCAGTGAACCGAATTTCGTGGCGAGTTTTTTTTCCGAAATATATGAAGTTCCGTCTCAAGTCAAGACTCGCTTCCTCTAGAACAATCTGGTTTCGGAAGCAATTGAGTGGTTTTTCTGTTGATTCTATTGTATGCGATAGCGATTCGCTATGGATGGTAGCCAAGTCGGACTGCACGTCCTCTTCCAGGACATGGATGTTTTGTCGTGACAGTGCGTCAGCAACGTAATTCTCCTTACCAGGCTTATAAAATATTTGAGCGTTTTGCTCATCAATAAAAGCTTCCAGCGCTTAATTTTGGCGTTTGGATTTCGGTCCGAAACCGCAAACGTGAGTGGCTGGTGATCTGTACAAATATTAAGATTTTTAACACCATAAAGGTAATTTCTAAGGCTCTTGAGAGCCCAGACAATCGCCAATAACTCGCGCTCATTAGTAGCGAAGTTTTGTTCTCGATCTTTCAGGGTCCTAGAGATCATCGTTATTGGCCTTCCATTCTGAGATAGAACAGCCCCTATACCTAATGAAGAAGCATCCGTCGTTAGATCGAATGGCTTTTTAAAATCAGGGTAGGGTAATACAACATCCTCAGATGCCAAGACCACCTTTAGTTTGTTGAAGGCCTACAACTGTTTTCCATCCGAATTTATTTTAATTTTTTTGGATTGTGTGGCCCTAACTTTCCCCTTTTCTCCCTTCAGGATATCCGTCAAAGGCCTTGCTATCGTTGCAAAATCCTTAATAAAGCACCTATAGTAACAAGTCCTAAGAAGGACCTGATGTTAAACAATGTGGAGGGCTCCTCGTAGTTTCGAATTGCTTCAATCTTGGACTCGTCTTAATACCGTCCTTAGATACAACGAAACCCAAGTATTCCACACTTTGTTTGAAGAAGTGTGATTTTTCCCGTGAGACCCTCATATTTGCCTCTTCTGCGCAAAACCCACTGAATATGTTCGACGTGTCTTTCTTCGTTTTCAGAAAAATTAATCACGTAAGATGTCTCGATTGCATTTATTTGCTTACCCGAATTGGTTAACTTATTATTAGTAAACTGGTGTCATTGCTCTCCATATATATCTATATATATAAAAATGGTGTAAAAAATTTTACTAACCTCATCAGGTGAGAACGGCTGGACCGATTTCTGTAAAATTTTTTGTTAGTTGTTCGTATTCTCGAGGAGAAGGTTCGTACGGAAGAAAATTTTGGAAAATCTCTTCGGAAAAGTCCGAAAATTGGAAAAATGGGTGTGTATGTGTGCATGTGTGGATGTGTGTCCTTTATATACTCCCAAAGTAGCCAACCGATCTTTATGAAATTTTCACAGCAGATTCATGTGGTGTTAGCGCGCATAATAGGGTATATAGAATTTCGAAAAAGGGGGAGCTTCCCGGAAAACATTCCTAAATGTGGACCCAGATCGACCCAGCAAGTCTTCGAGAAAATTGGTATCAAATGAAAGGTATTTAACAGGCCTTCAACACAAAGTTATTTTCATTGCAATGCCTAGGCCGGGTCCCCAGATATGGGTCAAAACGTGGGACCGAGTGACCCTGGAAAGTTTCTGAGCGATATTGGTATCAAATGAAAGCTGTTGAGGAGGACTTCAATAAAGAGCTCTTTAAATAGTGATACCTAGGCCGGGTTCCAAGATTTGGGTCAAAGCGTGGAACCGGATAACCTCTGAATGTTTTCAAGCGATATTGGTAGAAAATGAAAGGCGTTGAGCAGGGCTTCCACATACAGCTATTTTCATTGTGATTTCTAAGGCTGTTTCCCAGAGATGGCTAAAGTAGTGGGCCCGGATTGTGATGGACGGCTCCGGTAAGGTAAAGGTAGATATGTATAGGGATAGGGATAGGAATAGGGATAGGGATAGGGATTGAGATATAGATTGAGATTGAGATTGAGATTAAGATTGAGATTGAGATTGAAATAGAGATAGGGATTGAGATAGAGATAGAGATCGGGGGCAGTAGGTTTGTCGCGGCGAATATAACTATAACTTTTATTCAAAGAATAGACAATTTTTTTATTATTCGCAGTAATTAAGATGGACTCTAAGATAATGGTTAGCAATACGGTAATCAAAGACTTTTCTTTAGGCTTCATAGGAATAGATTTTAGCAGAACAACGTCTGCCGGGTCAGCTAGTATGTATATATATATATATATGTAAATCTTCGTATACCTTTGTTTTTTGCTCCGATATGCATAGTTAAGTATTTTAATTAGCTGATAATTTTTTCATTTCAAATCACCCTGTACCTCCAAATTGTTTTTTTTGCACTTTTAACTTTATTTCAATACCTTATTATTGAAAAGCGAACCAAAAATTTAGATCTTAGGGCATTCACAAAAAGTATTATAAATATAGATCAGCTAAAATAATACCAAAAAAGGGCATTTAGTCACTTTTGAAAATTGAATGGAATTGAAAATTTTCAAATATTGAAAAAAGGTGGAAGAGATTTCGACTGTTTCTGATAGTAGAAGGTCCAAACTACCATAAACAAAAAAAAAATTCACGGAATTTCATGATGTTTTTTTTTTGGTCTCCAAAGTTTACCAATTTACGGACTTTGGTATGTTTAATCATATATTTATTTATTAATAAAAAAAAATAGTTGTATATTTGCTTTTTTCATGAACCATACATTTTTTTTGATTTGCCGCATATATCTTTATCAAATTGCGAAAGTTGATCTGGCTAGGAATAAAAATGTATTTTTAACAAAATTTTAACTGCGACACCTTTAATGTGCGAAGCGCCGAAATGAAATGGTATGTAGAAAATAGGTGTACTTTGAGGGGGTGTGTGAGGCTGAAAGTTGTTTTAATCGCAAAATAACTCATAAACTTCTCTTAGCTAGAGTTTCAGCTGTAACTTGACATCAAAACATCTAAGTTTCAATACAGTCAATTTTTGTATTTTTGTCCACCTTCGCGGCACTGTGTACCGTGTACCCATTAAAAAAATAAGATTTTTTTTTTTACATTACTATATGAAATACAAATAAGGCATAATCATTGCTGATTGTGGTGCTTACGAAAACATGAAGGAGCTGTCAGAATTTATTGAAATACTTTTTGGTTGCTTGTTCTTCCGACAGGGTAGGAATATGATGTATTGTGGAACGATCTTCCGTCATCCATTGTCAAGTTTGGTTTGGAGACAAACCGGTTTCGGCTAATATGCGCCATCTTCAGTGTCTTTTATTGAAACTTTACATCTAAAGTGTCTATATTACTCTAATTTTAAAAAAGTAATCAGTTTTTTTTTGTAACGGGTACCCATTAAAAAACACCGAGTTTTTGCACATCACTATTTAAAAATGAAATATGGCATATCATTGTTGCTAATGGCGTTTTCTTTTCTGACAAAAAATTTTGCCCTTTAATATCTCAATTATCGAATTACGTAACATGACTTTCTATAAAATGGCTGAATTTGTAGTTAATGATGCCCTCTTACTTAGTCAGAGGACAACATTCGTTGCAATCACCACACAAGCTTACAAAATGGCTAAGAAAATCAAACAGGGCAACATTTTTTCGAGAAAAGAAAACGGCATAAGTGTTCAGAAAAATAGAGTTAATAATCAAAATTTGTCGAAACTTTACTCCCTAAGTGAATATATTACGGTAATTTGAAAAATTAAGTAGGTTTTTCCTTACATGTTAACCTTTAGAAAAAAAAAATTCTTTAAAGTAAAGCATAATCGCTGTTAAGTAAGTAAGTAATAATCGCTGTAATATGTTAATAACATATAATATGTTAATAAGAACATAACTATTTTTATAATGACTCAGTTTCAGTCCTCAGAAGAGGAGGAAGTGATCACTGATTCAAATGATTCCATGCCTTCGTCTGCTTCGTCACTTTCAACAATGTATTTATTAAAGTTAAGATCAGAACCATTTAAATATTTGTTTCTCTGTTTTATATTTCTTTTGAATGCAACTAAGTAATGAATCTGACGATAATATCAAACGTGTCATTAAATCCATTATCGGGATCTTCCATTTCAAAGAGTACCCATTGGAGCCAATAATAGTTATATAATATAATACAATGGCGCTATTATAACTCTGACGAGTTTTATGGCCGAGCTTCTCTCCCAATTCGAGGTGTGCTCCTTTTTGTTTTTCCTACTAATTGGGTGGACCTACAGTTTTATGCCGGCTCCGAACGGCGAATGCATTTTTGTGAGAAGCTTTTTCATGGCAGAAATACTCTCGGAGGGTATGCCGCCCACTGCCGAGAGGTGACCGCTGCTCTAAAAAACCCAATAATTGGATTTTTACTAATTAGAAAAATTGTTTTGGTGTTTGGCTCGGACCGTGGTTTGAACCCGAGACCTCTGGCATAGGCGAGCACTCTACCCACTGCACCACAGCGGCCAAGAATAGTTAAAATTAATAAATCGCTCTTTTATATAGACAGCTTCCTTCCACCTTCTGTTCATTTCAGAATTGAACCTGTAAACTTTTTATCTCACAGTATTTCTATCAAATTTAACATTAGTTAACGCTTCACAAACAAAAGAAAAAATAACTGATATTCTTTATTTAAGGGGTGTTTCTAACCATAAATCTACCAAATCACTATTTATAATTTTAATTGAAATTTTTATTTATTTATTATAAAAGTTTCACGGTTTTGCTTTCGACACGTTATTTTGAAGTGAGATAAACAAGTGCTGATTTACCTGGTGCGCTCGCTTTCACACGTATATATTAAAGAGCTGCATGAATACCAAAAAAGTTACCCGTGAATAACCCACTCAATTTGGCGGAGTGGTACTCACTCGTGCAAACAAAACAAAATCACTCAAATATGAGAGGAAAAGCAAACCCACTACAAAAGCGACAACCACCGTTTTATGTTCTTTGTTCATTGTATGTGTACAGCAGTGTATTTGCTTGCGGGGTATGAATATATCAGAAAACTTTCCTGTGTGGGTATGAATGAATGTTGTAAACGTAAAATACCCGGTCTTTTCATTGTATATTCGGGTAGAAATCGCTAAACATTTGCTGCTAGAATTTTAAGACCACACAAAAGAAAGTAAAACACATATGTACACACTTCTGAATGTTTATAGTGTATATTTTGATGTTTATTCGTGTGAACAGAAGTCGCAGTTAATCGAATTGAAAAAAATATGAAAATGAGCGGTTTTGCTTGATTTTGGTTAAAAAGCGCTCTTCAGAATATAATTTTTTCCCCAAATTTGGTAGACTTTTTTCAAATAGGTAGATGGTTATTTTTTTTTCTATGAGAGGCAAGTGGTAAAGAGCAAGTTAGGTGCAAATGAATATATATACATATGTGTCAGGGTTTTAAGGACCTGGTCGAAGCTATTAAGATTTCCTATGACCAGGCAACTGAGGAAATAAATGGAGGAAAAGCCAGCGTGAAGGAGGCGAAGCTGTCCCAAACTACCCCTTCTTTGCGGCAACAACAACATCGTCCTAAGAGAAACCGAGAGAGAGTATCCGGTGGTACACCTTCTCCAGAAGCTCTCCCAAAAAATGAAGGAAGTTAATAAGACTTCAACAGGCACTTCAGAAGCGACAGCAAAGAAGGCAGATAAAGACGCGGAAATATCCGATGAAGGGCATTGGATAACCGTAAATAGGCAGAAGAGATAAAAGCCTAAAGCTCCGCGTCCAGATGCCATCATTATAAAGAAGACCGGCGACGTTTCCTATGCCGACATACTAAAAATGGTAAAAAATGAACAGTCTCTTAACGAAATGAATACCCTAGTCCGTAAGATCCGCAAAACGGGGAAGGGTGATCTGCTGTTCCAGCTCACTAAGCAGTCGGACACTGATACGGTGAAGCCACAATCAGCTGTCGAACAGGCCTTGGCTGGAAAAGCAGAGGTTAAATCACTCACAGAGGAGTCACTCTGCGAAATTCGCGATATAGATGAAGTGACAACAAGAGAAGAGGTTTGTGCAGCAATCAGCTCCTAACTCGGGGCTTACGAAGTGAAACCGTCGTGCGTACGATCCATTAGGAAAGCCTATGGCGGAACGCAAACAGCCACTATTTCCTTGCCAGCTTAAATAGCTAGGAAGCTACTAGTTAATGGTAAGGTCCGGATAGGCTGGGTTATATGCCGAATACGAACAAAATTTCAGCCTAAACGATGCTTTAAGTGTCTCGAATTTGGCCATATTTCGAGAAACTGCACTACTAAAGACGACGTGGTTCAAGTGCGGCGGCACAGGGCACGTGGCAAAAGTGTGCAACAGCGCACCAAAATGTCTACTATGCGCTAGGCGTGGAGCCAGTAAAATCGACCATTCCACGGGAGGAAACCAATGCCCAATATATAAGGAAGCGATTAGAAAGCTAAGACCACGATGAGACTTCTGCAACTTAATTTAAACCATTGCGAAGCCGCACAAGACCTACTTTCGCAAACGGTAAGATAGCTGAAGGCTGACGTATGCATATTAAGCCATACAACCATACAAAAAAAGGTGGGCAAATTGGATGCAAGGCACTTGCGGCAAGGCAGCAGTACGGTCCTGCGGGCAACAACCTGTGCACGTGGAACCCGCAGTAGCAGAAAATGGGTTCGTATGCGGAAAAATCGAAGACATCTATGTTTATAGTTGCTACATACCGCCAAGCACCCCTCTTGATATATTTGAGGGAATCGTCGAGAAAATAGCCAGGGATACAACCAACAGACAGCGCTTTATAATTGCAGGCGATTTCAATGCCTGGGCAATCGAGTGGGGCTCACAAAGGACTACGCAGAGGGGTAGAGCACTGCTTGAAGCATTCGCATGCCTAGATGTCGCTCTACTTAATACAGGCCGAGAAAATACTTTTTCAAGGAACGGGCATGGATCTATTATTGACCTCACATTTGTCAGTACCAACCTTTTTAGATTGTCGAAGTGGAAAATTAGTGACTGCTACACACAGTGACCACAATGCGATCTTAATTGATGTCGCTTTACAAGCAGACAAACGGCTAAGCAAGCAACCTCGCTTAAAACGCCAAGGGTGGAAAGTTAGCACATTTGATATCGAAGTATTCAAAGAAATGTTTCCAAACTCGGAACACAGAGGTAGAGCGAACGACATGGCCACTTGGATAATGAAAGATATAAGAGGAGCCTGTGATGCGTCAATGTCGCGGAAAATGAAATAACGACCTCAATCATCAACCTACTGGTGGAACGAACACATAAATGCCCTAAGGAAGGAGTGCATACAATGAAGAAGGCGCTTCCAGCGCTCAAGGGGCAGAGTCAACTTCGAGGAATTAAGGGAGAAATTCAAAGCGGATCGCCATTCATTGAAAAAGGCAATCAAAGAAAGCAAACGCAAATAAATACTTTCTTGAACTTTGCGACGACGCTGAGAATAACCCATGGGGAACAGCGTACAAGATTGTAACCAAAAAACTGAAAAGCGCCAGACACTCAGCACCAACGTGTCCCATATACCTGGATACTGTAGTGAAAACTCTATTCCCTACACAGAGGAAGCTAGTTTCACCCATCCCGAACGGCATACTGTAATCTTTTGAGAAAGTAACAGACGAAGAAGTAATCCAAGCCGCAAAGAGGCTCAAAGACAATAAGTCCCCTGGCCCAGATGCGGTGCCTAACAGGGTACTTAAGGCAGCTTTCTGTCATGCACCTTCGGTATTCACTAAGCTTTTAACGCATGTCTAGCAGAGGGTACATTCCCATTAATATGGAAACATCAAAGATTGGTGCTTCTACCCAAGCCTGGCAAGGATCTTACACTGCCATCTAGCTACAGACCCATATGTTTGCTCGACTCGGCTGGAAAGGTACTTGAAAGAGTCATTTATAACCGCCTCGAAAGGGATGTTCTGGCATTAGGAGGTATATCCGAAAACCAGTACGGTTTTAGAAAAGGAAGATCCACAGCTCATGCTGTAAGTGCCTTAAAAAATGTAGCACAGGACGCCATAAGTGGTACACGATGGCTTGCAGGCTCTAAATAGTACTGCCTGGCAGTTACCCTCGACGTAAAGAATGCATTTAATACTGCCAAATGGGCAAAAATACTAGATGTTCTGGACCGCATTGGGGTACCAAACTATCTGAGAAGGCTTATACGAAGTTATTTCGAAGACCGGACTCTGGAATATGAAACATCAGCCGGCACTAAGAGAATAAAGGTCACAGGTGGAGTTCCTCAAGGCTCAGTGCTCGGCCCACTATTGTGGAATATTATGTACGATGACATATTACGTCTCAGAGTTCCAAAAGGTGTTAAATATATGGATTTGCCGATGCCGTCGCTTTGGTCATTACTGCTAAACAGTTAGACGATATTCGTGAAAAGGCTGAAGAAAGTATAAACTACGTTCAAATGTGGCTAAATAAAAATGGACTACAGCTCGCAGAACATAAAACAGAATCAGTGCTCATCTCCAGCAGGAAAAAAGTAGAACATACCACAATTGGAAGTGGAAATCACGAAATAGCCACGCTTCCAGCGGTCAAGTACCTAGGGGTTATGATAGACAGAAGGCTTTCGTTTAAAGCCCACCTCGCAGACCACCTAACATTGAGCACTTCGAGTGGAACGGATACGTAGAGGAGCTCGGCCTTCTGCACCCGTTACGGATACGTACAGGAGCTAGGCCTCCTGCATCCGTCATCGCGCGTGTTGCGGAGCTTTGGCCCCCACAGACCACCTAACATTGTGAACTTTGAATGAAACGGATACGTACAGGAGCTTAGCCTCTAGCATCCGTTACGGATACGTACAGGAGCTAGGCCTCCTGTATCCGTCATCGCGCGTGGTGCGGAGCTTTGGCCTCCGCAGACCACCTAACACTGACCACTTTTATAAAAATACAAAAATATATGGGTGAAGCCTTCTAAGGCAGACTGTGGGCAATAACGCGACCATTACGGACTGCAAGCCTAGTGCTCAGCCCACCTCCCGACGGTAGCTTGACGGTAGTACCGGGGGGTTCGGTACGATGACAGTAGGAGGTTTAGTTTGGGTTAGAGTCCCACACTGACGGGGTAAAGGCTTTCGATGCTTCCTCCTCGTAAAAAAAAAAAAATATGTGTACATACATATGTATATATTTGTACATCGATATGTACATAGGTATGTATTTCTGTGTATGTACTTAAATATACAGAATTCATTTATAATTTTTATTAAATTGTATGTATGTACAAGCATTTATACATATGTATATGTACCTATGCAGGCGTTCATTTTGAAATCTGTCCGCTTTTGATTTTGAGCATAATGAAATTAAAAAAAAATAAATAAATAAATAATATAAAACAAACCAAAATAATATAAATTAAATAAAATACATGAGTGCTACAGGCACTCACTCTAACATTAACAGATTTAGAAACAATGGGTATTTCACGCTGAGGTGCAGTACCAATGAAACCAACCTAAAGGTACCTACAGATAAAACAGACGAACAAAGAGCTCGATCGTGCTCTCCCGCTATTCCAGGAATATTCCTCAATTTCCTCTACCTCAATCCTTAGGGAATTCAAATAACGCAACAGCTGCATCTAACTCAAAAACGAGTAGTGAAATGCAAAAAGTGGGCGAAAAGGTTCAAACCGGAATGGACCGCTATATATCAGTAGTTAAAAGAAATCGGTCCCCGGAAAAAAGTGGTAAACCTAATAAAGTTTTAAAAAATTCCACGGTGAAAGAACCACCAAATAATGCACCCCAAGTAGCATTAGCCAATAACAAATTTAGCCTCCTTGCGCAAAACGATGATAAGACTCCGGAAATACCGCAAAAAATCCAAACCTCCACCAATCTACCTGAGAGAACCAAGTTCTGGCTTACTTGTAAACAAATTGGTAGCGCTGATAGGGGAAAAGAATTTCCACATTGTACCAATTAAAAAGGGAAATATCCAGGAAGTCAAAATCCATACGTACGGCGAGGAATACTTCCGTAATAAGCCAACACCGGAATGAACTCCAAATATTTCTAGAAAGACAGCAGATAGACATAATGCTAATCTCTCAAACTCATTTGGCGGCCTTTAATAATTTTCGCATTGACGGCTTTGCGTTATACAACACCAAGCACTCCGAAGGTAAAGCTAGAGGTGGAACCGGAATACTTATTAGAAAACGGATTAAGCATCATCTACTGGGAGATTATTGCAGGAATTATATACACTCAACATCAGTGCACGTAGAAGATAGCTCTGGTGGGATCACCGTTTCAATATAACAGAATCCCAATTTACTGAATTCTTTACCAAGTTGGGCCCACGGTTTCTTGCAGCAGGTGATTATAACGCTAAACATACATTCTGGGGTTCCACTGATAACACCAAAGGGAAGAAACCTATTTAAAGCAATTTTAAGCAATGACCTAGACATCCACTGGTCAGCCAACATATTGGTCTACTGATAGAAGCAAAACTCCCGACTTAATAGATTTTGGTGTAACTCGTGGAATCGAAGGAGAATTAATCAAGATAAAATCGGCTTTCGATCTATCATCTGATCACTCCCCTTGTGTCACCACTATTGATATAATCCCATCTTTCAACGAATTGAATTCGAGCTTAACCAATAAATTTACAAACTGGCTTAAGTACAAAAAATTTATCAGTTCTCATACCAACTTAAATTCAAGCCTTAAATCAGCAGCCGAAGTAGACTCCGCGATTACTGACTTCACAAATGTCCTTCAAGTAGCAGCAACACTACCCAGGGGAGTATCCCTAATTATTTCAAAGGAAACGATATCACCGATCTCATTCACAAAAAAAGACAAATTAGGAAAGACTGGCAGAGGTTACGCTCTCCAACTTTGAAATACGAACTGAAAAAATGCTCCAGATGCTATTGCAGGATAGAAAAGAAGCAGATTTCCAAAACAGAATTAAGTCCTTGACAGCCACATCTTCTACAGACTACTCATTGCGGCGGTCACTAAAAAATTTCAAAAGGCCAGTTTTGCACAACCCTCCTGTACGAATCGAAAACGGTGACTTTGCTCGAAGTGACCAGGAAAAAGGAACCGCATTTGCAGCCCATCTTTCGAGGGTATTTACTCCTAATCCAGGGAGCAATCTCCTCCCAGAACATGCCCCTCGCATACCAACAGTCTCTCTCCAATTCAACATAAATGACCTGAATAATAGGTCTGTTTGGTGAGATTTTGGGTAGAATGCTATTTTATGTCAAACTGAAGATGAAGGCAAAAGTTCAACAAACGCATTTGTGCGAAATGCAATTTAGTGTCAGAAAATAACGCTTAGGAATAGTGTTGCCACAACCTCAAAAATTTTGGTATCACAAATTAATGCCTTCATGATTTTTTTTGTGGTCACGCTTTAATTTATCGATCCAGGGGGGCGTAAAAACCGTTTATAAAAGAGGCGTTGCACCGTCCTCCGATCCTATATCTGAAGTCGGAACAGTCCGGAGGCCGATAGTTTTCGAAATATAAATATTTGTTTTTTCAAAATACCTTTAGTTTGGTGCATAACTGATTGAAAGGACCACATAAACCTCTTTCTGGAGTAGAATCTACGTACCCATCCACAGTAATCTTTCGTGGACCACCTTCATCGTCTTCATGAAGGAGTACTTAAATTTATCAAAAAAAAAAACACCTAAGCGCAATTATATATGAATGATAAGTAGTTAATTTTTATTTTGGCTTAGAACAAATTTTATTTTTATCAAGCTTTTGGTAGGACCACTGCCCATAGCAGGCATTTTGACTTAAAGGAGGGCAGCGCGACAAATATTTAAGAACTGATTCAATGACTCCAATTCAATTCCAAAATCAGCTCTGGCAACTAGATCACCCAGCTCGTTTGACCCATTTCATTTTATAGAATTTTTATATTCCTCGGTACAGTACCAAAGTATTCATATTTATTTGCATGTGAAATTTAAGTATTATCTTTATATTTTTATATTAAAAAAAAAACGATATCGTTAAAACCACGAAAGTAGCTTACTTTATTAATTTTAATTTTTTTCTCAAACATTTTTCGGTGTTAGAACCCAAAAGCAGCATATTTTATTAATTTTAATTTTTTTTTTTTCAAACATTTTTCGGTGATACCAAAAAAACCATAAATGTATCAATTTGTGATACCAAATTTTTTGAGGCTGTTTAAAATTTCTTCCTCTTCTTCAGAGATTTTGACACATTTTAGGAAAGTACCCACACAAATTCTGTGTGCGGATTCCTACAAATAGCTAGTCTTCTTTCTCGCTCACATCCTCTGATCCTCTCGCTCTTTTGTGCTAAAATTCCTGCAACTCATACGCTTTCCTACACTCAACAAATGCTATTAATGTTATCTGTAGCGACATCCAGAATAACAAGGCACCCGGACACGAGAGAATAACCGGTGAAATGGTAAAACAACTCCCTCCAGTTGCTACTAAATTATTATTATACGTTTCAATAGTCTCTTGCGACTAAACTACTTTCCTGAATCTTGGAAACTTTCCGAAATCATTATGATTCCAAAACCAGGCAAAAACCCAACCCTGTTAAACTCTTATAGACCAATTAGCTTAATTTCAATATTTTCCAAACTAATCGAAAAGTTGTTGCTGAAAAAAATGCAGCCCATCCTAGACACAGGCGGGACAATACCAAGTCACCAATTTGGTTTTAGGGAGAAACACGGTACGATAGAGCAAGTGCATAGAATAGTAACTCAAATACGGTCGGCTTTTGAAACCAAAAAGTATTGCACTGCAATGTTCTTAGACGTAGCACAAGCTTTCGACAAGGTATGGGTAGAAGGACTATTATTTAAATTAAGACGTACACTTCCGTAAAATATCGACGCTTCCAAACAATACTGTACTAAGTCGACTTAGTACATTTTCCCGTTTTTGGCGATTTCAAGTAGTGCGTGTCTTAATTTAGATGCTGTCTAATTTTGGTATCAATCGGACAATCCAATCAAAAGTTATAAGCAAAAGTGTACATATAATACAACTCGAGATTTTTACAGAATAAAAAATTTGAGAGCTTGCCATGAAAAACCACGTAGCAAATTTTTATTTTTTCTTACGGTTTTATATAAAACGTACCCTGACTTTGATATTTTCGAGTTTTGGTGTTGATCGTTCAATCCAAACAGAAGTTACAAGTGAAAATATACTTAGCATACACCGAAGTTTCATATCGAGTTTAAACTTTGAGAGCTTCTCCTGCAAAACACAGTTTTCATACTTAGTACAGTTTTGTTTGGAAGCGTCGATATATGCCTTATTTTAGAAAACTTTCTAACGGGAAGAAAGTTTCGAGTAAGGCAAAAAAGTTATACCACCGAGAGCTATCCCACTTTCGCTGGAGTTCCACAAGGTAGTGTTTTGGGACCCATTCTATATTTAATATTCACAATATTCACTAGCCCACCAATGAAAATCTCGTTACTTCAACACTTGCGGATGACACAGCATACTTAGTGTACACTCAAATCCCTCAACGGCTGCCAGACGGTTGCAAAGCCATCTAAGAATCGTAGAACAATGGCTTTCAGATTGGAGAATTAAAGTCAATGAATCTAAGTGTGTACAAGTCACTTTTACTCTAAAAAAACATACCTGCCCCTCTGTCTCTGTGATAAAACCATCCTGGATATATGGAATACAGCTTTGGGGTTCAGCATCCAAATCCAGTCTAGAAAGAATACAAAGGCTACAATCTAAGATATTAAGAACAATATGCCGGGCGCCCTGGTACGTGAAAAATTCCGCTATACACAGGGATCTAAAGATTAACACAGTTGTTGAAGAAGTAAGAAATATCAAGGATGGAAAATAATTATTATTTTTAAAATTTTTACCAAAATAATCAGTATGTTCCCACTATCACAAAATAATTTTGAATATAACACTATATTTATCACTATATAATCTGCGGCTATCTGCAATGATTTTTATTTTAAGAGTTTTATCCATAAAACTCGAAAGTAATAATTACAGCCTGAGTTTTATTTTTTCGATCGAAAGTATCATGTAATTTTAATTTTTTTGATCACTAGTAAGTATTATTCTTGGATTTTAATTTTTTTACTCAAAGATAATTATTATTTCTTGATTTTTACTTTTTGCTTCAAAAATAATTATTATACCTTATTGTTATTGACCGTATTTGGAACATGTTGGGGTTTTGGAACTGGTTGGGTCTTTGGAGTCAAGGCGGCGCTAGTGGTTTTCTTAGTACCCCTTTCCTTTAAGGAAGTATACACCGAGCAGCCTCTGTAATTTGCCGTGTGATTTTCTCCGCAATTTCTACATTTCTTTAATTGTTTATTGCCTCTGGATTTAACACAATCCTTGGAGGTATGTAAATCCCCACAGATAACGCAAACACTAGGCAAGGTACAGTACTTAGTGTGCCCGAACTCCTGGCAGTTATGGCATTGTGCAGGGCCCACCCGTTTGTGTGGTTCTTCCACCGAGATACGACGGTGCAGAAGGTACCGTAGGTTGTATATGGGATGTACATCTCCCTTCTTTAAGAGTTGGAACTCTGGATCTATTTCTACTCGAAACATTGGCTGTGGTATGTTCGATTTGTTTTTTATATTATGTACATATCGTACTTTAAACCCTTCTTCTTTTAGAGCATTCTCAATTTCAGTTGGACTTACGGAATTTTCTATTCCTTTCAACACAACAGACAAGCAGCGGCTACTCTTCAGCTGGAATGTATAGAAAGACTTCTTGCTTTTTTCAAAGTCGTTGGTTACTTTACTGAAGTATTCTTCGCCGTACGTTTGGATTTTGACTTCCTGGATATTTCCCTTTTTAATTGGTACAATGTGGGAATTCTTCTCCCCTTTCAACGCTATCAATTTGTTTACAAGTAAGCCAGAACTTGGTTCTCTTAGGTAGATTGGTGGAGGTTTGGATTTTTTTTTGCGGTATTTCCGGAGTCTTATCAACCTTTTGCGCAAGGAGGCTAAATCTGTTATTGGCTAATGCTACTTGGGGTGCATCATTTGGTGGTTCTTTCACCGTGGAATTTTTTAAAACTTTATTAGGTTTACCACTTTTTTCCGGGGGCCGCTTTCTTTTAACTACTGATATATAGCGGTCCATTCCGGTTTGAACCTTTTCGCCCACTTTTTGCATTTCACTACTCGTTTTTGAGTTAGATGCAGCTGTTGCGTTATTTGAATTCCCTAAGGATTGAGGTAGAGGAAATTGCGGAATATTTCCTGGAATAGCGGGAGAGCAGGATCGAGCTCTTTGTTCGTCTGTTTTATCTGTAGGTACCTTTAGGTTGGTTTCATTGGTACTGCACCTCAGCGTGAAATACCTATTGTTCCTCAATCTGTTAATGCTAGAGTGAGTGCCTGTATCACTCATGTATTTTATTTTAATTTATATTATTTTGATTTGTTTTATATTATTTATTTTATTTTTATTTTATTTTACTTTATTTTATTTCATTTTATTTTATTTTATTTTTTTTTTTTTTATTTTATTTTATTTTATTTCGTTTTAATTAAAATCTATAGTTTATACGTATGTATATGTATAACTGCAGTTGGAATAGTACAGATCTCTGCACTCTTGACAGCACAGCGGATACTGGTGCAGCGCCACCTACCGGCCAATAGTAGAAACTCAATATCGGCAGTACGAAAGTTGGCAGCTGTCACCTGCTGATCTGCACAGCTGATATTGAAGAATTGTCGGCAATGCAGTTCGCCGGAAATGTCACACCAGCTGATCCGACCTTCAAAAGAATTTGATAGCGCCACCTGCCGGTACAGCACTTCAGATGCAACTCTGCACGGGACAAAAAGTTTCAGTATATATGTACGTACGTATTTATTTATGTATTTATATATGTATATATGTATGTATATATCGAAAAGTATTTATTGAAACTAAATAGTTTTAAAATACTTATCTTTTTGGTTTTTTTTACAATTTCGTCGGAGAGAAATCGCTTCCCACGTCTCGGCACCGATTTTATCAAAATCCCGATTAAAAAAGCGAGTAGAAACGCAAATTTACAATTAAAAAAACACGGAGCGATATAATTTTGCTTATGATGCTGCCAGTGTTGCCAGAAATGCTTTGGTGTTGACAAAAGTTAGTCAATAGCAAAGTTGTTAAAAATGTTGTTAAGCTAACTTAAGGATAACAAATGTTGTTAAAGAAGTTAGTGAATCGAGCTACAGGGCTATTAAAACGTTTACAAGTATAGTGTATATTATAGATATGTGTGCAAATGCCGATGGTAAGATCTAAGTCATCAATATTCATCCCAACTTTCATCATGTTGTAATGCGCGAACATTATGTGGTTCATTGCTGTCTCGTTTGAAACTTTGAAAAGATTTTACACAGCAGAAAATACCCTTTCAGAAGAACCACTGCTCGCAGGAGTCGCCAACACAAATTTAGAGAAATATATACAGAATGATAAACTTATATTTGCACACAAACCTCTTCACACACTTAACAAAATATTTAGTAGGACAAAAGACAAAATTAACAAAGAATAACAACACAACGTAGTTTACGAAATTAAATGCAAAGGTAATAATAGTTGCATACAAAAAAATAAGCTACCAGTTAAAAAATAAGCAGCAAGCATATAGGTTCAGACATTGGTGACTCATCTGTAACTTAATAAAACAACTGCTTCAACCAACCTTACGACAAGCAGTGTTACTAGTCATTGGTAGCTTGTCGTAATTCTGTAGCTGTATCGTTAACTTACAAACCAATTGGATTTTGGTTAGAAACCATAAACCCGCAAACAGCTGGAGATATTCCGTGTAAAGCTTGTATAATTTAGCAAGAAAAAGAAGTCGGCAGAATTTTCCAACAGTTTACCACGCTTTGAAAAAAAACAGTTATTTGGTGTTGTAGAGGAGGTCGTCCTCAATCTAAATCCAAAGATCCCGTCGACTGGAGATGTTTGTAAGTTGTAAAAATTACAAATCAAAATCCCAAAACTGCGCACTATTACCGAGAAAAGGCACATAAAAACACGCACATATGCATATGTGTGTAGAACTCCTTTTTGCTTTAAAAAATATCCCCCAGCCGGCAGAATTCCCTTTCTGGGGTAATATCTATGGACCCATCCAACTAGCAATAAATTACCAACAAATATCTCGTGAACTATAGGCCTCCGGCAGGTTTTGAGATCTTTAAGTGCCCCTCTGCCCCCTTAATGTAAAGCCGATCCTTTTGCTAGACAGAAGGAAATCTGAGCCGAATTATCATCTACAGAACATTTCATTATATCAAAGCTGAGCCGGTATTTCTTTTATTAGTTTTTAATTAAGAATTTAATTTGGATTTATGTATGCCTATATGTATGTACATAGATAATGGATGACAAACTAATAGAACTGGTGCGTGATTGCCCGTGGCTGTACGACAAGTGCAAAAAATAACTTAAGGACCAGAATAAGAGGAAGCAGACCTGGACACATATATCGAAGAGCATAGGGGTTGATGGTAAGTTTATCTTTATTGTATAAATATATGTGTACATGTATAACTTAATTAAAGACTGTTTACTTTTGTATTTCGTATTTATTTTCCGGTCAGCGTGTCTGAGCCGGTGAGTTCCCAAATTAAAACTAAAAACTTATCCATCTAATCTACTGATACTTATAGCTACATAAATCTAAATCTAAAGTCGCCGCAGTTGCTGCTGTTATTGCTGGTGGGAGCGACGCTGACTGCGCTGTGACTGGACTGTGATGTTTGCGTGGAAAACACCTGCAACCTGTGTCGCTGGTGGGAACAGTGCTGGCCGTGCCGTACCTGCTATTATAATTTCTTAGAACCGTATGCAACTAAAGTGCACCTGCAGGTTGGTGTATTGCAGATTCGGGAATTTGAAATTGTTGACTATTGCTTGTGATGGGAATATGCCAGCTCAGCCATTCTACTGTTGGCTTCGAGCTGCATGTGTTAACTTATACATACATATATTTGCACAAATTCCATATAGAAATGTTTGCGATGAGGCGGTGTAACAACTTGAGGGAGCGATTCGTAAAAGAATTGCGGCTGTCCAAACGAGAATCGGGAAGTGGTGCCAGTGGGAGGCAATGGGAACTTATGGAGAGCTTGGACTTCCTAAGAATGCACATTGTTCCTCGCCCGTAAGTATAGTACATAAATAACTACTTTGTGTACACTTATCATTAATATATTTATTTTAACAGAATGCGGCAAAGTACACAAATTTTGGAAATTGCGCCGCCAGAGATGCCAGCAGGTTCTATAAATATGGAATCGGAACTCTTCCAGTATAGTCCGCCTCCTACACCTATAGAGCCTCCTCAACAAGTATGTATGCCGCAACCCGAGCCGTCCCCAACTCCGCCGCCAGCTGAGGTTTTGCCGACACCTCCACCTCGAAGAAGGAAAAGAGTTACCGAACAGCGCGTGGAGTTGGACGTTGCCATCCTTGAAACTGTTAAGATATTTAAGGATGTATGCGAACGCAGACCACGTCGCGAAGAACTGAGTCCCGAGGTGGAGGGCTTCGGTAAAATGAGGCAAGCCAGGCTGTAGTGATGCAGAGATGCACCGACATCGTTCTGCAGGCACAGATAGAAGAGCAGGCACAACCGGAAGAGTTAGTCGAAATATCCTATGATGCAGAAACTTACTGAGTTTGTTCGTACGCCTGTCTTTCCATCTGTCCTTCCGTCCGTAAAGACTCTACACGATACAGCTGAGTATCTTATGTTCGATTCCACATGAACCTATGTATGTATGTTCATATGTAAACACATACATACATGAGATGTGACATTTTTATATATTTATTAATATCACTACACCTTTTTCAGTTTAAATTCAGAAAGTTCCAATTGAAATTCAGAACTTCCATTTGAAATGCGGAAAGTTACAATTGAAATTCAGAATTTCCATTTGAATTTCAGAAAATTACAATGGAAATACAAAAAATTACATTTGAAATTCAGAAAATTCCGTTTGAAATTCAGAATTTCCATTTGAATTTCAGAAAATTACAATAAAATACAAAAAATTACATTTGAAATACAGAAAATTCCGTTTGAAATTCAGAAAATTTCTTTTGAAATTCGGAAACCTTCCTCACGGTACAAAAAGCTTTTCTGAATTTAAATTGTAATTTTCTGAATTTCAAATGTAACTTTCCGAATTTCAATTTTAATTTTCTGAATTTCAAATGCAATTTTCTGAATTTCATATGGAAATTCTGAATTTCAATTGTAACTTTCTGAATTTCATATGGAAGTTCTGAATTTCAGTTGGAACTTTCTGAATTTCAGTTGGAACTTTCTGAATTTCAAATGGAAATTCTATTGTAATTTTCTGAATATCAATTTGAATTTTCTGAATTTAAACTGAAAAAGGTGTAGTTTACCAAGAAATTTAGGTATGGGGGAGGATTGGTAGGGACCTGCTGAGCACGGAAGAATATTTTTTCATTTGTGTTTTTTTGGTTTTCATTCAACTTTTAAAATCAATTTTTTTTTTCAATCAACAAAATTTTTACATTGACCAGCTGGCTCATATCTAAATTTCTTGGTATTTTTTTCAATCATTTACAACCTAGTGTATTCCATGTATATAACGTATGTAATTGTAATTGAAAAATTTCAATTAAATACAAGTAATTGTTATTGAAAATCTCCAATTACATTAATTGTAATGGAATGGCATCAACAAAATTTTTCTTGGGTTTGAAAAAATTTAGTTATACAATTTGTTTTTGTTTCTATTATTGTTCTTCATTTTGTTATTGTTATTGTTGTTGTTGTTATTGTTATTGTTATTGTTTTCATTTTTTTTATTGTTGTTGAACAATAGAAATAAGAAAAATTGTATAACTAAATTTTCTTAAACCAAATGTAATTGATGTCATTCCCATTACAAGTAATCGTAATTGAAGGTGTAATGAATTGCCAAATGTAATTGAGGGTGCCTGGGTCTGATATGAAGACTATTTTTTAGCGTCAGTGTAATATATATTATAATATGAAGACTGTAAATTTAATTTTTTTTCAACTCCAATTTTATATGAAATCTAACAGGGAGTCGAGGCTATTTTTGCAATTATATTAAATTTAATTTATTTCATTTTTTTGCTAATTGTTTGCTAAACGCAATTTTTTCTTTTTTGTGTTTTAATCCAGGCTCCTAACGAAATGAACAAAATATTTTTATTTCAAAAATAACAATAAAAAATATCCAAAAATATTTTGTTGTGTTGCTTATCAAAAACAAAATTTTTTCGTTTCAAAAATCATCAATAAACTTGTATGAATATAAATTTTGTTTCGTTGATACCAAACAAATTAACAAAAATTTTATTTGTTTTTATTCACGTACGTACATACATATGTATGTAATTTTTTTTTTTTCACAGAAAACGAAATTATTGAAGTTAATTTTTTCGTTTGAAGTTGAAACAATTATTTTTTCAAATAATTGTTTTGATAATTATCAGTTGAAACGAAATGTATTTTGTTATGTTCTTTACGTTTACAAAATCGAATATTTCAACAGAAACAAATTTTTTTTATTGTTAAAAACAACGTTATTTTGTAGCCTTGGTTTTAATTAACAGCTTAATTACATGCATAGTATATTGAATTTTGTTATGTTCTTGTAATTATCAAATAAGTCGTTTTATCAGTATCTTTTTTGTGTTTGAATTAATAGCTTAATTACATGGACAGTTATTGTATTTCGTTGATTTTGTTGGTATGTTCCTATAATTATAAATAAATCATTATCAATAAATCATCAGTATATTTTTATGGAATTCAGTATGGAATATGTAATTGATTTAACGAAAATAATCATCCAAAGGCTGTATTGATATCGTCAAAAGTAACAATGAGCGCTGCCAAACAAAATAGAAAGATTATTTAATAACGAAATTCCCAACTCAACAAGCCACAAACTAACTTTATAAATTGGTCTCTCGATTGGCTAAACCCATAGCCGACAATTGTTCCAACTGTGACTGTGAAAATCGTTAAAGAGTTGTGCATTTGGTCCACCGCCAGGTGCTGTGGCTGGACGATTGGCGTTATCGTTACGTCTCATTGCGTTTGTTGATAAATTAGTTGCGACGGTACTGATTCATATATTACCCGGTGGCGATGGCGGTATACCCAGTGAACCGACGAGCTTGCTCCATATCCTGTTGTATTTCCATTATGGCATTTAGCACCTCCGGATTGCAATTGTGGAATGTGGAATGCATGAGATTGGCCATTCAGTATTGGCACGCGCCCCAATACATGCGATAAAGTGGATTTTGTTTGCATTCTTCATTCAGATGTACTATTGACGGTTTAGCTATTGAGGAGAGATTGCAAAATAATTTAATTAATTTCAAGCTACCTATAATAGAATTCCTATGTGGTATGTACACATGTACTTACCGCCGGCACCTCCTCGTTATGTGATTGCCCTTTAAACCACCTGGGTATTGTGCTTTTTATCAAACTCCAAGCTTGCCGCTAACATCTATACTTGAGCAACATTATTATCACAGCTATTCCGGATTACGATCCACTTTCATCGGAGGTGAATCAGATCAAATGGCATTCTGCAATTCGATTGACGTCCGATGAACATCAGATTTTTTCGAAGTTAGGAAATCGGCATTCTGGTTCACGATGGATCGGATTTTTGACAGTTAATCGGAGCGATTTTTTCCGTCAGCTTTTGTGTGTCGGAGGCCATATAAATTGTGATTATTTTTGGAAATATTACCAATTTAACGTAATTAAACTATGATTTTTAAATTTATACAACATTATTATACAAAACGGGCTTGGTTTAGCTATGCTACTGGCCTTTTCTTTGCAAAATAAGTGAACAAAAGGAATCTGCTTTAGTACAATAGACTGAATAGAGGGAAATAAGTACAAGGAGTTTCAATGTATTGAACTTTTATTTAATAATAAAATTTATTTTCCCTTTTAGCAATATAGTTGTTTTTGGCGACCTATATACGTCAATAATTTTTCTTCGCTAGCTTCAGGTCAATTAAACAAGATGTTTTCCAAATTTTTATTTTCCCGATATATTTCGATCACCCTCGGTGATCATTTTCAAGGGCTACAAAAACACAATAATAACAAAAAACAAATTAATTTCTTTTAAAAAACACTAAATTGGGAGAAGAACATATATATACATATGTACATTATATGTTTATAAAAACACGAAAATAACTAACAAAATCACACAGTACATATATATGTACATAAATAAACGAAAAATTAAATTTTAAAAAATATACATACATTGCTTTAACACGTCACTTTATTTCGACGCGGAGTTTAGAACTATTTACTTATTATCTAATAAATGTTTATATGCATGAGCACAGTTGTCAGTGTCCGTTTTATAGTTCAGTCTTATGTTTGTTGGTGTGTTTATAATATGTAGCATCTCAAGAGTGAATCGTTTATTGTAGTTTTGTTCTTATTGGAGAATACTTGCTTCGTTTAAATTCGGCACATGTTCAGTAGCCGCACAGTGGGCCATGAGCGCTGTTTTTTGCGTATTTGTCTGACAATATTTGGTATCCGATTTGTGTTGCGCTAGTCTAGTTTTTAATTTTGATTTGGTTGTGCCTACATATATTTTATCACATGGTTCGTCTATTTTGCCATTACACGGTATTTTATATATCACATTGCTTCTTTCAATTTCCCGAATTTTTGACTTAGTCTTATTAAAAAAAAATTTTTTAAGTATTTCTAGGCTTATGGGCTACTATTATTTTTTCTTTATTATAGAAATCCGAGTTTATCAGCCTTTCTGATAATTTAGGTACATAGGTGACTGACTTGAAAATTCTTGGTTGCTTTGTTTTATTTTGCTGACTATTTAACTGTGCTTTATACATTAATGTTTTGATGGTTCCTTTTGGAAAATCATTATTTTGCAATAACAGTCTTATTTCTCCGTGGTAAGTGTCATCTGAAATTTGTAGCATACGTCGTATACAGCCCATTGCTGTATTTATAATCATAGTTTTAGGGTGTCTTGAGTGGAAGTTGAGGATTCTTCCAGACGAGGTAGGTTTCTTATACCACTTTAATTTTAGTATGTTTCCTTCTCTTGTTATAAGCGAGTCCAACAACACACAACTGAAAGGAGTACCTATGGGATCTCCCACTTCTCCAGTGATCGCTGACATTGTAATGGAAGTATTATTATACAACACAATGGAAAAAATAGGATCAAAGACAAGATTATTAACAAAATATGTAGATGACTTGTTCGCCATTGTACAAGAAAAAGAGGTACAAAATACACTAAACACTTTAAATTCCTTTGACAAAAACGTAAAGTTCACAATCGAAGAAGAAGAAGACGGAAAATTGCCATATTTGGACTCGCTTATAACAAGAGAAGGAAACATACTAAAATTAAAGTGGTATAAGAAACCTACCTCGTCTGGAAAAATCCTCAACTTCCACTCAAGACACCCTAAAACTATGATTATAAATACAGCAATGGGCTGTATACGACGTATGCTACAAATTTCAGACGACAGTTACCACGGAGAAATAAAAAGAGAAATAAGACTGTTATTGCAAAACAATGATTTTCCAAAAAGAACCATCAAAACATTAATGTATAAAGCACAGTTAAATAGTCAGCAAAATAAAACAAAGCAACCAAGAATTTTCAAGTCAGTCACCTATGTACCTAAATTATCAGAAAGGCTGATAAAATCGGATTTCTATAATAAAGAAAAAATAATAGTAGCCCATAAGCCTAGAAATACTTTAAAAAATTTTTTTAATAAGACTAAGTCAAAAATTCCGGAAATTGAAAGAAGCAATGTGATATATAAAATACCGTGTAATGGCAAAATAGACGAACCATGTGATAAAATATATGTAGGCACAACCAAATCAAAATTAAAAACTAGACTAGCGCAACACAAATCGGATACCAAATATTGTCAGACAAATACGCAAAAAACAGCGCTCATGGCCCACTGTGCGGCTACTGGACATGTGCCGAATTTAAACGAAGCAAGTATTCTCCAACAAGAACAAAACTACAATAAACGATTCACTCTTGAGATGCTACATATTATAAACACACCAACAAACATAAGACTGAACTATAAAACGGACACTGACAACTGTGCTCATGCATATAAACATTTATTAGATAATAAGTAAATAGTTCTAAACTCCGCGTCGAAATAAAGTGACGTGTTAAAGCAATGTATGTATATTTTTTAAAATTTAATTTTTCGTTTATTTATGTACATAAGTATGTACTGTGTGATTTTGTTAGTTATTTTCGTGTTTTTATAAACATATAATGTACATATGTATATATATGTTCTTCTCCCAATTTAGTGTTTTTTAAAAGAAATTAATTTTATTTATTTATTGTTGAGCTCAAGGCCGTTTAAAAATTCCAAAACATACAAATTTTTGAACTTTTTTTAAAAACCATTTATTGTCGATATTTCGACCTCATTCTGAGGTCATCTTCAGGACTGGTGACGGGTCCCACGTATTCGAAAAGGTATATGTGGGGACAACAAAAACAAAGTTAAAGACAAGGATTTCCGCTCACAAATCAAATATAAAATTACGAAATAATCATTCGGACGGCAAGACGGCCTTGTCAGACCATTGCAGCAATACGGGTCATAAAATGAATTAATCAACATCGAGTCAGTTTGGACAACAAAAACGAAGAACGAATAAATAAAATTTACAAATCATCGATTTATGTCGCGGGATTATCAGAACGAATGAAGAACTCAAATATATATGACAATGATAAGTACAAAATAGCGTTTACATATAACAACACCTTGAAACAACTATACAGTAACACCAAAGACAAAATTCCAAAAAACGAGAAATCTGACGTAGTATATAGAATTCCATGCAGTGGTGACGGGTCCCACGTATGCGAAAAGGTATATGTGGGGACAACAAAAACAAAGTTAAAGACAAGGATTTCCGCTCACAAATCAAATATAAAATTACGAAATAATCATTCGGACGGCAAGACGGCCTTGTCAGACCATTGCAGCAATACGGGTCATAAAATGAATTAATCAACATCGAGTCAGTTTGGACAACAAAAACGAAGAACGAATAAATAAAATTTACAAATCATCGATTTATGTCGCGGGATTATCAGAACGAATGAAGAACTCAAATATATATGACAATGATAAGTACAAAATAGCGTTTACATATAACAACACCTTGAAACAACTATACAGTAACACCAAAGACAAAATTCCAAAAAACGAGAAATCTGACGTAGTATATAGAATTCCATGCAGTGGTGACGGGTCCCACGTATGCGAAAAGGTATATGTGGGGACAACAAAAAAAAAGTTAAAGACAAGGATTTCCGCTCACAAATCAAATATAAAATTAAGAAATAATCATTCGGACGACAAGACGGCCTTGTCAGACCATTGCAGCAATACGGGACATTATCCACAATTTGAAAAGGTTACAATATTGGAGAATGAAAAACACTATCACAAGCGGTACACCCTAGAGATGTTACATATATTGAACACCCCTAATAATAGAAGGATGAATTTTAAAATGGATACAGACAAATGCGCTCATGTTTATCGAAACTTAGTTCTCCAACAACAAAAATATATAAAATAGGTGTTATTTGTTAGTGCAAAGTCCCCTCTCAGTTGAGTTGAAATTATTTCCAACAACAACCACAAAGGATAGCTGCATGGTTACAGAAACATATGTATATACATACATACATATTTAAACGTTAGAGCGCTTTCACATTACTCGGTGCGGTATCGGATCGACATTTTTGGTTTTTACCGAAAGTATACCGAAACCTAACCGACCACATGTATTTCAATTGGCACTTTCACATTAGTGTTGCATACATGAAATCGGAGCAGATTAATTTCGGTATACCGCAACGCGGTAAGACTGGTCAGTAAAATTTGAGGAATTACTGCATACATTTTTGCCTAGTGATAAAAGAAGAAGAACAAAGTCAGTAAAAAACTCGTTTCGGCTATAAATGTAGCAAGTTATAATGTCTTCGTCTTCGCTAGAAGAAGTTATTGTTATTATTGAGTGATTTGTTGAAGTTAAAAATTTTGTTTTGCAAATTTCGATGTTTGTTTTCCTATTTTCTGCCGATTACGTACCGAAAGTATTCCCACAAGTGTGAAAAACACAGCAACGCGGAATCGTTTCTGTAAGCTGAAAATACCGAGCAAAAAATGTCGATCCGATGTCGTACCGTGTAATGTGAAAAGGGCCTTACTGTTCTATGTATTGTTGTTCTTGTGTATTTTTGTTTACACTTGCGGTATTTTCAATTGTTTATATTTTCATGTTTTCTATGTCTCCAAATTCACTTGTTTAAGTTTTTGTATTCGCTCATCTGTTCAGTCGAAAAAACATAGGCAAACAAGTAAGTTTAAGTTGTTTATGTTTATAAGTGTTTATGTACGTATATATGTAAATGTATATGTATTAACGTGGCCGCTGTGGTGCAGTGGGTAGAGTGCTCGCCTGCTATGCCAGAGGTCTCGGGTTCAAACCACGGTCCGAGCCAAACACCAAAACAATTTTTCTAATTAGTAAAAATCCAATTATTGGGTTTTTTAAGAGCAGCGGTCACCTCTCGGCAGTGGGCGGCATACCCTCCGAGTGTATTTCTGCCATGAAAAAGCTTCTCACAAAAAATGCATTCGCCGTTCGGAGCCGGCAGAAAACTGTAGGTCCACCCAATTAGTAGGAAAAAAAAACAAAAGGAGCACACCTCGAATTGGGAGAGAAGCTCGGCCATAAAACTCGTCAGAGTTATAACAGCGCCATTGTATTATATTATTATTATATGTATTAACGTATTTAATATTGTTTTTCAGTCCTGAAGATGACCTCAGAATGAGGTCGAAATATCGACAATAAATGTTTTTTAAAAAAAGTTCAAAAATTTGTATGTTTTTTTATGAAGTTTTTTGGCCGTTTAATCGAATATATATATTTTCCTTATTGAGCTCCAGGCCACAAATTAAATTAAAAACAATTTTTAATTTTAATTTTTATTTGTCAATATTTCGATCTCAGCCTGAGATCATCATCAGGACTGGAAAAACAAACACAATGATTACATTTATATACATATATGTATTGATACATATGCTTAAATATAAACATAAACAGAGAAGCGAAACTTACACAAATCCCTTGTTTTAATCGACTGACACAAAAAATATGGAACAGGTAACATTGGAAAAATGAGCAATGTAAACAAAATTTGGAGACATAAATACATCTATAAGAAACATGAAAATGTAAACAATTGAAAATATACCGTAATGGTAAACAAGAATATACAGGAACAACAATACATTGGAATAAGACGAACAGTAAGACATAAATATATACATATACATATCGCTGCAGCTCTCCTTTGTTGTTGTTGCTTAAGCTTGGTTGAGAAACCAGTTTAGATGGGGATGCGCTCGAACAAACAAACATGCATTGTTATAATTGTTGTTGTCGAATGACCAAATTTCTATATACATGAGCGCAATTGTCAGTGTCGGACTTAAAGTTCATTCTCTTTGTACTAGGGGTGTTCAAAATGTGTAGCATTTCAAGGGTGTATCGCTTATGATAGTGTTTTTCATTGTCTAAAATTGCTACATTGTCAAAATCTGGATAATGTCCCGTACTGCCGCAATGGTATGACAAGGCTGTCTTGTTGTCCGAAGAATTATTCCTTAGTTTTATATTGGACTTATGAGCGGAAATCCTTGTCTTTAATTTGGATTTTGTTGTCCCCACATATACCTTTTCGCATACGTTGGACCCGTCACCACTGCATGGAATTTCATACACAACGTTGGATTTCTCATATTTCGGGATTTTGTCCTTAGTATTACTGTATAAGATTTTTAAGGAATTGTTGTATGTAAATGCGATATTATAATTTTCTTTGTCATATATACTGGACCTTTTTATTCTTTCCGATATCCCCGGGACATATGTCATTGCTTTATATATCTTTGGTTCTTTATTTGATCTCTCTAATTTATTTCCAACGTAGAAGAGGTTTATCATTTTATTTGTCAAGTAGGAAGGAAAATCGTTGTTTGTCAGAATTTTCTTAATTAAAGGGATATTTTTCTTGTGGTATATTTTGTCACTTATGGAGAGTACTCTAGTTATAAAATTTTTGGCAGTATTTATAATAATCTTCTTTTCATGCTTCGAATGATAATTTATTAGCCTCCCTGATGCAGTGGGCTTTTCGTGCCAGTCAAAGGTTATTTTGTTGTTTCTTTTAATTATTAA
Organism: Urophora cardui; assembly: GCA_960531455.1. Classification (NCBI taxonomy): domain Eukaryota; kingdom Metazoa; phylum Arthropoda; class Insecta; order Diptera; family Tephritidae; genus Urophora; species Urophora cardui. Next base: position 92,614,778 of record OY482672.1, on the reverse strand, counting down.
TGTGTCCAAATAAGGTAGTTTACCGTTGTTTTCTTTTTCTGTTGTGAATTTTATTGATCTATTATAATTGTTAAGCATGTGTAGTATATTATCTGCATCTTCTGCTTTGATGATGGCCAATAGATCATCGACGTACTTTGTAAGTAGTCTCGGTTTCTGCGCAGATTGTCTTTCAAATTTGCTAAGTAGGTCTTCCATAAATATGTCAGCTATTATAGGGGACGCCGGCGAACCCATTGGCATTCCTGATCTCTGTTCATATATTTTGTTGTTGAATTTGAAATACGAGTTTTCTTTGATGCAGAATTTTAGAATTGTCAGGAATAATTCCTTTGTCATGGATGTATGTTTTTGGATTTCTTCCCATCTTGAGGATATAATCTCAATGGACAAATCAACTGGGACACTAGGGAACAACGAGACAACATCTAACGACACTAAAATTTCATCATCATATATATATGAGCCTCCAATCTTATTTTTGAAATCCAATGCATCTCTGACGTTATATTTGGAGGACTTGGTCAAATTTTTGAGTATATTTGTCAAGTATTTACATATATTATAGGACGGCGAATTGACGGACGAACATATAGGCCTAAGAGGGGTGGCTTCCTTGTGGATTTTTGGTAAACCATAAATTCTGGGTGGGTTGGCTGTTTTACATGTAAGACAGTTTTTTTCATTTAGATCAATCAATTTACTTTTGAACATTCTTTCTATTAAATCGTTGTTTTTATCCTGTAGCTTATTGGTAGGGTCACGTTTTAACACTCTATATGTAGTTATATCGTTTACTAATCTTTCCATTTTTGCATCATACTCAGATTTGTCCATTAATACCGTTACATTCCCTTTGTCAGCATTTAAAACCAATAGCTGTTTATTATTCTTTAAGAATTTTTGTGTAGACTGAAGTGTCTGGATTATAAATTTATCTCTAGCGGAAGCCGTTGTTCTATTCAAGTGATCACGCATTATTGTAGTCAAGTTGTTTCTTTCTATTTCTTGTCTTTCTTTATCCTTAATTGTTTGTATACAATTTTCACCATCCGCTATAAATTTAAATAGTGGAAAGTTTTTGTTCTCAGTTGGTAAAGCATGTTTTGGTCCAAGAGATAAGAGCCACTGAATGTCTGTTGGTATGTCAATATTTGTTTTGTTACAAAACCATTTTGGTACCACCCTAATGTTTAATAGCTGTTCGTGTTTTGCTCTCAGATTTTCGTACTTCCTCTTTTGTGTATTTTTAACTTTTGTCGCTAATTTGTTTGTTAATATTTTCTCACTCTCGAACAATGCATTTGAGTCATGTATGTCAATTTGTTGTTTTATCAATTTTTCCAGCATATTTACCTCTTTTTGTTTTTGTCTGTATATTTCATGCTTCATTTCGAGGATTAAATTTACCAATTTTGTTTGCAAGTTGTTGACGAATGTAGAAACCGGGGTTGAGAACTTTGCTGGTATTTTGTTGTTGCAGGTGTTGTTATTTATTGTCCGTATGATGTTTTTGGTGGCATTGCTAACGAAATTGGGAATTAAGCCACTTCTTTTGCATCTCTCCATATACCTTGTCGATTCCGTATATGGAGAGATGCAAAAGAAGTGGCTTAATTCCCAATTTCGTTAGCAATGCCACCAAAAACATCATACAAACACATAGAACAACGGCTTCCGCTAGAGATAAATTTATAATCCAGACACTTCAGTCTACACAAAAATTCTTAAAGAATAATAAACAGCTATTGGTTTTAAATGCTGACAAAGGGAATGTAACGGTATTAATGGACAAATCTGAGTATGATGCAAAAATGGAAAGATTAGTAAACGATATAACTACATATAGAGTGTTAAAACGTGACCCTACCAAAAACAACGATTTAATAGAAAGAATGTTCAAAAGTAAATTGATTGATCTAAATGAAAAAAACTGTCTTACATGTAAAACAGCCAACCCACCCAGAATTTATGGTTTACCAAAAATCCACAAGGAAGCCACCCCTCTTAGGCCTATATGTTCGTCCGTCAATTCGCCGTCCTATAATATATGTAAATACTTGACAAATATACTCAAAAATTTGACCAAGTCAAATGGGAAGAAATCCAAAAACATACATCCATGACAAAGGAATTATTCCTGACAATTCTAAAATTCTGCATCAAAGAAAACTCGTATTTCAAATTCAACAACAAAATATATGAACAGAGATCAGGAATGCCAATGGGTTCGCCGGCGTCCCCTATAATAGCTGACATATTTATGGAAGACCTACTTAGCAAATTTGAAAGACAATCTGCGCAGAAACCGAGACTACTTACAAAGTACGTCGATGATCTATTGGCCATCATCAAAGCAGAAGATGCAGATAATATACTACACATGCTTAACAATTATAATAGATCAATAAAATTCACAACAGAAAAAGAAAACAACGGTAAACTACCTTATTTGGACACATTAATAATTAAAAGAAACAACAAAATAACCTTTGACTGGCACGAAAAGCCCACTGCATCAGGGAGGCTAATAAATTATCATTCGAAGCATGAAAAGAAGATTATTATAAATACTGCCAAAAATTTTATAACTAGAGTACTCTCCATAAGTGACAAAATATACCACAAGAAAAATATCCCTTTAATTAAGAAAATTCTGACAAACAACGATTTTCCTTCCTACTTGACAAATAAAATGATAAACCTCTTCTACGTTGGAAATAAATTAGAGAGATCAAATAAAGAACCAAAGATATATAAAGCAATGACATATGTCCCGGGGATATCGGAAAGAATAAAAAGGTCCAGTATATATGACAAAGAAAATTATAATATCGCATTTACATACAACAATTCCTTAAAAATCTTATACAGTAATACTAAGGACAAAATCCCGAAATATGAGAAATCCAACGTTGTGTATGAAATTCCATGCAGTGGTGACGGGTCCCACGTATGCGAAAAGGTATATGTGGGGACAACAAAATCCAAATTAAAGACAAGGATTTCCGCTCATAAGTCCAATATAAAACTAAGGAATAATTCTTCGGACAACAAGACAGCCTTGTCATACCATTGCGGCAGTACGGGACATTATCCAGATTTTGACAATGTAGCAATTTTAGACAATGAAAAACACTATCATAAGCGATACACCCTTGAAATGCTACACATTTTGAACACCCCTAGTACAAAGAGAATGAACTTTAAGTCCGACACTGACAATTGCGCTCATGTATATAGAAATTTGGTCATTCGACAACAACAATTATAACAATGCATGTTTGTTTGTTCGAGCGCATCCCCATCTAAACTGGTTTCTCAACCAAGCTTAAGCAATAACAACAAAGGAGAGCTGCAGCGATATGTATATGTATATATTTATGTCTTACTGTTCGTCTTATTCCAATGTATTGTTGTTCCTGTATATTCTTGTTTACCATTACGGTATATTTTCAATTGTTTACATTTTCATGTTTCTTATATATGTATTTATGTCTCCAAATTTTGTTTACATTGCTCATTTTTCCAATGTTACCTGTTCCATATTTTTTGTTGATTTTCTAGTCAGTCGATTAAAACAAGGGATTTGTGTAAGTTTCGCTTCTCTGTTTATGTTTATATTTAAGCATATGTATCAATACATATATGTATATAAATGTAATCATTGTGTTTGTTTTTCCAGTCCTGATGATGATCTCAGGCTGAGATCGAAATATTGACAAATAAAAATTAAAATTAAAAATTGTTTTTAATTTAATTTGTGGCCTGGAGCTCAATAAGGAAAATATATATATTTGTATGTTTTGGAATTTTTAAACTGCCTTGAGCTCAACAATAAATAAATAATTTTCACAACAAAAGGGCCAAAATAATTTCATAAAAAAAAATTAATTTGTTTTTTGTTATTCCTGTGTTTTTGTAGCCCTTGAAAATGATCACCGACGGTGAGCGAAATATATCGGGAAAATAAAAATTTGGAAAAGATCTTGTTTAATTGACCTGAAGCTAGCGAAGAAAAAAAAATATCTTTTTAGCAATATTTATATATTATTGTTTAATAAAAGCTTCTGAAAATAATTTTAAATGTGTGTTATTGCTACGATGATGGAATATGGCTGAGTAGCTCAACTCGGGCATAATTTCTGCGCCAGGATGTACTCCTTTAAGCATTTTTACCCGACTGTGCCTTTTTAAAGGTTAAAATATCGCCATGCGACATGACTTACAAACATTTGCACGAGAAATTAACAAATCGAAGAAACGTGCTCACTTTCTACGTATGTCCGTTCATGCTCAAAGCGTCCTGTAGCAGGAATTTTCTACACGATATGTACATATTCATGATTTGATGGATCGCAACCTGGATCTCAAATTTGCTTTTATGTTTTGTGACCGATAAAAACGTTTTGATATGCGACCAGTGTGGAGTGTCATCCATGGATTGCATCATATTATATATAGTGTACCTAAAACATACCAACTGCAAGAGGTTTTCGAATGAAGCTTTGTGGGAATAAGCTGTAAATGTTATTTTCACTAAAGTTGGCATTTTCATTGCCATTGAGTTCATGGAGTCCAGTCCAAAATTACTAATGGTTAAGGTGGAAATCGCAATAATGTACCACTGGTGTTAAGGGAAAATTTGTATATAATGAACCACGATCCTACCACAGTTCACAAAAAAAGTCCCTCCCGCCGGACGATTATAGTGCCAGAGATATTCCTTGTTAAAGCAATGTGAGTGTAGACTTTTTTGCGTCACCGGCCTTGGGCCGCGCTTTAAAAAAAACCTTAGCCGGCAGAATTCTCATTTTGGAGAACTTTAATATTATAATTTAATAATAGTTGAAAGCGTTAAAGGTAGATGAATTATCATCCAAAGAATATTTCCTGAAAGTTTTACTGAAAAATTCCCAGTAGTTTGTAAATAAATAAAATTGGTTCATTCTATTCAAGTTTAGCCGGTGTTAATTTTCGAATTACAAGGTATTGTCGCATGAAACTTGGTGACAGTATTCTATAAACGCCGTTTTCATATATGTTGGCACTTTTTTTTTATAATAGAAAGCAATATTTAAAAAAATTGATTTACACTGCTATTCCGAGCGTTACCGGAAAATTAATTTACTGGTAATTTATGTTGCTGAAAATTGTTACCATCTTTTCAATTGGTATTCTGGCACAAATGGTAACGCTGTCAAAGCATTTCCATACGAACGGAATTGAATCGGGCTGAAAATGGTAACAAAATATTACCACGTATTGAGGTGGTAACTTAATTTTCTGCTGCCAGAATACGAAAAGAGTGTTTAAAGTACCAGATTCTTTATTTCACCAGTAAAGTAAATTATGTTACCACACCGGAATAAGGCCGTTAAACTCAATGTCCAAATTCCTTTGTTCTTCCATTTATTTTTCCACTAAAAAAAAAGCTGCTGCAGCAATGGAATCCATTTTTTAACCATTTGATATATTCTTTCTGAAAATTTTATCTAAAACTTACTGAAAATATAAATTTTCTGTCAAAAATTCAAATGTGCTGTCAAAAAATACATATGATTTCGCAAAAACACTACCTAACACTAATTCGAACGTAGTTTAACACTTTACAACACTTATGTTCGAAACGTCGTAAACCAGAATATCAATTTTCGTTTTGTCGTAGCAGTCGACGTCGCCGCGATCGAAATTCCGAGGGATTGCAGAATAGCTGTGTATGTTTCATGTATATATGTTTTAGATACATATGTTGATTTGGTATTTGATTATAGTGCAACTCTAATAGTCCAACTCTAATGCACCGTATGCGAATGCGTGTGCGTATGCGCATCTAAACGTTTTCTTGCGTGCGGCCCTGACTGCTCCAGTGTATGCGCATGGTTGCGTCTGTCAATTACACTACATATATACAATTCCCGACATTGTTATTTTTGAAAATACATATTTTACCAATTCGCGAAAGATTCAATAAAATGTATAATGGATGATGATTTAGAATTTATATTAATTATGATAGGAAGTTTTATTGCCGCATATACGGAATACTTTAAAATTATTAAAAAAAAAACGTACCACTGGGGTATGTGATTTGTAATTGGAAAGGGAAGTTAGTGTTTTTTTTTTTTAATTTGATGAAAACCCGTGAAGTGGATCAATTCCAAATTAATAATAATATAATAATAATAATAATAATAATAATAATAATAATAATAATAATAATAATAATAATAATAATAATAATAATAATAATAATAATAATAATAATAATAATAATAATAATAATAATAATAATAATAATAATAATAATAATAATAATAATAATAATAATAATAATAATAATAATAATAATAATAATAATAATAATAATAATAATAATAATAATAATAATAATAATAATAATAATAATAATAATAATAATAATAATAATAATAATAATAATAATAATAATAATAATAATAATAATAATAATAATAATAATAATAATAATAATAATAATAATAATAATAATAATAATAATAATAATAATAATAATAATAATAATAATAATAATAATAATAATAATAATAATAATAATAATAATAATAATAATAATAATAATAATAATAATAATAATAATAATAATAATAATAATAATAATAATAATAATAATAATAATAATAATAATAATAATAATAATAATAATAATAATAATAATAATAATAATAATAATAATAATAATAATAATAATAATAATAATAATAATAATAATAATAATAATAATAATAATAATAATAATAATAATAATAATAATAATAATAATAATAATAATAATAATAATAATAATAATAATAATAATAATAATAATAATAATAATAATAATAATAATAATAATAATAATAATAATAATAATAATAATAATAATAATAATAATAATAATAATAATAATAATAATAATAATAATAATAATAATAATAATAATAATAATAATAATAATAATAATAATAATAATAATAATAATAATAATAATAATAATAATAATAATAATAATAATAATAATAATAATAATAATAATAATAATAATAATAATAATAATAATAATAATAATAATAATAATAATAATAATAATAATAATAATAATAATAATAATAATAATAATAATAATAATAATAATAATAATAATAATAATAATAATAATAATAATAATAATAATAATAATAATAATAATAATAATAATAATAATAATAATAATAATAATAATAATAATAATAATAATAATAATAATAATAATAATAATAATAATAATAATAATAATAATAATAATAATAATAATAATAATAATAATAATAATAATAATAATAATAATAATAATAATAATAATAATAATAATAATAATAATAATAATAATAATAATAATAATAATAATAATAATAATAATAATAATAATAATAATAATAATAATAATAATAATAATAATAATAATAATAATAATAATAATAATAATAATAATAATAATAATAATAATAATAATAATAATAATAATAATAATAATAATAATAATAATAATAATAATAATAATAATAATAATAATAATAATAATAATAATAATAATAATAATAATAATAATAATAATAATAATAATAATAATAATAATAATAATAATAATAATAATAATAATAATAATAATAATAATAATAATAATAATAATAATAATAATAATAATAATAATAATAATAATAATAATAATAATAATAATAATAATAATAATAATAATAATAATAATAATAATAATAATAATAATAATAATAATAATAATAATAATAATAATAATAATGATAATAATAATAATGATAATAATAATAATGATAATAATAATAATGATAATAATAATAATAATAATAATAATAATAATAATAATACACTGGCGCTATTATAACTCTGACGAGTTTAATGACCGAGTTTCTCTCCCAATTCGAGAAGTATTCCTTTTGTTTTTCCTAATTGGGTGGACCTACAGTTTTGGGTAAGCCACCCACTGCCGAAAGGTAACCGCTATTTCTAAAAACCCAATAATTGGGTTTTAGTTAATTAGAAAAAATTTTTTTTGGAGTTTGTCCGGACGGGGGTTAGAACCCGAAACAGCTGGTATAGCAGGCGAGTACTCTACCCATTGCACCACAGCGGCCACATTGCAAAATTGCTATCCGTCGATTTTTATGTATTGTAAGAATTACAGTTGCTTTGCCTTAAAATATCAGACTTTGAAAATTTTGGCTTATACAAATATATGCACAACCCCTGAAATCTGAGAACTCCCTATTCAAAAGAAAACTCATTTCACTTAATTATTTTTTTACAGTTGAACTTATGTATTTAAGTTTCAATTGTGTATTTGTAACTACATATGTATATGTATTTTAAATTCATGTACTATGTACATGGGTATGCAGATAGTAATTAACATATAATTAATAATTATTGATCATTTCTAAATATATTTAAAACCCCATTTAATTAACTTTTCTGCAGGCAAACAAACTTTCACTACTTCATTTTAAATCAATTTAACGAAATTTTTACCAGAAAATATGTATACCGATGTAGAGTTGCACTATAATGAACCGTATGCAGATGCGTATGCGTGTGCGTGTCACTGACAGCCGTGTTGCATACCTGTGTTTAAATGAGGCAAACTCCAGTGGCACGGATGTAAATGCACCACACGCATAGAAAATTCGAAGATGATTTCGAACACGCATTCGAACGCAGCTAAGTTGAAAATTTTCTACTTCTATGCGTTTTCTATACGTGTTGCAGCCAATATTAGGTTGGTTGCTACATCGGTATACATATTTTTTGGTAAAAACTTCGTTAAATTGATTTAAAGTCAAGTAGTGAAAATGTGTTTGCCAGCAGAAATGTTAATTAAATAAGGCAAAGAAACTGTAATTCTAACAATACATAAAAATCAACGGATAGCAATTTGGCAATATGGCCGCTGTGGTGCAATGGGTAGTGCTCGTCTGCTATACCAGAGGCTTCGGGTTCTAACCCCAGTCCAGACAAACTCTAAAAAAAATTTTTTCTAATTAAGTAAAACCCAATTATTGGGTTTTTAGAAATAGCGGTCACCTCTCGGCAGTAGGCGGCATACCCTCCGAGTGTATTTCTGCTATGAAAAAGCTTCTCACAAAAAATGCATTCGCCGTTCGCAGCCGGCATAAAACTGTAGGTCCACCCAATTAGGAAAAACAAAAGGAGCACTTCTTGAATAGGGAGAGAAGCTCGGTCATTAAAGTCGTCAGAGTTATAATAGCGCCAGTGTATTATTATTATATTATTATTAATTTGGAATTGATCCACTTCACGGGTTTTCAACAAATTAAAAAAAAAACACTAACTTCCCTTTCCAAATACAAATCACGTTCCCGAATGGTACGTTTTTTTTTTTAAATAATTTTAACGTATTCCGTATATACGGTAATAACACTTCCTATCATTTTTTATTTTATTGAATCTTTCGCGAATTGGTAAAATATGTATTTTCAAAAATAACAACGGTGGAAATTGTGTATATGTATGTATGTAGTGTAATTGACAGACGCAACCATACACATACACTGGAGCAGCCAGGGCCGCATGCAAGAAAACGTTTAGATCCGCATACGCACACGCATCCGCATACGGTGCATTAGAGTTGGACTATTACGTGGTGTTGGTTGTTCATGTGATCATGATTGATGTGTATCCTTTTCTGCTAATAATAACATTTTAGCGAATGCACCTGAAAGTGTAAAAGAAACCATAATTTCAACAAAACATAAAATAAAAATAAATAATTTGCATACTTAATTAATGATTTCCCTTTCCCGAAAATTGTGGCAATGGTGTATATGTATGTATGTATGTATGTATTGATATAGATGGTGGTATCGAATTGTGTCATTTCGGCTGATGGATTCGGTTTAGATCAGGCCCAGGCATTTTTCTAACTGAGGTAGTGTTAGTAAGAGCGCAGTGAGCGCAACAATGAAATGCTGTCGCTTGTTTCTGTTCAGTGGCTTACTATCAAGCAACAAGACAATAGCGTATGCGGAAGAATATCATGAATGATTATAATTATTTTATGTTGATAAATGCTTTTGATAAAATGCACTGCATATTTCAAATGTTTTTTCAGGTAATATTCGTGCCGTTAAAAGGCAGTTGTGGTTTACTAAAATGATATCCCAACAAACACTGAGGTTAGTTATCGACTTGAGAAGGTATTACTCGAGGAAGGTATTACGAAGGAAATTTTAAAGGCTAAATTTGGAAAATACCTCGAAATAGAAAAAAGAAAGCTAGATCTACTGGAGAAATTTGCAAATAAATAAGTAACGCCTTTTTTCTTTCCATTAATACACATATTTAATTTTTATTTAAAACGATTCTACTGACATTCATTAGTTATATATGTATATGTACATAGAAATTTAAATACATTTTAAAAACAAACCGGAATCCTCTCTTTCGGGTCCAATTACTTACTCAAAAGGTTATAAACGAACTTCGAAATATGATTTTGTTCAGGTACAAAAGGGTACAATTAGTCTCCAAATAGGATATGCTCAAACAAAAGGGAAAACTTCATTCCATATAAAGAGACCACAAGTTGTATTAGTCGCATGCTCCATTGCGAGTGATCCCGGATACATCCCGAATTAGTCGAATTTTTGCAGGGATTGTGTCAATGAAAAAAGTTAAATTAGGAAAGCTCATAGTAGTGTTGTAAATGATCACAATTTAAAAAATTCCTTAACCATACCTCAGTAATCCCTCAATAAAAGCAGGTAGTGCATTCTTTTGCAGGTTGCTAACAAAAGATTGCCACTAATAACGAGATTTGTAAGAAAACGTATGTATATAGGCACAACAAAACCCACACTAGGTGTTAGAATAGGCGAACATAAGACCGATGTTAGAAACAAAGCGAAAACAACAGGGTGCAGTGAAATAACGCCCGTGGGCCACAGTGCAGTGGCAACCAACGTGTTAAACTAAAAGATTTGCGCCTAACGCTGTGCCTTATTCTAACACACTACAAATTAAATTTGAATTTCAAATGTAGATGTCGCGCAAGTTGAACAAATTCAAATATTCAATCCAGAATGTAGATATCGCGTCAGTTGAACAGCTGTTTGTGTATATTTTCTTTTGTCATCATATATATATTACAATTTAATAATCAGCTGTTTAGTAAGTTAACCGCGCCGGACCGTTTTTACAGAGGGGCGTGGCACCGTGCCCCGATCCTATATCTGAAGTTGGTACAATTCGGAGGCCTATAGTTTCCGAAATTTTCGATTTCCGATTTTGTATATATATTTCCGATTTTGTATATATTTGGAATGAAAAATCGCTGAAAGGTGTACTACGTTATGACACACGACTGGACTTGGATGGCGTAGCCTAGGGTTATTTTTTATAAGCGCGGCCGAAGGCCGCCAACGCAGAAAAGTTTTCCGCGCAAAAGCACTGTGGACCGGGCCATAGATATTACTCCGGAAAGAATTGGGTTAAGGACGGCATATTTTGCAACTTTAAATTCCAATATTTCGGAAACTATAGGCCTCCGAACTGTACCGACTTCAGATATAAGATCGGGGGCGTTATTTCACTGCACACAACAACAGCACCAGCGAACAGCACTTAACGAATACGGGACATGTAGCAGACTTTGATAACGCGAGAATATTAGACATCGAGAGACGAACAAAAACAAGATTGACACTAGAAAGTCTGCGCATACAAGAGGGAATAAGAGACGCAATGAACTTTAAAGAAGACGTTGACAACATAAACTGCGCCTATAAAGCGACAATAACAAGGACGAATGTCAATAGAAAATAAAAAACAAAAGTGCAATATTCATGTATACGTATGTTTGTTGTAGATGTAATATGAAGTGATTTTAAATAATCTAAATGTAAGTAATTTATTTATTTATTTTAATTGTTTTTAAATATATGTATTTGTTCACATGACCTCTGTCCGTTGCCTGCCCCCTCCTCGTATTTCTGCAGCAGCCTCCTCACGCCACGTCAACATCCACGCAACAATCACATCATCACATTCCACAGATCACATCATTACATTCAGAATTATAACATTATCACACCACACTTTACAACATCCATTTACACCACACATATAACATATACACCTATTGTTACACACCACACACAAAAACATTAAAAACAAAGCACAAGACACAATCGTAAAAACTCCGCACAGTAAAGACGTGCAGATACACAATAAAAACGAAACCACACATCGTTCCCGAAAATACATTAGCTAGCGCTTTAAATCCGAAATCTCTGGTTTTTTTATAATCATCCGGAATACCTACATACGTAAAAGCAAGTACCCTGAATCTCGAGCGCGAGTGCAGTGAAGTGCCACAAAAAGAGTGTCCCAATTGTTCATGGTCCTTGTTCGCCATAAAGAAAGGCACCTATGGTAAAACCAGCCAAGTGACAAAAAAAAAAAAAAAAAAAATAAATAAATAAATACATACAGATATACAAAAAAAAAAATCCTACATAGATAGATACAAATTTCCATACATAAAAGTGAAAAAACTAAAGAAAAGTTACAGCATGTGTACATACATACATATACCACATACATATATTTCTTTAAATCATCAAATTGAAAACATACATATGTACATACAAAGTGAAAACGCACGCGATCAATAAATATATACAAACATATCCATATATATGTACAATCAACAAAAATTGAATAATCTACCTAAATAACAAAAAACGGGCACGGCGCGTTAATAACACAAACATAACAACAAGCCAACAACATACCAACAACAAAAATTATTTTCAACACGAGTAAGGAGAACAGCAACAACATCAGAGAAATATACAACAAAAACATCAAAGCTTGGAGCAAATCAACAACTGCAAGAAAACGAATAACAGGAACAACAACATTAAGTCAGAAAACACGACAGCATACCTGGTCAACAAATCATACCAATACCTTAATTTCAAAAAGCGCAGTGAGTTGTATCGCTTAAAGCAGGGTATCCACATCACAAGAAATGCTAAAACTCCATATAAAAAAACGCGGACATTATCCACAATTTGAAAAGGTTACAATATTGGAGAATGAAAAACACTATCACAAGCGGTACACCCTAGAGATGTTAAATATATTGAACACCCCTAATAATAGAAGGATGAATTTTAAAATGGATACAGACAATTGCGCTCATGTTTATCGAAACTTAGTTCTCCAACAACAAAAATATATAAAATAGGTGTTATTTGTTAGTGCAAAGTCCCCTCTCAGTTGAGTTGAAATTATTTCCAACAACAACCACAAAAGATAGCTGCATGGTTACAGAAACATATGTATATACATACACACATATTTAAACGTTATTGTTCTATGTTTTGTTGTTCTTGTGTATTTTTGTTTACACTTGCGGTATTTTCAATTGTTTATATTTTCATGTTTTCTATGTCTCCAAATTCACTTGTTTAAGTTTTTGTATTCGCTCATCTGTTCAGTCGAAAAAACATAGGCAAACAAGTAAGTTTAAGTTGTTTATGTTTATAAGAGTTTATGTACGTATATATGTAAATGTATATGTATTAACGTATTTAATATTGTTTTTCAGTCCTGAGGATGACCTCAGAATGAGGTCGAAATATCGACAATAAATGTTTTTAAAAAAGTTCAAAATTTTTATGTTTTGGAATTTTTAAACGGCCTTGAGCCATAAAAATGAAGACGTTTCTGGAATTTATAAAAACGTCAAAAATAATTATGATATCCGGACAAAGAAAAACATAAAAAAGTACCAACGATCCTTGCAACAAATCACGAGACTGGCAGAATCTTCGAAATATCTGGAAATGTGTAGAAGAAGTGGTTTAATACCAAATTTCATCAGCAACTCGACTAAACATATTTTATACTCAATCAACAACAACACCAGCAATAACCAAATACCAACAAAACTCTCTAATGCAGTAGCTTCCCATATCAACAATGTCCAGGTAAAGATGGTAAATATGATTACACTGCTCTACAGCCAAAAAATACTCTGAACGCGACCATCCTATTTATATGTAAAATCGGTCGCTGATTCCGAAAATCGGGCTCATTTTTAATTCTATGGGAAGGTTTTTGAGATATCGGCAATTTACCGTTATTTGGCCAATGGCTCCACTTAATCCTGTATACCTCTTTAACGCAGTGAGCTATCTTCCTTGGAGTGACACTCAACGAAAGAAAATTAAATTTCCTTTTCATCCCTGCTACAACATTTTTCTGTAACTCTTATAGTTTCTGAAATATTGACGATTCAATTTGAATTTTTTCGATTTTTTACGATTTTTTGAAGAAAAAATTGATTTTGTCAGGCAATATCTTTTAAACCAATGTCTTCACCTTCGGTTTTACTCCTTTACGTGAAGCTCCATTCTATTGGGAAAAAGATAAGCTATCAACGAAGAAAATCCATGGTAAAATAGAAAAGTTATAGGCGATCAAGTAAATACATCCAAGTCGCGCAATGCCTCTGCACGGGTATATTCTATGCATGTTATACCAATACCTACACATCTGCAGTAGCAGCACATTGGCAGCGCAGTAGATAAAAGCCCATTTACGGGTATAACATGCATAGAATATACCCGTGCAGAGGCATTGCGCGAGTTGGATGTATTTACTTGATCGCCTATAACTTTTCCATTTTACCATGGATTTTCTTCGTTGATAGCTTATATTTTTCCCAATAGAATGGAGCTTCATGTAAAGGAGTAAAACCGAAGGTGAAGACATTGGTTTAAAAGATATTGCCTGACAAATTCAATTTTTTCTTCAAAAAATCGTAAAAAATCGAAAAAATTCAAATTGAATCGTCAATATTTCAGAAACTATAAGAGTTACAGAAAAATGTTATAGCAGCGATGAAAAGGAAATTTAATTTTCTTTCGTTGAGTGTCACTCCAAGGAAGATAGCTCACTGCGTTAAAAAGGTATACAGGATTAAGTGGAGCCAGTGGCCAAATAACGGTAAATTGCCGATATCTCAAAAACCTTCCCATAGAATTAAAAATGAGCCCGATTTTCGGAATCAGCGACCGATTTTACATATAGATAGGATGGTCACGTCCAAAGTACAGACAAAAAATTTCATTTTGTGATCCAGTGTTATTAGAATTAAACACGAACTCTGTAGACAAAAACAAAAAGAAGTAAATAGGCTTAAAACAATAATAAAACAACAACTTAACGCAAATGACTCAAACATATTTTTTGAAAGCGAGAAATCACTAACAATAAACTTACAATAACAGCCAACAAAACTCATCAAAAGAAGTATGATGAACTAAAGGAAAAACAAAGAGAGACTTTCAACATTAGGGTGGTTCCAGAATGGTTGTGCAATAAAACCAACATAAATATCCCAACAGACATTCAGTGGCTTTTGTCTCTTGGTCCGAAATTTGCATTGCAAACAGAAAATAAAGAATTTTCCCTATTCAAATTTATAGCCGACGGAGAAAATATCACACAAACAATTACGGACAAAGAAAAACAAGAAATTGAAAGGAATAATTTGACGACACTAATACGCGATCATTTAAATAAAACCAAAATTTCAACGAGAGACAAATTTATTAAAGACACATTACGTTCCACAAGAACATTTTTAAAAAAGAACAAACAACTCCTAGTCATGAGTGCGGATAAAGGCAACGCAACAGTTATTATGGACAAAGTGGAATATGAAACTAAAATGAAAAGATTGGTGAACGACACAACCACATACAGATATTTGAAACGCGACCCTACTAATAAGTTACAGAACAAAAACAATGAGATAGTAGAAAGATTGTACAAAAATAAATTTATTGATGCCAAAGAAAAGAACTCCCTTCTCAGAAAAACGTCCAACCCACCAAGAATTTATGGTTTGCCGAAAATTCATAAAGACGGCACACCCTTAAGGCCTATTTGTTCGTCCATTAACGCACCGTCCTACAATTTATGTAAATATCTCACAAATATTCTTAAAAACTTGACCAAGTCCTCCAAATATAACGTAAAAGACGCACTGGAGTTTAAACAGAAGATTGAAGGCTCATATATATATGACGATGAGATTTTAGTGTCGTTAGATGTTGTGTCGTTATTTCCCAGTGTACCGGTTGATTTGGCCATTGAAATTATAACCTCGAGATGGGACGAAATACAAAAGCATACTGTTTTGACTAAAGAGTTATTTTTAACTATTCTAAAATTTTGCATAAAGGAGAATTCATACTTCAAATATAATGGAAAGATTTACGAGCAACGGACGGGAATGCCAATGGGGTCACCAGTGTCACCAATAATAGCGGACATCGTAATGGAAGAATTATTACACAGACTCGAAAAAGATTCTAAGAATAAACCACGTTTACTCACCAAATATGTTGACCTATTTGCCATTATTAAAACAGAAGATTGTGATGTTATCCTCAACACCCTCAATAACTACAACAAGTCAATCAAGTTCACAATCGAAAAAGAAAATAATGGGATGTTACCATATCTGGACACCCTAATAATAAAACGGAACAACAAAATAACCATAGACTGGTATCAAAAGCCTACTGCATCAGGGAGACTAATTAACTTTTATTCAAAGCACGAAAAGACAATAATTTTAAATACCGCTAAAAATTTCGTACAAAGAGTTCTTTCAATAAGTGACAAAAGATACCACGGGAAAAATATCGGCATAATCAAAAACATTTTATATCCCAATGCCTTTCCACCTTCACTAATAAATAAAATAATTCATCAACATCGAGTCAACAGTTTGGACAACAAAACCGAAGAACGAACAAATAAAATTTACAAATCATCGATTTATGTCGCGGAATTATCAGAACGAATGAAGAACTCAAATATATATGACAATGATAAGTACAAAATAGCGTTTACATATAACAACACCTTGAAACAACTATACAGTAACACCAAAGACAAAATTCCAAAAAACGAGAAATCTGACGTAGTATATAGAATTCCATGCAGTGGTGACGGGTCCCACGTATGCGAAAAGGTATATGTGGGGACAACAAAAAAAAAGTTAAAGACAAGGATTTCCGCTCACAAATCAAATATAAAATTAAGAAATAATCATTCGGACGACAAGACGGCCTTGTCAGACCATTGCAGCAATACGGGACATTATCCACAATTTGAAAAGGTTACAATATTGGAGAATGAAAAACACTATCACAAGCGGTACACCCTAGAGATGTTACATATATTGAACACCCCTAATAATAGAAGGATAAATTTTAAAATGGATACAGACAATTGCGCTCATGTTTATCGAAACTTAGTTCTCCAACAACAAAAATATATAAAATAGGTGTTATTTGTTAGTGCAAAGTCCCCTCTCAGTTGAGTTGAAATTATTTCCAACAACAACCACAAAGGATAGCTGCATGGTTACAGAAACATATGTATATACATACATACATATTTAAACGTTACTGTTCTATGTTTTGTTGTTCTTGTGTATTTTTGTTTACACTTGCGGTATTTTCAATTGTTTATATTTTCATGTTTTCTATGTCTCCAAATTCACTTGTTTAAGTTTTTGTATTCGCTCATCTGTTCAGTCAAAAAACATAGGCAAACAAGTATGTTTAAGTTGTTTATGTTTATAAGAGTTTATGTACGTATATATGTAAATGTATATGTATTAACGTATTTAATATTGTTTTTCAGTCCTGAGGATGACCTCAGAATGAGGTCGAAATATCGACAATAAATGTTTTTTAAAAAGTTCAAAATTTTTATGTTTTGGAATTTTTAAACGGCCTTGAGCTCAACAATAAATAAATAATTTTCATAAAAAAAAACGCTTAAGAAATGGTCAAGAAATTTTCTTGTGTCAAATTTTCTTTAGGCATTATCCACTTCACAAGAAAATTTATTACAATTTTTGACGAAAAATGAGGTTGGCAACGCTGGTTTTGCCAAGAAATATATACGATTGTATATGTTTCTTGAAGAAAAAATCAAACGTCAAAATTACTTAAGAAATAAATGCCAATTTTTTCTTGAGCAATTTCTTATGATGTGGATACCCAGCTTAATACAAATACATATACACAGTAAAAAATGATAGTTTATTTATAATACCATTTGGTACTTAATTTAATCATTCTTGGAATTAAATATGAATTTTAATGCCAAAAAGTCTTATTTTGAAACTATGAGAAGTTTTACAATTTTGTTTAATCCACAATAGTTTCAAAATAAAGCCTTGAAAATTATTAAAATTCTCTCTCGAGAGGTTTACTTACTTATATTTTAAGAAAAAATCCTGAAAAGTATAAAAACTTTCTCTTTCTCACTTTTGGTTTGAAATTAAAACCAAAAAAATATTTAAAAAAAATGTGTCAAAATAAATACATAAATACAAAATGTTTCTTAAAGTGGAAGACGATGGAGAAATAAAATTTATCACAGCAAAGCGAATTGTTCATGGCTGACGAAACAATTGTATCAAGTGAGTAATACATGACATAAATTAAATATTATGAGGGTAAATTTTGTTTTATTTTATTTTATTTTATTTTTTCAGTCTTAAGGCAGCTGATGGTCTCCCTAGATACCTCAATATACCGCGACAGTCTCGAAATTTATGTTGTAAATTTAAAAGAAATTGAAGATAGTGTGTTTAACACGTTAGCTGCCAGTTTATAACCGGTGATCACGAGAAAAACCTAGCTCCAGGTATCAGGACAAAAATTGCTTTTTGCTTTTGTATTATAACGGGATTTTTACCAAGAGTAAAAGCCACGCATCCGACGCGTCTGAGCAAGTTTTTAAGCTGTGACAACCTGGAGAGCATCTGCTTTTTAATTTTATAATTCTATCTAAATTTTAAGCGCCTAGGCGTGCATAACCGGTGGTACACTGGCACCTGGGGGTGGTTTTCATCGTAATCATCGGTGATCCACTGGCAGTGAACGCATTAAATTCGACAAGGAAGCAGCCCATTCTAGTTTTCTTGTATTATCGGCGAAAACAAAAAAACAAAGACTTTATGTGATAACTCATGTCGTTGTAATATAATATTATTTCAAATAAAATAAACATTTCCATGTACATATGTACATATTTTTGGTTTTGATTTAATTCCAAAAAGGTATAGAATTCATTCCATTTTACTATTTTTAATACCAAAAATTTTCTAAAAATAATTAAAATTTGGTTTTGATTTAATTCTAAAAAAGTATTAATTTGACACCAAGAATAATTTCAGTCTCTCATATTCTCTTCTTTTTTTAAACCAGAATGGTTTTAATTTTATACTTTTTGGCATTGTTATATATAAATACCAAAATGGTATTAAAATTAAACTAAAATTTTTACTGTGTACGTACACATATTTTCCCATTTTCATGTGTGTATGGACACTTGAAATTTAAATTTCAAAACTCCTAACCCAAAACCCTTAAAAGCGCGTAATACCATATCTAAATATCTGTCAGATACAAATATAAATACAGTCCACTCAGTAAAATAGTCTTGGTCCAAATTCCCAGTTGAGAAAATAAATTCGTAAATAAAAAGATTTTCTACTGACCATCACAAATCCTAAAATATTAATTTCACTAAATTGCACTTATTCCCCTATTAAACGCAAATATACAAATAATTTATATGAAAATATTTGTACGCTGACACCAAATCTCCAGTTGTTAACATCAAAAACTACCAACAAAAAACTTGCCTTTTATAGTTTCGCACTTCCCATATTTTACTTACCAAAATACATATCTACAAATTACCGGAAAATTATCTGACGCTCCCTCCCACTATTTTTAATCATACGCAGTGATGCCGAAATTGGGCCTTTCGGACCAAATCTGGTCCGATAAATTTACTTTGGGCTGTTGGGCGGCTAAAATCAATTTTGGTCCGATTTGTAATATGAATATTTTTAGTGGAGACAATTTCTCTGACCCTAACCATTTTATCTTTCCCCTGTAAAGTTCTTTTATTGTTAGGCACTCTGCACACGAGGCGTATCGTCATAGACGCGTACGAGACATTTCATGTAGCGTCGATTTCTCTACGCCTCAAGATCTGCACATGAAGCGACATGAAACTTCGCTGCACAAAACAAACAAACAAATTAATAATACGGTATTTGCTTTAAATTTCGAAGCTTTAAATAGAAAAGATGAAAAATTTTAGGGAATCTTCCATTTTCTTTGATTATACACCCATTTTTTCCGATTTTTTACACAAATTTTACTGCTTTCATAAATTCCACCAAGTGGAAAAATGTAAACAAACATCTTCTTCTTCCTGTTATCTAAGCGTAGTACGCCTAGCTACCAGCACTGCTTTACGCCAAGCGACATGTAGCCAGCATACTTTGACGAATGCATGAAGCTGACGACTCGTGTGTAGCCCTCAATTGAAATATACGTGCGCGACATCAAAGCGTACATCTTTCGTCTGTAGTATCTAATACGCGTCTAAAGCAGTACGCTTCGTGTGCAGAGTGCCTTAGTGAAACACACTATTCGCATATCTATTAGAGTTGGGAAATTTAATTCACTTTGTTGAGCGCTCAATTGGTGAGCGCTCTCTTAAGTGAATTAGTTCACTTTAGTTCAGTAGCTCACTTTAGTTCGCCATTAACTATGTAGGTATTGATCATATTAATAAAAGCCAAGCAATTGCTTTTGCTTAAGATTTCAGACCTTTTACTCAAATTTTGAAATTTGGTTCATACAAATTAATGTCAAATTTTCGAAATCTTGAGTAAAAGCATTTGCTTGTTTTTTATTAATACGGCCCATTGACTGTTTTTTTTTTTTTTAATTTTCATATTTTGTTATTGGAATTGGTAGAGTGTGATATCGCATGCCAAGTTTAATGAAATGTCAAAAACAGACAATCTGACATTTATTTTGCAAATAAAATGCTGAAATTTAACACAAATTATGTTTCACTTGAAAAGCGCCAGCGAACACACGGGCTATTCCACGAATAGGTTATACCATGTCTCCACATAACGTGTTTCACTCTTTTTTTCTGCATTTTCTCTCTCAATCTTGTTTCGACACCAGTGCCGAAACTCGCCAATTTCCATACAAATTTCTGAGAGCGAGTGAAGATTGAAACACTGTTTCATTCTGAATCACCTTGCCAACCTCGATGATATCAATGTCTTCTCTAATTTTGTATCGAAAATCTATCGAAATCTCACACAGGCCAAAACAAAAACGCAAAATATAAGCGAACATACAAACATTTAAGAAGAACAAGAAAGAGAAATGTTAAACTGAATCACGATCAGCCAGGTGGAGACGGGTTATTTAGCGAGATGTTTTGCTACATGTTTTGTTGGCGAAACAAGTTATGTGGAGACGGGCTTTTAGGTTGGAGTGGCTGCCATAGACTCGCATTTAGGCCAGTGCAGAGGCCCGTTTTGATACCACAAGAAAAGGGATTACTCCTCCTTTCTGAACCAATTTGATAACCTAATTCAGTTCACCAGGGCCCTCACTATGTAGTTCTACTTAAAAGCGAAATTCGATTCGAAAGCACATTCTTATTGCATAGAATATATGGAATAGAACTCGAAATTAGAGCTCTAGATACCCGGGTATCGAACATTTCGAATTGATCGTTTTTGTTTGAAGCCCGTTTGTTGTTCAAATGCCCGTACAAACATTCGAGCATTCGAGCTTACAAACAAAAAAAATGTGTATCGAAAAAACAAAAATAAAAACAACTACATATGAAGAAGAAAAAAAAAAAATAAACAAAAGAAAAAAACAAACTTCAAAATGCCCGAATTGTTCAAATGCTCGTACAAACATACGGGTAATAAACAAACAAACGACTGTTCGAGCATTTGAACAACATTTGTTCGGGCTACTCGAAAATGTTCAAAAAAATCTGGAGCTCTACTCGAAATCGAACAAATTTTCTTTCGAATTAAACTACAGAGTGAGGGCCCAGGTCCTTTATGTCGACATCCGCTACTTTGCATAGGCTATCCAGGAAGGAAGTCCCAAGAAAGCGTCGTCTGCCGCTGTTAAGAGCCGAGCAGTGGCAGATGAGGTGTTCGATTGTCTCCTCGCCTCAAGCTTATGCAGCATCTGCGGTAGGGTGCACCTAGCCTCCCTGCGTGTTTCCCGATGAGGCAGTGTCCTGTGAGTACCCCCATAAGGTTCGAGATGTCATCTCTCTTTAGAGTACTGATGAGATCACTTGTGAACCCATTTTGCCTTGATGTTCGACATAGGGTATGTTCAGAAACGCAACAGCGGCAGTAATTATTTTTTTGATGATTGTGATGACCGACGCTTCATGCAAAATTTACGTTTATGAACGCTCTGCTTGTACTACAAAATCAGGTTGCGCTTCAAACTGAGTTTCTGAACAAAGCCATACTGGCTTCTGTTGCCATCTATCGCTTGTTTATAGATATGCTGTTTAAGAATTAGCTTGTTTGTGGCTAACATGATACCTATGCGTTCTTCGTCAGGAAGAACCTGCTCGGTAGTGCCCTGTCTCGAAAGTTCATCCGCCCTACAACTGCCGCCGCGCTACTATGGCGACGTTCGCGTAGACGTAGGCGATCAGATGCGCCTATACGCGGTTCACGGCGGACTGTGGGGACGGTTTACCCGAGGGGGTGCGAACGTGGTGTTTAAGCGTAGCGGGTGGATAAACCGCACTGTCTTGCACTGGCACAAACCTCTGCGCAATCCAGACGCTTATTAGCCACTACACTTGGCCACGGCTCTCTACTATGAATAGCGCTTTCTTGCACTGGCACAAACCTCTGCACAATCCAGACGCTTATTCGCAAGTAGCTCCGGTCGCAACCACAGCTCCGTGCTGACTGACTCTTGTGCTGCTGTGTCGCTCCTTTTATGACTTCAATGATTGTGTTGCTAAGACTTGCTG
Source organism: Urophora cardui (assembly GCA_960531455.1). Classification (NCBI taxonomy): domain Eukaryota; kingdom Metazoa; phylum Arthropoda; class Insecta; order Diptera; family Tephritidae; genus Urophora; species Urophora cardui. The sequence goes on along the minus strand of OY482672.1, from coordinate 92,591,774 downwards.
TGCTTTGTGTTTCTACAACTTGTTGCTACGGCTTGCTGTGTTTTATGTTTCTGCAGCTTGTTGGTTGTATTGCAGCTTGTTGGTTGTATTACAGCTTGTTGGTTGTAATGCAGCATGTTGGATGTATTGTAAGTGTTTTTTTATATGGGGTTTTGGTCGTTTTGTGTGGGCCAAATTTATGTAGAATATTTGGTCCTCACACTCCCCCTCCACTTCGGAGACTTAACCTTCATTATTTATGATGTGGATGTATGCGCACTTCGGCTTTACCGTCACCCTGTACTTTTTCACCCGGAACCTTACACGGCCTCTGCAATTGCCTTCGGTCATGTCCTTGAATGCCTTTCTGATCCTTTCGGCTACCTCGGGGAATTGTTCCAGTGCAGGTCCTTCTGCGTGTTCGGCGAAGATGGTTATGTTCTCGCCACCTTGCGGTTTGTTTGTAAGTTCGGTTGTTGATGTGGTGCGCGGTTTCTCAGGTTCCTTGGTATCTTCCGGGGTATAATCTTGTACTTTGTTCCTCTTGAAGGTCGCTAGTATCGCGGCGCGTTTTTGTTGTGCCATCTGCTCGGTGAATGGGTTTTGAATGAGTCCCAATTCACCTTCTCCTCGTCCTGTATACCTCAGTATTCTGTCCATAGTTTCGGCTACATAGATCCCGCAATCATTGTAGTTGGTTTGTTGTGGTACTCCTGGCAAAATTTCCTTGGCCTCGAAATCGGTTTTCCCATACCTCTGTTGATATTCCCATTTTAAAAAATCTAGTAAATTTTGTGTTGCATGTGGTACTTTTGCTCTTAGCATTGAGTCGGCTGCCCATATGTAGCGATCGTGCCAACATTCCATATCCGTAGCGTGGTGTGTGACTGCGCTGTTTGCTAACACGAGCAGGTACCAATGTTTGTTCATGTTGTGTGGTGCGAGTATTACTCTTTTTTTGAACAAATCGATGTTCCGGACCCAGCGGTGTATACGCCGGTTGTTCTCCTGCTTGTTCCCCGGTTGGCTTAGCTGCCACACCACGAATGGGCTTAGGGTAGTGCCTTGCTGTCCGTATTCGACCTCTAGATGTTTTGCCCACGCGTCGATGACGGTATCGGTCAGCCAATGCGTCTCTTCAAGCGACTGGAGGTCCGCTTTGTACAGTGCGATACCGCAAGGCCCGGGTGGAAAGATGGTGATTGGCCCTTCACTTTCTGCTGGCGGCATCTCTTCATCCGAAGAAAGTTCGATTATCATTGGCTTCTGTGTTGTGTTGACTTGTCGGGTTACATCAGGTGGGTTGGCTGGTGTGGTTTCCCCTGGTTCCACCTTTATCCTTCCTACGACGTATTGTATCGGCTCCTCCTCTATGTTTTGTAGTGTTCCTTCCCATGTTTCTTTACGCGTAAAGCTTGTATAAGATGCGGCGGCGCGTCTGGCGAGCACTTCCGTGTTGGCTCTGTATACTGTTGCTGTGCGTACTGCTGTTGCGTACGAGGTCGTTACTCGCCTCGCGATGGTTTCTGTGGCGGCTGCGTCTGTTGCTGGTGTATGTATTGATGCCATGTATGATACGTTGGTATGTCCGGCGTTGGTGGCGTTTGCGTTTGTGTCGACACCTCCGTCGGTTTCGTTGGCAGCCACGGTGGTTCGTGCAGTATCGGGTTTGTGTACGCTGGCTAATGCGGCGGCGTTTGCGTTTGTGGCGACGACTACGGACGTTTTAGTGCGCCTTGCGTCCCTCGGAGTTTTGTCTTCTAGTACCTGAATTCTGCGGCGCTTCGCTTGCTCCTCCTCCATACGTTGGCGGAACCGTTTGACGCTGTCGTCCCATTTTTTGTTGTTCTCCATTGTAAAATTCCTTGTTTTTTTTTTTTTTTTTTTTTTCTCCACTAATTTTTCGCTCAATATGTTATCACCTTGGCGGTTTGCGACTGAATGACCCGTTCATGTTGGGTGTCTGTACACCAATTTTTTTTTTGATTAATTAATTAGTTTGCATGTCTCCGTGACCTCTGCTGTGTGATATGCTTTTAGTTCCGCGATATTTGCAGTTCTTTCCTTTCCCCCGTTGACTTTCCGTAGTTGGACTATTACTGGTGAGACGTACCTTAGTATTTGGTATGGGCCGTCATATTTTGGGGCCAGTTTCGCTGCAAAGTTCTCTGCTGCCTTGGACAGGTGGTGTTCCTTGACGAGAACTAGTTCGCCGACTACGGGGGTCCATTTTCTCCGCCGTAGGTTATAGTGACGTGCTTGGTCTGTCGCAGCCCGTTCCATGTTTTGCCCGACTATTCTAAATGCCTCCTTCATCCTGTGTGACTTGTCCTCTGCTGTGGTGGGAGTTGTGCCTGTCCCGATGTTGACTTCGTCGAATAGTGCTCCTGGAAGTCGCGGCTCGCGTCCTTGTATAAGGAAAGCTGGGCTGTACCCTGTGGATTCGGCGACGCTAGTATTTATGGCGAGTTCAACTTCTGGGAGGAGGTCGTCCCATCGTTTATGTTGTGACTTAGTGAGTTGTGCTATAATTCGCTTGATAGTTCGGTTTGCGCGTTCAGTAGGATTCTCTTGGGGAGTGTAGGGTGCCGTGAATTGTTGTCGTACCCCCAATTCCTTGATGTAACGCTGCCACTGCTTACTGGTGAATTGTACGCCGTTGTCTGAGATGAGTATTTTGGGGACGCCAAATCTTGCAAGGATTCGTTCCCGGAATGCTCGGCGAAGGCCGTCTGCTGTTGCTCGTCTCATAGGGATCAATTCCACCCATTTGCTGAACCGATCGAAGAATACCAATAGCATAGTGTTCCCGTGTGTGGATCGTGGGAGGGGTCCAACGAAATCGACGCATAACGTGGCGAAAGGTTCTTCGGCTATCTGTGAGAGCATCTTCCCCGCTGGCTTGTGTTGTGCCTCCTTATATTTTTGGCAAGATTCGCATTGTCGTATATAGCGACTGATGTCCCGGAACATACCTGGCCAATAATACCTGCTGGCTATCCTTGCTATTGTCCGACGTATACCCATGTGTCCAGCGCTTGGTATGTCATGGTTTTCCTGGAGTACTCGCTGTCTCAGTGGTGTGGGCACACATAATTTCCATGGTACTACCTCTTCATCGTGTGTACGGCAGGGAATATGGCGATATAATTGTCCTTCCTGGATCGTATAGTCGGCGAATTTCTCCGGGTTGGTGCGTATCTCAGCCAACCGCTTGTGCCACCATTTGCATTGCGGTTCTGTCGTCGTGGCTTGTCGTAAAGTTTCCAATGGCTGTCGTGAGAGTGCGTCCGCTACCATATTGAGCTTACCTTTCCGTTACTCAATGTCGAAAGAATGTTGTTGTAATTCCAAGGCCCATCGCGCTATGCGTCCGGTAGGGCTCTCAATGGAATTTAGCCACTTCAGTGACATATGATCGGTTATCACTTTGAACCGATATCCTTCCAAGTATGGCCTCATTTTACGGATTCCCCATACAATGGCAAGGCACTCCTTTTCGGTGGGCGAATAGTTTGCCTCAGCTTTGTTGAGTTTTCGGCTGGCGTAGGCGATGACACGTTCGCCACCTTCTAATTCCTGTGTCAGTACTGCTCCTAAGCCGTAGTTACTTGCGTCCGTCTGTAGGGTGAAGACTTTTGTGAAGTCCGGGCACGCGAGTACCGGAGCTTCAGTGAGTTTTTGTTTGATTGTGTCGAATGCTTGTTGCTGTTCGACTCCCCACTTCCAGTGTTTACCCTTTTTCAGAAGGCTGGTGAGTGGTTGGCTCATCGTGGCAAAATCGGGTACGAAACGTCGGTACCAGGAGGCTATCCCGAGGTACTGGCGTACCTCTTTCACGTTAGTTGGTGGTTTCAATTCTTTGATGGCGGCTACTTTATCTGGGTCGGTGTGAATTCCTCTGTCGCTGACAACGTGTCCTAGGTAGCGGAGTTCCTTTTTAAAGAATTCACACTTCTCGGGGTTGATTCTTAGATTGGCACGCTGTAATCGTGATAATACCTCTCGTAAGTTGTGTGTGTGCTCTTCCAACGTGGAGCCTATGACGATTATATCATCGAGGTAAGCAAAGGCATGGGGTTCCATTTCCGGTCCAATGACCTGATCGAGTGTCCTCTGGAACGTAACGGGTGCGGAGTGTAGGCCAAATGGCATGACGCGCCATTGGAATAGTCCGCGCCCTGGTACAGTGAAGGCCGTATATTGTCGGCTGTTTGGTTCCAGGGGTATTTGCCAGTAACCGTTTTTAAGGTCTAGGCTACTGATATATTTCGCTCTTCGTAGTTTGTCCAGTATATGTTGTATTCTTGGCAAGGGGTATGCGTCGGGTACTGACCGGGCATTAAGTTGCCGATAGTCCACACATAGCCGCCACTTGCCATTCTTTTTCTTTGCTAACACGATCGGTGCGCTGTGTGGGCTACACGATGGCTCGATGCATCCCTTCGCGAAGAGTTCATCGATCTCGTTATTGATGATGGCTTGCATCGCTGGATTGCGTGGAAAATAACGCTGTTGGATGGGGCGGTCGTCAGTAACGATGATCTTGTGTTCGGCTATCGTTGTTACTCCGCTCATTGTCTCGAACATTTTGAGTTCCTTTACCAAGAAATCACGTACGCGGTCCTCCTCGTTCTCGACGTGGCTATTCCGGGCGTTATGTTCTATAACTTGCATGCTATTTAATCTCTCGTTTACGTTGTTATTCCTGACTGGAGATGATGTATTCCCTGAGGTTTGGGTCGTGAGTACTGGTGTACATGTAGATGTATTCTGAGCAGCGGGTCTGGTCAGTACTATGTGGCCTCCACCACATGATATTGTAGCTCCCATGCTTCCAAGGGTATCTAAACCGAGTATGATGTCGTCAATTGCCCCAGGCATGACGTGTAATACCGTGTGATGCGAGGATTCTCCTAGGCGTACCTCGGTCCTAACGGCGTCGAAAATAGTGGTGCTAGTCCCATTGGCCATTGTTATTTCGATGGCTACTCTTACCATCTCCCCGCTACCAGCGTTCACTACGCGTTCTGCAAGATTACTTGATACGAAGCTCCTTGATGCCCCTGTGTCGATAACCGCTTCTGCTGGTTGTCCGCCAAGCCGAGCTAGAGCATAAAGGCGGCCATGCTCCTGGTACATGTTTACTGGTGGTTCGGCGCTTGGTCCTGTGGGCTCACCGCGCCTTTTCCCTGGTGAGGCCCTCTGTCGTTTCCCTGACGTCTACGGCAACACTCGATTGTACGTACGTCAGTGCGACCACACTCCCAACAAAAATTTTTCGTGCATTCCGGCATCTTCTGGCAAAGTGTCCTGTCTGACCGCACCTCCGACATACGTCGTTCGGGTCGAATGTTTGGTTCAATGGGGTTGGGTTGCGTTGTACCTGTGGCGACTTCTCATGAGGTGGTTGTCCTGACCGTGGCGATGTAGCGGAGGATTTATTACCCACGATATGTCTTGCTATCTCGCGCCGTGGTCCTTCTGATGTCCGTCGATACCCTTCATGGATGCTCTCGTATTCTTCGGCAAGGGTGAGGAGTTCGGCCAAGTTTTTGAAATCCCTACGACGAATATACAGTAAATAATCAGGGTGGCTGTTGCGGAATATCCTCTCCAACCGCTGTTCGTTACTGTATCCGGCATGACGCATCAAGTTCTGTATTGCTAACACGTATTCTTTATACTTTTCGCGTGCATGCTGCCTTCGTTGCCGTATGTCATCCTCTAGGCGTTCGAAATACCTAGCCGGTAGGAAGAAACGCAAAAAATCCTGCTTGAAACTCGTCCAATTGCTCCAGTGTGCGTTGTTGTTGCGATACCATTGAAGGGCGGTACCACCTAGTAGTTCGGGCATGGTTTTTGGAAGGAGATCCACGTTTAGTGCATAAACTTCGGCCAGCTCTTCCAGCCGTTCCACGAAAGCTAACGGATCTCGTCCACCATCGTATTTTACTGACCACTTTCGTACTTGGTCGATGATTGGTGCCATTACATATGTCGGTGTTGGATTGATGTGGAGTGTCGTATCCGCGTTTGGCGCGGCTACTCCTGACGGTTGGTACTGTAGCGGGAGTTGAGTATTACCGGGAGGTGGTTTTACTTGGTTTTGTTCTATCTGTGTAAAGTTCGTGGCTGTGCCTGTATTCGGAGGGATCGGAGTTTTTGGCTCGCTTTCACTCTCCATGATGGCCACGATATCTTTGTATTTGACCTCCAATGATAAAAATTTAGTGTGAATCTCCAGATCAGAGGTCGCTTTAGCAGCCAAGGCTACTATGCGTTTGCGGATTTCCCGTGCAGTGCCTGTTTGCTCGATACCCAATTCCTGTGCGATGGATACCAGCTGCTCCTTGGTAGCGTTGTCTATCCACGTGATGTTGATCTGGTCTGCCATCTTGTAAGTTAAGTTTCTAGTAAGGGATTTACTGTCTGACGTTGGGCGATTTGTAGGGTCCCTGCTCGGGCGCCAATTGTAACGAAGCTTTTCCCGCCCCGGTGCTTCTACTCTAGTGCTGGGGTATACTCGCCGTGTCCAAGGTTCGTTTACAATAAATTTATTATGTTGGGGCTCCTTAAAATCGCTTGTCCCTTTATTTATTTAATTCCTTATATCTTACAATTAAACTAAATTCTATCTTTCTAATAACTGTACGGCCCAACGGTTTAACGAGGTCCCGTTAACGTATCCCGTTAGCGTTGATTTCGATGGGTAGACGCCCAGCTGCGGCTGTGGCGCTGTGCGTTGTGCTGACGTATCTCTGCTACGCCCTTGCGGCGGCGTAGGTCTGCGATGTTTAGCGTCGACGTAGGTGATCAGTGTCGCTACTGCGCGTTATGGCGACGCGGCTCTGCGACGGCGTATTACGTTGACGTAGGTGTTGAGCGTCCTTTATGGTAATGCGCTGCCACTGCGCTGCTATGGCGACGTTGACGTTCGGTGTCGCTCTCTGCGATAATGCGCCGCCGCCGCGCTACTATGGCGACGTTCGCGTAGACGTAGGCGATCAGATGCGCCTATACGCGGTTCACGGCGGACTGTGGGGACGGTTTACCCGAGGGGGTGCGAACGTGGTGTTTAAGCGTAGCGGGTGGATAAACCGCACTGTCTTGCACTGGCACAAACCTCTGCGCAATCCAGACGCTTATTAGCCACTACACTTGGCCACGGCTCTCTACTATGAATAGCGCTTTCTTGCACTGGCACAAACCTCTGCGCAATCCAGACGCTTATTCGCAAGTAGCTCCGGTCGCAACCACAGCTCCGTGCTGACTGACTCTTGTGCTGCTGTGTCGCTCCTTTTATGACTTCAATGATTGTGTTGCTAAGACTTGCTGTGCTTTGTGTTTCTACAACTTGTTGCTACGGCTTGCTGTGTTTTATGTTTCTGCAGCTTGTTGGTTGTATTGCAGCTTGTTGGTTGTATTACTGCACTGCGTTTCTGTAACTGAACTCTATCAATCTTTTCGCCTGAGTGACGTCATAATGACGTCAATCGATAGATTCTCACCTGCTTTTTAGGTGGTGACAAAGTGTGGAACGTATTAATGTGACGTCATTTTGATCGAAAATTTTCGCGATTTTGTTACAGAAACTCACTACAGCTTGTTGGTTGTAATGCAGCATGTTGGATGTATTGTAAGTGTTTTTTTATATGGGGTTTTGGTCGTTTTGTGTGGGCCAAATTTATGTAGAATATTTGGTCCTCACAGATGATTTCCTTCGTTTCACTTGGTATTCACGGTGGAATAATAAACGTCAAAATTTCTTGCCTACTACTATTTTTCACTCAAGAAATAAAGCTAAAAATTTCTTGAGCTGTTTCTTGAGAGGTCGATACCAGCCTTTACAGCCCTCACCCCTGGGCGTTACTATACCCGAGCGAAGGTGCGACTCCCTCTACCTAATCAATCGATGGACACGAATTAAAATTCTCCATCATGAATTCAGCCGCCGATGAAAAGAAGAGTATTAAAAAGATATCGGTGGAAAATCACCCAAAAAATCCGCTAATACCGAGAATAAATAAACTCGAAACAAAAACCTGTCAAATAACACAATCGACTACAAAATACATATGCGCCAAATTATTATCATAAACTCACTGCAACATGTGCGCTTATATCACCCCATTAAAGCTTAATACCCATAACATAACTCGTCTTTATTCTCCTTTAGACATGGACAGCGAAATGCCAGCCGTGCAACCCCGCACTATCCGCTCCGCCGTCACCGTGCCTACCGTAGCGCCCAGCGCCGCGCCGCGCACCACAACACCGCGCGTTGCCATTTCGCAAAGCGCCGCACCACGCAACGTAGTGCGCTCACCACCGGTAACGCCAACCATCTACAACGTACACACCGGAGCGTCCACAAGTAGGAGTGCTCCAACGCCAACAAGTGGCGCAAGCAGTCATGCCAATATTCTTGGACCAAAAATCCCTACGCTATGCCAAAAAATTCCCTACTTTTCCCTACGCCGTATTTTGTCTATATTGAAATAAAAACACACAAAATTGATGCAAATAAAGCAAGGATGCTCAACAAACTATAAAAATATGTTTTCGTTATGTATGTTAACAAAACGGATATGCAACCGTTAACGTTATCAACGAAATAATTCAACAAAACTGATTTCGTTAACGTTGAAACAAAAACGGTCAACAAAAAAGTTTCGTTTTTTTTTTGTTTTGGCAATGCTTTAACGAAAAGCAAAAGAAAGGTTGCCACTTGTAAGAAAAATTACTATCCATAATCTGAAAAACAACCAAATTAACAAAAAACTACCAAATTTGATTTTTATGTGTCATGTATCAAATGTCGAGGATATTTTTTTTTGTCGGGTAGTATTATACATGTGCTTTTGTAAACTCAAAGCCAATCCTTTTCTTTTTGACTTTACATTAGCCCCATTCTTTTGCACGAAAGTTCGAAAAAACACACGCTAGATTAGCGAATAACATGGAAAGCAACAACAAAAACTAAGCCAACTGGCTATGTTAAGCGCGTCGAACTGAAAGCGTTTATCTGTTTGTCAACCTGCAACAGCAGTGTTGCTTTGGAAAAGAACGAATAGAAACATATAAAAATTCGTATCAATTTTTATGTTATTGAACACAGCTGTTACCTTTTAGTTTCAATTACCTTTTTCAAAAATGGTAATTTCAACCATGGTATAAAAATTCATAAGGTAATTTCACTCTAAACTTTTTGACGGCTATTGAATTTTTCTGAAGTATCTTTTTTGTAAACATTATGAGTGAGGCTGCCATATTGGACAAATATAAAAATGGAGATTTTTTAAGAAAATTTTGGTAATTTTAGTTTCAGTTGAAGAAAGCTCAGAAATTATCAAAGAAAGTCATATATTATTATAAGGGATGTGAAAAGTGGGAAGTATTTGGCTCGAATATTTAATACAAAGCCTTACGCAATACAACAGACAGAGCATTTAACAAAGAAGTAAGGCTGGAGTCATCGTTATGTCCGAACAAATTTTTTGTTTACATTTTTGCTTGTTCTTTTTCACTTCTATCTTGCAGAAAGGGAAGAGAAGGAGTACAATACAAGCAAAAATTTGGTGGAACAGAAATGCAGAATTCAGATTAAAGGAAACAAGAAGGTGTATTTTAAAGTTCTTTATTCAACACATTTAAGTTGTAATTTTTTTACTTGAAAGAGTTTTTAGTGCTTAGCACGAAATTTTTATTTTAATTCAATTTTTAATTGTTGGGGTAAGTGGAAAAAAATTCAACAACTATTTACAGCGAAGGTTGAGTGTATAGCTATTTCACGAAAAACCATTTTCGATCATCAGCACTCTTTTCGGAAGTGGATGCACCGGGGATTGAACCCGAGTCCATTCCAACTTCAGCCGCAATGACCCAACGGATAAACACACTCGGCCATTGAGACTCTGTGCAAGCTGTTGGATTTTCCCCACTTTTGCCTTTTTCATTTTCAACATTAACGTTAGTGTGTATATGCTTTTGCATATATTCTCCACAAACGTGCTGAATTTTTTGTTGTAGGCAGTTCGCAATGAACATTGTTGTTGGTATTTTATTTTATGTATATACCAAACAACGTTAACAATTTTACTTGAAAGAGTTTTTAGTGCTTAGCACGAAATTTTTATTTTAATTCAATTTTTAATTGTTGGGGTAAGTGGAAAAAAATTCAACAACTATTTACAGCGAAGGTTGAGTGTATAGCTATTTCACGAAAAACCATTTTCGATCATCAGCACTCTTTTCGGAAGTGGATGCACCGGGGATTGAACCCGAGTCCATTCCAACTTCAGCCGCAATGACCCAACGGATAAACACACTCGGCCATTGAGACTCTGTGCAAGCTGTTGGATTTTCCCCACTTTTGCCTTTTTCATTTTCAACATTAACGTTAGTGTGTATATGCTTTTGCATATATTCTCCACAAACGTGCTGAATTTTTTGTTGTAGGCAGTTCGCAATGAACATTGTTGTTGGTATTTTATTTTATGTATATACCAAACAACGTTAACAATTTTACTTGAAAGAGTTTTTAGTGCTTAGCACGAAATTTTTATTTTAATTCAATTTTTAATTGTTGGGGTAAGTGGAAAAAAAATTCAACAACTATTTACAGCGAAGGTTGAGTGTATAGCTATTTCACGAAAAACCATTTTCGATCATCAGCACTCTTTTCGGAAGTGGATGCACCGGGGATTGAACCCGAGTCCATTCCAACTTCAGCCGCAATGACCCAACGGATAAACACACTCGGCCATTGAGACTCTGTGCAAGCTGTTGGATTTTCCCCACTTTTGCCTTTTTCATTTTCAACATTAACGTTAGTGTGTATATGCTTTTGCATATATTCTCCACAAACGTGCTGAATTTTTTGTTGTAGGCAGTTCGCAATGAACATTGTTGTTGGTATTTTATTTTATGTATATACCAAACAACGTTAACAATTTTACTTGAAAGAGTTTTTAGTGCTTAGCACGAAATTTTTATTTTAATTCAATTTTTAATTGTTGGGGTAAGTGGAAAAAAATTCAACAACTATTTACAGCGAAGGTTGAGTGTATAGCTATTTCACGAAAAACCATTTTCGATCATCAGCACTCTTTTCGGAAGTGGATGCACCGGGGATTGAACCCGAGTCCATTCCAACTTCAGCCGCAATGACCCAACGGATAAACACACTCGGCCATTGAGACTCTGTGCAAGCTGTTGGATTTTCCCCACTTTTGCCTTTTTCATTTTCAACATTAACGTTAGTGTGTATATGCTTTTGCATATATTCTCCACAAACGTGCTGAATTTTTTGTTGTAGGCAGTTCGCAATGAACATTGTTGTTGGTATTTTATTTTATGTATATACCAAACAACGTTAACAATTTTACTTGAAAGAGTTTTTAGTGCTTAGCACGAAATTTTTATTTTAATTCAATTTTTAATTGTTGGGGTAAGTGGAAAAAAATTCAACAACTATTTACAGCGAAGGTTGAGTGTATAGCTATTTCACGAAAAACCATTTTCGATCATCAGCACTCTTTTCGGAAGTGGATGCACCGGGGATTGAACCCGAGTCCATTCCAACTTCAGCCGCAATGACCCAACGGATAAACACACTCGGCCATTGAGACTCTGTGCAAGCTGTTGGATTTTCCCCACTTTTGCCTTTTTCATTTTCAACATTAACGTTAGTGTGTATATGCTTTTGCATATATTCTCCACAAACGTGCTGAATTTTTTGTTGTAGGCAGTTCGCAATGAACATTGTTGTTGGTATTTTATTTTATGTATATACCAAACAACGTTAACAATTTTACTTGAAAGAGTGCGTCACAGGATTTTTAACATGTATGTGGCTAGATAACAATATTTTATAAATTCTAATAATTTATATGCTTCCCTTTCTTCAACTGAACCTGGGTTAATCTCCTTGGCATGGACTCTAAAAATTTTTGTAAGGTTTGGATGCTTATTTCGTCCCATTCCTTTACCAACGTTTCTTTAAGCTGCTTCATGGTCTGAAACTGTCTACCATTCTTATAAACCTTAGCCGAGAGTATTCCCCACAGGTCCTCAATGGGGTTGAGGTCAGGACTGATGGCTGGCCAAACCAACCAAGGGATGTTTCTGGACGATAAAAAATATTTTGTTGTACGAGCGGTGTGGATTGGGGCGTTGTCCTGTTGAAATATCCACTCATTTCCATAAACTTCTTCAGCAAATTGAATAAGGACATTGTCCAATAACTCAATGTACATTTGGGAATTGGTTTTGCATGGGATGAAACAGAGTGGAGATTTTCCAGCATACCTAAAAGCCCCCCAAACCATTAACGAGCCGCCACCATGGTTTCGCTTAAGACGATTCTGCCTCGGGTGTCTTAAGTCGCGCCAATATTTTTGACAGCCATCGGGACCATCCAAATTAAACTTTTTCTCATCGCTGAATATAACTTTTTGGAACTCTGTATCCCAGAACTTATATTTATCGGCGAAGGCCAAACGGGATGTCATATGTCTTTTTAAAAGCATAGGTTGAGATACTCGCGCAGTATATGTGACATTTTTGTTTTGGGATAATATTTGGTGGACTCGTCTCCTTGTTACCTTAAGATTAAGATGGGCTTGAATTTCACTGCAACTCATACCTTTTTCAACAGCTAGACGCCGAATTGTTCGCTTACAACGTTCATCAATCTCTGATTTTCTTCCACTGCGTTTGGTAGTCCCATATTTTTCCGGGTTTTTTAGGAAATTAGTAATCGTATTTCTATGGCGTCCCAATTTCGTTGCAATTTCGACCAATGGCACACCACCATCCCTTTGTCCAATTATAAAACCGCGCTCTGTTTCTGTCAAGGTAGATCCGCGTGGCATTTTTTCTAAAAGTTGGAAATCACTCAATATCCGTTTGCAAAAAAATTTATATTTGCTTCACTTGCGATTTGTATGAATAAAGTTATTTTATCTTACTTGTTGACATTTGAAGCAGGGAAAATGCGTTTTGCACATATAAATTTTTCCTAAGGTGGCATATACCACAAGTTTTTATATACCGTATACATTATCAGCGGATTAAAACTAATCATTATATATAAACGAATTACCAAATATGTAATATAATATTTACATGCCCAAAGATAACTAAATAGAGTCTTAAATTAGAGAGATAAATTGAATTAATGAAGTGCACATATAAATATTTCACTGAGGTATGTCAATAAGCATATATACAAATATTAATTGTTATTATATCAATATACATATACCCGATAAAGAGCAAACATTGAACTTAAAAAAATTTTCACATTCGTGTTTCTGGCAGGAGACCGATGATATGTGTAGTATCATTAGTTAACAATTCAAACTAGAAAAAATATTCCCTAGGATCACCAGAAAACGGTTTTTTTTGCTCTCCTGAAAAGTTGCTGAAAAACGTATAGCTCCTTTTGTTGGCGCAGCGATGATATGTATTTGAAATAGGAGTTACTTTGTATAAGCAATCCTTGCTATATTTCTTCCAAAGCAATGATATGAAAAGAGAAGGAACCTAATCTTATTCGCTCAAAAGCTGATTTCGGGGAGTATTTAGAAGCTCGAGACATTCAGGTCCAATATATCGCACGTTTTATGCAATAGAGATTTAACTCGAAATTTTCGATTTCTGGGATTTTGCCATATATTTCAATAACTGGGTTGTGATTTTGAGTCTAGTCTTATAAAATACTCAAAAAGATAAAAATAGCGGAGATAAAAGTGATTTTGTAGTTAGCGGTAGAAGGAAACTATTTGAAATTATAAAAGTTTGTTTGCGTTTTCCCAAAAAAAATTTTGTTTTAGTTGAATCCCTATTGCATAAAACGTGCGACATTTATCATAGACTGGCAATGTTACGTGAGGTGACCTAACATTACAATCAATCCTTATTTCTTTTTTTTTAATAAAATTTTGAACCAGCTTATAAAATATGTTAGTTGACTTGAAAAATTTAATTTAATTCATTGAAAAAAACTAAACGTAAAAATATGCTTTACTGAGTTCAACTCAGTTAAAATTATTTGTGCAGATTTCAGCTTATCGTTTAGGCTTACCTGTTTAAAAAACTCTAAAAGCATCGAGAATCCCCTCAACGCATTTTTGATGTGATAACTACCTAGTCGCACTTACTTTAAAATTTTTTCTTTTAAAATGTCTTGAAATATTCAATCTGAACACACCTTTTTGTATTACCTGATACATAAGTTCCGATCTGCCCCAATAATTCTTGCATGCCTTATTTGCTATAATTGCTTCTGTATGGCAAATGCATTTTATTATATATGCTCCAGGAATGGCCTGCAAAAGTCTAGAAGCAAATAAGTTGATTCTGCCTACCATTACTCTCGCTCCATCACTGCACATTCCTTAAAATAACATTTAACTACAACAAAACTTTTCCAATTCGACTTGTCTGACATTAGCACACCCAGAAAAAAAAAATAGTGTGAAATCAACCAAAAATCAACAAATTTTGTGGTTAATTTTTTTCAACACGATGCTTAATGTATGCCATCATGTAATCGTGTAAATTTAACACTACTGTCAAGTGTTAGTTTAACAGGATGACAACTGTAGAATTAACACTAAAAAGTATTGAGTCTTCCTGTTGATTTTACAATTTTAACTATGTTAATGTTACAATAAAAGCTGGTTAAATTAACACGAAATAGTCCTATTGAATTAACAATAACATCTTTTTGATTTTACATTAAATTTATTGTTAAATTAACTAGAAAGTCTTGTTGATTGAACAATTTATTTTTTTTAAATAAAAAAACATATAAAACATAAAATATATATTCATCACTTCAATTAGAGTTTACCACGTTATCCCCAAAATCCCCAAATCAATATCCCCAAAATCAAAATCCTTAAAATCAAAATCCCCAAACACAAAATCCCCATATTCTTTGTGAAATAAATTAAAATTAGGTTAGAAATCGCCGCGATTTCTAACCTAATTTTAATTTATTTCACACAGAATATGAGAATTCTACATTGGACATTATTCCTCAAACTGAAACTCATAAGAAATTGTATACGTGATGATTTCACAAATGTTTATTAATAAATTCATCTCAATAACTTATGATTACATATTTGCATACATACATACATAACATAAATAAATACAAACTTCGTTGTTTATCAAATAAGCAATGGGAATCGACATTTTTTTCGACATTTTGAAAATTTGAAAATTTCGACATAGGTTTTTCAACATTGTTTTTTTCGACATTTCGAGGGTATCCCATTTACATACATACATAACATAAATAAAAAAAGACCGAAAAAAAAAATGTCGAAACCGAAAATGTCGAAAAAAAATGTGGAATCATAAAATGTCGAAGCAAAAAATACCGAATTTTAATCATGTAAAAATTTGGAAAAATTTCTAATATAGCATTAAAAAATAGCCCAACTTATGGAAGCTCGAATTTTACACATCAATAATAAAAAATAAAAAAATATCCCTCAGCCGACAGAATTCTCTTCCCTGAGTAATATCTATGGCCCGGTCCACAGTGCTTTTGCGCAGAATACTTTTCTGCGTTGGTGGCCTTCGGCCGCGCTTATAAAAAATAACCCTGGATTTTGTGACGCTATCCCCGAAAAAATGTGGGGATTTCGTGTTTGGGGATTTTGATTTTAAGGATTTTGATTTTGGGGATTTTGATTTTGGGGATTATTTTTTTTGGGGATTTTGTGCGTTGGGGATTTTGTTTTTTGGGGATTATGTGGCACTCCCCTTCAATTAAGCACATTCGTACATCACCCGCACAACTGACCAAATTGAAGGCGTCCTTCTCATACGAACACGAATGTACCGGCGATAGTTTATACATGGGCGATAGTACTATCACTTGCACCGAGTAATGTTTGGCTGTAATGCAACAAGCGCATGCTGCACGCAAACCCCCATTCGCTAAAAAACCTCCCCGTGATATTGCAACCTATGAAGAGGAAAAATAAAATATTGAACATTAAATACTTTTAGAAACAAAAATGTAATCCTCTTTTAACTCACCTGCAAACTGAAAATAAAAATCGAAAACCCACTATCGCGAACCGACAATGATGCTAAACTCGCATCACTGCCACGACACAAAATTTTCCTTTTTTTTTTTTTAAATTATAATTTGCGTTTTGCACGAAAATCAGACTTCAAATGATCAAAAAATTATGTATGTTTCAAAATAGTTTTGACGTTCTTTTTTAACACTTTTTTTAGATTACATTGACACTATGATCGTGTTGAATAAACCAAAATTACAAATGACGTTTATGTTTGAACATTGTTTCGTGTTATACCAACCAAATTTTATTGTTAATTGTGGTTCTTGTTGTTTTCACATTTGTTTTCATGTTGTATTAACACTAAAATTGGGCCGTCATTTTTCTAACATTTTTTTAAGTTTATATTGACATTATCATCATGTTAAATAAACCAAATTCCAAATGACATTTAGGAATAAAATTTTATATTTGAATCATCTTGTATATTTTAAAATTTCTTCATGTTGTATCAACAATAAAATTTGGTTGAATTTACCAAATTTTCAGATGACAGTTACAAAGCCAAAATCATGTTTCAAACATCGTGTAATTTGAAAAAAATTGTTGCTGTTCTATGTGTAAAGATCGATCGTGTTAATTTTACATGAATCGTGTTGATGATTTTTTTTTCTGAGTGCACAATTTTAGTATACATACACAATTCAACTTAGCTGATTCACTAACACAACCTTAGTTAGATAAACCTTGACTAAGAGAAAGGCAAATTTCATGTGGTCTCATCATGTATTGATACGTATTGTAAGATGACAGTGAGTACTATTTTTATCGCAGTGGTCGACCAGCCCTTTTTTAATTTCAATTACAACATGAAAATTTCATTTTATATGATAGGTACAACGTCCACATTTCCGTAAATATTTAAAAAACATTTGCTCCGAGGCCATGTAAGCAGGTTAGAAGAAAGTACAATTTTGAAATATTGCATTCAAGCATGCAGAAACATTTTTTTCTATTTATTAAAAAATTTTGGGTTCTTAGAAAAAATGAAGTCGTTGCAAAGGTAACGAAGATTTTTTACTTCAAAAATTCCCTACATTTAGCTAAATTTTGGAAATCTGTCCTTTTTTCCCTACACTGCAAATTTGAGGTCGAATTTCCCTACATGTAACCTCTTTTCCCTACACTTGGCATCACTGGGCGCAAGCGCACGGATACTGCGTCAACTGCCTGGCTGCGTCTCATCACATTGACGACTGCACCTCGGAGGTTCGGTGCCAAATATGCGACTGGCCGCACCATACGCTGCTGCACCGTTCCTCCAGCCACCGCATGTCCGTGACGCCGCCGAACCGAAATCGCACCGAAAGGCTTATAAATTCGTCTAGGGGGGTCGAGATGTTTACATGTCCTCTGTCCGTTGCCCGCCCCCTCCTCGTATTGCTGCAGCAGTCTCCTAACGCCACGTCACATTACATTCAGAATTGTAACATTATCACACCACACTTTACAACATCCATTTACACCACACATATAACATATACACCTATTGTTACACACCACACACAAAACAATTTGTCAACATTAAAAACAAAGCACAAGACACAATCGTAAAAACTCCGCACAGTAAAGACGTGCAGATACACCTTAAAAACGAAACCACACATTGTTCCCGCAAATACATTAGCTAGTGCTTTAAATCCGAAATCTCTGGTCTTTTTTATAATCATCCGGAATACCTACATACGTAAAAGTAAGTACCCGGAATCTCGAGCGCGAGTGCAGTGAAGGGCCACAAAAAGAGTGTCCCAATTGTTCAGTATTTAATTATATGTATTCAATTTATTAGTGTTAATTGTGATTATCTAATGTGCTGTGTTTTTTTAATTTGTTTGAAATTTCTAAATAAAAATAGACTCCCTGAAGAAGGCGATGATAACGCCGAACTTTACTGTTTGCTTTTTTCAAACCCGGCCTAAAAGCTCTTATTAAAAATATTTATTTTCTGAAAAAAATTGTCATTCTCCGTTTTATTTAAAAAAAAAAATAATAATAAATAAGGAAATAAAAATCTATTTAGCTGATTAAGAGGCTCTTTTTTTTAAATAATACGGAGAATGTCAATTTTTTTCAGAAAATAAATTTTTGATTTTATTTTTGGCCGGGACGTTACACTGTGCGCCCCTCTGTGGGTAACGAAAGCGACAGGCCTGCAATTTGTGCCACTCCATACAAAAAAAGGATAGGTAAGGAAAACGGGAGGCCTGCATTCACTCTAGGAGATTTCCCAGAAGGGGGGCAAAATGCGCCAAGTGTACTGCACAAAAAAAAAAAAAGGATTTTTAAATTTTTTGTGCAATTTTTTAATTTTATTAAATTTAGTTTTGTTAATTTATTAAATTAAGTCAAATAATCAACTTTTTTAGAGAACATAAAAGTTATTCTTTCCAAAGCATTTTTCCGTTCTCAAAAATTTAAAGAAATTTTATCAAACTATGTTACTGAAAATTCGAGGAAAAATTTTTCGAATTTGGGCACCTTCGATTTTAATTTGTATACGCTCAAATTAAAGCTTGAAATTTTCTTTTAAAAAATAGGCCAATTTTGTGATGGAACCCTAAAATTTTATGGCCAACTTGTTATATTAAAAATAGGGGTACAGCTATTCGCTAGACGTTTTTCTTTAGATCCTCCACCGGGATATGAGAAATGGTGTTTTAGAGTGAGTAAACTGAAAGAATTCCAATTTTGCCAAAAACTGAATGGAGCTACACTAAAAATCGCGCAATTTTCAAGAATTTCAAGGTAAGCCTAGAGTTGTGTATAAAAAACTTACGATTTTACACAAGAAAAAAATAGATATGTACCGCACTAAAGTAATGGTAATGGAAAAAATTTCAATTACATTTTTTAATTGTTGCAATTAAAATAACTCAGTAGTATTCAATTACATGTAATTGTTGCCGAGTAGTGTTCAATTACATGTAATTGTAGAGTGAATTAGTTAAATTTTTTTGGTGTTAGCGCATTCCTACGCTAATACATCCTTACATCATACATAGTTATTTTGAGCATAAAATCAATCAAAGTCGGTGGGTCATAACAGGCTTACATGTAATTGATGCATTTCAATCACAATTACTTGTAATTGATAAATAAATAAATATATATTCCCAGTCTGTAGCTTATTGTGATGCACCCAAGTTGGTTTGTTGGTGCTGCAACCAGTCACATATAAATAAATAGCGCAAATTAGCTGTACCCCTATTTTTCAAATAAAAAGTTGGCGATAAAATTTCAGGGTTCCATCACAAATTGGGTATAATTTTAAAGGGGTTTCAAGCTTTAATTTAAGCGTAAAAAAATAAAATCGAGGTGCCCAAATTTGAAATAAAGATTTAAACATTTTTTTAGCGAATTTTTAGAGACATTGATAAAATTTCTTCGCACAATTTTTATATTTATTTATGTTCTCTAAAAAGTGCATTATTTGACTTATAATTCAAAGAAAAAAAACTTGCGCAAAAGAATCGGCGTTGAAGTGCCACCACCGCGGCCCTAAGGCCCAATTGCGATTGGTCATTATTCACTATTTGTGTTCTATAGTTACACCCCATCTCTATCACACATAATCCAGTTGTATATAGATTTGTTTCACGCCAACTGACTCGAATATTGTTCGAGCATGGGACAACACATATTTGGGATCAACATTTTTTGAAACTTCCAGTTTTATAGCACCCACATAGAAATCGGAGCATAAAGTCCAGAAATGCGGATCCTGCACAGCATAAACCCCAGCCAATCCCGTAACTTTTTGATAGCATTGCGGTAGGGCTCGATCTAACATTGTCGGCTGCCGTTGCATTAAAATCAAAATTGATTCCTTTATCAGTCCAAGCACACTCATCGCAATTAGTAAGGCAATAAAAATTGAGCATATGGGATCAGCTATCATCCAACCAAACATTTGCATTAACACTGCTGATACGATAACACCGACCGATCCTAGTGTATCTGCCAGAATGTGCAGGAAAACACCACGCATAATTTGTGAATTGCTGGTGATGGACAAATCATCTATGCTAGCATGTGAGTGATGATGTCTATGCCCTCCACTACCTCCATTATGATTGTGGCCATGTCCTGAAAAAAAAGAAAAAATAAAAGTAGTTCGTTTTGCTTGTGACTTGGAAAGGAACAAGTCAAAAGCATAGGCATAGGTTTTTACTGCAGCACGAACAAATGTAAGTAGCGAATAAAGTGTAGGGATGTTCAAATGAACTTATTTTTTTATTTTAATTTATTTAATTTAACGAGCACAGGCCCAGGTTATATTTTATTTTTTATTTTTTAGAAACTTGAAAAAAACTTTTTAAGCATGGCTGTAACTACAGCTGTTTCACCTTAGATCCCTCTAAGACTCATCAGGTTACTTTTGCTTCTGCCAAGACTCGAACTTGCGCACCTTGCAGTACAATAACTACACTTTATTCGCTACTTATGTTTAATCATACAATAATATGTAAATATGTACATATGTATGTGCATAAGTTAGAAACGAATTATAGTAGGAAAGAAACTAGCAACAAATTTTCTGTCAGATGTCGAAGGCAGGCAATAGCTCAGCGGTTAGAACTGTAGTTATTGTACTGCAAGGTGCGCAAGTTCGAGTCTTGGCAGAAGCAAAAGTAACCTGATGAGTCTTAGAGGGATCTAAGGTGAAACAGCTGTAGTTACATCCATGCTTAAAAAGTTTTTTTCTAGTTTCTAAAAAATAAAAAATAAAATATAACCTGGGCCTGTGCTCGTTAAATTAAATAAATTAAAAGTTATTTTCTGTTGATAATCAACAGTACTTATCTGTTGAATCAACATATATATAATGTAAATAGGTTAAAAAAAACAGATATGATGGTTTAAGTAAACATAGAGGGAGTACCCTAGCCAGACGACACAAGAAAGTACTTTCAGAAAGTGAAAAATTCAAATTTTTGTATTTTTGCATTTAAAAGAAACAAAAACAATAATTAAAATTTTCACTTTCTTAAAGTACGTTCTTGCCTCGTCTGGCTGTACCCTTATAGAAACAGAAATCTATTTAAATAACTGACAGAACAGGTCCGTTAAACAAATAGTTTTAATAGATATTTTTGTTAAAGGATTTTTTCGTTTATCTATATATCTATATATATAAAAATCTCATGTAACATTCTTTGTGCGGGATAAACTTTTAAATTACTGAACGAATTTTGATAATATTTGGTAGTAACATGTAATTGTGCTCCGATTGAGTAGTCAAATAGTTTTTATTTAAATTTTTGGTCAAACAGCGTAAATTTGTGTAAAAATGTGTAAAAAAAACCAACCAAAATTAGCTTTATACGGCCATAAATCAAAATCGGATCAACCGATTTAAATATTTCTTCTTGGAAATGAAACTTTGAATCTTTTACTAAAGTTCTGCATTAAAAAAATTAAAAAAATATCTTTTTAAGTAACAAAACTATTATAAAGAATAGTATCAATTTTGGAAAAAGTCATGCTAATGGTTGGTCGCCACAAGCAATCGGTAAAGCAGAAGACAAAACAACGACCAAAAGTAAAGCAATTCGTATAAATGATACAAACGGATTCGATTCGTTTTGCATGCAAATGGTAGGTTCGATTAACATTAAAATGTTTTGGTTTTTTGAATTTTACTTTATTTTTCAATTCATTTACAATATCTGGAAAGGTAAGTATTTTCCTATCATTATGAACAATCATTTTTCTTTTACAACAGAAATGAAAATTGGAAAATTATTTTAAAAGTTTGACCTCAGATATGTATGTATACACCTATTTTTATCTATTTACGTATATCTCTAACCGAATTGTTCATACCCAAAACCTCTGGAGTGCTCTGGCCTTAGATTCATACATATCTATATCTACGTACATATATCTATATATTAATAGGCTAACATTTTTTCCATACAAACAATTGCCAGGCTGTTTAGCACATTTAACATACTCATATCCACATAAAATTGATATGGATGTGTTCGTATGAGTCAGGAGCAGTACATAGGCATATAATTTTTTCTATAAATTATTTAATTTGTTTATAATCTATTATATAAAAATGAATGTGTGTGTGTGTGTGTCCTTTATGGACTCCCAAAGTAATCAACCGATCTTTTTGAAATTTTCACAGTAGATTCACGTGGTACTAGCACACATAATAGGGTATATAGAATTTCGAAAAAGTGGGAACTTCCCGGAATATAGGCCCAAGTGTGGACCCAGAGTGACCCAGCAAGTGTTTGAGCAATATGGGTATCAAACGAAAGGTGCTGAGCAGGCCTTCAACATAGAGTTATTTTCATTGCGATGCCTAGGCCGGGTCCCCAAATATGGGTCAAAACGTGGACCCGGATGACCCTCGAATGCATCTAGGCGTTATTGGTATCAAATGAAAGGTGTCGAGCAGGGCTTCAACATACAGACATTTTCATTGTTATTTTTTGAGTCGGTTTCCCAGAAATGGTTCAAGTAGTGAGCTCCGATGGTGATGGGTGGTCCCGATAAAGGTAAAGGTAAATGTAAAGGTAAAGGTAAAGGGAGAGACCCATTATAACATAAAAGCTTTTGTTTGTCGCTGCGAAGCGGGACGGGTATTTGCTAGTTAATAAATAAAATTTTTAGTTAAGAGAAATAGATATCGTAAACGTGTTTACAAATATCGTAAACACAGTTGAAGAGTCGCTTTAATTTAAAAGCGCTCTCTCTATGTTATATGCATTGGCCCAGTTTACGCTCAGATCAAAATCAACGCGGCCAAATATCTCCTATTGCTTTTCCATTAAAGCGAATAATGAGAGAGGGCGGGAGAGCACACTGAGTAATTTTAATTTTGACCAAGGTGTATCTAACAGGTAGGCTCGGCGGCGAATTGAAAAACTTCTTTTTTTATTTACAAAGGTAGAGTGTAATGTCAAAATCAAAGCGAATTCACATCATGGCCAATAGGAATGGACGAGCCCCAAGCGAATTCAGATTTTAACCACGGCGAAATATCATTTTGACATTACACTCTACCAATTACAAAATACATGGGAAATTTCTGAATTCGCCACCGGGCCTACCTTCGTAGATCTGAATTGATTTTGACCATGTTTTCTCGTCGGACTGTGATCAAAAGGGCAAATCAGTGTTGCGGTACAACTCGTATTTGCAAAGTGTTGCCTATCTCCGCGAAAAGGAATAATTTTTGTACCAATACAAAGTTGAAAAAATAAATTGCATGCTCCAATTTCGAGCACCGGCGATACTAGTATATAAAAATCTCATGTCACATTTTTGTGCGGGATAAACTTTTAAACTACTCAAACAATTTTAATGATAGTAATTTTTCTTTTACAACAGAAATGAAAATTGGAAAATTATTTTTAAAGTTTGACCTTAGATATATACCTATCTTTATATATTTTCGTCTATCTAACGGAATTTTTCATACTCCAAACCTCTGAAAGTGCTTATATGTACTTATCTATATCTACATATCGTCGTACCATACGAAAACTAACATCAGATTTTTTGTGGCTGACGAAAAGTAAAAAGTTCAAGTTTTGGCCAACGAAAAGTAATAAAATCGAGTTTTGGCTGACGAAAAGTAATAAAATCCACTTTTGGCTGACGAAAACTATCAATTTCGTTTAAACAACAACAATTTTCATGTAAAAACAGTATATAATTACTGATACTTTTCGTCAGCCAAAAGTCGATTTTATTACTTTTCGTCAGCCAAAACTCGATTTTATTACTTTTCGTCGGCCAAAAGTCAAATGTTCTACTTTTCGTACAGAATTTTTTTATTGATAGCTTTCGCCAGAAATTTTAAATATGTTAGTTTTCGTATGGTACGACGATATGTACATCTATACATATCTATATATATAAAAATCTCATGTCACAATATTTGTGCGCCTTTAAATTTAAAACTACTGAAACATTTTAAGGAAATTTGGTAGTTATCTCATTGGGTTCCATTATGGTTATTAGTATGGAGATAGACAATACCAAAAACATGTGTACATACATATGAAGAAAAGCCCGGTAGGTATCGCTGTTGTATTTTATATCTATTTACACTAAAGTATCGGTCCAAATTTGAATTTATCGAGTAAATTTTAGGTTCCGAAAACTTGGGAATTGTTACAAAATGTTTGTTAATAATATCTTTGACTAGAATATAATAGTATCTATATACTAATTATATAAAATTGATTGTATGGAAAATGTATGTAACGCGATAACTAAAAAAGTAGACCGATTTTAATAATTCTTTTTTTAAAATGTCATAAATTCTGAATTCTCGACAACAACTTTTTTTGCGCATTTCTGAGACTTTAATACCTTTTTCCCGGTTTTAAATTTCGAAAAACTCAAAAAAGCGCTAGCATAGACAAATTCGTTTGGTCATTTGCCGTGTTCAGTGGAGGCGTCGCAGTCGTGCCAGGCAGCGCAGCGCAGACGACTCATATGTTTGTTTTTGCACGGTTTGTTGTTTGTCTCGGTGGCAATCAAAAACCTGTTTATACATGCATACTATGGTATAATTCAAGAACGCCTGCACCTACACGTGCGATGTTGGTATCAAATGAAAGGTGTTGAGCAGGACTTCAACATAGAGTTATTTTCATTGTAATGCCTAGACATCCTCCCCAGTCTGGGTAAGAATGTGGACGCAGATGACTCCAGAATGGTTTTGAACGACATTGGTATGAAATTAATTGAGCAGGGCTTTAACCCATTAGTGGTCAAAGCACACCTACAGTAAATATAAAACATATCATTGGGTGTTCCCAAATTGGCACACCAACCACTAATGGGTTAACACAGACCAATTTTTACTGTGATTTCCATGGCGGGTCTCCTTATATGGGCCAAAAGGTGGATCTGGATGACGTCGCACAGTGGGAAATTTTTGAAGTTTACTGTTCATATATCACCACAGCCTTCATTTTTCATCCGATTTTGATAATTTTTTTTTAAATGAAAGGTTTTGAGATTTGCAAGAGCACAGCTGGGCAGATTTTTGAATTTCAGTTTGTTTACATTTTTTTTGCAAAGTGCAAAGTGCTGGAAAACGGAAAATTTTGAAAACGCGATATTATCCTGCTTCAGTTAGCAGGGTTTTTTTAAAAAAAAATTTTTTACAATGAAGGTTAGGGTAACACCAAACAAAAAAAATTATCAAAAAAAAATTTTTGAATACACTGAAGAAAATTATTCACAAAAAAATTTTTTTTTCACATTTTTTTAATAATTTGAGTATGCAGTATTAAAGATCATTAAATTTTACTATAATAAAGTGCAAATTTCAAGTAGCGAACTATTAACGTTGATTTTTAATAATTTTTTTTATTAAATTCCTCGGATACCATGTACAGTGCATTTGCGTACTAGTTGGAAAGCTCCACCTTTATTCATACTACTGTACTGTCTACTCGTCGAGTAGGCTGTGAATGTTTTATTTAAAAAAAAAAGATTAATTTTCTTCATAATTTCCGAAAAAAATATGTTTTTCCCTACAGCAACAAAATTCGGTTTGAGTCGAAAAATAAGACATGGTTAAGCAGAGTATTTGAGGTAAATTGTTCTCAGTCCATAAAAGGAAAAGGTAGACCAAGGTCAAATATTGTGTTCGAAGGTGCCTCTACGTCTACTAAAAGACGAAAATTACTAAATATTGAGGACAACTTTTCAGCCCAAGAAGTTCAGGAAGCATTTCTTAGAAATCTTCGCAATACCGGGAGAAGAAACTTGGCTAATACTATTTGTTGTTTATTGACGAGTCTGAAGAGCGTCTTGAAAATGTCGCATCTAAAGCTGCGTGGAAAATAAACCCCTTTTCTGCAGAAGATGCTCTAGCTTTTATTCAAGATATGAAACTTTCCAAGTCTCAATACACTTATCTCCATGAATCCACAAAAAAAGAGACACGCTGATATTTTTCCAATATATAAGTACATTATTGGGTCCAAGCAAGGTTGTTATCCTGAAAAGGACTCATTACTGAAACTGAAGCTCGCGTCAATTTGCAATGTTCGGTGGACCACCTGGTTCATCGTCTATTGAAATCACCAAAAATTGTTTTCCAAGTACTGAGACAAGGAATAAAAAAGTTTATTTAGAGCTGGAAATTAAGTATGGTTGTGATGGTGCTTCTGGTCAGGCAACTTTTAATCAAAAGTTTTCTGATCCAAAATCTTCAGATGAGTAAATTTTTTCGATTTCCATGGTGCCACTATGCTTAAGGATAACAAGTACAAACGAAATTATGTGGATGAATCCCCATCCTGGATCTCCAAAGCGTTGTTTACCTATTCTTGTAATGTTGGCGAGAGAAACAACAGAAAGAACAAAAGAGGAAATGGAAACAATTTATCAAGAAATTAAAAGTTTGAAAAGGACAATTGTGATAGTCAGTAACTGCACTTATGTAATAACCGTTAACATGAAGTTAACCATGGTTTTATGGAAATGTTTGTCATGCACTAACTAATACGCCCGCTCATACAAACTGTTACATATGTGGTGCTAAACCAAGTGAAATGAACGACATAAATAAATTAGTTGAAAGAGAAAAAAATACCAAAAACTTCCAATTTAGTCTTTCAGTTTTTCATGCCAAAATTCCTTTCATGGAATGTATTTTGCACATTGCTTACCGTTTGGATTTTTGCGAGTGGCGAGCAAAGACAAAAGAGAACAAAACTTCAATGGAAAATGCTAAAAAGCGGATTTGTGGGGAGTTTAAAGAAAAGTTGGGCTTAATTATAGACCAACCAAAGCAAGGAGCTGGGAACTCACATACTGGAAATACTGCGCGTAGGTTTTTTGCAGACGTTAAAGAGACTGCAGAAATAACCAGGGTAAATGGCGAACTATTAAAAAAATTCTCACATATTTTGCAAATTTTAGGAAGCAGCAGTGAAGTTCCCACAGAATTTTTCAAAAATCTTTGCCTAAAGACAGGACATTTATATGTGGCTCTTTACCCTTGGTTTTATATGCCTTCAACAGTGCACAAAATCCTTCTGCATGGAGGTGATGTCATGGCGGAGTTCCTTCTTCCAATTGGGCAATACTCAGAGGAGGCTGCTGAAGCTCGTAATAAAAATGTAAAACAATATAGGAATGATAATACAAGAAAGCACAGTAGACTGGCAACAATGACAGATCTGATTCATAAACTATTTGAATCTGCTGATTTAAGACGAGAAACAGAAAAGGATAACTCAGAGCTTGATTCAGAAATTCTGAACTCAATTGATGAGTTTAATAAAAATAATGGTAATTATTAATTATTAGAATTTTTCTCTTTTTTGTGCAAATATTAATTTTTTTAAACTATTTTTTCATTGAAGTCACAAACACAAGATTTTATTACCTACACTCATCAACATTTTTTTAGATACATATATGTATGAATGTATATGTATATTATAACTTGTAAAAGAACTTCTGATTTTTATTATTTTTTTACTTTAATCGTTGAATAATTTCAATTTTGCAAACTATTTTTTTTTACCACGAAGTTTTGTCAGTTTCATACCAAAAATGAGATAAGGACTACCGAATCTAAACTAGCAATGATAGACCTTTAAAATGTAATATTAAGATCTTTAACTTTAACTTTTTTCTCCATAATGAAACAAAAAACTATTATTACAACGTCTTTTTCTTATGGAAAAGTTATTAAAATCGGTTTTCAAAAGAGTACAGTAGAGTAGTATGAATAAAGGTGGGATTTTCCAACTAGTACGTAAATGCACTGTACATGGTATCCGAGGAATTTAATAAAAAAAATTATTAAAAATCAACGTTAATAGTTAGCTACTTGAAATTTGCACTTTATTATACTAAAATTTAATGATCTTTAATATTGCATACTGAAATTATTAAAAAAAAATGTGAAAAAATTTTTTTTTTGTGAATAATTTTTTTCAGTGTATTCAAAAAATTTTTTTGATAATTTTTTTTGTTTGGTATTACCCTAACCTTCATTGTGAAAAAGTTTTTTTTAAAAAAATCTTGCTAACTGAAGCAGGAGAATATCGTATTTTCAAAATTTTCCGTTTTCCAGCATTTTGCACTCAAAAAAAAAATGTAAACAAACTGAAATTCAAAAATCGGGCCAAGCTCAAAACCTTTCATTTAAAAAAAAAATTATCAAAATCGGATGAAAAATGAAGGCTGTGGTGATTTATGAACAGTAAACTTCAAAAATTTCCCACTGTGCGTCGGGATGTGTCTAATATTGGTATCGAATGAAAGGTCTTGATCTGGACTTCAATATAGAGCTATTTTAATAGTGATGCCTAGGCCGGGTATCCAGATAAGGGTCAACAGGTGGACCGGATGACCCTCGAATATTTCTGAGTTATATTGTTACCAAATAAAAGATATTGATGAGGATTTCGACGTAGAATTGTTATATGTGATGCTTGGGCCGGGTCCCCAAATATGGGTTAAAATGTGACCCCGGATTAACCCGGAATGTTTCGGAGCAATATTGGTATGAAATGAAAGGTTTTGAACAAGGCTTTTACATGGAGTTCTATTCATGATTCCTAGGCCGGGTCTCCAGATATGGGTCAAAACGAGGACGCGGAATGTTCCTGAACAATATTGGTATCGAATGAAAGGCCTTGATCAGGACTTCAACACAAAACTTTTAATTGTGATTCCTAGGCCGGGTCCCCAGATATGGGTCAAAATGCGGACCCGGATGTTTTTGAGCGATATTGGTATCAAATGAAGTGTTGGGAACGGCTTCAACATAGAGCAGTAGTGATGGCTAGACAAGGTTATAAAGTGGACCCAGATAACCCCGGAATAACTTAACTTAACTTGGATTGACTTGGCTTGACTTGACTTGACCTGACTTTAATTGACTTGACTTGACATGACTTGACTTGACTTGAATTGACTTGACTTTCATTAACTATTATTCCTCATTGCGAAGCAACGGGTATTTGCTAGTATATAATCACCCCGATTCTAAACGAAAAATCCACAAGGATTTTTCCGCTTCTCCCTGTTCCCTTATTCTAAACACAAATTCCTTGTGGATTTTTTCGCTTCTCCCTTTCCGGCTATTCTAAATGATGTTCGAAAAAGTGAAAAGCGAACAAGGAAGAAAAGTAGGTATCATGAATGAAAATAAAAGCGAGAATTTATGCAATTATTTTGTGAGATTTTTCACAAGACAATTTTAAGTGAATGCTGAACAATATGTGAGTGAATATAACTTTTGTTAATAAAAAATACATAATTGAATTAATTATGTACTGGTTTGTTTATTTTTATGACGGAAAGTATAAACAGCAAATAGATATTTTAGTAAGTTTATTGAAAGGGCAGCCGGATATTTCGCGGCTTGTAGGCTGTAGTATCCCTTCCGGTTGTAGTAAGGGTGCTTGTTTTGATATGGAGCGATGATACGGACATGTGTTCCATCAATACATTCAAGGACACTAGAGCTGTCGTAGTTTTAAAAACCGCACTTAAAAACTTTCTTTTTCGTCGCTGTTCATAGCTTTATGAATCCAAATCGGATACAACTCATTTTCAAAAATTTCAACAACTTTGAGAACTTTGCTGAAGGTGGATTGAGCCAATCAAACGTCAGAATTTTTTTTGATATCCGTCTTCAAGCAAAAACACGGAAGAATGCGCATAGTTTTATTATAGGAGAGATTGAAAATAGTTTCTTTGGCTGCTGTGTATGTGATATTAAAATGTCCAATAAATATTTGAACGCAGGTTTATTAATTCTATAGTATTTAATAAATCTGCAAATTA
Organism: Urophora cardui; assembly: GCA_960531455.1. Classification (NCBI taxonomy): domain Eukaryota; kingdom Metazoa; phylum Arthropoda; class Insecta; order Diptera; family Tephritidae; genus Urophora; species Urophora cardui. The sequence continues at coordinate 92,561,883 of OY482672.1, read as the reverse complement.
ATAAAATCAATGCAATACTCTCAAAAAACTTTTATTTCCTATAAAGATTCCGTCAAACAGATTCGTACCATCGCGCAATCTTCCTCTTATAGACCTCTGCTACTTTCGAAAAGCAATACCATGCATATTCACTCTTAATTTTGTTAAATTTGCAATTTTTTAACAAAAATGCAAAATTTGTGGGGAAATTTCGATACGGGCCAGGCCCCTGAATTTTCGGTTTTTTTTTTATTTTATGGTAGGGGGGTCATATGGATCACTAAATGCAAACGAAATCTTGGGAAAACTTATAGTTTATTAATAATAAATTATTTTTGCGTAGTACACCCTAATGCGTTGGCGGCCTTCGGCCCTCAGCCGACAGAATTCTCTTTCTGGAGTAAAATCTACGGACCGATCCACAGTTGTTTTGAGTAGAAAAACATTTTGCGTTTGCGGCCTTCGGCCTCGCTTCAAAAAAAAATTACCCTCAGCCGGCGGAATTCCCTTTCTGGATTTATATTTCTGAGCAGTCCACAGCATTTTTGCATAGTGGGGTTTTAAAATTTGTAAAATTAACATTCACATAACATTTCCAGAAAATTTTATTGAAAAATTCTTAGTGGTTTGAAAATAAATACGGCATTCGCATAATATCGAAGGCGACACAGGTAGGCGCATAGGCAAATTCCGAAGCTACTTTTTTATTTACAAAGGTAGAGTGTACTGTAAAAATCAAAGCGAATTCATTAGGAGTGGGCCAGTCCCAAGTGAATTCAGGTTTTAACCAAGGCGAAATATCATTTGACACCACACTACCAAATACAATAACAAAATGCATCGGAAATTTCTGAATCCGCTTATGCGCCTACCTTCCTAGATCTGCCTTGCAACAAAAAAGCTGACTTCGAAAATCCGCTCACATGTTCGAAATTCTGTTCGCCAGTTTTTCTTCTCGCTAGTGAAAGAGAATAGGAGGAAATTTTCCTGGTGAACAAAAAAATCCACAAGGGCTGAGATCCTGGCGGATATTTAGAATCGGGGTGAATAAAATGCCGCTGAAATAGCTCTAACGAGTTGTAAGGACGAGCTTATCTCCCTAATTTGAGGCGCATTCCTTAATTTTTGTTTTTTTTCCTACTAATTGAGTGGACCTACAGTTTTATGCCGGCTCCGAACTGGGAATGCATTTTTTGTGGGAAGCATTTTCATGGCAGAAATGCCCTATGAGGGTATGCCGCCCGCCGCCGAGAGGTGACCGCTATTTCTGATTTCTAATTAATTAAATTTTTTTTTGGTATTTGTCCGGACTGGTGATAAAACCCGAGACCTTTTTTATTGCAGACGAGCCTTTCACACACTACACCACAGCGGTCACTCTCTGACTTGAAATATATTTAAAATATCAAAAATAAATTTTATTTCTGTATTTCTGACTCAGCCAAATCCAAATTACGCAACCCGCGTGAAATATTATTTGAGATGAGATTTGTTTGAATTATAACATTTTAAAAGTAAATGGGAGATTTGAGTTATGACGAATGTAAAAAAAAATACTGAGAACCTATATATTAATTTTTTTTCGATTCATACGTCTTCCGTGGGCATTTACCTCAGTATAGGTATTAACTTTTTTAAGAAAAATGTATGTATAACAATTCCTCAGTTTACGGTTATGGAACAAACCTATTTGCTGCATGATTAATCAATGTACATATGTATATTCTCTACAGGCCCATGTATGTACATTAAGCCGTATCACGAAAATAAAGTTTGCGTGTGTCAGTTTTATTTGACACTTACGTCGAAAAAATATTTATGGTGTAAAAATTTTTTTTTTAGGCCCGCGTTAAAAACAGCTAAATCGCGTTTTTTGTAATAACTTCCTTATTTGATGTCGGATCTCTATGATCTTAATGTCGCAGAAAAGGTCTCGCTCAGCACTATATTTGGCCCATATAAAGTTTCGACCTCAAAGGTTGTTCTGAGTTTTACCTTTAAAAATTTTGGAGTTACTATCCCTAGATTTTTTTATTTTTATCACTAATACACTAATGTTCTGAGTTTTACCTTTAAAAATTTTGGAGTTACTATCCCTAGATTTTTTTATTTTTATCACTAATACAAAGCTCTCAAAAAACCATGAGGACTCCGCTAAAAAAGTTGTAGCCTTTACTCACAAACAAAAAAGTTATACCGTTTTAAAATCAGAGAACCTGTTTTTTGAAAAATTATCCCAAGTTCTTATTTATATGAGGCAGTAACGCCATATAGTATGAGTTTTTGATTAAAAAGTATTCTAAGTCCTCGCTTGACTTGAGAATCTTGTACCGCGATGGAACAGCTACCAATACTGGATACATGATATGCCAAAAATTATTGATGATTGGACTATTCGTGCTGATCAACGTTATTTATATTGAATGATAATGGCTGTAGTGAAGATTTGGTAAGTATTCAAGTGGGATCTCTAAGCACAACGCGCTGGCTTACAACGGCTTCACGATTTCTGCATCCGTGCGTATCGTAAAATCATCCAAGTTATTTAGAAAAACTGCTATAGTTCGTTGTAAAATTATACGCGCCTAAGAAGAGACAACGGAAGTCTAAATGTATTATCAATACTTGCGCTGGATGCGTCGTCTGCCCCTAGAAATGCAGTTAATTATTCAGCCTACAATTGCAAACAACACACTTTACTTTAATCCCCAAAACATCTTCTTATCTATGATAACCGAGACCAAAAATGACGATGTCCTCCAAATTTAGAGATATTTATGAAAGAGTTTCAGAGCTCTGAAAGTGAATTCTTCGTCGCTTATATTACTTTGCTCACACTCAAAAAAAAATTACTCAGATTATGGAAAAATGAGAATGATTCGCCGCTAATGACATATTTTCATTGTTTTGAATAAAATTTTCTTTCAAAACGTTGTTTTTATTCCTTGATTTAAAGAAAGTTGTACATCAAAACAATGAAAATGTGTCTTAAGCGCCGAAACATTCCCATTTTTCCATAATCTGGGTAAGTTGTTTTTTCAGTGCAGGTTTCGAACGTTTAAAACAAATTGGAATTTATGTGCAGGGAATTCTCTTCCTTCTCATATGCATTTTATATACATATATGTACGTATAGTTTTTTCCCCTTTTCTTTATTTTTATTACCTCAACAATAGTTACTCATACGCCCCCACATCGGATCGCTTTGTATGTGAAAACTGAAAATGTTTTCTTAAATATCTCGAAAATGGGAGTGCATACACTGCACTTCTAAAAACGCCATCGTAATCTGCAGCCAAAAATTAAGTTGACGTGTTTCGCCGTTTCTCTGTGGTAATTTTTTATAAAAAAAAACAAGTGTTTCTTTTTACAACGTTATAACTTTTTTGTTTGTGAATAAAGGCTAGAATTTCTTTGGGGGATTCCTCATGGTTTTTTGAGAGCTTTGTATTAGTGATAAAAATAAAAAAATCTAGGGATAGTAACTCCAAAATTTTTAAAGGTAAAACTCAGGACAACCTTTGAGGTCGAAACATTATATGGGTCAAATATAGTGCTGAGCGAGACCTTTTCTGCGACATTAAGTTCATAGAGATCCGACATCAAATAAGGAAGTTATTACAAAAAACGCGATTTAGCTGTTTTTAACGCGGGCCTAAAAAAAAAATTTTTACACCAAAAATATTTTTTCGACATAAGTGTTCAAATAAAACTGACACACACTAAATTTTTTTTTTGTCCATATAACGTGATACGGCTTAATGTACATATATATGTATTTCATTTTGCTCCGAGGCTACTAGGCGGTAATATAATTTTTCTGCTGCTAGAATACGAGAAGGGTGTTCAAAGGTCAAGTCTTCACTTTAGCGGTAAAGTAAATTATGTTACCCCACGGAATAAGGCCGTTAGAGGATTTCAAATATGTTCTGATATTTTGCTGTAAATAGAAATAGAACACAACAGCGACACTGCAGTAAATTCATGAATTTTATCGTTGCGTGAGTCAAATCCTTTTTGATTTCATATCTATATATATAAAAATGATTTGGTATTTAATTGTAACGCTAAAGCAATGATGCCCAAACATTTCTTACGGGCGAGCAATATCATAATTTAAAGAAAAAAATTTTTTTTTCTATATGTTTGTTTTTGTAGTTTTCTACAACTTCATTGATATCTTGATAACCCAGTAAAAAAATCAGGACACAAACATGTGTATACATTTTTAATTAATAAAATTAATATTAATATTTATAAATAAATAATTAATTAATATTGATAAGTGGATTGTTTTTAGAAAGCTTAAAAAATATCTTTAATACGAGATTTATGGACTTTGGCTACTATTACTGAATTTATTAATTAATTTTCAATGCCCTCCTCTAAATTTTTCAAAATATATAAATAAATAATTAATTAATTATTAGTGTGACAAAGTTAACTATCTTTGCCTCCGAGCGTTTATTTTTAAACTTTCGTCAATGTTTTTAGTACGTATAAATGTGAAAGTCTATTTTCAAAATGAAAAATTGTAAAATCAAAACACAGAAACCGGATCTCACACAAACACCTCGAGTCAGTTTTGCAACTATCAACCACAAATGTTGAAGTAGACATAGATAACATTATCGAAAATATGAACGAATGAAATTAGTATACATATGTATATACATATATGTTCCACATTTCATTCTTTTTATTGCTGGGTTGGACCTGGGCCCTATTCCACAAAGAAACTTATCAACTTTGCACTTTGCACTTTGCACTATCGATTTTATTGCAAAGTGAAAAGTGCTTCTGTTCCACAATATTCTTTGCAAATCTCACTATGCGTTGCGCTTAGTTTTGCAAAGTCTTTGCTAACGGAACATATTTTTGCAAAGACTTTTCACTCTCTGCAAAGTCTTTGCGTTCTATTGAAAAGTGAGCGTGCAAGGTGTTCCACAAAGCATTGACACGTCTTTGCATTTGTTTTGATTCTTTTCACTTTGTATTGTGTGTTTATGAGCCGAAAAATAAAAATAGAGAAAAAACAAGTAAGGAAGCCTAAGTTCGAGTGGAATCGAACATTAGATACTCAGCTGTATGCTTTCATTGTTTGTTTGCGTTTGATGGAAACACGGTGTAGGTACTTTATATAAAGCGAGTGCTGCATAAAGTGGGCGTAGCCACGCCAATTTTCAATATTTTTATCAGTCATCCAACTAAGCATATAAATATTATTCTTTGTGCAAAATTTCATTCCTTTTTGACTTCTAGTTACAAAGATGTCACGTTAAAAATTCCCAAAGGGTGTTCCAGAAATATCTTTGTTAAAAAGTAGGCGTGGTCATAAACCGATTTGAATAAATTTATGCGTGTCTATTAGCACAAGTTATAAAAGTGAATAAACCAAGTTTCGTCATAATATCTCAATTATTTGTCGAGTTATAGGCTAAGAAATCTCGTATATTCCTTTGTCTAAAAAGAGGCGGTGCCACGCCCATTTTCCAAAATTTTTCTATTTTTTATTTCCGGTCTATTGTGGAACTCATGCCACAAAATTTCAATGATATATCTTTATATTTGCCAGAGATATCGCTTAAAATGTTTTTATTAGGCCCCTTTATAGTTCCCATATATAAAAGTGGGCGTGGCCGTCAACCGATTTTGATAATTTTTCGCCAAAACATTTGTCTAAGTAAGCAAATTACGCATACCAAATTTCATCGATATATCTTCAACGGTTTCTGAGTTATGACATATAAAACTTTCAATGTTTGCCCCTTAATAAGTGGGCGTGGCACCGCCCATTTTCCAAAACTTCATCAAATTTCTTAATAAGGGCCTGAGCTCAATACGTGGGTAAAATTTTATCACTCTAGCTATATTAGTGGCTGAGATTCCAAATTTCCGATTTTTTCTATATAGGAAAAGTGGGCGTGGTCATGGTCCGATTTCGCCCATTTTCAATACCAACCGTCCCAGTCTCGATACCAACTTGCATTTCAAATTTCATCAAAATATCTCAATTTTTACGCGAGTTATCCTGCGTACGGACGGACGGACGGACGGACGGACGGACGGACATGGCTCAATCGATTTCTCTTTTCACCCTGATCATTTTGATATATATAAGTCCATATCTATCTCGATTATTTCATTATGTTACAATCCACCGTTATGAAATCAAAAATAATACTACGTGTACTAGTACAGCTGAGTATAAAAATTAGCCGTACTAAAGCTATGTAATTAAAGAAAAAAAAAAAGATATTTTATTTGCTAACTTTCGAAACAATAAAGTAAGTATGTTTTTATAAAATTATTGTGAGTATTTAGAACATATTTAAGCTTATATTTCATTTTGAAGGTTAATAAATTAGATAAGCAGGCAGCTTGGGAGGAAGTTTTAAATAAAGCCCAGTCACTGCAACTGGCGTCGGCCCAAAAAACATGGACTTATGCGAGGGATAGCTTCACTGTTATAAATATTGGAATATTTTTAAAGCTTTGATTTGGTTTGAAAGAAATTTAAAACTTTTTTGGGTTAAATTTTGAACCTTCGAAAGTTTAAAAGTTTGTTATGCTTTTTTGGTTTAAAATTCAAACTTACAAAAGTTTAAATACTTCTAAGTATTTTTTGGAATAAATTTCATACTTTTTTGGTTTAAATCTTACATTTTTTCTCATTTAAACTTTTAAGGTTTAAATTTTAAAATTTTATTGGTCGTAACATTTTATTTCAATGAAAAAATTCTAATTTTTGATTTGAAATTCCAACTTGCTTTTTCGAGAAATAAACAATATAAAAGGCTCACATATAGGGGCGTCAGAATGAATACTTTTCCGTCAATCCAGCAATCCGTTTAACTGACAGCAGAGTGGAATTATATGTAATTGAATGACGATCGACACATTCAGTACTTCAACTTTGCGGTAAAAAATTTATGAAGTTGAAGTATGTGTCAGTTAAACGGAGCTGGATTGCCGGAAAAGTATTCATTCTGATGCCCCTATTATAGTTATTAGACAATTTGAATGAACGACTGTGCGGCGTTTGAATGTAGAAAAAAATAAACAAAATAATTATGGAAACAGATAAAATGAAGAAGGAAGAAAAGGAGAAACGGAGGATGGGAAAAAGATGAAATATGGAAAAGATGAAGGGGATGTTGGGGGCAGAACAATATGGAAGAAAAGGAGAAAAATAAGGTAGGAAAGAAGATACAATAGGGAAAAGCATGAAGAGGATTTGGGAGCAGACATTTTTTTTTTAATTTAAACCAAAACAAGAAAGGAAGCCTAAGTTCGAGTGGTATCGAACATTAGATACTCAGCTGTATGCTTTCATTGTTTGTTTGCGTTTGATGGAAACACGATGTACTTTATATAAAGCGAGTGCTGCACAAAGTGGGCGTAGCCACGCCCTTTTTCAAAATTTTTATCAGTCATCTAACTAAGCATATGAATATTATTCTTTGTGCAAGATGTCATTCCTTTATGACTTATAGTTACAAAGATGTCACGTTACACATTCCCAAAGAGTGTTCCAGAAATATTTGTTAAAAAGTAGGCGTGGTCATAAACCGATTTCAATAAATTGTTGCGTGTCTATTAACACAAGTTGTAAAAGTGTATAAACCAAGTTTTGTCATAATATCTCAATTATTTGTCGAGTTATGGGCTCCGAAATCTTGTAGATTCCTTTGTATAAAATGAGGCGGTGCCACGCCCATTTTCCAAAATTTTTATATTTTTTGTTTCCGGTCTATTGTAGAACTTATGCCACAAAATTTCAATGAATTATCTTTAAATTTCAATGAATTATCTTTATATATCGCTTAAAATGTTTTTATTAGGCCACTCTATAGTTCCCATACATAAAAGTGGGCGTGGTCGTCAAACCGATTTCACTAAAATTTTAAACATGTATTACCACAAGTAGTAAAAGTGTATACATCAAGTTTCGTCATTATATATCAATTATTTGTCGAGTTATGGGCTCAGAAATCTCGTATATTCCTACTTCTAAAAGGAGTGCGGTGCCACGCCCATTTTCCAAACTTTTGTGTTTTTAGTTTTATGTCCATAGTTGGACTCATGTGACAAAATTTCAGTGATAGATCTTTATATTTGACAGAGTTATGGCTTAAAATGTTTTTATTAGGCCACTCTATAGTTCCCATATATAAAAGTGGGCGTGGCCGTCAGCCGATTTTAACAATTTTCTGTCCAAAGGTTTGCATAAGTAAGTAAATCACGCGTACCAAATTTCATCGATATATCTTCAATGGTTTCTGAGTTATGACATATAAAACTTTCAATGTTTGACGCTTAATAAGTGGGCGTGGCACCGCCCATTTTCCAAAATTTCACCAAATTTCTTCATAAGGGACTGGGCTCAATACGTGGGTGAAATTTCATCGCTCTATCTATATTAATAGCTGAGATACCAAATTTCCGATTTTTTCTATATAGCAAAAGTGGGCGTGGTCATGGTCCGATTTCGCCCATTTTCAATACCAACCGTCCCAGTCTCTGTACCAACTTGCATTCCAAATTTCATCGAAATATCTCAATTTTTGCGCGAGTTAGAGTGTTTAAAGGCGGGCGGACGGACAGACGGACGGACGGACGGACATGGCTCAATCGATTTCTCTTTTCACCCTGATAATTTTGATATATAGAAGTGTATATCTATCTCGATTATTTCATTCTGTTGCAATCCACCGTTATGTGATTAAAACTATAACACTCTGTGTACTAGTACAGCTGACTATAAAAAGGTTTACATTTTAAACTTTTGAACTTCATATATTTGCTTTTTTTCATATTCACCAACTTTATTTAAAATGAAATCAACTTGTGTTTGGTTTAAACGGAAGCACTCATTAAAATTATAGCTTTGTAGTCCTGAAAAATTAATGCGGTCCCTATAATTTCTTCCTATTACCGCGTCTTCACTACGTCGAACAAAAACTCACGCGATCGTTTACCTTGCAAATTTTTGACAAACTTATCAAATTCGGCTTTGCAAACATAGAATTTAAAGTTTTTGAGGATCGAAAGAGCGCATTTATTTGCAAAGTCTTTGCAAATTACACTTTTCAATAGTAGCTTTGCACTTTGCACAAGAGAACGTACGTGGAACAGAAATCGAAAAGAGAGTACAAAAACTGCAAAGACTTTTCAAATTACACTTTTCAAATCAACTTATAACTTATCAAATTTTACAATTCTGTGGAACACAAAGTTTTGCAAATTGACGAAAAATTTGCAAAGTGCAAAGTGAAAAGTTGATAAGTTGTTTTGTGGAATAGGGCCCTGTTCGAATCAAAATAAAAAATTGTTTTTGTGTTTCCATAGAAATGTTTCGGGAGTATACAAATTTTGTTTTCCTATGCTCGCCATATACACAAATTTCTTATGAAAGTGTATAGGCGAGTGAAGTTCAATACCTACGAGCACTACAAAAACAAAATGTGTATGCGAGTATAGGGCTTGGGCAACTATGCGCTAAAGCTTGAAAACGGCTGAACCAAATCAAATACTTCCTTAGGGGGGTTTGTTTGTTGTTACCCCGCGAAGGTTTAGTCGAAGAAAAAATTAAAAAATGTTTGGGGGGCGTGGCACCTCCCATACAACCTTAATTTTTAAAGCTGATTATCTCTAAAACAGTTTAAGGTAGGGAGATGAAAATTGGTATAGAGGTAGGTGATATCAAAACCCTTCTCAGAAAAGTGAGTGTTATCAGAAAAGGGGGCGTGGCACCTCCCATACAACCTTAATTTTTAAAGCTGATTATCTCTAAAATTGTTCAAGGTAGGGAGCTGATGATTGGTATAGATGTAGGTGATATCAAAACCCTTCTCACTCAGAAAAGTGGGGGTTATCAGAAAAGGGGGCGTGGCACCTCCCATACATACTTAATTTTTAAAGCTGATTATCTCTAAAACAGTTTAAGGTAGGGAGCTGAAAATTGGTATAGAGGTAGGTGATATCAAAACCCTTCTCACTCAGAATATTGGGGGTTATCAGAAAAGGGGGCGTGGCGCCTCCCATACAACCTTAATTTTTAAAGCTGATTATCTCTAAACCAGTTTAAGGTAGGGAGCTGAAAATTGGTATAGAGGTAGGTGATATCAAAACCCTTCTCAATCAGAAAATTGGGGGTTATCAGAAAAGGGGGCGTGGCATCTCCCATACAACCTTAATTTTTAAAGCTGATTATCTCTAAAACAGTTTAAGGTAGGGAGTTGAAAATTGGTATAGAGGTAGGTGATATCAAAACCCTTCTCACTCAGAAAAGTGGGGGTTATCAGAAAATAGAGCGTGGCACCTCCCATACAAACTTAATTTTTCATGCTGAATATCTCTAAAATTGTTTACGCTAGGGACTTGGAAATTGGTGTGGAGATAAACGATAACAATTTCATATTAACGCAAAATAATAGGAGTTATACGAAAAGGGGGCGTGGCAACACTTAATTTTTTAAGCTGAATATCTTTAAAAGGATTTAAGTCAGGGACCTGGAAATTGTTACAGAGCTATATGATATCAAAACAATTTTTGCGCATAAAAGTGTAGGTTATCGGAAAAGGGGGCGTGGCACCTCCCATATAAACTTAATTTTTCAAGCTGAATATCTATAAAAGCGTTTAAGGTTGGGACCTGAAAATTGATCAGGAGATTAACGATACCAATAGCATGCATATGAAAAAAACAGTAGTTTTGGGAAAAGGGGGCGTGGCACCTCCCATACGTTCTTAAGTTTTAAGGCTAAATATCCCTAAAAGCGTTCATGGCATGTTCATAGAAATCACTATGCAGATATACGATATCAATACCATGTTCACCCAAAAAAAAAAGATTTATCGAAAAATGGGGCATTGCACCTCCCATACGTACTAAATTTTTGAGGCTGAATATATCTAAAAGGGTTGGAGGAGGGGCCTGAAAACCATTATGGAGGTATACTACACGCAGAAAAAAAATAGTGTGAAATCAACCAAAAATCAACAAATTTTGTGGTTAATTTTTTTCAACACGATGCTTAATGTATGCCATCATGTAATCGTGCAAATTTAACACTACTGTCAAGTGTTAGTTAAACAGGATGACAACTGTAGAACTAACACTACAAAGTATTGAGTCTTCCTGTTGATTTTACAATTTTTACTAGTTAATGTTACAATTTAAGCTGGTTAAATTAACGCGAAATGGTCCTGTTGAATTAACAATAACATCTTTTTGATTTTACCTTAAATTTATTGTTAAATTAACTAGAAAGTCTTGTTGATTTTACAATTTATTTTTATTTAATAAAAAACATATAAAACATAAAATATATAATCATCAGATCAATAAAGCATAATCGAGTACATCACCCGCACAACCGACCAAATTGAAAGCGTCCGTCTCATACGAATAGTTTATAAATGGGCGATAGTACTTACTATCACTGGCACCGAGTAATGTTTGGCCGCTAATGCAACGGTATATGCACCGCATGCTGCGTGAAAGACTCCATTCGCTAAACATCTCTTCGTGGTAAAAATTGCAAACTATGAAGAGGAAAAAGAAAATATTGAACAATAGAAACTTTTAGAAACAAAAATGCAATCCACTTTTAACTTACCTGCGAACTAAAAATATAAATGGAAAAACCATTATCCCGCACTGCCAATAATGCTAAACTCCCATCATTGTCACGGCACAACATTTTCTTTTTGTTAAAAAAAAATAACTTCAAACGTTGAAAAAATTGTGTATGTTTCAAAATAGTTTTGACGTTCTTTTTAACACTTTTTTAGATTATATTGACACTATCATCGTGTTGAATAAACCAAAATTCCAAATGACGTTTATGTTTGAAAATTGTTTCGTGTTATATCAACCAACTTTTATTGTTAATTGTGGTTCTTGTTGTTTTAACATTTGTTTTCATGTTGTATTAACACTAAAATTGGGACGTCATTTTTCCAAAATTTTTTTTAGTTTATATTGACACTATCATCATGTTAAATAAACCAAATTCCAAATGACATTTTGGAATAAAATTTTGTATTTGAATCATCTTGTATATTTTAAAATTTCTTCATGTTGTATCAACAATAAAATTTGGTTGAATTTACCAAATTTTCAGATGACAGTTACAAAGCCAAAATCATGTTTCTAACATCGTGTAATTTGAAAAAATTGTTGCTGTTCTATGTGTAAAGATCGATCGTGTTAATTTTACATGAATCGTGTTGATGATTTTTTTTTCTGAGTTATTAAAAATAATACCGGTGTAATAACAATTTCTGAAATTAAATTAATAAAAAAATCTATTTTGGGCAGAACGAAGTTTGCCGGGTCAGCTAGTAATGAATAAATTTTATTTCTGATTTCATTCTTCATCCAAATCCAGACAACTTTTTATTTGTGATTTCATTTTCAGTCAAATCAAAGAATATCGTGTATTTCATTTTTTGAAAATAGAAACCTTTCCAGTAATAAAAAATATGTTTTATCAGGATGGCGAATCAGATAACAAAATAAAAGAATCTTTTATTTTGAATACCAAATCACTAATAAGATGATGATGACTGTTGATAACTGAAAGCCAATGCGAAGCTTGGCCGGGTATGCTAGTATATATATATATATATGTGGCAACCCGTGCATTCAATCCAGGCGCGGATCCAGGATTTCGGCAAGGGGGGAGGGGGGGTTTTTGAAAATTTCTTTTTTTGGAAGATGTTTTTTAAGGGCAGACGCTGCACATAGGTAGATTTTACGAATTTATGCGGCCAAAATTGAAAATTTTAAAATTGGTGCAAATACAAAATCCAAAATCGCTCTACGTTTATACGGGCGATAATAAACCGGTTTTCTCGGCTTTTATAGACAACGGGAGTGCTTCAGGTGAATATCATTATTTATTGAAGAAATCGTCAACCTAGCTTAATAAAAGACCCACCATTTTGAAGCTTTTAAGCATATTGGCCTTTCTTGAAAAAATATTGTTAATTTTTTAATTCAAAAGCATTTTAGTTATATTATCGCCTCCGATCGATTACCCGTCAATTTCTATACGGAAAAATGCAAAGGCAGAAATTATCAACAATGGATTAAAAATTGGCCTATTTGGAAAATTACCTGCTTTCGTATTTTTAGTATTTCCGATTTTTCAAAGTCAAGGAAATACTTATCATAAAAAGGGGCTAAGAATCCTAAAGCTACATTTTTTAGAAGAGTTTTGAGTATGCAATTTTGCAGCTCATTCAATTTTAATATAACAATATGCAACATTCAACTTTTTGAAAATTTTCATTGGCTTTTCGGAAATTTTAATTGGAACGGTCTCACCCTACACCCTACAGAAAAAAACTTCTAAAATTGACGGAATTTTTCACAGCATTGAAAATTTCACTTTTTACACTAAAATTGGTTGGCTACATAACATTATACTTAGAAATCTCCTTAAAATCTTCTATAAATTATGGCCTTGCTGTGAAATTTTTTATCCACTTTCAGAAATTTCTACGATTTTTCAGATTTTCTCCATAAGCTCAGAAATCCTGCTTAAAACGATTTTTATTGAAAAATTTTCTATATTTTTAAACTAAAATAAGAAAGTAAAATTTTCGACAGAACTCTTTGAAATAAATTTAAAAACTTTGGAGTATGATTTTTTTTTTGAGTCACTATACTTATATATTTTCATATTTGAAGTGAAAATATGTATATGTGCCTATGATTCGGAACAAAACAAAAACAATTGTGGTTTGAGTGCCTATGAGGTGAGCAGCCCTGATGTAGACAATAAAATATTTTTGGCTGCATAAAACTTGAAAATCTACCTATGTGCGCTGGTAAAAATATGGACTAATACCACCTACTATTATTATTCTATATACTAGTTGCGCCATTTCCCGCACCTTAAAAACACCAAACTCAAAACCCTCCAAATTAACAATATGTATGTCATCACATAAAGTGCAGGAGATTTCAATTGAAGTTCTAAATAACATGTATAACGTATGTATGTATATTTTTGCATTGGTACGTGCGAATGAGTATCGTATGGTATTGGTGGGAAATTGATCATCAATTTCACTTACCCTTCCATTTAAAGCCAAAATAAATAAGAATATATGTATGTAGTACTTTTTGGTTATATTTATATTTTTAATAGAATTTTTACTTTATTGAAGTTCTTGTGTTTATATACTCAAATTTTTAAAAGATTAATTTAAACAAGAATTGCGAAATGCCTCTGAAAAAGGCAATTTCTCCAACGATTCAGACATTTCTGACCAAATTAATTCTGTACAATCCCGATAAAAATAGGGATAAGAAAGAAAAGAAAATAAATTTGCGATTTGGCAATTTGCGAATAGCATTTGACAAATTTGATTTTATGCACGTGCGTCCGAAGGTACCTACATGAACTTTTTTCGCATGTAGGTACATATTTTGGATGTTATGTGGTCCAACCATTGCTTTTGGAATGATAGAGTTTTCCTTGATCAGTTTGGGAAATTTGGGCGCAGAATCTATAAAGGCATTAATTTGGGATCTTTGATAAACCACAAGGGTGGGAGTGAGGGGAGGGGGGGGGGTGGTTTGAACCGCGACGATGGTAGACAATATTCAAAACAACGCCTCGCCACAAACACCGGACTCCAGGAATGTGCAAAACATTCATGCACTTTCGCTGCCAAGGCTGCCTCTGCCTACGTTGTCCGAGAGCAATATTGAGGCATATTTTTATTCACACGAATTCTGGTTTTAAGCGTCAATAGTAGTTGGAGACACCCGAAAATGCAACATCGTTTTGGCAAGTGTGCCTCCACACCGTCTTTTGGAGTTACGGCCAGCAATCGACGCAGCACCCCATACGGGAAAGTACGCTTATATTAAACAGAAGGTAATCGAACTTTTCGCAGATAGCGAACAGCGCCGCCTACAGAGGGTGCTATCGGAGATGCCGCTCGCAAACAAAAAGCCAAGTGAACTCTACAATGAGATGAAGCGCGTAGCTGGCACATCATTGAGTGATGGCGTATTGCTCAACCTTTGGATTGGCCGACCTCCACATGCACGTGACGCAATAATAGCAGCGGATGTGCAAATTGCACAGAGATTGAAAATCGCAGATTCAATTGTGGAGTCTTTGAGTGCATCAACAGCTGAAGTAGCTGAAGTTTCGTCGGCATTAGGGGATTTTCAACAAATCAAAAAGGAAATAGCAGCACTTTCCCGAGAGGTCCACCAACTTCGGGATAATCGCAAATCATGCCCGCGCTCCCGTTCGCGCTCTCAATCACTATCTCGCTCTTACAACAACACACACGATGTATGCTGGTATCACGCCACCTACAAATACAAAGCAAAAAGTTGTCGTAAGCCATGTGCTTTTGCTAAGAAACTAACCTCAACTAATGAAACGTCACAATAGGCCAGCTCAACTGATACATCGGATATTGGCGAACAATCCGGGAAAGAAAAAACATCACGATTGTGCATCCGTGATTCAACTAGCCAAATTCAATTTTTAATAGATACGGGCGCGGACGTATCTATAATCCCAAAACACACAATCTCAGCTCGAGCTACGCCTACATCAACAAAATTGTTCGCCGCCAACGGAACTGCCATAAACGTTTATGGCCAAGTTCTTCTGAAACTTAATCTAGGTTTACGTCGCGAATTCATTTGGAACTTTTTAATTGCGGATGTAAGTCACGCTATAATAGGCGCTGATTTTTTTAGCGAATTTCAGTCTCGTAGTCGATATAAAACGTAAATGCCTACACGACGGTCTAACTGAATTAAACGCTGTGTGCGCAATACAAAGTGTGAACATCGACGGTGTTAAAACGCTTAACAACAAAGAACGATTTTCAAACATGATGTATTGTGGAACGATCCTCCGTCATCCCTTGTCAAGTTTGGTTTGGAGACAAACCGGTTTCGGCTAATATGCGCCATCTTCAGTGTCTTTTTTCGTTCTCCAAACATATTAAAACAATTACTTGAGATAACACGTAGTCCCGCACCTGGGGCAAAAACCAAATCAGCTATAATGCATCGTATTGAAACAACGGGTCAACCAGTCTTTGCACGACCACGCCGTTTATCGTCAGATAAGCTTAAAGCCGCTCGCTCAGAATTTGAGGCTTTAATGAAGTTGGGTATTTGCCGACCTTCGTGCAGCAATTGGGCGAGTCCATTGCACATGGTGCGGAAAGCGGACGGTTCTTGGAGACCATGTGGCGACTATCGTGCGTTGAACGCTACTACAGTGCCTGATCGCTACCCGCTTCCTTTATTTACAAGATTTCGCTGCTATACTGCATGGAAAAATCATCTTCTCCAAGATTGACCTCCAGAAGGCATTTCATCAGGTGCCTATTCACCCGGATGATATAGCCAAAACGGCGATTACTACGCCATTCGGGCTCTACGAGTTCACCCACATGACCTTCGGGTTGCGCAATGCTGCGCAGACCTTTCAAAGGTTAATTCATGAAGTCTTCAGAGGTCTAGAATTTGTGTTCGCTTATCTTGACGACGTTTGCATCGCTTCAGCGACACCCGAAGAGCATGAGTTGCACCTGAAGATAGTTTTTAACGCTTAAAAGAAAACTGTCTTACAATTAATGTTGCCAAGTCACAGTTTGGCGCAAATGAGCGCAACTTTCTTGGTCATCGCATCACCAGTCATGGTATACTTCCTTTGCCAGATCGCGTTGATGGAAAACTCACTTCCGGTTGTCGCAAAGGAGCTGAAGCGTTTATGAGGTGGGTTTTGTCGAAGGCTGGGGTAATGTTCAGCCTGTCCAAGGTCAAGTAGAAGTCCCACAAACTCCCACTGAATAAAGAACACAGTATTTACGTGTTATGATCGAACACACACACACACACCTTGAGATGTTGAGAGGGCTGCAGCTTTCCGTCACGAGAGAGTGAGAAAGAGAGAGAATTTGGTGCGATGGGCGGAGCAACCAGAAGCCAGATGTCGGGATCGGAGAGCGGATACGGTAGCGGAGTAGAGCGCTGAGAACAACAATGTCGGAGCGGAGTTAACAGCAGCGGTAGCGAAGGGGAAAGTTACCGTTACTTACTACGAAGACTCCGGTTAGTTGATCTGGCTCATCCGCTGGACATCACCGCTCTCCCCGGTTGCACCTAACCTGAAGGCGCTAGGAGGGCGGAGATTCCGTGGGTTGACCCGCGAGCACAATAGCGCATCGTGATGGCTTCCAATACTCCCGCATCATTCCACGGACGGAGCCAGGGCCGAGTAGAGGAGGTGTATTGTCTAGCGATGGGCGAGTCCGAGATGTTTTATTCGATTCTCTCGATTGTTGAAACATCTCGAATGCTCTCGATGGTTTTCATTCTTATTCGAGTCAAGTCGTAAATTGCCGTCAGTCGAAACAATCGCTAAAACAATTCGGACTCGCTGCAAAATATACATAATATTTCTTGTTGCTGCTTGAATATTAAAATTGCTTTAAAAAACATGCAGAGTGGTACAAATCTATGCCGTTGTTGCTACTCGTAAGATTCATTTGTTTCATAAGCGTCTCACTTCAGAAAATTTATTAATGTTTAAATAATTAATTATTATTATTATGCACGACACTCTTTAGTTGTGATTTCAAAAACGCAGCGTCTATGTATAGCATATTTTTTCAATTTGGTTAATTTATTTATGTATTTGCCTCACTTCCATTAAAAATCCTACTTTCTTTATCAACAAACCTCATCCAGTTTATTTTATCAACTAAAACATATCATCAAAACAACAGCCGGCCCGCCGACTCGGAACAATCGCAAAAACATCTCGCTTGTGTAGTCGAGATGTCATCGAAACAACCTCCGACTCGCCGACTCGGAACAATCGCAAAAACATCTCGCTTGTGTAGTCGAAATGTCATCGAAACAACCTACGAATCGCCGACTCGGAACAATCGCAAAAACATCTCGCTTGTGTAGTCGAAATGTCATCGAAACAACTTACGAATCGCCGACTCGGAACAATCGCAAAAACATCTCGCTTGTGTAGTCGAGATGTCATCGAAACAACCTCCGTCTAGCCGACTCGGAAAAATCGCAAAAAGATCTCGATTGTGTAGTCGAGGAGCGAGTCAACTTTTGACTCGATTGTGTTTTTGCAACGATGGCGATTCTCTCGATTGTCTAAACATCTCGGACTCGCCCATCACTAGTATTGTCATTTGGGCAATGGTCCACTCCGAACCAACTGGTACAGCCAGGACAAGCGGTGGAGGGGTTGTGCCGTCATATGGGCAGTAGTCCACTCCCACTCAACTGGTACAGTGATGACATTGGCCAATCATTCGTACCAGCGGAGCGGAGAGTAGCCATCGCCATGACGACAACTCCTCCACTTAGCCAGCTAGGGCAGCTAGCAGGAGCCTGACATAAGCCAAGTACTCCTGCCGGCGTACCTACGAAGACTGATTTGTGCTTATCAATTACTGTGCTTTTATATGTCCGCTGCGACGAACGGCCTGAGAATCACAGCGAGCGCTAACGAACAAGTGAAACACTTGTTAATGTTAAGCAGCGTAGTTGTTGGTATGTGCGTGCAGTGCTGTTTGTGTTTGCCTGCTTGTGTTATGTTGTTGGTAGGCAATTCTATTGTTGTTGTGCTGGCAATTCTATTGTTGTTGGGGTGGGATGATAGAGGGGATTTTATTATTGTAATGCAACATTACAGTCCCCCTCCCACTTCGGGTGACGGAAAGCTTCGGGCGGAATAGCAAAGAGTGTTAACCAGGCCTGGCCTAGGTTAGACCGGCACTGAACTGTTTCCGTTTTCGTGCCGTTCTGGGTTCCCTTTTTATGTAAGTTTAAATTAAATTGTTTTTCTTTCTTAACTATCTAAGTTCATGAAGTTGATGGCTGCCTCTAATCCACGAATTCCATGAGCCGATGGTTGTTGCCGATCTTCACCCATGAATTTGAATCCATACCGCCTTGATTTACCTATTATGGGCCGTTTGAGTTTTAACTCCTTGAGCGCTGCTTCGGCGACTTCGGCGGTTATGCCACTACCTTCTGTTTGTGTTGGTTGTACGGTGGATTCGACGGTGGTTTGGGCGGCGGTTTGTGCGGTGGGTTCGACGGTGGTTCGTGCGTTGCATTCTTCTTTGGGTCGTGCGGTGGGTTTTAGGTTGGCTGCGTGATTTTCATTCACCGCAAATAGCCTTTGCGGAGCGGGAAAAATTTGTACCCTCAAGATGCGTGGTTTGTTGGGTGGCCATGGCGTGGCTTCCATTGGTGGCCGCCATGGTTGCATCGGTTGCGGTGAATCCGGTGGTGCTGGCTGACGTTTCACGCGTCCCATGGTGTTATGCTTTCTAAAATATTGAGACGGGGGTTAGCAGTTGCAGGGTTTTAAATCCTGTACGTGCGCGTGCACTTGTTTATTATCGCTAGTGGCAAGTTGTACCGTATTTGCTGATACGTGTTTCACCACCGAGTATGGACCCGAAAATTTTTGTGCCAGTTTTTGTGCAAAATTGTCTGCTGCTGATGAAAGGGGATGATCCCTCTTCATTACCTTTTCGCTGATGGCAGGTCTCCACGGCCGCCTGCGTAAGTCGTAGTATTTTTTTTGTTTTGCGGCTTGGGCCAGATGTGCTTTGATTTCTTTCCATAACTCGGTGGTGGATTGTGGTACCGTTGGTGGCTCTGCTGGTACTTCCCCCTCTGCGCGTACCTGCTGTGGTGGGATGTGTTCAGTGCAAATGCGATTTGGGGTATTTCCTCGTCCCACGTTCGGTGATCCGCCTTCGATCATGTGCGATCGTGGTTTTTACGACCCGGTTGACCCTTTCTGTAGGGTTTTCGTGCGGTGCGTATGTTGCGGTGAATTTGTGTGTGATTCCAGGTTCGTTCAAAACAGTGGTTAGTGTTTTCCCGACAAAATGTTTTCCGTTGTCTATGAGGAAGATCTTTGGGCAGCCGAAGCGGTAGATCACTCTTTCTTTAAGGGCTTTGATGACGTTTGCTGTTGTTGCTTGTCGTACCGGGATTAGCTCCACCCATTTCGAGAACTTGTCGACTATCACGAGGAGGCTGGTGTTTCCTTGTTTTGAGCGCGGAAGTGGTCCGACAAAGTCGGCCGTTACGACCTCCCATGGTCGTGAGCATTGCATCGTGGCCATTTAACCGGCTGGACGTTTCTGTTCTACCTTGTATTCGGCGCATGTAATGCATTTTTGGATGTGTTTGCGGACATCGCGGAACATTCCCGGCCAGTAGTAGTTTTACTGTGCTCTTTTTAGTGTCTTCTTCACTCCTAAGTGGCCGGGTGGTGCAGCGTTGTGTACTTCCTTGAGTATGTCCTCCCGTCGCTCGATTGGGATGCATAATTTCTATCGCGGGGCGCAGGAGATTTTGTTTTTCGGTGGAATGTGATGGAAAAGACGGTTGTCCACGATTTGGTAATCTGGATGTGCCTGTTGTTGCTCCTGGACCTTTTTTGTCAGTTTTGCGTACCAATCGCTTGTTACATTATCAATAGCGTATAAGAGTTCTGCCTCGATGTCGGGTAGTGGGCAGCGAGATAGGGTATCAGCTACCACGTTCTGTGCTCCTTTCCGGTATTCGATGTTGAAGTTATACTGTTGCAGCTCCAGTGCCCATCTGGCCAGCCTTCCCGACGGATTTTGTAGCGTGTGTAGCCATTTCAGTGGGTGATGATCCGTGATCACGGTGAATTGATATCCTTCCAGGTATGGTCTCTACGTATTCCCCACAGTACGGCCAAACATTCTTGTTCTGTGGCGGAATACTGTTTCTCCAGTTTGGATAGGCTACCACCCTTTCTTGGTCGGAATGGCGTTGGTATAGTACTACTCCGAGTCCTTCTCCACTTGCATCGGTTTGGAGGAAGAACGGGCGTGAGAAGTCTGGGCAGCAGAGTACCGGAGCGCTGGTTAGCTTGACTTTCAGAGTTTGGAATGCGTCTTCCTGCGGAGCTTCCCATCTCCAGGTTTGCCCCTTCTTCAGTAGCTGGTTCAATGGGGCTGCTATGGTGGAGAAGTCGGCAACGAAGCGATACCACGAGACGAGACCAAGGAAGCGGCGGAGTTCCTTGATAGTTCGTGGAGCCGGCATCTCTCGTACTGCTGTTACCTTCTCAGGATCGGTGTGAATTCCTTTCGAGCTGAAGATGTGGCCCAAATAATGCAGTTGCTGCTGTACGAAGCTGCACTTTTCGAAGTTGACCTGCATCCTATTTCGCTGGAGTCTTTCGAAAACTTCCCGCAAGTAAGCCATGTGTTCCTTTGGGCTGTAGTTCTGGTCCCAGTATTGTATCCAGAGCTCTTTGAAAGGTGGCTGGAGCGGAGTGTAGGCCGAACGGCATGACCTTCCACTGGAACAATCCTCTTCCTGGAACTGTAAACGCGGTAAGTGGGCGAGAGTTCCTGGCAAGTGGTATTTGCCAATAGCCATTTTTCAGATCGATGGTGGAGATGAACTTGGCTTCCTTTAGTTGATCTAGGATCGCTCCAATCTGTGGTAGAGGGTAGGCATCTGGTTCACTGGCGGCGTTGAGCTGACGATAATCGATGCACATTCTCCATGTACCTTGCTTCTTCCTAACTAGCACGATTGGCGAGCTGTATTCGCTCCTTGATGGTTCGATTCTACCCCCTGCCAAAAGTTCGTTGACTTCCTCATCAATTACTTTCCGCATGGCCGGGTTGCGGGGGTAGTAGCGTTGCTTTAGCGGTCGGTCGTGCTTCAAGGTGATCACATGTTCCGTGGCGGCGCTTGGGCCTGTGATCTGGCTGAAGCGGTTTTGGTGGTGTTTTAGGAAGTCATCAAGCTCGGTGTTCTGATCATCGGTTAGATGTTCTCTGGAACTTAATGCGTACAGGTTTGCTGTGCGATCTGTTCCTCCAATCGGGGTGCATCCTAGTGGTTTGCCATCTAAAGTGAGGATTACCTCTCTTTCGCGTAAGAAGTCCATTCCCAGGATCATTTTCTCGGCGAGATTGGGGATGACGGTGATTAGCGTGTTGGTTGTTCGGGCTCTGTGAAGATGGCACCGCAACAAGTGAATTTAAAAAAAAAAAAATATGTCAATCGTTTGCTCATCGTTTGCTCAGGTTTGCCCAGGAAAAATTTTCGTTTGCCCACCCTTAGTTCAAAAATTATTGAAAAATAAAATTTTTCGAATGTGAAGTTGGCTCCGCCAAAATCGAATTTTTGCAAAAAAAAAACGTAAATCGTTTATTTGAGCAGACTTTTTTGCCTAAATCGTTTGCTCATCGTTGTCTCATCATTTTAAAGAAAGAAATTTCATTTTTTCATGCATATTTCAAAATTTATTGCAAAATAAAAATTTTTGGGGCTGTGAAGTTGGCACCGCAACAAGTGAATTTAAAAAAAAAATATGTCAATCGTTTGCTCAGGTTTGCCCAGGAAAAAATTTCGTTTGCCCACCCTTAGTTCAAAAATTATTGAAAAATAAAATTTTTGGAATATGAAGCAATGTTCGAATTTTTGCAAAAAAATGTTAATCGTTTATTTGAGCAGACTTTTTTGGCTAAATCGTTTGTTCATCGTTGTCTCACCATTCTAAAGAAAGAAATTTCATTTTTTCATGCATATTTAAAAATTTATTGCAAAATAAAAATTTTTGGGGCTGTGAAGTTGGCACCGCAACAAGTGAATTAAAAAAAACAAGTAAGGAAGCCTAAGTTCGAGTGGAATCGAACATTAGATACTCAGCTGTATGCTTTCATTTTTGTTTGCGTTTGATGGAAACACGGTGTAGGTACTTTATATAAATCGAGTGCTGCATAAAGTGGGCGTAGCCACGCCCATTTTCTAAATTTTTATCAGTCATCCAACTAAGCATATGAATATTATTCTTTGTGCAAAATTTAATTCCTTTATGACTTCCAGTTACAAAGATGTCACGTTACAAATTCCCAAAGGGTGTTCCAGAAATATCTTCGTTAAAAAGTAGGCGTGGTCATAAACCGATTTTAATAAATTTTTGCGTGTCTATTAACACAAGTTATAAAAGTGTATACACCAAGTTTCGTCATAATATATCGATTATTTGTCGAGTTATGGGCTCAGAAATCTCGTATATTATAATAATATAATACAATGGCGCTATTATAACTCTGACGAGTTTTATGGCCGAGCTTCTCTCCCAATTCGAGGCGTGCTCCTTTTTGTTTTTCCTACTAATTGGGTGGACCTACAGTTTTATGCCGGCTCCGAACGGCGAATGCATTTTTTGTGAGAAGGTTTTTCATGGCAGAAATACTCTCGGAGGGTATGCCGCCCACTCCCGAGAGGTGACCGCTGCTCTTAAAAAACCCAATAATTGGATTTTTACTAATTAGAAAAATTGTTTTAGTGTTTTGCTCGGACCGTGGTTTGAACCCGAGACCTCTGGCATAGCAGGCGAGCACTCTACCCACTGCACCACAGCGGCCATCTCGTATATTCCTGCTTCTAAAAGGAGGCGGTGCCACGCCCATTTCCAAAATTTTTGTATTTTTTGTTATATGTCCATAGTTGGACACCTTCCATAAAACTTCAATGATATATCTTTATATTTGACAGAGATATCGCTTAAAATGTTTTTATTAGGTCACTTTATAAGACCCATATATAAAAGTGGGCGTGGTCGTCAACCGATTTTGGCAATTTTTCGTCAAAACATTTGCCTAAGTAAGTATATCACGCCTACCAAAATTCATCGATATATCTTCAACGGTTTCTGAGTTATGACTTATAAAACTTTCAATGTTTGCCCCTTAATAAGTGGGCGTGGCACCGCCCATTTTCCAAAATTTCACCATATTTCTTCATAAGGGCCTGAGCTCAATACGTGTGTGAAATTTTATCACTCTAGCTCTATTAGTGACTGAGATACAAAATTTCCGATTTTTACTATATAGGGGAGGTGGGCGTGGTCATGGTCCGATTTCGCCCATTTTCAATACCATCCGTTCCTGTCTTGATACCAACTTACATTTCAAATTTCATCAAAATATCTCAATTTTTGCGCGAGTTATCGTGCTCACAGACGGACAGACGGACGGACATGGCTCAACCGATTTCTCTTTTCACCCTGATCATTTTGATATATATAAGTCTATATCTATCTCGATTATTTCATTCTGTTACAATCCACCGTTAGGAAATCAAAACTATAATACTCTGTGTACTAGTACAGCTGAGTATAAAAAAATATGTCAATCGTTTGCTCAGGTTTGCCCAGGAAAAAATTTCGTTTGCCCACCCTTAGTTTAAAAATTATTGAAAAATAAAATTATTGGAATATGAAGCAATGTTCGAATTTTTGCAAAAAAAAGTAAATCGTTTATTTGAGCAGACTTTTTTGGCTAAATCGTTTGTTCATCGTTGTCTCACCATTCTAAAGAAAGAAATTTCATTTTTTCATGCATATTTCAAAATTTATTGCAAAATAAAAATTTTTTGGGCTGTGAAGTTGGCAGAGCCAATTTTTGCGAAAAAATGGAATAGAATTTTTGGCTGAATTATGTCAACAGTTACTTGGAGCTTTTCGGCCGATTAGTTGAAGACAAAAACAAAGTTTTCTCTTTTTCCTCCTACGCGTTTCGATGTTTTTCAGATCCTCATCAGAGAGTCTGATTTATTAATTACACTGTGGGACAAAATAAACAAAATTTAAAGAACTTTTTTCGAGGTTAACATATGTTGGAAGCCTTATCAAGCATTAACAGACTGCATACTTAGAATTTCCAATACATCCTCAAAATCTGGAGTTAGGGGCCAAAAACCCCTTTTTCATAGGTTAAGTCATATATTATACCACAAAATTTTCTCTGTTTATCCCAACAATATGATTTTGAATGTCGTTGAAAAGATGACATTAAATCACTTTTAACAGTATACGAACTGTTAAATGTATCTTGATAAGTGACAGAAAAACTGTAGAAACAATGTCAAAAATTCAATTTTTGTTAAATTTTTCATTTTTAATCACGTTTTTCTCGAATAATTTCGTAACCAGTGTATGTTTTAAAACATTTCGAAACAATCTACTATTAATTTTGTTTTCAACGACATATAAGTTTTTCATATCCGCGTAGGCATTCCTAGGATGTTCTACTGTAATTAATTTCTACTGTGAAATTTTTCATACTAAAATTCCTAAATTTGGATATATGTTGAAATAAAATAAAAAAAACATTATGCCAAACACATTTAAATATTTTAAAGACATTTTATCAAATAAAAAAAAAACTTTTCGAAAAAAAAAATATGTCTCATGCGAGAATTGAACCCGCGACCCTGCGTTGCAAACCTGTAACAAAACCACTCACCCAAGCCGCAACTTGCCGTTGTCGTGTCAAATTCAGCATTTCATTACCCACATGCGTACAGTATCCATGTGTAAAGCATAGACCGAACGGGCAAATGAGAAACATCATACTTACACATTTTAACCAGTAGCTCAAATCGGTCTGCGCTCTCCGATAAAAATTCTTTCAGAATTTTGTCGTACTATAATGTAAAGTCATATATTGTTTACACGGTTACCACTTACTAAAAAAATAATCAACCAAATTAAAAAACTACTAATTTGGGTTTAACTTATTTATCATCATATCACATATGTATATACATATGTGGGTATTTCATTTTAAATGTATGAATGTACATGCCACGATAAAATATAATTTTATGCTAATAAATTTTACTATTCATAGATTCATTTTGAAGAAAAATTTCTAACTAAAAAATAAAACAAGTAAGGAATATATTTATACATTTTTAATATACAATTTTCAAAAAGCGCTGAGATCATATAAAAGTTGTTAAAATATCTTTATTTAATTTTAGAAAAAAATTTCATAATTTAATTTTACGCTATTTAATAATTTATATACAGTGAATAATATGAACACCCCAAAACACATTTCGGTCACCAATGGATACTCTAAAATATGAACAATTGGCAAAAGCTCTGAAACATTAACATTTTTATTTTAAAAACTAACAAATACATATCGCGTGGTTGATAATTCAGGGAATTTCATATTTTTTAGCTTTAAAAATGTATGTATATGCATGCATATATATGTTTAGCTTGGTAATTCGGTGAACCCATATTTATTCGCATTTGAAACATATATGTATGTATATATACATATGTACATATATGCAATGACATCGCCATGTAATGATTAAAACTGAATCACTTAAAAAAATTTTACGTGATAGGTACCTATATCAAAAAATTATGTTTGTTACCGCACCTACTTTTTTAAATTTGAAAACCGTTTGGAAACGTTAGTATTTTCCGAAAAGAAAAAAAAATACCCTTGGAACATTTTGGTTTACTTTTTCGCGATTCTAATATACCTACATACATATGTATCTTGTCTTTTGACGACACTTATTAGCTCTATTCAATAACAAAAAAATTGTTACGAATTTTTCCTAAATAATGACAGTTCTCCATATAAAAGTGACACTTTTTTAGGAAAAATTCGTAACAATTTTTTGTTATTGAACACAGATATTAGATATTTAATAAAAAAAAATTTTAAACAATAAAATTTATTTAAAAGAAAAAATAACATAGTAGACACGGGAGACGTGAGCGGATCCGAACCCGCGCCGTACAATTCGCAGTCCCTACACCTCACAAGTGAGCCATTTATATACCTACCGCATCGTTGTCAAACAGCGTACTTCAGTAAGTAGTTTTTGCACGGTCACGCTCAGCAATAAGTATTTAAGCTTTTCATATCCCTGCAGCGAAAATACCAGTTTGCAGTACAATCATATTGTACATGTGAAATTTTTCATACTAAAATTCCCAAATTTGGAAATTTCTTGAAATAAAATAAAAAAAAAACATTATGTCAAACACATTAAAATAATTTTATCAAATAAAAAAAACTTTTCGAAAAAAAAAAAAATATGTCTCGTGCGAGAATTGAACCCGCGACCCTGCGATGCAAACCTGTAACAAAACCACTCAGCCAAGCCGCCACTTTCTGTTGCTGTGTCAAATTCAGCATTTCATTACCCACTAACTCAACATGCGTACAGTATCCATGTGTAAAGCATAGATCGGCAAAAGTGTCCCGAACGCGTACTCTTATTCTTATATGCTATTTTGTTGTACATATAACATAATACATACATTTTTAAAATTGCCGAAAGCTTGTAAAGCAAAGCATTGTGGCGCCACCAGCAAAGTCAACGCTTTCAAATCGGCTTGCGTGATTGGTTGTTGTCATGTAGAGGATCAAACGGTTATCTCCGCAAATTTATTTTTAACCCACCGTTACTCGCGCACTTATTTTAGGACGTTGTTACTCGCGGGGTGTCATATACACCCCAAGCTAAAATGTATTATTTCCTGGAATTGTGAAAACTTACGGATCGATTACTAATACATGTTGGATATAAGGTCACGAAAATACGAATTAATATGTTTTTAATAAATAAGGATTGATTTCTATTGAACAATTTTAGACATAAAACAAGGTACAAAAAATAGGAAATAAGATTTCATTTTATAAAAACCCTCAACTGAGTGAAAAATTAACTGATTTTCGCCTTCTTAGCAAGTAATAAAAATGAACATAAGTTATTTATTAATAACAAGTAAGGAAGCCTAAGTTCGAGTGGAATCGAACATTAGATACTCAGCTGTATGCTTTCATTGTTTGTTTGAGTTTGATGGAAACACGGTGTAGGTACTTTATATAAAGCAAGTGCTGCATAAAGTGGGCGTAGCCGCGCCCACTTTCAAAATTTTTATCAGTCATCCAACTAAGCATATGAACATTATTCTTTGTGCAAAATTTCATTCCTTTATGACTTCTAGTTACAAAGATGTCACGTTACAAATTCCCAAAGGGTGTTCCAGAAATATCTTTGTTAAAAAGTAGGCGTGGTCATAAACCGATTTCAATAAATTTTTGCGTGTCTATTAACACAAGATATAAAAGTGTATAAACCAAGTTTCGTCATAATATCTCAATTATTTGTCGAGTTATAGGCTAAGAAATCTCGTATATTCCTGTTTCTAAAAAGAGGCGGTGCCACGCCCATTTTCCAAAATTTTTGTGGTTTTCGTTTTATGTCCGCAGTTGGACTCCTGCTATAAAATTTCAATGATATATCTTTATATTTGACAGAGATATCGCTTAAAATGTTTTTATTAGGCCACTTATAATACCCGTATTTAAAAGTGTGCGTGGTCGTCAACCGATTTCGCTAAAATTTTCAACATGTATTACCAGATGTAATAAAAGTGTACACACCAAGTTTCGTCATTATATATCAATTATTTGTCGCGTTATGGGCTCAGAAATCTCGTATATTCCAGCTTCTAAAAAGAGGCGGTGCCACGCCCATTTTCCAAAATGTTTACGGTTTTTGTCTTATGTTCGTAGTTAGACTCCTGCCATAAAATTTTAATGATATATCTTTATATTTGACAGAGATATCGCTTAAAATGTTTTTATTAGGTCACTTTATAAGACCTATATATAAAAGTGGGCGTGGTCGTCAACCGATTTTGGAAATTTTTCGTCCAAACATTTGCCTAAGTACATATATCACGCGTGCTAAATTTCATTGATATATCTTCAATGGTTTCTGAGTTATTACTCATAAAACTTTCAATATTTGCCCCTTAATAAGTGGGCGTGGCACCGCCCATTTTCCAAAATTTTTGAGCTTTTTGTTTTATGTACATAGTTGGACTCATGCCACAAAATTTCAGTGATAGATCTTTATATTTGACAGAGATATCGCTTAAAATGTTTTTATTAGGCCCCTTTATAGTTCCCATATATAAAAGTGGGCGTGGCTGTCAACCGATTTTGGCAATTTTCCGTCAAAACATTTCCCTAAGTAAGTAAATCACGCATACCAAATTTCATCGATATATCTTCAACAGTTTTTGAGTTATGACTCATAAAGCTTTCAATATTTGCTCCTTAATAAGTGGGCGTGGCACCGCCCATTTTCCAAAATTCCATCAAATTTCTTCTTAGGGGCCTGAGCTCAACACGTGGGTAAAATTTCATCACTTTAGCTATATTAGTGGCTGAGATACCAAGATTTCCGATTTTTTCTATATCGGAAAAGTGGGCGTGGTCATGGTACGATTTCGCCCATTTTCAATACCAACCGTCCCAGTGTCGATACAAACTTGCATTTCAAATTTCATCAAAATATCTCAATTTTTGCGCGAGTTAGAGTGTTTACAGACGGACGGACGGACAGACGGACGGACGGACGGACGGACGGACGGACGGACATGGCTCAATCGATTTCTCTTTTCACCCTGATCATTTTGATATATATAAGTCTATATCTATCTCGATTATTTCATTCTGTTACAATCCACCGTTATGTGATTAAAACTATAATACTCTGTGTACTAGTACAGCTGAGTATAAAAAGAAGTAGAATGGTAACTCACTCCAAATATATCGCACGTTTTATGCAATAGGGATTTAACTCGAAATTTTCGATTTCTGGGATTTTGCCATATATTTCAATAACTGGGTCATGACTTTGAGTCTAGTTTTATAAAATACTCAAAACGATAAAAATGGCCGAAATAAAAGTGACGAAAAATTAGTATGTATTTTATTAAAACAAAAAGTATACTAATAACTGAAAATTAATTGGCAGTCTTAGGCACAAATCTTTTCAGAGATAATTAAATTTCTTTAATTTAAGTACTCCATAAATTAATCCAATATAGGTACTCCATAAATTAATCCCATGTAGGTACTCCATGGATTACTCGGGTGTCATACTGAAATCGGAGTATATGATCCATGCCTAGGACATCGCCATGTTAAATGGACCATATTTTTTATATGAAATGTGGCAAATTTAGGAGTACTCGGGTGCTCCACGGCGAGTACTCTATACACGCGTGCATGGAGTACTCGGCTTTTTTGCAGGGAAGGAGTCGGTTACATATAAGCGTACAAGCAGTGAACTACACTGCGTATACGTAACTTGTATACATTCATACATGTGTATGTACCCTGCAAAAATTCCGAGTACTCCAATCGCTAATCCATGGAGTGCTCGCTATGGACCAACCGATTACTCCATAACTTGCCACATTTCATACAAAAAATATGGTCCATTTAACATTGCATGTCATTGCAATGGAGTATATACTCCAGTCCCGCATAACAATCAAATTAATCCATGGAGTACCTACATTGGATTAATTGATGGAGTACCTAACAGTTAGCCGAACATAACAACAAAACCAAATGTTTATCGCGACGACGACGAATGACGTGTATACATTCAAACATATGTATGTAGTTATGTATGTATGTATACACACATCGTCGTCGTCGCCATAAATATTTGGTTTTTGTTATTTTCGGCTAAACCGTTGCAGATACACGAATCGGTCGTTTGGGTTATGTTAGTGGTCACTTTGAAAGTACTCCAACCTACCACAAATGGAGCATATAATCCAATGATTTTTACAGGGTACATACCAGACTTGTTTGAGTATAAAAAGTCCCATCAGTTCTTTGGAAGAATTCGAAAAACTAGAAGATGATATAAAGAAATCACCGGAACTAAGCAAGAAATTAGTAAGTCAATATATGTATAATCTATATTTATGCATTTAAATCAAAATCTTGGAATATATCTAATTACCTAGTCAGCAAGTTCGTTTATTAAGTCTTTCCTTTATTTTTTGGCAAGAAGGAAGTGATAAGTCAAAATTTATTCCGTCAATATGGCACAAAAAAAGCGATGGATATTATTTATGGCAGTTACAAATGCATTCAAGAGCGCGTATAATAGAATATTTATTGGGACCAATAAATAGTTTAACCGTGCTAGCGCAGTGGTTCTAAACTACCAAATAACGAGTTGCCATGATAGAAAAAATTAGTTTGTACAACAAATACGCAATTAATAAATTTCATTATTGTAACTTTTTTTAATTTAAATTAATTTTTAAATTTTACTGAGTTGTCAGTACTCTAAATTGGACACAATATAATGTATATTAACATTTAATTAGTTTTAGTTATTAATAGTAATAACTAATAATAATAGTATTAATTTGTTGAATAAAAAAATAGTGAGAAAAATAATTATGTTGTGTTAATTAAAACGAAAGGAAAATAAAGGAGTCAGAATGGAGTCTTTAGCTTTATTACGGAGTTTTCTCGGATGCCGAAATAACTATTTTAATAAGTCCGAAGGAATACTTTTTTTGTTATCTATCTGTAGGATTGTTTTGGGACTCCGAAAGCGCTCTTTTAAGGAGTCATAAAGGAGCACTTTTTTCATACATTTCTCCGCACAAAGAGTCAATTTTTGTGACCACCTATTATGTAAATAAGAAATTAATTTACACAGCGCGATGCGATTTCAAAAATATTTACATATTTTTATCTCTATTTCATTTTGGGAAAAAAATTTAGTTTTATTTATTTGATATATTTATACCTAAATATCTATGTACATTTCATGAAAATCTTTGGTTGTGTAATTTATTTTAAATACATCTATCAGCAAAATTTTAAGTTTTGAACAGGAGCTTATATATGTAGGTACATAAACATATCGCCATATCGACATCATTTATCTAAAAATCTTAAATATTTATACCGAGCCCTAACCGCCAAAAAAGTGTAGCCAACAAAATTATCGTTTTTGGACTTTTTATGGAAATCAATAACTTATTATCACGCGCATCAGCTTACAAAATTTCATAGCGATTAAATGTGCCTTTTCGAAGTTACAGACTAAATAAATGTAAAGGCTGCATACAAACTGTATGCAAAGAAAATAAAAAAAACCTCCTGTAAAATTCACTTTTTGTTGGATACACTTTTATGGCGATTAGGGCTTGATACATAATATGTACACCTTTTTTTTTTTGTAATTTTCGAACTTTCCCCACAAACATATTTTTTCAGTATTATATGTTAAAATGAGTTGTAATATTTAAATGAGTACTTAATACACATATGTATATATGTGATATGATGGTAAATAAGTTAAAACCAAATTAGTAGTTTTTTAATTTGGTTGATTATTTTTTTAGTAAGTGGTAACCGTGTAAACAATATATGACTTTACATTATAGTACGACAAAATTCTGAAAGAATTTTTATCGGAGAGCGCAGACCGATTTGAGCTACTGGTTAAAATGTGTAAGTATGATTTTTCTCATTTGCCCGTTCGGTCTATGCTTTACACATGGATACTGTACGCATGTGGGTAATGAAATGCTGAATTTGACACGACAACGGCAAGTTGCGGCTTGGGTGAGTGGTTTTGTTACAGGTTTGCAACGCAGGGTCGCGGGTTCAATTCTCGCATGAGACATATTTTTTTTTCGAAAGTTTTTTTTTTTATTTGATAAAATGTCTTTAAAATATTTAAATGTGTTTGGCATAATGTTTTTTTTTAATTTTATTTCAACATATTTCCAAATTTAGGAATTTTAGTATGAAAAATTTCACAGTAGAAATTAATTACAGTAGAACATCCTAGGAACGCCTACGCGGATATGAAAAACTTATATGTCGTTGAAAACAAAATTAATAGTAGATTGTTTCGAAATGTTTTAAAACATACACTGGTTACGAAATTATTCGAGAAAAACGTGATTAAAAATGAAAAATTTAACAAAAATTGAATTTTGGACATTGTTTCTACAGTTTTTCTGTCACTTATCAAGATACATTAACAGTTCGTATACTGTTAAAAGTGATTTAATGTCATCTTTTCAACGACATTCAAAATCATATTGTTGGGATAAACAGAGAAAATTTTGTGGTATAATATATGACTTAACCTATGAAAAAGGGGTTTTTGGCCCCTAACTCCAGATTTTGAGGATGTATTGGAAATTCTAAGTATGCAGTCTGTTAATGCTTGATAAGGCCTACAACATATGTTAACCTCGAAAAAAGTTCTTTAAATTTTGTTTATTTTGTCCCACAGTGTAATTAATAAATCAGACTCTCTGATGAGGATCTGAAAAACATCGAAACGCGTAGGAGGAAAAAGAGAAAACTTTGTTTTTGTCTTCAACTAATCGGCCGAAAAGCTCCAAGTAACTGTTGACATAATTCAGCCAAAAATTCTATTCCATTTTTTCGCAAAAATTGGCTCTGCCAACTTCACAGCCCAAAAAATTTTTATTTTGCAATAAATTTTGAAATATGCATGAAAAAATGAAATTTATTTCTTTAGAATGGTGAGACAACGATGAACAAACGATTTAGCCAAAAAGTCTGCTCAAATAAACGATTTACATTTTTTTGCAAAAATTCGAACATTGCTTCATATTCCAGAAATTTTATTTTTCAATAATTTTTAAACTAAGGGTGGGCAAACGAAATTTTTTCCTGGGAAAACCTGAGCAAACGATGAGCAAACGATTGACAAAATTTTTTTTTTTAATTCACTTGTTGCGGTGCCAACTTCACAGCCCCAAAAATTTTTATTTTGCAATAAATTTTGAAATATGCATGAAAAAATGAAATTTCTTTCTTTAGAATGGTGAGACAACGATGAACAAACGATTTAGCCAAAAAAGTCTGCTCAAATAAACGATTTACTTTTTTTTGCAAAAATTCGAACATTGCTTCATATTCCAATAATTTTATTTTTCAATAATTTTTAAACTAAGGGTGGGCAAACGAAATTTTTTCCTGGGCAAACCTGAGCAAACGATTGACATATTTTTTTATACTCAGCTGTACTAGTACACAGAGTATTATAGTTTTGATTTCCTAACGGTGGATTGTAACAGAATGAAATAATCGAGATAGATATAGACTTATATATATCAAAATGATCAGGGTGAAAAGAGAAATCGGTTGAGCCATGTCCGTCCGTCTGTCCGTCTGTGAGCACGATAACTCGCGCAAAAATTGAGATATTTTGATGAAATTTGAAATGTAAGTTGGTATCAAGACAGGAACGGATGGTATTGAAAATGGGCGAAATCGGACCATGACCACGCCCACCTCCCCTATATAGTAAAAATCGGAAATTTTGTATCTCAGTCACTAATAGAGCTAGAGTGATAAAATTTCACACACGTATTGAGCTCAGGCCCTTATGAAGAAATATGGTGAAATTTTGGAAAATGGGCGGTGCCACGCCCACTTATTAAGGGGCAAACATTGAAAGTTTTATAAGTCATAACTCAGAAACCGTTGAAGATATATCGATGAATTTTGGTAGGCGTGATATACTTACTTAGGCAAATGTTTTGACGAAAAATTGCCAAAATCGGTTGACGACCACGCCCACTTTTATATATGGGTCTTATAAAGTGACCTAATAAAAACATTTTAAGCGATATCTCTGTCAAATATAAAGATATATCATTGAAGTTTTATGGAAGGTGTCCAACTATGGACATATAACAAAAAATACAAAAATTTTGGAAATGGGCGTGGCACCGCCTCCTTTTAGAAGCAGGAATATACGAGATGGCCGCTGTGGTGCAGTGGGTAGAGTGCTCGCCTGCTATGCCAGAGGTCTCGGGTTCAAACCACGGTCCGAGCAAAACACTAAAACAATTTTTCTAATTAGTAAAAATCCAATTATTGGGTTTTTTAAGAGCAGCGGTCACCTCTCGGGAGTGGGCGGCATACCCTCCGAGAGTATTTCTGCCATGAAAAACCTTCTCACAAAAAATGCATTCGCCGTTCGGAGCCGGCATAAAACTGTAGGTCCACCCAATTAGTAGGAAAAACAAAAAGGAGCACGCCTCGAATTGGGAGAGAAGCTCGGCCATAAAACTCGTCAGAGTTATAATAGCGCCATTGTATTATATTATTATAATATACGAGATTTCTGAGCCCATAACTCGACAAATAATCGATATATTATGACGAAACTTGGTGTATACACTTTTATAACTTGTGTTAATAGACACGCAAAAATTTATTAAAATCGGTTTATGACCACGCCTACTTTTTAACGAAGATATTTCTGGAACACCCTTTGGGAATTTGTAACGTGACATCTTTGTAACTGGAAGTCATAAAGGAATTAAATTTTGCACAAAGAATAATATTCATATGCTTAGTTGGATGACTGATAAAAATTTAGAAAATGGGCGTGGCTACGCCCACTTTATGCAGCACTCGATTTATATAAAGTACCTACACCGTGTTTCCATCAAACGCAAACAAAAATGAAAGCATACAGCTGAGTATCTAATGTTCGATTCCACTCGAACTTAGGCTTCCTTACTTGTTTTTTTTAATTCACTTGTTGCGGTGCCAACTTCACAGCCCCAAAAATTTTTATTTTGCAATAAATTTTGAAATATGCATGAAAAAATGAAATTTCTTTCTTTAGAATGGTGAGACAACGATGAACAAACGATTTAGCCAAAAAAGTCTGCTCAAATAAACGATTTAAATTTTTTTGCAAAAATTCGAACATTGCTTCATATTCCAAAAATTTTATTTTTCAATAATTTTTAAACTAAGGGTGGGCAAACGAAATTTTTTCCTGGGCAAACCTGAGCAAACGATGAGCAAACGATTGACATATTTTTTTTTTTTAATTCACTTGTTGCGGTGCCAACTTCACAGCCCCAAAAATTTTTATTTTGCAATAAATTTTGAAATATGCATGAAAACATGAAATTTCTTTCTTTAGAATGGTGAGACAATGAACAAACGATTTAGCCAAAAAAGTCTGCTCAAATAAACGATTTACATTTTTTTGCAAAAATTCGAACATTGCTTCATATTCCAAAAATTTTATTTTTCAATAATTTTTGAACTAAGGGTGGGCAAACGAAATTTTTTCCTTTTTTCCTTTTTTTCTTTCACATTCGAAAAATTTGTTTTTTCAATAATTTTTAAACCAAGGGTGGGCAAACGAAAATTTTTCCTGGGCAAACCTGAGCAAACGATTGACTTGTTTTTCTTTTCTAAATTCACTTGTTGCGGTGCCAACTTCACAGCCCCAAAAATTTTTATTTTGCAATAAATTTTGAAATATGCATGAAAAGATGAAATTTCTTTCTTTAAAATGATGAGACAACGATGAGCAAACGATTTAGGCAAAAAAGTCTGCTCAAATAAACTATTTACGCTTTTTTTTTTTGCAAAAATTCGATTTTGGCGGAGCCAACTTCACATTCGAAAAATTTGTTTTTTCAATAATTTTTGAACCAAGGGTGGGCAAACGAAAATTTTTCCTGGGCAAACCTGAGCAAACGATTGACATATTTTTTTTTTAAATTCACTTGTTGCGGTGCCATCTTCACAGAGCCGGTTGTTCGACCGTTGTATGATACCTTTGTTGGATACGCATGCGAACTGTAGACACACGTTTGGTCGGCCAGTTGTATACTCCGTTGGCTGAGCCGAGGCTGAATCTTGCATTCTTTCAGATACTTTCCAATGGAGTCGTCAACGTATGTCATGGTGGCACCTGTGTCGAGTAAGGCTTGTACGCTCATCCCTTCCACCGTAACTGGGATGTAGAAGCAGCTGTCTCCTAATCCTCCAGTGGATGAAGGTAGCGACGGAGTTTTCTTGCTGGGTTGCAGTTGGTTGGACTGGGCTGGTTTTCGTTTGCCTTCGGTCCTTGGTTTAGTCTTGGTTGTCCTGCTGGTGATTGCTTGGATTTGTATTCCTTGGTTCTGCTGGCATTGACAATCCCTTGACATGATGTCATCCTGACCACATCTGGAGCAGAAGATCTTGCTGGGATTTCGGCAATGGAACCGATGGTGTCCAGGTTCTTTGCATCGCCAGCAGCACGTTCTGCTGTTGTATCCGGATTGCAAGTGGCAGAGGCTGTGGACTACCATCTTTCCTTGTTTAGCTTCCTCACTCTTGAGCAGCTCATATTCTTCGGTCAGCAGCTCTGGGATGGTCTGGAATTCGCCCCGCTTAACGAAAAGGCGGTATTCCACCCGCAGTCCATCGTAGATGCGCTCCATATGATCTTCACGGCACATGGTTGGATGCTGGCGGATGAGTGTCTGTAGGGCCAGGATATAGTCCTTGGCCTTTTCACGGCCTTGTTGCTTGCGTTGGCGGATGCTTTCCTCCAGATGGCTCAGATGCCGCTTGGGCAGAAAGAATTTTTCTACTTCTTCTCTAAAATTAGTCCAGCGGCTGATTTGGTATTTTTGGACGCGGTACCATTGGAGTGCTATTCCGCGCAACAATTCGGGGAGAGTGGAGAGAAGACGGTCAGTTGGAATTTGTGTGTTGCTTGCACACTTCGACTAGCCTCTCCTTTTTAAGCGCGTAAATCCAGTTGAGTGAGTCGGTGTTCAGCGTATCTCCATTCTCTTGGCGTGTGCTAGGTGTTGTTGGTTGTGTGTTCGATGAACCCGCTCCGGCAGTGTTGGTGCTTGCTGTTTCTTTTGCACTATCATCTGCGGAAGCGCGTCCCTGCTCGGCCGCCATTTATGAAGTGGGTTTTGTCGAAGGCTGGGGTAATGTTCAGCCTGTCCAAGGTCAAGTAGAAGTCCCACAAACTCCCACTGAATAAAGAACACAGTATTTACGTGTTATGATCGAACACACACACACACCTTGAGATGTTGAGAGGGCTGTAGCTTTCCGTCACGAGAGAGTGAGAAAGCTACGACCCACCGAGACGGCATGGCACTCAACTAAAAAAATTTTCGTTCATCCACAATTGGAGAGCTCTGAACAAGTTTTTCTCAGGGATGACCTTCACTGTCACCTCCATATTCGGGTCCACACAGGGTTCTGAAACGAACGCCCAAGTACTACATCATCGACGTAAATGGTAGAGAAACAAAAGCTTCGATAGATCGTATAAAACCGGTATACCACGCTGGTGAGCAATAAACAATCGACGCACTTACTCCAAGGGGAGCACTGTGGCAACCCGTGCATTCAATCCAAGAATACCACAACGGCAACCCGTACATTCAATCCAAGAATACCACAACGGCAACCCTGTTTACCGACAGATACATAACTTAATAAAATCTCATTCTTCTTTCTTTCATTCATTCGTTTTTCATACTTTCGGCGACACGTGTTGAGTTAACCAAATTGGCTTATTATTTAATTTATATTGTAAGTTATAATATTTAAATAAAGTAAATATTAATAAAACCTACATATATGTAAATCAAGCCTATTTCTTTGTCGCCGGCTTTCGCCCAAACGCGTCGAGGGATTTTGACCAAATTTACACACCAGCTTAGTACCTTGCCCTATGATTTATATGCATATTTTTTCAAATCCGGAAGTGGGTTCCCGAGATATAGATAAAAAGGTCAACACGT
The DNA here is from genome assembly GCA_960531455.1 of Urophora cardui. NCBI lineage: Eukaryota > Metazoa > Arthropoda > Insecta > Diptera > Tephritidae > Urophora > Urophora cardui. The sequence continues at coordinate 92,523,568 of OY482672.1, read as the reverse complement.
GGACCCGGCGGTGACAGGTAACAAGGTCAATGGAAATAAGGTCAATTGACCTTATTTCCCACCCGGTTGGGAAATAAGGTCAATTGACATTATTGCGTTTTTGGAAAACGCAATAAAGCCAATTGACTTTATTGCGTTTTCGAGCATTTAGCTTCGTATCGGTCCGTGTCGGTTCGCGTCGCTACTGTTATTAGAAAAGTTAAGCACCGCAGGCGAAAATTTGGAATAAAAAATTGCGCGATTTTTAATTCCAAATTTTCATTTTCCTACTTTTTTTTCCTGAATAAGAATTTGTTATCAATTAATAATAATTGTGAATTTTTTCTAAGCCCCTCCACATATGAATAATGTAAAGACATTTCGCAATTGTTTTCTTTTTCGACGACCACACTTCACTAAATTCACTTATCAACTAATTTGTAGTAACATAAGAGCGAGTAAAATTGTATTTTCATTCATTAACAATAGTGATGGGCGAGTCCGAGATGTTTAGACAATCGAGAGAATCGCCATCGTTGCTAAATCACAATCGAGTCAAAAGTTGACTCGCTCCTCGACTACACAATCGAGATGTTTTTGCGATTGTTCCGAGTCGGCGAGTCGGAGGTTGTTTCGATGACATCTCGACTACACAAGCGAGATGTTTTTGCGATCGTTCCGAGTCGGCGAGTCGTAGGTTGTTTCGATGACATCTCGACTACACAAGCGAGATGTTTTTGCGATGTTTCCGAGTCGGCGGGCCGGCTGTTGTTTTGATGATATGTTTTAAGGCCCTCGGCAACTTACAATCTTGCATGACAAGCAGTGCATATGTGTTAGTGTTTTTTTGATGGTGTCTGTGCAATCGGCAGCCGTCGTGCTACACGAACTTGTTGTCGGCTCGCTATCTCCTCGCGGCGACGAAAATCAAAAATTTTTGATATTTGCGTCAATCACCCGACACTCACACATATGCACTGCTTGTCATGCAAGATTGTAAGTTGCCGAGGTCCTTTAGTTGATAAAATAAACTGAATGAGGTTTGTTGATAAAGAAAGTAGGATTTTTAATGGAAGTGAGGCAAATACATAAATAAATTAACCAAATTGAAAAATATGCTATACATAGACGCTGCATTATTGCAATCACAACTAAACAGTGTCGTGCATAATAATAATAATTAATTATTTAAACATTTATAGTCTTTTCTTTTAATAAAATTTTAATTTATTTAGGTATCTGTTTTATTTGAATATCTTTTCTATTCTAAAATATTTTTTAAAAAATCATTATTTACATATATAAAAATTAAAAGTTGCTTATTTCATTTTATATATACATAAGTAGTTTACAATAACAGTAATTTACACATTAATAAATTTTCTGAAGTGAGACGCTTATGAAACAAATAAATTTTACGAATAGCAACAACGGCAATAGATTTGTACCACTCTGTATGTTTTGTAAAGGTCCCCACAAACAGAAGCGATACGATACAGCCCACACAGCAAAATCGGCAATAGATTTGTACCACTCTGTATGTTTTGTAAAGGTTCCCACAAACAGAAGCGATACGATACAGCCCACAAACCAAAACGCGATCAAATGTGCATGACGCGATACCAACGCGATACGATTTTGGTTTGTGGGCTGTATCGTATCGCTTCTGTTTGAGCATGGCTTAAAGCAATTTTGATATTCAAGCGGCAACAACAAATATTGTGTATTTTTTGCAGCGAGTCCGAGATGTTTTAGCGATTGTTTCGACTGACGGCCATTTACGACTTGACTCGAATACGAATGGAAACCATCGAGAGCATTCGAGATGTTTCAACAATCGAGGGAATCGAATAAAACATCTCGGACTCGCCCATCACTAATTAACAAACGGTACTCATAACGGGTTTGCAGAAGAACTCAGCAAATATTTTCATGAATGAACAAGTTTTAAGCATAGTTGACATTATTTCCATTTGGTTTGGGAAATAAGGTCAATTATTTTATTTCCAAATTTTCGTTGACCTTATTGCGTTTTCCAATTGACATTATTTCCGTTGACCTTGTTACCTGTCACCGGACCCGGCTTTCCTCTGAATATTTTTGGACGATATTGGTATCAAATGAAAGGTATTGAACAGGGGTTTTACATAGAAAAATATTCATTGTGTTTCGTAGATCGGGCCTCGAGATATGGGTATTGGTATCAAATGAAAGGTCTTGATGAGGACTTCGACATAGAACTCTTTTATTTGAGATGCCTAGGTCGAGTCTCCAGATATGGGCCAACATGTGGACGCGGATGACCCTCCAAAGAAAGGAAAGTCAAATGGAATGGAATGGGAAAGGGAAGGGTAGAAAATAAAAATAGAATGGGAGAGGGAAGGGGAGAGATAGAGATTGGGAGAGAAAGGGGAAACGAATAAGAAGTGGAGAGAAAAGGAGGAGTAAAACGAGGACCCGGGATGTTCCTGAACAATATTGGTATCGAATGAAAGGTCTTGATCAGGACTTCAACACAAAACTCTTTTAATTGTGATTCCTAGGCCGGGTTCCAAGATATGGGTCAAAATGCGGACCCGGATGTTTTTTAGCGATATTGCAATCAAATGAAGTGTTGGGAACGGCTTCAACATAGAGCAGTAGTGATGGCTAGACAAGGTCATAAAGTGGACCCATATAACCCCGGAATAACTTAACTTGGATTAACTTGGCTTGACGTGACTTGGCTTGACTTGACTTGTCCTGACTTGAATTGACTTTAATTGACTTGAATTGACGTGAATTGACTTGAATTGACTTGACTTTGATTAACTATTATTCCTCATTGCGAAGCAACGGGTATTTGCTAGTATATAATAAAATGCCGCTGAAATAGCTCTAACGAGTTGTAAGGACGAGCTTATCTCCCTAATTTGAGGCGCATTCCTTAATTTTTGTTTTTTTTTCCTACTAATTGAGTGGACCTACAGTTTTATGCCGGCTCCGAACTGGGAATGCATTTTTTGTGGGAAGCATTTTCATGGCAGAAATACCCTATAAGGGTATGCCGCCCACCGCCGAGAGGTGACCGCTATTTCTGATTTCTAATTAATAAAATTTTTTTATGGTATTTGTCCGGACTGGTGATAAAACCCGAGACCTTTTTTATTGCAGGCGAGCCTTTCACACACTACACCACAGCGGTCACTCTCTGACTTGAAATATATTTAAAATATCAAAAATAAATTTTATTTCTGTATTTCTGACTCAGCCAAATCCAAATTACGCAACCCGCGTGAAATATTATTTGAGATGAGATTTGTTTGAATTATAACATTTTAAAAGTAAATGGGAGATTTGAGTTATGACGAATGTAAAAAAAAAATACTGAGAACCTATATATTAATTTTTTTTCGATTCATACGTCTTCCGTGGGCATTTACCTCAGTATAGGTATTAACTTTTTTAAGAAAAATGTATGTATAACAATTCCTCAGTTTACGGTTATGGAACAAACCTATTTGCTGCATGATTAATCAATGTACATATGTATATTCTCTACAGGCCCATGTATGTACATTAAGCCGTATCACGAAAATAAAGTTTGCGTGTGTCAGTTTTATTTGACACTTACGTCGAAAAAATATTTATGGTGTAAAAATTTTTTTTTTAGGCCCGCGTTAAAAACAGCTAAATCGCGTTTTTTGTAATAACTTCCTTATTTGATGTCGGATCTCTATGATCTTAATGTCGCAGAAAAGGTCTCGCTCAGCACTATATTTGGCCCATATAAAGTTTCGACCTCAAAGGTTGTTCTGAGTTTTACCTTTAAAAATTTTGGAGTTACTATCCCTAGATTTTTTTATTTTTATCACTAATACACTAATGTTCTGAGTTTTACCTTTAAAAATTTTGGAGTTACTATCCCTAGATTTTTTTATTTTTATCACTAATACAAAGCTCTCAAAAAACCATGAGGACTCCGCTAAAAAAGTTGTAGCCTTTACTCACAAACAAAAAAGTTATACCGTTTTAAAATCAGAGAACCTGTTTTTTGAAAAATTATCCCAAGTTCTTATTTATATGAGGCAGTAACGCCATATAGTATGAGTTTTTGATTAAAAAGTATTCTAAGTCCTCGCTTGACTTGAGAATCTTGTACCGCGATGGAACAGCTACCAATACTGGATACATGATATGCCAAAAATTATTGATGATTGGACTATTCGTGCTGATCAACGTTATTTATATTGAATGATAATGGCTGTAGTGAAGATTTGGTAAGTATTCAAGTGGGATCTCTAAGCACAACGCGCTGGCTTACAACGGCTTCACGATTTCTGCATCCGTGCGTATCGTAAAATCATCCAAGTTATTTAGAAAAACTGCTATAGTTCGTTGTAAAATTATACGCGCCTAAGAAGAGACAACGGAAGTCTAAATGTATTATCAATACTTGCGCTGGATGCGTCGTCTGCCCCTAGAAATGCAGTTAATTATTCAGCCTACAATTGCAAACAACACACTTTACTTTAATCCCCAAAACATCTTCTTATCTATGATAACCGAGACCAAAAATGACGATGTCCTCCAAATTTAGAGATATTTATGAAAGAGTTTCAGAGCTCTGAAAGTGAATTCTTCGTCGCTTATATTACTTTGCTCACACTCAAAAAAAAATTACTCAGATTATGGAAAAATGAGAATGATTCGCCGCTAATGACATATTTTCATTGTTTTGAATAAAATTTTCTTTCAAAACGTTGTTTTTATTCCTTGATTTAAAGAAAGTTGTACATCAAAACAATGAAAATGTGTCTTAAGCGCCGAAACATTCCCATTTTTCCATAATCTGGGTAAGTTGTTTTTTCAGTGCAGGTTTCGAACGTTTAAAACAAATTGGAATTTATGTGCAGGGAATTCTCTTCCTTCTCATATGCATTTTATATACATATATGTACGTATAGTTTTTTCCCCTTTTCTTTATTTTTATTACCTCAACAATAGTTACTCATACGCCCCCACATCGGATCGCTTTGTATGTGAAAACTGAAAATGTTTTCTTAAATATCTCGAAAATGGGAGTGCATACACTGCACTTCTAAAAACGCCATCGTAATCTGCAGCCAAAAATTAAGTTGACGTGTTTCGCCGTTTCTCTGTGGTAATTTTTTATAAAAAAAAACAAGTGTTTCTTTTTACAACGTTATAACTTTTTTGTTTGTGAATAAAGGCTAGAATTTCTTTGGGGGATTCCTCATGGTTTTTTGAGAGCTTTGTATTAGTGATAAAAATAAAAAAATCTAGGGATAGTAACTCCAAAATTTTTAAAGGTAAAACTCAGGACAACCTTTGAGGTCGAAACATTATATGGGTCAAATATAGTGCTGAGCGAGACCTTTTCTGCGACATTAAGTTCATAGAGATCCGACATCAAATAAGGAAGTTATTACAAAAAACGCGATTTAGCTGTTTTTAACGCGGGCCTAAAAAAAAAATTTTTACACCAAAAATATTTTTTCGACATAAGTGTTCAAATAAAACTGACACACACTAAATTTTTTTTTTGTCCATATAACGTGATACGGCTTAATGTACATATATATGTATTTCATTTTGCTCCGAGGCTACTAGGCGGTAATATAATTTTTCTGCTGCTAGAATACGAGAAGGGTGTTCAAAGGTCAAGTCTTCACTTTAGCGGTAAAGTAAATTATGTTACCCCACGGAATAAGGCCGTTAGAGGATTTCAAATATGTTCTGATATTTTGCTGTAAATAGAAATAGAACACAACAGCGACACTGCAGTAAATTCATGAATTTTATCGTTGCGTGAGTCAAATCCTTTTTGATTTCATATCTATATATATAAAAATGATTTGGTATTTAATTGTAACGCTAAAGCAATGATGCCCAAACATTTCTTACGGGCGAGCAATATCATAATTTAAAGAAAAAAATTTTTTTTTCTATATGTTTGTTTTTGTAGTTTTCTACAACTTCATTGATATCTTGATAACCCAGTAAAAAAATCAGGACACAAACATGTGTATACATTTTTAATTAATAAAATTAATATTAATATTTATAAATAAATAATTAATTAATATTGATAAGTGGATTGTTTTTAGAAAGCTTAAAAAATATCTTTAATACGAGATTTATGGACTTTGGCTACTATTACTGAATTTATTAATTAATTTTCAATGCCCTCCTCTAAATTTTTCAAAATATATAAATAAATAATTAATTAATTATTAGTGTGACAAAGTTAACTATCTTTGCCTCCGAGCGTTTATTTTTAAACTTTCGTCAATGTTTTTAGTACGTATAAATGTGAAAGTCTATTTTCAAAATGAAAAATTGTAAAATCAAAACACAGAAACCGGATCTCACACAAACACCTCGAGTCAGTTTTGCAACTATCAACCACAAATGTTGAAGTAGACATAGATAACATTATCGAAAATATGAACGAATGAAATTAGTATACATATGTATATACATATATGTTCCACATTTCATTCTTTTTATTGCTGGGTTGGACCTGGGCCCTATTCCACAAAGAAACTTATCAACTTTGCACTTTGCACTTTGCACTATCGATTTTATTGCAAAGTGAAAAGTGCTTCTGTTCCACAATATTCTTTGCAAATCTCACTATGCGTTGCGCTTAGTTTTGCAAAGTCTTTGCTAACGGAACATATTTTTGCAAAGACTTTTCACTCTCTGCAAAGTCTTTGCGTTCTATTGAAAAGTGAGCGTGCAAGGTGTTCCACAAAGCATTGACACGTCTTTGCATTTGTTTTGATTCTTTTCACTTTGTATTGTGTGTTTATGAGCCGAAAAATAAAAATAGAGAAAAAACAAGTAAGGAAGCCTAAGTTCGAGTGGAATCGAACATTAGATACTCAGCTGTATGCTTTCATTGTTTGTTTGCGTTTGATGGAAACACGGTGTAGGTACTTTATATAAAGCGAGTGCTGCATAAAGTGGGCGTAGCCACGCCAATTTTCAATATTTTTATCAGTCATCCAACTAAGCATATAAATATTATTCTTTGTGCAAAATTTCATTCCTTTTTGACTTCTAGTTACAAAGATGTCACGTTAAAAATTCCCAAAGGGTGTTCCAGAAATATCTTTGTTAAAAAGTAGGCGTGGTCATAAACCGATTTGAATAAATTTATGCGTGTCTATTAGCACAAGTTATAAAAGTGAATAAACCAAGTTTCGTCATAATATCTCAATTATTTGTCGAGTTATAGGCTAAGAAATCTCGTATATTCCTTTGTCTAAAAAGAGGCGGTGCCACGCCCATTTTCCAAAATTTTTCTATTTTTTATTTCCGGTCTATTGTGGAACTCATGCCACAAAATTTCAATGATATATCTTTATATTTGCCAGAGATATCGCTTAAAATGTTTTTATTAGGCCCCTTTATAGTTCCCATATATAAAAGTGGGCGTGGCCGTCAACCGATTTTGATAATTTTTCGCCAAAACATTTGTCTAAGTAAGCAAATTACGCATACCAAATTTCATCGATATATCTTCAACGGTTTCTGAGTTATGACATATAAAACTTTCAATGTTTGCCCCTTAATAAGTGGGCGTGGCACCGCCCATTTTCCAAAACTTCATCAAATTTCTTAATAAGGGCCTGAGCTCAATACGTGGGTAAAATTTTATCACTCTAGCTATATTAGTGGCTGAGATTCCAAATTTCCGATTTTTTCTATATAGGAAAAGTGGGCGTGGTCATGGTCCGATTTCGCCCATTTTCAATACCAACCGTCCCAGTCTCGATACCAACTTGCATTTCAAATTTCATCAAAATATCTCAATTTTTACGCGAGTTATCCTGCGTACGGACGGACGGACGGACGGACGGACGGACGGACGGACGGACATGGCTCAATCGATTTCTCTTTTCACCCTGATCATTTTGATATATATAAGTCCATATCTATCTCGATTATTTCATTATGTTACAATCCACCGTTATGAAATCAAAAATAATACTACGTGTACTAGTACAGCTGAGTATAAAAATTAGCCGTACTAAAGCTATGTAATTAAAGAAAAAAAAAAGATATTTTATTTGCTAACTTTCGAAACAATAAAGTAAGTATGTTTTTATAAAATTATTGTGAGTATTTAGAACATATTTAAGCTTATATTTCATTTTGAAGGTTAATAAATTAGATAAGCAGGCAGCTTGGGAGGAAGTTTTAAATAAAGCCCAGTCACTGCAACTGGCGTCGGCCCAAAAAACATGGACTTATGCGAGGGATAGCTTCACTGTTATAAATATTGGAATATTTTTAAAGCTTTGATTTGGTTTGAAAGAAATTTAAAACTTTTTTGGGTTAAATTTTGAACCTTCGAAAGTTTAAAAGTTTGTTATGCTTTTTTGGTTTAAAATTCAAACTTACAAAAGTTTAAATACTTCTAAGTATTTTTTGGAATAAATTTCATACTTTTTTGGTTTAAATCTTACATTTTTTCTCATTTAAACTTTTAAGGTTTAAATTTTAAAATTTTATTGGTCGTAACATTTTATTTCAATGAAAAAATTCTAATTTTTGATTTGAAATTCCAACTTGCTTTTTCGAGAAATAAACAATATAAAAGGCTCACATATAGGGGCGTCAGAATGAATACTTTTCCGTCAATCCAGCAATCCGTTTAACTGACAGCAGAGTGGAATTATATGTAATTGAATGACGATCGACACATTCAGTACTTCAACTTTGCGGTAAAAAATTTATGAAGTTGAAGTATGTGTCAGTTAAACGGAGCTGGATTGCCGGAAAAGTATTCATTCTGATGCCCCTATTATAGTTATTAGACAATTTGAATGAACGACTGTGCGGCGTTTGAATGTAGAAAAAAATAAACAAAATAATTATGGAAACAGATAAAATGAAGAAGGAAGAAAAGGAGAAACGGAGGATGGGAAAAAGATGAAATATGGAAAAGATGAAGGGGATGTTGGGGGCAGAACAATATGGAAGAAAAGGAGAAAAATAAGGTAGGAAAGAAGATACAATAGGGAAAAGCATGAAGAGGATTTGGGAGCAGACATTTTTTTTTTAATTTAAACCAAAACAAGAAAGGAAGCCTAAGTTCGAGTGGAATCGAACATTAGATACTCAGCTGTATGCTTTCATTGTTTGTTTGCGTTTGATGGAAACACGATGTACTTTATATAAAGCGAGTGCTGCACAAAGTGGGCGTAGCCACGCCCTTTTTCAAAATTTTTATCAGTCATCTAACTAAGCATATGAATATTATTCTTTGTGCAAGATGTCATTCCTTTATGACTTATAGTTACAAAGATGTCACGTTACACATTCCCAAAGAGTGTTCCAGAAATATTTGTTAAAAAGTAGGCGTGGTCATAAACCGATTTCAATAAATTGTTGCGTGTCTATTAACACAAGTTGTAAAAGTGTATAAACCAAGTTTTGTCATAATATCTCAATTATTTGTCGAGTTATGGGCTCCGAAATCTTGTAGATTCCTTTGTATAAAATGAGGCGGTGCCACGCCCATTTTCCAAAATTTTTATATTTTTTGTTTCCGGTCTATTGTAGAACTTATGCCACAAAATTTCAATGAATTATCTTTAAATTTCAATGAATTATCTTTATATATCGCTTAAAATGTTTTTATTAGGCCACTCTATAGTTCCCATACATAAAAGTGGGCGTGGTCGTCAAACCGATTTCACTAAAATTTTAAACATGTATTACCACAAGTAGTAAAAGTGTATACATCAAGTTTCGTCATTATATATCAATTATTTGTCGAGTTATGGGCTCAGAAATCTCGTATATTCCTACTTCTAAAAGGAGTGCGGTGCCACGCCCATTTTCCAAACTTTTGTGTTTTTAGTTTTATGTCCATAGTTGGACTCATGTGACAAAATTTCAGTGATAGATCTTTATATTTGACAGAGTTATGGCTTAAAATGTTTTTATTAGGCCACTCTATAGTTCCCATATATAAAAGTGGGCGTGGCCGTCAGCCGATTTTAACAATTTTCTGTCCAAAGGTTTGCATAAGTAAGTAAATCACGCGTACCAAATTTCATCGATATATCTTCAATGGTTTCTGAGTTATGACATATAAAACTTTCAATGTTTGACGCTTAATAAGTGGGCGTGGCACCGCCCATTTTCCAAAATTTCACCAAATTTCTTCATAAGGGACTGGGCTCAATACGTGGGTGAAATTTCATCGCTCTATCTATATTAATAGCTGAGATACCAAATTTCCGATTTTTTCTATATAGCAAAAGTGGGCGTGGTCATGGTCCGATTTCGCCCATTTTCAATACCAACCGTCCCAGTCTCTGTACCAACTTGCATTCCAAATTTCATCGAAATATCTCAATTTTTGCGCGAGTTAGAGTGTTTAAAGGCGGGCGGACGGACAGACGGACGGACGGACGGACATGGCTCAATCGATTTCTCTTTTCACCCTGATAATTTTGATATATAGAAGTGTATATCTATCTCGATTATTTCATTCTGTTGCAATCCACCGTTATGTGATTAAAACTATAACACTCTGTGTACTAGTACAGCTGACTATAAAAAGGTTTACATTTTAAACTTTTGAACTTCATATATTTGCTTTTTTTCATATTCACCAACTTTATTTAAAATGAAATCAACTTGTGTTTGGTTTAAACGGAAGCACTCATTAAAATTATAGCTTTGTAGTCCTGAAAAATTAATGCGGTCCCTATAATTTCTTCCTATTACCGCGTCTTCACTACGTCGAACAAAAACTCACGCGATCGTTTACCTTGCAAATTTTTGACAAACTTATCAAATTCGGCTTTGCAAACATAGAATTTAAAGTTTTTGAGGATCGAAAGAGCGCATTTATTTGCAAAGTCTTTGCAAATTACACTTTTCAATAGTAGCTTTGCACTTTGCACAAGAGAACGTACGTGGAACAGAAATCGAAAAGAGAGTACAAAAACTGCAAAGACTTTTCAAATTACACTTTTCAAATCAACTTATAACTTATCAAATTTTACAATTCTGTGGAACACAAAGTTTTGCAAATTGACGAAAAATTTGCAAAGTGCAAAGTGAAAAGTTGATAAGTTGTTTTGTGGAATAGGGCCCTGTTCGAATCAAAATAAAAAATTGTTTTTGTGTTTCCATAGAAATGTTTCGGGAGTATACAAATTTTGTTTTCCTATGCTCGCCATATACACAAATTTCTTATGAAAGTGTATAGGCGAGTGAAGTTCAATACCTACGAGCACTACAAAAACAAAATGTGTATGCGAGTATAGGGCTTGGGCAACTATGCGCTAAAGCTTGAAAACGGCTGAACCAAATCAAATACTTCCTTAGGGGGGTTTGTTTGTTGTTACCCCGCGAAGGTTTAGTCGAAGAAAAAATTAAAAAATGTTTGGGGGGCGTGGCACCTCCCATACAACCTTAATTTTTAAAGCTGATTATCTCTAAAACAGTTTAAGGTAGGGAGATGAAAATTGGTATAGAGGTAGGTGATATCAAAACCCTTCTCAGAAAAGTGAGTGTTATCAGAAAAGGGGGCGTGGCACCTCCCATACAACCTTAATTTTTAAAGCTGATTATCTCTAAAATTGTTCAAGGTAGGGAGCTGATGATTGGTATAGATGTAGGTGATATCAAAACCCTTCTCACTCAGAAAAGTGGGGGTTATCAGAAAAGGGGGCGTGGCACCTCCCATACATACTTAATTTTTAAAGCTGATTATCTCTAAAACAGTTTAAGGTAGGGAGCTGAAAATTGGTATAGAGGTAGGTGATATCAAAACCCTTCTCACTCAGAATATTGGGGGTTATCAGAAAAGGGGGCGTGGCGCCTCCCATACAACCTTAATTTTTAAAGCTGATTATCTCTAAACCAGTTTAAGGTAGGGAGCTGAAAATTGGTATAGAGGTAGGTGATATCAAAACCCTTCTCAATCAGAAAATTGGGGGTTATCAGAAAAGGGGGCGTGGCATCTCCCATACAACCTTAATTTTTAAAGCTGATTATCTCTAAAACAGTTTAAGGTAGGGAGTTGAAAATTGGTATAGAGGTAGGTGATATCAAAACCCTTCTCACTCAGAAAAGTGGGGGTTATCAGAAAATAGAGCGTGGCACCTCCCATACAAACTTAATTTTTCATGCTGAATATCTCTAAAATTGTTTACGCTAGGGACTTGGAAATTGGTGTGGAGATAAACGATAACAATTTCATATTAACGCAAAATAATAGGAGTTATACGAAAAGGGGGCGTGGCAACACTTAATTTTTTAAGCTGAATATCTTTAAAAGGATTTAAGTCAGGGACCTGGAAATTGTTACAGAGCTATATGATATCAAAACAATTTTTGCGCATAAAAGTGTAGGTTATCGGAAAAGGGGGCGTGGCACCTCCCATATAAACTTAATTTTTCAAGCTGAATATCTATAAAAGCGTTTAAGGTTGGGACCTGAAAATTGATCAGGAGATTAACGATACCAATAGCATGCATATGAAAAAAACAGTAGTTTTGGGAAAAGGGGGCGTGGCACCTCCCATACGTTCTTAAGTTTTAAGGCTAAATATCCCTAAAAGCGTTCATGGCATGTTCATAGAAATCACTATGCAGATATACGATATCAATACCATGTTCACCCAAAAAAAAAAGATTTATCGAAAAATGGGGCATTGCACCTCCCATACGTACTAAATTTTTGAGGCTGAATATATCTAAAAGGGTTGGAGGAGGGGCCTGAAAACCATTATGGAGGTATACTACACGCAGAAAAAAAATAGTGTGAAATCAACCAAAAATCAACAAATTTTGTGGTTAATTTTTTTCAACACGATGCTTAATGTATGCCATCATGTAATCGTGCAAATTTAACACTACTGTCAAGTGTTAGTTAAACAGGATGACAACTGTAGAACTAACACTACAAAGTATTGAGTCTTCCTGTTGATTTTACAATTTTTACTAGTTAATGTTACAATTTAAGCTGGTTAAATTAACGCGAAATGGTCCTGTTGAATTAACAATAACATCTTTTTGATTTTACCTTAAATTTATTGTTAAATTAACTAGAAAGTCTTGTTGATTTTACAATTTATTTTTATTTAATAAAAAACATATAAAACATAAAATATATAATCATCAGATCAATAAAGCATAATCGAGTACATCACCCGCACAACCGACCAAATTGAAAGCGTCCGTCTCATACGAATAGTTTATAAATGGGCGATAGTACTTACTATCACTGGCACCGAGTAATGTTTGGCCGCTAATGCAACGGTATATGCACCGCATGCTGCGTGAAAGACTCCATTCGCTAAACATCTCTTCGTGGTAAAAATTGCAAACTATGAAGAGGAAAAAGAAAATATTGAACAATAGAAACTTTTAGAAACAAAAATGCAATCCACTTTTAACTTACCTGCGAACTAAAAATATAAATGGAAAAACCATTATCCCGCACTGCCAATAATGCTAAACTCCCATCATTGTCACGGCACAACATTTTCTTTTTGTTAAAAAAAAATAACTTCAAACGTTGAAAAAATTGTGTATGTTTCAAAATAGTTTTGACGTTCTTTTTAACACTTTTTTAGATTATATTGACACTATCATCGTGTTGAATAAACCAAAATTCCAAATGACGTTTATGTTTGAAAATTGTTTCGTGTTATATCAACCAACTTTTATTGTTAATTGTGGTTCTTGTTGTTTTAACATTTGTTTTCATGTTGTATTAACACTAAAATTGGGACGTCATTTTTCCAAAATTTTTTTTAGTTTATATTGACACTATCATCATGTTAAATAAACCAAATTCCAAATGACATTTTGGAATAAAATTTTGTATTTGAATCATCTTGTATATTTTAAAATTTCTTCATGTTGTATCAACAATAAAATTTGGTTGAATTTACCAAATTTTCAGATGACAGTTACAAAGCCAAAATCATGTTTCTAACATCGTGTAATTTGAAAAAATTGTTGCTGTTCTATGTGTAAAGATCGATCGTGTTAATTTTACATGAATCGTGTTGATGATTTTTTTTTCTGAGTTATTAAAAATAATACCGGTGTAATAACAATTTCTGAAATTAAATTAATAAAAAAATCTATTTTGGGCAGAACGAAGTTTGCCGGGTCAGCTAGTAATGAATAAATTTTATTTCTGATTTCATTCTTCATCCAAATCCAGACAACTTTTTATTTGTGATTTCATTTTCAGTCAAATCAAAGAATATCGTGTATTTCATTTTTTGAAAATAGAAACCTTTCCAGTAATAAAAAATATGTTTTATCAGGATGGCGAATCAGATAACAAAATAAAAGAATCTTTTATTTTGAATACCAAATCACTAATAAGATGATGATGACTGTTGATAACTGAAAGCCAATGCGAAGCTTGGCCGGGTATGCTAGTATATATATATATATATGCGGCAACCCGTGCATTCAATCCAGGCGCGGATCCAGGATTTCGGCAAGGGGGGAGGGGGGGTTTTTGAAAATTTCTTTTTTTGGAAGATGTTTTTTAAGGGCAGACGCTGCACATAGGTAGATTTTACGAATTTATGCGGCCAAAATTGAAAATTTTAAAATTGGTGCAAATACAAAATCCAAAATCGCTCTACGTTTATACGGGCGATAATAAACCGGTTTTCTCGGCTTTTATAGACAACGGGAGTGCTTCAGGTGAATATCATTATTTATTGAAGAAATCGTCAACCTAGCTTAATAAAAGACCCACCATTTTGAAGCTTTTAAGCATATTGGCCTTTCTTGAAAAAATATTGTTAATTTTTTAATTCAAAAGCATTTTAGTTATATTATCGCCTCCGATCGATTACCCGTCAATTTCTATACGGAAAAATGCAAAGGCAGAAATTATCAACAATGGATTAAAAATTGGCCTATTTGGAAAATTACCTGCTTTCGTATTTTTAGTATTTCCGATTTTTCAAAGTCAAGGAAATACTTATCATAAAAAGGGGCTAAGAATCCTAAAGCTACATTTTTTAGAAGAGTTTTGAGTATGCAATTTTGCAGCTCATTCAATTTTAATATAACAATATGCAACATTCAACTTTTTGAAAATTTTCATTGGCTTTTCGGAAATTTTAATTGGAACGGTCTCACCCTACACCCTACAGAAAAAAACTTCTAAAATTGACGGAATTTTTCACAGCATTGAAAATTTCACTTTTTACACTAAAATTGGTTGGCTACATAACATTATACTTAGAAATCTCCTCAAAATCTTCTATAAATTATGGCCTTGCTGTGAAATTTTTTATCCACTTTCAGAAATTTCTACGATTTTTCAGATTTTCTCCATAAGCTCAGAAATCCTGCTTAAAACGATTTTTATTGAAAAATTTTCTATATTTTTAAACTAAAATAAGAAAGTAAAATTTTCGACAGAACTCTTTGAAATAAATTTAAAAACTTTGGAGTATGATTTTTTTTTTGAGTCACTATACTTATATATTTTCATATTTGAAGTGAAAATATGTATATGTGCCTATGATTCGGAACAAAACAAAAACAATTGTGGTTTGAGTGCCTATGAGGTGAGCAGCCCTGATGTAGACAATAAAATATTTTTGGCTGCATAAAACTTGAAAATCTACCTATGTGCGCTGGTAAAAATATGGACTAATACCACCTACTATTATTATTCTATATACTAGTTGCGCCATTTCCCGCACCTTAAAAACACCAAACTCAAAACCCTCCAAATTAACAATATGTATGTCATCACATAAAGTGCAGGAGATTTCAATTGAAGTTCTAAATAACATGTATAACGTATGTATGTATATTTTTGCATTGGTACGTGCGAATGAGTATCGTATGGTATTGGTGGGAAATTGATCATCAATTTCACTTACCCTTCCATTTAAAGCCAAAATAAATAAGAATATATGTATGTAGTACTTTTTGGTTATATTTATATTTTTAATAGAATTTTTACTTTATTGAAGTTCTTGTGTTTATATACTCAAATTTTTAAAAGATTAATTTAAACAAGAATTGCGAAATGCCTCTGAAAAAGGCAATTTCTCCAACGATTCAGACATTTCTGACCAAATTAATTCTGTACAATCCCGATAAAAATAGGGATAAGAAAGAAAAGAAAATAAATTTGCGATTTGGCAATTTGCGAATAGCATTTGACAAATTTGATTTTATGCACGTGCGTCCGAAGGTACCTACATGAACTTTTTTCGCATGTAGGTACATATTTTGGATGTTATGTGGTCCAACCATTGCTTTTGGAATGATAGAGTTTTCCTTGATCAGTTTGGGAAATTTGGGCGCAGAATCTATAAAGAACCGCGACGATGGTAGACAATATTCAAAACAACGCCTCGCCACAAACACCGGACTCCAGGAATGTGCAAAACATTCATGCACTTTCGCTGCCAAGGCTGCCTCTGCCTACGTTGTCCGAGAGCAATATTGAGGCATATTTTTATTCACACGAATTCTGGTTTTAAGCGTCAATAGTAGTTGGAGACACCCGAAAATGCAACATCGTTTTGGCAAGTGTGCCTCCACACCGTCTTTTGGAGTTACGGCCAGCAATCGACGCAGCACCCCATACGGGAAAGTACGCTTATATTAAACAGAAGGTAATCGAACTTTTCGCAGATAGCGAACAGCGCCGCCTACAGAGGGTGCTATCGGAGATGCCGCTCGCAAACAAAAAGCCAAGTGAACTCTACAATGAGATGAAGCGCGTAGCTGGCACATCATTGAGTGATGGCGTATTGCTCAACCTTTGGATTGGCCGACCTCCACATGCACGTGACGCAATAATAGCAGCGGATGTGCAAATTGCACAGAGATTGAAAATCGCAGATTCAATTGTGGAGTCTTTGAGTGCATCAACAGCTGAAGTAGCTGAAGTTTCGTCGGCATTAGGGGATTTTCAACAAATCAAAAAGGAAATAGCAGCACTTTCCCGAGAGGTCCACCAACTTCGGGATAATCGCAAATCATGCCCGCGCTCCCGTTCGCGCTCTCAATCACTATCTCGCTCTTACAACAACACACACGATGTATGCTGGTATCACGCCACCTACAAATACAAAGCAAAAAGTTGTCGTAAGCCATGTGCTTTTGCTAAGAAACTAACCTCAACTAATGAAACGTCACAATAGGCCAGCTCAACTGATACATCGGATATTGGCGAACAATCCGGGAAAGAAAAAACATCACGATTGTGCATCCGTGATTCAACTAGCCAAATTCAATTTTTAATAGATACGGGCGCGGACGTATCTATAATCCCAAAACACACAATCTCAGCTCGAGCTACGCCTACATCAACAAAATTGTTCGCCGCCAACGGAACTGCCATAAACGTTTATGGCCAAGTTCTTCTGAAACTTAATCTAGGTTTACGTCGCGAATTCATTTGGAACTTTTTAATTGCGGATGTAAGTCACGCTATAATAGGCGCTGATTTTTTTAGCGAATTTCAGTCTCGTAGTCGATATAAAACGTAAATGCCTACACGACGGTCTAACTGAATTAAACGCTGTGTGCGCAATACAAAGTGTGAACATCGACGGTGTTAAAACGCTTAACAACAAAGAACGATTTTCAAACATGATGTATTGTGGAACGATCCTCCGTCATCCCTTGTCAAGTTTGGTTTGGAGACAAACCGGTTTCGGCTAATATGCGCCATCTTCAGTGTCTTTTTTCGTTCTCCAAACATATTAAAACAATTACTTGAGATAACACGTAGTCCCGCACCTGGGGCAAAAACCAAATCAGCTATAATGCATCGTATTGAAACAACGGGTCAACCAGTCTTTGCACGACCACGCCGTTTATCGTCAGATAAGCTTAAAGCCGCTCGCTCAGAATTTGAGGCTTTAATGAAGTTGGGTATTTGCCGACCTTCGTGCAGCAATTGGGCGAGTCCATTGCACATGGTGCGGAAAGCGGACGGTTCTTGGAGACCATGTGGCGACTATCGTGCGTTGAACGCTACTACAGTGCCTGATCGCTACCCGCTTCCTTTATTTACAAGATTTCGCTGCTATACTGCATGGAAAAATCATCTTCTCCAAGATTGACCTCCAGAAGGCATTTCATCAGGTGCCTATTCACCCGGATGATATAGCCAAAACGGCGATTACTACGCCATTCGGGCTCTACGAGTTCACCCACATGACCTTCGGGTTGCGCAATGCTGCGCAGACCTTTCAAAGGTTAATTCATGAAGTCTTCAGAGGTCTAGAATTTGTGTTCGCTTATCTTGACGACGTTTGCATCGCTTCAGCGACACCCGAAGAGCATGAGTTGCACCTGAAGATAGTTTTTAACGCTTAAAAGAAAACTGTCTTACAATTAATGTTGCCAAGTCACAGTTTGGCGCAAATGAGCGCAACTTTCTTGGTCATCGCATCACCAGTCATGGTATACTTCCTTTGCCAGATCGCGTTAAAGCATTGATGGAAAA
Organism: Urophora cardui; assembly: GCA_960531455.1. Classification (NCBI taxonomy): domain Eukaryota; kingdom Metazoa; phylum Arthropoda; class Insecta; order Diptera; family Tephritidae; genus Urophora; species Urophora cardui. The sequence continues at coordinate 92,505,090 of OY482672.1, read as the reverse complement.
CTCACTTCCGGTTGTCGCAAAGGAGCTGAAGCGTTTATGAGGTGGGTTTTGTCGAAGGCTGGGGTAATGTTCAGCCTGTCCAAGGTCAAGTAGAAGTCCCACAAACTCCCACTGAATAAAGAACACAGTATTTACGTGTTATGATCGAACACACACACACACACCTTGAGATGTTGAGAGGGCTGCAGCTTTCCGTCACGAGAGAGTGAGAAAGAGAGAGAATTTGGTGCGATGGGCGGAGCAACCAGAAGCCAGATGTCGGGATCGGAGAGCGGATACGGTAGCGGAGTAGAGCGCTGAGAACAACAATGTCGGAGCGGAGTTAACAGCAGCGGTAGCGAAGGGGAAAGTTACCGTTACTTACTACGAAGACTCCGGTTAGTTGATCTGGCTCATCCGCTGGACATCACCGCTCTCCCCGGTTGCACCTAACCTGAAGGCGCTAGGAGGGCGGAGATTCCGTGGGTTGACCCGCGAGCACAATAGCGCATCGTGATGGCTTCCAATACTCCCGCATCATTCCACGGACGGAGCCAGGGCCGAGTAGAGGAGGTGTATTGTCTAGCGATGGGCGAGTCCGAGATGTTTTATTCGATTCTCTCGATTGTTGAAACATCTCGAATGCTCTCGATGGTTTTCATTCTTATTCGAGTCAAGTCGTAAATTGCCGTCAGTCGAAACAATCGCTAAAACAATTCGGACTCGCTGCAAAATATACATAATATTTCTTGTTGCTGCTTGAATATTAAAATTGCTTTAAAAAACATGCAGAGTGGTACAAATCTATGCCGTTGTTGCTACTCGTAAGATTCATTTGTTTCATAAGCGTCTCACTTCAGAAAATTTATTAATGTTTAAATAATTAATTATTATTATTATGCACGACACTCTTTAGTTGTGATTTCAAAAACGCAGCGTCTATGTATAGCATATTTTTTCAATTTGGTTAATTTATTTATGTATTTGCCTCACTTCCATTAAAAATCCTACTTTCTTTATCAACAAACCTCATCCAGTTTATTTTATCAACTAAAACATATCATCAAAACAACAGCCGGCCCGCCGACTCGGAACAATCGCAAAAACATCTCGCTTGTGTAGTCGAGATGTCATCGAAACAACCTCCGACTCGCCGACTCGGAACAATCGCAAAAACATCTCGCTTGTGTAGTCGAAATGTCATCGAAACAACCTACGAATCGCCGACTCGGAACAATCGCAAAAACATCTCGCTTGTGTAGTCGAAATGTCATCGAAACAACTTACGAATCGCCGACTCGGAACAATCGCAAAAACATCTCGCTTGTGTAGTCGAGATGTCATCGAAACAACCTCCGTCTAGCCGACTCGGAAAAATCGCAAAAAGATCTCGATTGTGTAGTCGAGGAGCGAGTCAACTTTTGACTCGATTGTGTTTTTGCAACGATGGCGATTCTCTCGATTGTCTAAACATCTCGGACTCGCCCATCACTAGTATTGTCATTTGGGCAATGGTCCACTCCGAACCAACTGGTACAGCCAGGACAAGCGGTGGAGGGGTTGTGCCGTCATATGGGCAGTAGTCCACTCCCACTCAACTGGTACAGTGATGACATTGGCCAATCATTCGTACCAGCGGAGCGGAGAGTAGCCATCGCCATGACGACAACTCCTCCACTTAGCCAGCTAGGGCAGCTAGCAGGAGCCTGACATAAGCCAAGTACTCCTGCCGGCGTACCTACGAAGACTGATTTGTGCTTATCAATTACTGTGCTTTTATATGTCCGCTGCGACGAACGGCCTGAGAATCACAGCGAGCGCTAACGAACAAGTGAAACACTTGTTAATGTTAAGCAGCGTAGTTGTTGGTATGTGCGTGCAGTGCTGTTTGTGTTTGCCTGCTTGTGTTATGTTGTTGGTAGGCAATTCTATTGTTGTTGTGCTGGCAATTCTATTGTTGTTGGGGTGGGATGATAGAGGGGATTTTATTATTGTAATGCAACATTACAGTCCCCCTCCCACTTCGGGTGACGGAAAGCTTCGGGCGGAATAGCAAAGAGTGTTAACCAGGCCTGGCCTAGGTTAGACCGGCACTGAACTGTTTCCGTTTTCGTGCCGTTCTGGGTTCCCTTTTTATGTAAGTTTAAATTAAATTGTTTTTCTTTCTTAACTATCTAAGTTCATGAAGTTGATGGCTGCCTCTAATCCACGAATTCCATGAGCCGATGGTTGTTGCCGATCTTCACCCATGAATTTGAATCCATACCGCCTTGATTTACCTATTATGGGCCGTTTGAGTTTTAACTCCTTGAGCGCTGCTTCGGCGACTTCGGCGGTTATGCCACTACCTTCTGTTTGTGTTGGTTGTACGGTGGATTCGACGGTGGTTTGGGCGGCGGTTTGTGCGGTGGGTTCGACGGTGGTTCGTGCGTTGCATTCTTCTTTGGGTCGTGCGGTGGGTTTTAGGTTGGCTGCGTGATTTTCATTCACCGCAAATAGCCTTTGCGGAGCGGGAAAAATTTGTACCCTCAAGATGCGTGGTTTGTTGGGTGGCCATGGCGTGGCTTCCATTGGTGGCCGCCATGGTTGCATCGGTTGCGGTGAATCCGGTGGTGCTGGCTGACGTTTCACGCGTCCCATGGTATTATGCTTTCTAAAATATTGAGACGGGGGTTAGCAGTTGCAGGGTTTTAAATCCTGTACGTGCGCGTGCACTTGTTTATTATCGCTAGTGGCAAGTTGTACCGTATTTGCTGATACGTGTTTCACCACCGAGTATGGACCCGAAAATTTTTGTGCCAGTTTTTGTGCAAAATTGTCTGCTGCTGATGAAAGGGGATGATCCCTCTTCATTACCTTTTCGCTGATGGCAGGTCTCCACGGCCGCCTGCGTAAGTCGTAGTATTTTTTTTGTTTTGCGGCTTGGGCCAGATGTGCTTTGATTTCTTTCCATAACTCGGTGGTGGATTTTATTTCTGTATTTCTGACTCACCCAAATCCAAATTACGCAACCCGCGTGAAATATTATTTGAGATGGGATTTGTTTGAATTATATCATTTTAAAAGTAAATGGGAGTTTTGAGTTATGACTATATATTTATACGAATGTAAAAAAAATACTGGGAACCTATATATTAATTTTTTTTTCGATTCATACGTCTTCCGTGGGCATTTACTTCAGTATAGGTATTAACTTTTTTAAGAAAAATGTATGTATAACAATTCCCAAGTTTTCGGTTATGGAGCAAACCTATTTGCTGCATGATTAATCAATGTACATATCGCACCTTAAATCAAAAAGTGGCACAACTCAAAATTTCTCGAAATCCTGTTTTTTTCATAAACGGGTATACGGAACATATCTCTAGCGATTGCCAAAAAAAACTTTTAAATAACTGTCTCTTTCGACCGAAAAATAACCATTATACCTGCCATTTGCCATACGATTGCTTGTAATGAAAAAAAGTTTTTTGGCTCTCCTGAAAATTTTTGAATTTTGAGTTGTGCCACTTTATGATTTAGGGTCCGATATGCATATTCTCTACAGGCCCATGTATGTACATATATATTTCATTTTGCTCCGGGGCTACTAGGCGGTAATATAATTATCCTGCTGCTAGAATACGAGAAGGGTGTTCAAAGGTCAAGTCTTCACTTTAGCGGTAAAGTAAATTATGTTACCCCACGGAATAAGGCCGTTAGAGGATTTCAAATATGTTCTGATATTTTGCTGTAAATAGAAATAGAACACAACAGCGACACTGCAGTAAATTCATGAATTTTATCGTTGCGTGAGTCAAATCCTTTTTGATTTCATATAATGAATAAATTTTATTTCTGATTTCATTCTTCATCCAAATCCAGACAACTTTTTATTTGTGATTTCATTTTCAGTCAAATCAAAGAATATCGTGTATTTCATTTTTTGAAAATAGAAACCTTTACAGTAATAAACAAGTAAGGAAGCCTAAGTTCGAGTGGAATCGAACATTACATACTCAGCTGTATGCTTTCATTGTTTGTTTGCGTTTGATGGAAACACGCTGTATTTTATATAAAGGGAGTGCTAGATAAAGTGGGCGTAGCCACGCCCATTTTCAAAATTTTTATCAGCCGTCCAACTAAGCATATGAATATTATTCTTTGTGCAAAATTTCATTCCTTTATGACTTCTAGTTACAAAGATGTCAAGTTACAAATTCCCAAAGGGTGTTCCAGAAATATCTTCGTTAAAAAGTAGGCGTGGTCATAAACCGATTTCAATAAATATTTGCGTGTCTATTAACACAAGTTATAAAAGTGTATAAACCAAGTTTCGTCATAATATCTCAATTATTTGTCGAGTTATAGGATAAGAAATCGTATATTCCTTTGTCTAAAAAGAGGCGGTGCTATGCCCATTTTCCAAAAATTTGTCTATTTTTTGTTTTCGGTCTACTGTGGAACTCTTGCCACAAAATTTCAATGAATTATCTTTATATTTGACAAAGATATCGCTTAAAATGTTATTATTAGGTCACTTTATAATACCCATATATAAAAGTGGGCGTGGCCGTCAACCGATTTTGACAATTTTTCGTCCAAACATTTGCCTAAGTAAGTATATCACGCGTACCAAATTTCATAGATATATCTTCAACGGTTTCTGAGTTATGACTCATAAAACTTTCAATGTTTGACCCTTAATAAGTGGGCGTGGCACCGCCCATTTTCCAAAATTTCATCAAATTTCTTCTTAGGGGCCTGAGCTCAACACGTGGGTAAAATTTGATCACTCTAGCTTTAATAGTGACTGAGATACCAAATTTCCGATTTTTTCTATATAGGAAAAGTGGGCGTGGTCATGGTCCGATTTCGCCCATTTTCAATACCAACCGTCCCAGTCTCGATACCAACTTGCATTTCAAATTTCATCAAAATATCTCAATTTTTGCGCGAGTTAGAGTGTTTACTGACGGACATGGCTCAATCGATTTCTCTTTTCACCCTGATCATTTTCATATATATAAGTCTATATCTATCTCGATTATTTCGTTCTGTTACAATCCACCGTTAGGAAATCAAAACTATAATACTCTGTGTTTACGCCAACCGTCACATCCAGATGTCGCTGGTGCTGTTAGTTGCTTCAGTTGTGAATGGGCCTGAAATCAGCCACTCGTTGCGAATGAGTCATTCGTTGACAATGAGTCACTCACTGTGAATGACTCACTCGCTGAAAGGGCTCGTTACTTGCCTTCCATTGTATATAATAATCCAATAATCCTGTTAGCATAGCCCGTTAGGTATTTTGTGGTTCCACCATCTGTGGGCCTATAAATACGGTAGCGCGCTACAGACTTGTTCTTCTTGGCATAGTGTCCATCAATCCGACAGCATCAGCAGCATCTGGTAAGTGATCCTTGATCTCATTTATTGTACATATAAAGTGAAAACGGAAATAAAGTTCATATGAATATAATAGTGAATTTCAAAGTGAATAAATTGATTCCTTTATTTGCGTGATTGAGTAACATTGTGGTAAGTGATTGTTTTGGAAAGCCGGCTTCCCCAAGTTCCCCGATTCCAGGATTCATTAGGAATTTTCTGGCCTCAATATTCCCCGCTTGAACATGGTCCTTCGAGCCGGATATGAACCAGCGACCTATGGATGTACAGTCCATGATCATAGGTGCGGATTTGTACCCGGAAGTTATAGGAGATAACGTTAGGCGAAATATATTAGGATCTTTACTTGCACAGGAAACCGTTTTCGGTTGGATACTAACCGGCCCCACACCCCGCTCCATTGTCAACGGTCCAGAATCGCGTTGTGTTTCCTTGTTTTCGGAGGTAGCAGGACATCAGCTGACACGCTTCTGGGAACTGGAACAGGTCCCTACCAAAAAACAGATAACCTCGGAAGAAGTACTTTGTGAAAAGCATTACGTAAACACAACTAAACGGAATGAGCAAGGACGTTATGTGGTGGCGTTGCCCTTCCGGCGGGAATTTCCTGAGAAGATCAACCTAGGACATTCACGCAACAGTGCAACACAACAATTCATCAGGACTGAAGCGACGTTGAATAGGAAACCAGAGCTGAGAGAGGAATATCACAGAGTCCTACGAGAATACATAGAACTAGGACACATGATACCTATCAGCAGAGAAAAAAGCCAAACGTCCTCATCATATTATTTGCTCCATCATGCAGTTATAAAACCGGATAGTACCACTACTAAGGTGCGGGTAGTATTCAATGCGTCATGCCCCTCATCCAACGGAGTCAGCTTGAATGACATTCTTTTCCCCGGCCCCGTATTACAAGCTGACCTAATAGCGTTACTTTTAAAATGGCGATTCTTTAAGTATGTCTTTAATGCCGACATTGAGAAGATGTATAGACAGATTCTCCTTCATCCAGATTACACTTGTCTTCATCGCATCCTTTTTAGGGAATCTCATGAGGAAGAAATTCAGGATTATGAGCTTCGTACGGTCACCTTCGGAGTCAATTGTGCCCCCTACCTTGCCATAAGAACCCTCCTCCAATTAGCAAATGACGTCAGGAGCAAATACCCTTTAGCTTCAAATATTCTCCAGAAACATATGTATGTCGATGACGTGTTAGCAGGAGCCCATGACAATGACACAGCAGCACAGATGCGAGATGAACTCATTGCAGCGCTACAGGAGGCGGGATTTCCTCTACGCAAATGGACGTCAAATTCCAAGGAAATTCTTGCAACTTTACCAAAGGAACATTTGCTGAAGGAAGAGTTTCTGGAAATTGATGACCTCAGCGAAGCAAGAATGTTAGGGATTCGCTGGAACGCCGCTCACGACCTTTTTTACTTTTGTGTTCAGGCAATACCGAGCAAACCCAGCTATACCAAACGAGAGGTATTGTCGTATGTTGCCAAGTTATTTGACCCAGCAGGTTGGTTAGGTCCCATAGTCGTAGAGGCAAAAATTTTGATGCAGGATATTTGGTTAACCAAGATAGATTGGGATGATAGCCTTCCACCAGGCCCCCAGAGAAGATGGGAAAGTTTCCTTAAAAATTATCCTTATATAGCTGAGATTAAAATCCCACGATGGATTCATTTTACGCCTTGGGACGAAATTGAGTTTCACGGGTTTTGCGATGCATCCGAAAAAGCATATGCGGCAGCCCTATACGTCAGAGTGCGCGAAAGAACATCTGGGAACGCCCCATATGTGAATCTGCTGGTAGGAAAAACTAAAGTTGCTCCGGTAAAAACTGTATCCCTTCCCCGTTTAGAACTTTGTGGAGCACTACTCCTGGCGGAACTAATTCACGCACTACTCCCACAATTTGAAATCGCTCAGCCGGTAGTATACAAATGGACGGATTCTACCATTGTTCTTTCGTGGCTACGTAAACCACCTTGCTCCTGGACCACATTTGTAGCAAACAGAGTCGCCAAAATTGACGAACTCGTAGGAGTCGACGGTTGGAATCATGTGGAGTCAGGAGATAACCCTGCAGATCTAGGTAGCCGAGGTGTGACTCCGCAAGAACTGTCAACGAGCACTCTCTGGTGGCAAGGTCCCAGTTGGCTGCAAGCGCCCTCATCGGAATGGCCCCAAAAATCCGATGAAATCTTAATGGAGACAGACTTGGAGCAAAAGGTTATACGAGCTCATCCCACCGGCACATTAGAATCCACAGACATTTTGGATCGATTTTCGGACTTTTCCCGTGCTCTTCGAGTCATTGCGCAAATATTTCGATTTTTTCGACGAACACATCCATTACATAAATTAAGTCCACGAGAGGAGACCTCATTCGCAACCCCCGAGGAAATTAGAATGGTAAAAGACCGCCTGACTCTCCTCGCTCAAAAGCGGTGCTACCCAGATGAGTATAAAGCTCTTGCTGCATCTGAACCCGTGAACTCAAAAAGCCCAATTCGTAGCCTCAGCCCATTCCTTGATAAAGAAGGCATAATTAGGGTAGGAGGAAGATTAGCTTCCGCAAACATACCCCTAAAAGAACGAGTTCCAATAATTTTACCGTACGATTGTCAATTTTCTCGATTACTTGTCAAATTCACTCACTTAATTTCCTTACATGGAGGAAATCAACTCATGTTGAGACTTCTAAGATCAGAATATTGGATAGTACGAATGAAAAATTTAATAAAAAATCTTATTAATAAATGTAAAGTTTGTCTAATTTACAGAAAAAAGACTCGAGAGCAATTGATGGCAGCCCTTCCACCGGAACGTACTGAGGTAAGTCGGCCCTTCGTGAATACAGGAGTCGATTTCACGGGCCCGTTTGAGATTAAAAATTACACTGGTCGAGCCTGCCTGATAACGAAAGGATACGTTTGCGTCTTTGTGTGCTTCGCGACCAAGGCAATCCATCTGGAAGCGACAAGCGACTTATCCACTGCCACGTTTCTAGCAGCATTTTCCAGGTTTGTGTCTAGACGAGGCTGCCCCCGTAATGTATATTCAGATAATGGAACGAATTTCGTCGGAGCCAACAAGGCTCTCCGCCAGGATTTCCGTAATTTTATGAAGGATGCATGGCGCCAAACTACCCTGACGTTTGCTCACCAGGAAATACTCTGGCATTTCATCCCCCCCGGAGCGCCACATATGGGAGGATTATGGGAAGCGGGAGTCAAAAGTTTCAAGACTCACTTTCGGAAAGTTGCAAACAATATGCGGTTCACGATGGAAGAATTCTCGACGCTTCTGGCAAAGATTGAATCGTGTTTGAATTCGAGACCGATCAGTCCTATGTCAGACAACCCCGAGTCGACCGAGCCCTTAACTCCAGGACATTTTTTGATCGGTGGTCCGCTATTAGCAATAGCGGAGCCAGAAATCCAAGCGTCACCAATTTCGATCGTCAATCGATGGCAAAGGATTAAAGCCCTCCATCAAGGATTCTGCCAGCGGTGGAAAGTCGAATATCTAAAGGAACTCCACAAAAGGGTTAAGTGGCAGTATCCTCAGAAGAACATCGACGTCGATGATCTAGTGGTTATCAAAGAAGATAACTTACCCCCGAATGAATGGCGACTTGGCAGGGTTGTTAAGGTGTTCCCCGGGAAAGATAGCCGAGTGCGAGTGGTCGAAATAAATACAGCTCGTGGCTTAATTACTCGACCTATAGTTAAATTAGTACGACTACCTAATGAATCCCACTAATAATATACTTTCTCTTTACAGCCTTTTCTTTTTCGAATTTTTTTTCCTTTTTTTTTTTACGATTTTCTAGAGCAAAATGGTCCGCGCAAACAACAACACCTCGTCAACAGTGGCCCGTCCCCGATGCCCGGTGTGCTCAAACAACCACCCGTTACGTTTTTGTCGGCAGTTCCTACGACTGGTGGCTGAGGAGAGACTGCGCCTTGTCCTCCTTCATCGCCACTGCGCCAACTGCCTGGCATCGAACCACACCGCATCAAATTGTCCATCGACAGCGGCCTGCAATTCGTGCCGAGAACGTCACCATAGTTTACTCCACCTATGGGAGTCGGTGCCGAGTGAAGATGAAGACGTGGCTCCGGCGCTCCAAAACGAAGCGGCAGGACGCCCCCGACGGCGACGACCGTACCAGGCACGGGCACTTTCCGAGTCGAGCGATGAGTTTCTGGAGCTCGATATAAGTGAAGAAGAGTGGGAGCTGGATGGAGCCGAACCGACGCGAGACGAACCACCGGCGTCCAGACCAATCCTGTCGGGCGTCCGGTCGGCAGTAGTCCAACCGCCGCAAGCTGTTAGACAGTCGCCATCTCACCGTCGGCGACGTTCGCGATCACGCCGCGGCAGCCATGGGATCAGAGACGCCCGGGATCGCATTCACCAAATGGCGCCATCTCACAGGGCTTTCACTGTCCTGCTCCCCACCGTGGTAGCCCGAGTACGACTTGGCCAAAGAACCCAGTTGGTTCGCGCGATACTTGACCCCGCACAACCAATGTCCATGGTAGCAGGAAATTTGGCACGAAGATTACAGCCACGAAACCGCAGCAACCGGACCCACTGCGAGATAATCCTGAGAGGCCGGAATGAACGCATCGCCGTGTCAGCGAGAGTAGTGCCCCAACTCAGGCGAGTGACCCCCAGCCGTACGCTGGATGCACGCATCCGGACCGAGTTCGATAATGTGAATCTTGCCGACCCGTCCTTTTATCGCGCCAGTGCGGTATACTTAGTGCTGGGCGCAGATGTCTACGCAGACATCCTGCGTCCAGGGCTAACGATGGCTACACCCACACGACCAGCCGGACAAAATACCATCTTCGGATATGTGCTCTCGGGGCGCACCCCATATTAGTTAAGTATTCATTTTTTCTTTTAACCATTTATTTAAGTTGCAGTATACTGCAAGGCGGGCGGCATGTTTACGCCAACCGTCACATCCAGATGTCGCTGGTGCTGTTAGTTGCTTCAGTTGTGAATGGGCCTGAAATCAGCCACTCGTTGCGAATGAGTCATTCGTTGACAATGAGTCACTCACTGTGAATTACTCACTCGCTGAAAGGGCTCGTTACTTGCCTTCCATTGTATATAATAATCCAATAATCCTGTTAGCATAGCCCGTTAGGTATTTTGTGGTTCCACCATCTGTGGGCCTATAAATACGGTAGCGCGCTACAGACTTGTTCTTCTTGGCATAGTGTCCATCAATCCGACAGCAACAGCAGCATCTGGTAAGTGATCCTTGATCTCATTTATTGTACATATAAAGTGAAAACGGAAATAAAGTTCATATGAATATAATAGTGAATTTCAAAGTGAATAAATTGATTCCTTTATTTGCGTGATTGAGTAACATTGTGGTAAGTGATTGTTTTGGAAAGCCGGCTTCCCCAAGTTCCCCGATTCCAGGATTCATTAGGAATTTTCTGGCCTCAATATTCCCCGCTTGAACACTCTGTGTACTAGTACAGCTGAGTATAAATATAGAATGTAGTAGAATAAAATAAAATAAAATAAACTTAAATTAAATTAATAAGAAACCCTACAAATAAGTGCCCAAAGCGGCTAAATCGGACATCAGAAACACACTCAATTAAAGAATTTTATTCAAGGCACATGCCCAATTATTTTGATACTGCCACAATTGTAGTAATCTTACATACTTATTCACATGTACGTGCATCCCACACAGATTTGCTAAATTCCATTTCTTCGCTCTTATTGAGGGACTTCAATTAACCCACGCATGAGGATGCAAAACTTGAAGATTTTGTGTAAAAACAAGTAAGGAAGCCTAAGTTCGAGTGGAATCGAACATTAGATACTCATCTGTATGCTTTCATTGTAACAGTAAGCAGCTGAACATAACTCCCAACTGAAAAACGACAGAAAGCTGAAAATTGGGCCAGAAGTGTAGAATTTTATAGCGAACAATACTGCGTTTTTATTTTTTTGAAAAACCCATTATTTAAAAACTGAATTTTGAGCACGCTCGGCCCCAGTGTGCAGCGGAAGAAGGCTCCACAGAAAGCAAATTTAATGAGATTCATGCACGTGGACGTAACATTGTGCAAAGAACCAATGGCGTTTTAAAAAATAGATGGAGGTGTGTACTAGGAGCCAGGGAGCTGCATTATTCGCCTAAGAAAGCAGCTCAAATTACCAATGTCTGTTGCGCGTTGCACAATATATGCTCAAAGTATCGGTGCGATGTCACACCTTTTATTTCGAATAGAACTTCTCAACCGGAAATTTCTGAACGCGTACAGTTTGAAGAATCTGAATTGCATTCATCATACCTCAATGAGGCTAAGCGTATTAGAGCAAATATAGGCAATTCCCTTATGTAAATTTATGACAAAATGTTTTTGTAATTGAATGACACTTAAAAAAATGTCTGATTTGTATTAGCTCAAAAGCGGCGTTATTGTTAATCTTGCTTTACCAATTTGAAAAAATAAAGTAGGTACATAAAATTCATTTTTTACAAAAACGTTCGAACATTCTAATGAATGCCTAAGCTTTTCTTTGCAGCTAGTATTTTCAAATTTTGAACCTCGATTTGGCTGTTTATAGGTATGAGTTTACGGTCAACTTCAATTTTTCAGAGCCGTTCAATTTCCGAATTGTGGCGTTTTGTTTCCTTTAGTAAACTGTTTTGAGTATTTTAGCGTAGTTTTTCACAATGAGAAAAGCACAAACGTGGGAATTTTTCCATTTTGAATGTCATTCACGCGAAGTTAACAAAAATGCTGATTATCACGGTTAGGGAAATTTTTCGAAAATGGGAAATTTTTTCCATGTGAAGTTCACAATAGGAGAAACCAGGTAACTTTTCCATTGGGAGTCCCATTCGCATGAAGTTTACAATAAGGCTGAATGTGTAGTATACATCACTGGGGAGAAGTAGTGTGGTAGACAATGTTCGCCGCTGTGATGTATGTTAAAACGTTTGGAGCAGAGAGAATGAGAGCATAACAGCAGATAACTTATAAAACCTTACAAAAAACTTGTTGAATTACACTATGTCATGTACTAACAAGTATTACACAAGAAAACTTTGATACATTTCCCAAACTTTTATTCCGTCGAACGTGTGTAAGTTTCACAAAAACCTTGTTGATTTTCACATAGTTTTCTAAGTTCATATAAAAAGAAAAATAACAAGGCTAACTTAGTCAAAACAACCCCTTTTTTGGTAGCCAAAGTGCTTCGGTAATAAATCACCTATGCTTTGTTTTCCATGGCAGGGTATAAATTGCGCAAGTACTTTGGGAAGTTGTAAAAGTTTCTTGGGCCCTATACAAAATTTTTTACCTAAGCCAACTTCGGTGGATTTACTATAGTTTTTTCTCTGTGTGCTGAGATCAAAACAAATTATATATAATACAACTTTTCTTTGCTATAATAGGGGAGTATTCTGTCTTTATTTTATCCCGAATATAACGGGATTTTCGGGGTGCCAAAAAGGGCGCGATCCCGGGATTGGAATCCCTAGTGTCAATCGGTTGTATGGCAGCTATGTATGTGTAATAGTGGTCCGATCTTGACAATTTTCGGTAACATTATTTAGGTCAATATTAGTACAAATCCTATAAGGTTTCATGTCCTTAGCTGATTAATTAGCGTAGTTTTTTCTTAATTAAAAACTGGCCAATAGCTCATATAAAAATCACATACAAATAATTATTAGAATTAAAACGGCTAGGTAAAAACAAAACGTAAATATGTAAATCGGAGAGCCTGCCGAAAAAACAAAAATCTAAAAACAATAACAAGCATTGCCTGTACAAAGCTTTGCCTTTTAATAGCTTCAGAACTTTGTACAAAACAAACACACAATCGCACCAACATACTAGGTAGCAAGGACAGAGCGTCATTATGCTATTGTATGTGGATTGTAATAAAGGGAAAATTGAGATTTAAGCGAAACAAAGCTAACGGCGGTGGTAGCTCAATGGGATGACGTTGGATTACCAATCGAAACGACCTAAGTCCGATCCTCGGTTGAGGCCGCCTGAAGAAGTCTGATGAGGGGATGTGGTGGTCTCCGAAATGGATCCATAACTTATTCCAAAAAAATTTTTAATTTTTCTTAATTAAAAACTGGCCAATTGCTCATATAAAATTCACATAAAAATAATTATTAGAATTAAAACGGCCATGTAAAATCAAAACGTACTCATAAATTTTTGTTTGAGTTTTATTTTTCTGCTTCTCTGAAATTTTCTGTATTCTGGACGCCCCATAAATCATAAAGTGACCAATTCAAAATTCCAAAATTTTCAGCAGCCCAAAAATGTTTTTTCTTCGCAAGCATTTATATGGCAAAAGGCCTCGTATAACGTCTGTTTTTCAATTAAAAGAGACACCGATTGATCACTTTTTTTGGCAATCGCTAGAGATATATTTTGTGCACCGGTTTATGATAAAAACCCAATTTCGAAAAATTTTGAGATGTGTCACTTTATGATTTGGGTTGCGAAAATCGAGTTCATTTTTAATTCTATGGGAAGGTTTTTGATATATCTGCAATTTACCGATATTCGGCCAATGGTTCCACTTAATCCTGTATATCTTCAACGTATTGATCTACGTTGGAGAGACACCAATCGAAACAAAATAAAATTTCCTATACATGGCTCCTATAACCTTTTTCTCTAGGTATTATACTTTCTGAAATATTGATGAGTCAATTTGAATTTTTTATGAAAAATTTAAGAAAAAATTGACTGTCAGGGAAAATATTTAAAACAAAAGTGTTTTCCTTTAATTCTACTCCTAATTATGTTAAGCCCAATAAGCTATCAACGAAGAAAATCCATCGTAAATTGGAAAAGCTAAAGGCGATCATGTAAATATAAATATCCATACTTACACATGTGCTGTAGTAGTGAAGTAGGTACAAGCCCATTTATCGGTATAGCAGAATTTGAAAATAAAAACGGTTCGGTTCGTGGTTTGGTTCAGACTGAAAAAAACGCTGTGGTTAGGTTAAACCCGGTTCGCTGCGAACCGGTTTGCAGCCCTGGTATAAATATTACAGATGAAATTTTTTTACGTGTACGATCAGAGGGGAACTAATACCACAATACTGAATGGAAGTATGCTTTCAGTTATTTCAGGATATCACAAATATATGCAATTTAACTCCCCCTTGCACGAAGGGAGGAAAATGTTTATAAAATTACAAATAACCATTAAAAGCAAAACTACTACTACATGGGTTGGAATATTATAAATCGATAAAAAAAAAGTTAACTGCGATTTTTGGGAATCCAACATAAATCGATAGCCGTACGATTTCTAACATTTTCTGTATACTTAGTTTTAAAAATTAATTTTTTTTATGTATATATATACTAAGTTAAAGTTTGTTGTAATTTTTAGGTAAAATGTTATATCTCAGGAATTATAAGTCGTATTCGATTGATTTAAAAAGCATTTTTACCAGAAAATTCCAGGCTATTATAAAATGGTATCATATTGGGTGAGTTTCTAAGACTGAGCTGTTGTGCAACTGTTGAGTGTTTGTCTTAGAAACGCACTGTTGAGTAATTCCGCTCAGCTCAACAGTTGGCAACTTTTCGCCATTTTTTGCATCACAAATTTTCTTCGCTACTTGAGCTCAACATGTTGTGTAAAGCCAAACAGCTGATAAATTCATCAAACCGTTTCTAAGACGTAGCTGTTTAACTCAACTGCTACACAACTGTTGGCAACTGTTCAGCTCAACAGTTGCGGAGCAGCTTTTTCTTAGAAACTCACCCATTGCTACATTTCATATAGGAAACATAAAAACGAAATTGTGAGGTTATATTTCGCGATGTTCGCCTACTCAGAAAATTTGCATCAATCAAGAACCCAACTCCACAGGCATGATTAAAGAAACTGCAGCGATGAATGTTACTCTATGTGCAGCAATACTTGCACTTCTATCAATAAAATATACCAATATGAGTAAAGGTAGCAGTAGGCTTTGCTTTTTATCAGATATCTTACTTTGCTAACAATATAAGAAGCAGCTCGTTTTCCCATTTTAACTTCGTTTCGATCATTTTTATCCACGGATTTTAAAAAAATCAATGTTTAGTAAAGTTTGGTAAATTTTATGTTTAATAAATTCTTGTAAAAATTAAATTTCACTACATAAAATATGTCGGGGATCTTCAAGTACATATACATGGTACTTCCGAGTATTTTTTATACCTTTCGCTAATTTCAAACGGAGTTTTAGAAAACTACCTGCGTTATTGTAATCTTCCAAAAATTTTATCAAACTTTAACTTAATATATAAACTTAAAAAAAAAAAGAAAAATTTTAAAACTAAGTATACAGAAAATGTCAGAAGTCGTACGGTTATCGATTTATGTTTGATTCGCAAAAATCACAGATAACTTTTTTTTTTGATCGATTTATAATATTCTGATCCACATTTGAAATTGCCTTACCTCCATCTATTTTATTTGGCTGATGATGGTGGTTATTCATGTCCATATGATGATTACTTAAACCATGTGAATGGTCAGGACCATATTCACCATATCCACTATGGCTATGGCCGTGTTGGAATGCGTAGATTCCAATCAAATTAACCAACAGGCCAAGGACAGAAACCATAAAGAGTCGTTCATGCTTCACTTCTGGCGGTTCTATTAATCTTTCCACGCCCTCAGATAAAATAAAGAACGCAATGAAGAGTAGGAAGAGGCTGTTAACGAAGCCTGCCAATACTTCCGCACGTACATAACCGTAGGAAAATTTGTCATTAGCCTTCCACTTGGTAATCACAGAGGCAGCAAGACCGGCTAATAGGCCCGTACAATCGAAGAACATGTGGAAAGAGTCAGATATGAGACCTGCAATAAGAAAAAATATCCATTTACCCATTTACGGTCAGAGTTGGGCAAAATTTATTCGAATAACGAATAATAGATGAATAAATTTTTTGTATCTTTATTTGAATAATAAATAATTTCGTTTATTCAGAAACCAAATTATTCTAATAATAGATAATTTTCATTTACATGAGTTGAATTTTTTGAAGTGGGCCACCTAAAATTTTTTCGACGGCCATGTATTTTAATGAAAGTGGAATGCCCAACAACATCATACAAAAGCGCCATCCGACCGTGGTCCAGAACATAAAAATTGCGAATAATGTTTGCAAAAAAATTATTTGCAAATATAGGAAATGCAGTTTGGTAGAAGATATATTTTATACATATGTCAAAATTTAGCAAAATGGGTTTGACCAATCGTGAGAAAATCTTCGAAAAGTGTTGATAGCTATAACTTTGAAAATAATTCTAATTTCGAAAAACTGGGCCAAACATATTTTTTTTTTGTTGTTGTGAACTATACAAAAAAGTTTCAGAAAGATACTACAACTTCGAAAAAAGTGGCTCACTTCAAAAAATTCAACTCATATGTAAAAACAAACATTTTTTTTGTTGTAGCCTGAGTTTTTATTTATTATTTGAAACAAAAAATAAATTTCCGAATAATTATTCGTAAGGAATTTATCTAAATAAAAATTTAAAAAATAAATTTTTATTCGAATAATTATCTAAATACAAATTTTTTGAAATAATGCCCAAGTCGGTTTACGGTAGGTATGCATACATGCAAAAACTGGTATTAGTACGTTAAATTACTCTATATATTCATAGCGTTTCCAAGAGTTAAAGGAAAAACACAGGTAAAAGCGCAAGAATGACAAAAAGGAAAAGGAAATGAGAGAGCAAAATGACACTCTCATTTGTCCAAAACTTAATGAATCTACCCAGGAAATTTGTTTGTGTAACTTCCTTAAAAGTGTCAAAATCAGATGAGAGCTAGGGTCCTTGTTTAGGGCAAGTACACCTCATCTTAAGTACGCTGCTTACGATACTAAATTTTTTTTGTTGGGGTACTGTTGTAAAAGTCTCAAAATAAACTCGATATAGTCTTGGTGGAAATGAGGAAGAGGTGATTCACACCTATATAGTGTATAGTGAACATTAGCAATTAATACACTATACGACAAAATCAACTTTTTTTCTGGGTATTGGACCAAACTAATTTTTTCGAAGAGATTGAGACATAAAAAAAAATATGTATACGCCATTTTTCGAAGTTAGCCTCCAAAATTTAGTAATGGGCTTTCGAATTTCGAAATTTGACCCTCCCTAAATTGAATGTTTAAATAATTTAAAAATAAAAAATGAGGGTGTGATCCGCCTTATTTTCGAACTCGACTGGTATACATTTGTTTTGTTTGAAAGCTTATGTAGCAAATTTTATAAAGGGTCAAAGGTCAGATCTTCGAAAAAATTAAAAGTCGAATATATCAATTTTTTCCAACCGATTTCGAAAATCTTCATAGCGTTGTAATGGTGATTTAGTTCCCTTTCTTTTAATATGCTCACCTTTATCCTTTTTTAAGTAAAAATTTTATGAAAAAACACTTTAAAGGAAAAAATGCCCGAAAAAATGTTTTCAGCAGGGACCGTAACGATTGTCATTTTTATAAAAAAAATCATTTTTAATCGCTATAATTTGATTTTTATTTTTTCGATAAAAAATAATTTTTATTTCTGGATTTAAATTTTTCCGATGAAACGATCAATATTTTATGATTTTTATTTTTTCGATCAAAAATAATTTTTATTATTGGATTTCAATTTTTCCGATCAACTTTAATAAATATTTATTTATTATTTTTCCCGATCATAATAAACTCTAAAAACTTGTTTCTTTTGTACCATACGCTATATAATTAATGCGCTAATGCCTCAGACACACATGTGGTAGAAATATCATAATATCAATACTATGATTTGGCTTTACTATGAAAATTTTCAATTAAACTACAATATGAGAGTGACACATATGTGGTATAGATCGCAATATTTCTACTATACTACGATGTGTGTCTCTAGCATAACAAAAATTTTGTTCTCAAACAGAACTGCGCCAATTTTCATTAAAATTGGTTGGAAAATGCGTCCATAATCGCCTTTGGAAAATTACTGAATGGGTGTTGTATGCTTTTGAACAGAACGAAACAGAGCTATGGCAATGTGCACGCATAGGTGTGTTCGTATGTGTATTCCAAACTTACCAGGCAATTCTGAACACAACATGCATAATGTTGGCAATCGTCAACTTCAGGCCATCAAATATAGGATTCACTAACGTTTGAAAAGGTTTATTATGATCGGAGAAAAAATAAAAAAATATTAATTAAAGTCGATCGGAAAAATTTAAATCCAATTATAACAATTATTTTTGATCGAAAAAATAAAAATCATAAAATATCGATCGTTTCATCGGAAAATTTTAAATCCAATAATAAAAACTATTTTTGATCGCAAAAATAAAAATCGTAAATAATGGTTATTTAAAAATTTAAAAAATAAAAATCTTCAGAATAAAGATGAGGTCATATTTGGATAGAATGTGCTAAAATCATTATATCGGCATACTTGCATTTTATTGTTAACGAAGTTTTCATAATGATTTTTTCATCCGAAGAAATGAAAATAACGATTAAAATCGGTCCCTGGTTTTCAGTAGTATCCCTGCAAAAAAATGTGCGATTAAAGATATTTGTCCCGGATTGATCTCTTTCGAGAACAATCGGTCCACAATTAGGCCCGTACGGGTATAAATGTAGACTAATTGTAGAGCAATTGTTCCCGAACGGGTATAAATGTAGACTAATTGTAGACCAATTGTTCCCGAACGGGTATAAATGTAGACTAATTGTAGATCAATTGTTCCCACGGGTATAAATGTAGATTAATCGCTTTCATATCGAACGGGTATAAATGTAGATTAATCGCTTTCATTCCGAACGGGTACAAATCTAGATTCCTTATATGTAGAAATTTTACAAAAATATGCTATGTATTTACAAAATTGTAGAACCGGTAAAACGAATTGAACACCCTTTCTTTTAATAACAATGATGAATAATAATTTTAACAAAATGTTGCCTAAAATATTCTATGAAAAAATCCTTTACATTACGCTCATATAATGCATACTCAAACCTTAAAAATTTTTTATTTATTTATTTATTGAGATTTTTTTTTCAAAAAGAAAACATTTACATAATCTTTATTTATATATGAATGCACATTTACAATTTTTTAAAGATTGTTATTAAAAATTGCCTTGGCGAACAACTTGGAAAAATGTACCCGTTCGTGCTGGAAGCGATTGATCTACATTTGTACCCGTTGGGGATGAAAGCGATTAATCTACATTTGTACCCGTTCGGGATGTAAGCGATTGATCTACATTTGTACCCGTTCGGGATGAAAGCGATTGATCTACATTTGTACCCGTTCGGGATGAAAGCGATTGATCTACATTTGTACCCGTTCGGTATGTTAGTGATTAATCTACATTGGTACCCGTTCGGGTATACAAGTTGAACAATTAGTCTCTTCATAGGACATGCTCGAACAAATGCGATCAATTCACTCCATATAAAGGGATGTAAAATTGTATTAGTCGCATGCTCCCTTGCGATTGATCCAGGACACGTCCCGGATTAATCGCATTTTTTGCAGGGATATTTCGAACTTTTTGCCAGCGATTTCGAAAACCTTCACGCTGTTATATAGGTGCTTGAATTCCCTTGCCTTTGATATGAACAGCTTTATGGTCGATGAATGAAAATTTTACAAAAGCAACACTTAAAAAAATACCAAAACAAAAACTAAAATATTTGAACACATACTTTTATCCACTGTGCTCCCCAACAATTGCAATTGATGCCGGTCAAGTATGCCGTGATTTTAAAGTGTGTAAATGCGGATAATGATATTTAGTATTAAATAAATCGCACCCGATTTTACTCAGAGTTAATATTAGCAGCTTTTTAATTAAAAAAATGACGGATAAAGTATGTCAAGCAATTCTACAATCGAATTTTTGTTTTGTTTGTGCTCACAGGCAAGGACCAATTAAAAGTACAAGCATCATTCCTGCATGCTTACAAAACGATCCCTGCAAGAACTGTGCTGGTCTTTTGACCGGTCATATGACCGGCTGGCATGACTAACAGTTTTGGGATATTTCCTATCACATTCTTATAGGCATCGGGAACTTTTGTGACCGTTTCATTCATCACGTTCCCGTATGTGTATTTTCAAATTCCATTCAATCCTATTCTATCTCATTGGTTTAGCACTTGACTAAAACACATACGAGTGCAAATGCGTTGGTAATATTATATTTTTGTAATGGTGGTAGTACTTTCGGTCACACAATTATTGCAGGGATAGTATCACAACTGGAACAGAAAGGCACAGAGTTCTATACCTTCAGAGTTGTTCTCAGAAACATGCACTCCTTAATAGACACAAAATAAATTGTGGATTCTCTAATACCATGTCTCCACATAACGTGTTTCGCTCTTTTTTCTGCATTTTCTCTCTCAATCTTGTTTCGACACCAAAACCAATGCCGAAACAAAACGCAAAGTATAAGCAAACATACAAACATTTAAGAAGAACAAGAAGGAGAAATGTTAAACTGAATCACGATCAGCCACGTGGAGACGGGATATTTAGCGAGATGTTTTGCTACATGTTTTGTTGGCGAAACAAGTTATGTGGAGATGGGCTTTAAAAGATCTCGGTCACTCAGTCACAAACATTTCGAACATAAAACACAGGGCCACAAAAAAGTATCTCCTCACGTTTATCATTGAACTCCAGCAACAAAGAGATATATGATATTAAAAGCTTTCTGCACTCAAATATTACTTTCGAGCACCCACACCCGAAGCTTGAAATACCGCAATGCGCCAACCCAGCAAAAATCTGGTCATCGCTATTACCTGTCAGGCATGATAGAAGGTCTTGCCATGCAACATCTGGCGAGTTCATCACTTCTTTCACGCATTGCCAGTAATGCAGAGTGGAATGAGCTTCCATTACCCATTCCACGTAATGCAAAGTAGAATGGAGCGCGAAAAATGAACTGGAATAAATACCAGTGGAAATTTACATCATGCCTTACATTTTTCGCCTTCTTTCTCTGCTTCGCTGTAAGGTATTCTTTATTTGATTCACTAGAATCCTTGCGGTATTGCGTGATTTATTCGTTCGGCGGTAATGCAGTGGGCAAGTCCTTCCCTCCAATGACAAGCCCATGCTAATTTCAGGCATTATGTCAACGAATGTGGAAGCGATTGGCAGAGTTTTTCTGGATTACCCACTTAATTCCACGGTCATCGAGTTTTTTGGTGGGAACTGTCAGCAATATGGCCACAGTCATACTGCCGTCGAAATCAGTATGTATAAAATGTGCTGGAAACCACCTCTCCACTGATTGCAAGCGAAAGACAAGATCCGAAATTATAAAGGCTGTATGGTATACAAAAACCTCCAAAGCGCCAAATAAACAACTCAGGAAAAAAGCTCCTGCACAGCCTCAGGAGAAACCACAGCAACCAAGTCAAACCCTAATTCAAATTGACCCATACCCAGCCACATATCGCCCGTTTTATGGAATAGGGATTTAACTCGAAATTTTCGATTTCTGGGATTTTGCCATATATTTCAATAACTTTGTCGTGCCTTTGAGTCTAGTCTTATAAAATACTCAAAAAGATAAAAATGGCGGAAATAAAAGTGATATTGTAGTTAGACGTAGAAGGAAACTATTTGAAATTATCACCCTTATTACGGTTGTCGTCGTCGACGCCAGTGATGCCAGATAATCTACACTAAAATTCCCACAGAATTTGAAAAAAATCCCTAATTTCCCACATTTTAAATAAAAAAAATCCCACAAAATTCCCACCGAATTTAAAGCATTTATTTCGGTAATATAAGAATATACAAAAGGCTAATACAGTTTTTTTAATAGCTAAAAGTATCAGTTGTACAAATTATTTGCATTGTGCAAGTGGATATGATTTTTGTTGATTTTAAAGTTGAAGCAATTGATATACAATTTCACATATCACTAGTTTGTTTCGCTTTTTTACATTTAACATCCGTTACAATTGAAAATATTCTTTTTGATTCAGCGTTTGAATGCGGTAACGTGAGTACAATTTCAACCAATTGCTTAAGATTATGAAACAAAAAACTGTCATTATAGTTTTTAAAGTTTATTATATTACTCCACATTATATAAACAGGTAATTTTTTTAAATCGCCTTTTTGTGTTTCGGTTAAAACCATACAAATACTTTTGTATTCCGATTCTGTGAGATCAGGATTAATATTTAATTTTTTAGTTAGAGCAAGAAGTAATACACAATTGTTTTTAGAGAAATCAAAAACAATATCGGGATCTAAAAACTGCAATTCTTCGAAAACACCGTCAAATGGAAAACGTGATATTATCTGAAAAGTAGACGCTTTATAAAAGCGCAAACACTTTTTTTTGAATACAATCTTTTCCTCCAAATTTAAATTTGACAAAACCAATGTAAACGTTATGCACGTCAAGTAAAAATGGAGTTGGAAGTTCCAAAACTTTTAGCTGTAATTCCCATGGAATTGTAAAAAAGTCGGGTTTTAAAAAATTTCTTGTAATTTTCAACACAAGTGTCTTCGCTTCTTGCCCTAGTCGGTGTATAAGTACATTTTGGCTTTGGAACAATGCGTTATATTCATTGAAAAAGTTAAGAACGTACTTCAAAAATCTAAAATAAGCCCAGTTTTGAACTCTTTCCAATTCTTCATAAATATTTTCTGCTTTTTTACGCTTATCTTCAAATGAGTCCAGGCGAAAATAGCTTTTAATTGGCTCCCAATTCTCCAAAATTCTTTCGATACAAGGATGTAAAGAAAGCCAACGTGTGCTGGCAGGTTTAAGAATTTTTTTGCTTCTACGCCGAAATATTCCTGAAATTCTCTTAGGAGTTTTTCAGTGCTTATTTTAAGTTATACTATAAAATATACATATGTATGTAGGTATGTAAAGAGTTCTGCAACCAAAAAATCCCTTTTTTTTATATGGATGTCCCTTTTTCCCTCTTTAAAAATTTTGCAGTAAAATATCCCTCAAAAAGGGAAATTTACCTCAATCTGGCACCACTGGTCGACGCTCAGTCGACACTCACTCGACAGTGTCGGCGACGACTTATTGAAATCGGTATTACGTATGGTAAAGTCGATAACTTGTGACAAATATCGATAAATTTTTGGTATCAGCTAAGTCGACGTCGACGCTCACTCGACGCCATTTTCCTCGACGCTGTGTTTGATGACGACTAGAACAAAATTTTGTAAGTATTTATTTTTTTTTAATTTAGTAATATAGAACTAATCTGCGTATTTTTATTGTATTTATTTAGATATTTATAATGAAGATTACAAGCGCAGAACAATTTGAAGTTTTAATTGCCGAATTGGAAAAAAACCTTCCCTTGCAAAAGGTTTTCAAAAGGGGAGCTCACCAGCCGATTTTAAGCACCTTTGGGAAGCAATTTCCATTAAATTGAATGCCCTGGGACCTCCGTTAAGAGACAGTGCTGGTTGGCAGAAAGTAATTAACATAACTAATAAACATTTGTATATATATTAAAGAATATTAAAATTACAGGTCTGGCGGGCCTACAAAATAAAGGTAAAGAAGAAGCTGACAACAAACAAGGATGAGTGCAGAGCAACAGGTGGTGGTATGTACAAACAAATGCCCATTTACCCACTGGAGGAAGCTGTAGCCAACTTATTACAATTCAATAAGCAACTAAGTCCGGATGGCAACGTGCAAGGTATTAGGCCTCCAGTTGCCGAACCACAAAATTTGGAGCAATGTTCGGCTAACTATGATTATGATCCAGTCAATAGCGGTGCTATCATCATTGAGAACATCCAGTTGCACCCACCAGTTTCAGTTCCTGAAGATGAGCCGTGTACTTCAGCGGTCGCAAGAAGCAGACAACAATCGACCACCCCTTTATTGTGCCCAGCAGATATGCTGTCTGAAAATGTACCCACAAATTCAACCAGTGGAAGAAACACTCCTGTCAGAGCCCGCAAAAAAAATCAAAGCAAAGGCACGATCTCTTGGAGCAACATACCCATATGCAAAAGAGTGTACTTACGGATGTGTCGAACAAAATTGCATCCATGAAGCGTGCTCTACGATACAGCTGGGTATCAACAGAAAATTCTCGATATTGAGCAAAAGAAGCTGGCACTGATGGAGAAAAGGGATCGCAGGGAGGTGGAGCTCCACAAGGCTAATTTAAAATTAAAAGAAATTAAACTCCAAATAGCCACAACAAAATTAAAAATGCTGAAAAAGAAAGACTGACCTCGTGATGTATATAATTAAGTGTACATATTTTAAGTCATAAGTATCTTAATTTTCTTTAATTTTTTTTTTGTTTAGTTTAATGTAAATAATTGTTTTTTTTTTTTCATTGTTAAGTGAATTTGTTTTTCCTTATTTAAATGTAAATATTTTTGTGATGTACATAGTTAAATGTATATATTTTTAATTATAAGTATCTGAATTTCCTTCCATTTTTTTTGTTTAGTTTAATGTAAATAATTGTTTTTTTTTCAATGTTGAGTGAATTTGTTTTTCCTTATTTAAATGTAAATATTTTTGTGATGTAAATAGTTAAATGTACATATTTTTAATTATAAGTACCTGAACTGTTTTTTTTTATTAAATGTACATATTTACTTTTCTTAATTTTGAACCACTAAACTGTTTTCGTTTACTTTTAATGTAATTTTTTCATTTTTAAATGAAATGTTTTTTTTTTTTTATTTAAATGTAAATAATTTGTTATGAACATATATAACTGAACTGCTTTTGTTTTGTGATATTAATATTGGTTTTTTTATTTAAATGTAAATAATTTGTTATGAACATATATAACTGAACTGCTTTTGTTGTGTGATATTCACCCTTATTACGGTTGTCGTCGTCGACGTCGTTGTCACTTTTCAGTCGACATCACGTCGTCTCGACGTCGTCGTCACATCGACGCAAAATCGGTATTAGCTAAGCGTATTGAGACGACGTCGACTGTTTATCGGTAAACCGAATGACGAAAGTACCATCCCTATAATTTCTGCACTAGCTGTTTGATTTTATTTAGAATCTGTGCGCAATTTTTTCCGTATTTTCCATCTGTGCTATTTAGATAATTTATTTCTTTATAATAAATGTATTTTGCATATGATTCATCAAGTTTAAGCGATGAACATAGCAATGAAGTGCTCGAGTAATTAATAAATAAAAGAAAAAATATTTTAGTTGAAATACATATATACATATGTACATATATGTATGTATGTACATAAATATTTAATAAATTAGTTTTCTCCTTTTTTTTTTGCGCTCACGGAATTTATTTTTAAACTAGTGGGAATTTTTCAATAAAACTAGCAGGAAATATTCTGCGGATGTTAGTTCTACTAATTTTAACACTCCCGTAATAAAATTTTTTTTTTTTTTGAGATTTGATTTAATGGCGGGATGTAATAAAATTTTAAAAACAAAAATGCATACATACTAAATTTTGTTCTTGTTACCATTAAACACCGCGGCGACGAAAATGGCAACGAGTGACCGTCGACGTCGACTTAGCTGATACCAAATATGTTTCGATAGTTGTCACAAGTTATCGACTTTACCATACGTAATACCGATTTTGATAGGTCGTCGCCGACAGCGTCGAGTGAGTGTCGACGACGACAACCGTAATAAGGGTGATTAACATTAGATACTGAATTAAACTTATTTTATGCGAAGGTATGAACTCATACTATAAAAAACTGTTTTTTATTTGTTCTCTAATTTGCGATGCTTCAACACTTATGTTATTTTCTACATCATCAGTATTTCCGCTATTATCGTGGTTGTGTCCAATGTCTGTATCCTCGTTTGTTATACTCGAACCAAAATCAATACACACGTTGTGAAGAGCTGCACACACGTTAGCAATTTGCGTGGCTTTAGATGGCGTATAATGAAGTTGACGCGCCCCGAGTAAACAACGAAATCGATTTTTCAGGACGCCAATAGTGCGTTCAACTATGTTCCTAGCTTTGGAGTGTTTGGTATTAAAAATTGCTTCCGGACTTCCTTCTGTTGCGGATCGATACGGTGTCATGATATATGGTTCAAGAGGATAACCCGCATCACCTATACATAAATAATTTTATATATTTTGTGCTTATCAAATTTTTTAAAAACAATTGATTTTTACCTAATAGCCCCGAGGTACGCTCTCCAGTATCGTATCGTTCCCTTAGTAGTCTTCTGGCATGGCTCATATTCCAAATTAAGGAATCATGGCCCGAGCCAGCAAAGCGAGCATCCAAATACCGAATCCGCATATTATGGTAGCAGATCTGTTAAGTTTATTTTTTTTTAAATAATTATTTACAAAATAATTTTATATATACTTACTATCATCGCATTTAAACTGAAAAACCCCTTTCGATTAAAATAAAGATGTTGGTCTTCTTTGTTTGGAGCTAAAATTTTAATGTGCGTCCCATCCACACATCCAATGACTCCAGGAAATCCGGTTTTTTGGAAAAAATGCTGCTTCGCTTCTGTTTTTTCAGCATCTGTCATATGGAAATTGATCCATAGAGGACATATCACTTCCTCCAACACATCTAGTGTTTCGCACAATACTGCGCTTACTGCTGGTTGGGAAAGGCCAAGATTAAAATCGTTTCCAACACTTTCTTGGTACGATCCTTGCGCCAAAAACCGCAAAGTTGCTGCCAATTTTATTTCCTTTGAGAGGCTGTTGTTCTAACCGCTTGCTTCATCCTGGGACTAATTTTGTCCATTATGGACCTGAATGCGGATTTCTTTAGTCTAAAATAATCTTCAAATCTGAAATTAAAAACAATTTTAGCACTGAAAATCCACTGAAAAACAAAAAACGTAAAACTTACTTGTTATCTGGCAAATTAAATATATCGGAGTTTTGCCGGATTATTTTTCTTTTTAATTTTAGCTCTTCCCTGCTCTGTTCATCGCTGGAACTTGATGAATCATATGCAAAATACATTTTTTTTAAATATCAAACCAAGCCAAATAAAAATCACGGAAAATCGCATACAAAATGTAAATAAAACAGAACAGCTGATCCAGGGATGGTATTTTCGACATTGTTTTATCGATAACCAGTCGACGTCGTCTCGACACGCTTAGCTGATACCGATTTTGCGTCGATGTGACAACGACGTCGAGACGACGTGATGTCGACTGAAAAGTGACGTCGACGTCGACGACAACAACCGTAATAGGGGTGTATAAAACTTGATTTGCGTTTTCCCAAAAAAAAAATTTTTTTGAGTTAAATGCCTATTGCGATATGCTCAAGCAGCAAGACGTAACACTCCGCTCGAACTCTACTAATGCTATTGCAAATAGTAATCAAATCCTTACTCCAACGCAAAACACTAACGAAATGCAAGAAATGATAGACTTACTAAAACAAGTCATGCAACAAACGACAGCAATGATGAGCCTCCTCATCACCTTCACGACTAAAAACTGTACATCAATATGAATTTGCTTCGTTTTTTGACATGGTACAACAATTTACAGGTAGGTGGGCGAATTCAGAAAATACTTTTTTTATTTCCAAGGGTAGAGTGTAATGTCAAAATCCAAGCGAATTGTAATCATGGCCAATAGGAATGAGCGAGTCCCAAGCGAATTCAGATTTTAACCACGGCGAAATATAGTTTTGACATTACACTCTAACAATATTAGACTGACCACAAATGCAAAAGTGCTGATTTTTTTTGCTCCCCGTGCATTTTCTGATAGCTTGACAATGGAAAATAAGATCTGCATAAAAATCTGACCATCGGTAGTGGGAAATAGCCACGCGAATTTGACATAAAGTTTAAAAATTGACCTAAAAATAATGCATGGCTTTAAAGACCAATATCTCCTTAAACAATGATTTTTGGAGAAATAATGTAATAATAATTTTTATACTAAATGAAACTGGGAACATATTCTCCATATGATAGTTATACCTACCGTTATCCTTTCAGAACATATTGAGTCCTTAAAGTGAAATTTAAATTTTTTTGTTTGCTAAAAACGCAAAAATAAATATTTAAAAAATAGAGAATTATATAAACTATACATCATTTAATAGGTTATTTAAAGTAGTTTTACACATCATAAATTTTTTTTTGATTTACATGCACTATTATAGTCAAGAAAATGATTTAAAATAAGCAAGTCGCATTTTTTCAAACTTTTTTTTACCAAACTGAAAATATCGTAGTAGGCTTTGCAATTAAAAAAAAAAATGTGGTATATTTTCTTATTTCAGCTCATTCAATAGTTTGTTGAACTTTCTTTAAAGTGAACTTGTAGCGGTAGTGCTCATAAGTGTGTTATATACAGCTCAAAGAAGTTTTTTTTCAATTTTTTTTTAAAACTATTATTGTAATGGCATTAAGATCCAGATGCATTCCCTTAATTGGTAATTATTTAATAATATCTTACGAGCTAAGTGCTATGTAAGGCTTTTCTATTGTATAATGTAAGAGTATCTTTTTTAAACACAGGCTTGAAAAAAACTCTTTGAATGGAAATATGCTTCCAAGCAGAAGAAATTCGTGATGAACATTAAACGGCAAAGGAAAGCATTCCTATTTTGCCATAAACTTTTTAAACGAACATCGCGTATCAATAAAAGCTGTGCTCTCAAAATTAGCTTTAGAAATTGAAGTACAGTATTTTTATTCTATTGCAATGGTTTAATGGCATTTGCATGAGATAATTGAAATAACACGTCCAGAGAGTTAGTAAAATGTTTTTTGCCTTACCACAGTTCAATTTAATAATTTTTTTGTATTGATTTAAACGCCTTTTCATCATTTTCTCTATTCCATCTTTTCTTTTGGTCGGAATTCCGAATTTCGTATAGACCTCAATCAATCTAATGGACAAAATAGGAATGCTTTCCTTTGCCGTTTTATGTTCATCACGAATCAAATAAAATAAATAGCTTAACACATTTATTCTGCTTGGAAGCATATTTCCATTGAAAGAGGTTTTTTCAAGCCTGTGTTTAAAAAAGATAGTCTTACATTATACAATAGAAAAGCCTTACATAGCACTTAGCTCGTAAGATGTTATTAAATAATTACCAATTAAGGGAATTCATCTGGATCTTAATGCCATTACAATAATAGTTTTAAAAAAATTTGAAAAAAAACTTTTTTGAACTGAATATAAGTAACACACTTATGAGCACTACCGCTACAAGTTCACTTTAAAGAAAGTTCAACAAACTATTGAATGAGCTGAAATATGAAACTATACCACATTTTTTTTTTATTGCAAAGCCTACTACGATATTTTCAGTTTGGTAAAAAAAAAGTTTGAAAAATGCGACTTGCTTATTTTAAATCATTTTCTTGACTATAATAGTGCATGTAAATCAAAAAAAAATTATGATGTGTAAAACTACTTTAAATAACCTATTAAAAGATGTATAGTTTATACAATTCTCTATTTTTTATTTATTTATTTTTGCGTTTTTAACAAACAAACAAATTTAAATTTCACTTTAAGGACTCAATATATCCTGAAAGGATAACGGTAGGTATAACTATCATATGGAGAATATGTTCCCAGTTTCATTTAGTATAAAAATGATTATAACATTATTTCTCCAAAAATCATTGTTTAAAGAGATATTGGTCTCTAAAGCAATGCATAATTTTTAGGTCAATTTTTGAACTTTAGTTCAAATACGCGTGGCTATTTCCCACTACCGATGGTCAGATTTTTATGCAGATCTTATTTTCTATTGTCAAGCTATCTGAAAATGCGCGGGGAGCGAAAAAATTCAATACTTTTGCAAATACCATATGTTTTGTGGTCAGTCTAACCAATATATATAGATATATGTACATCTGCCTTGGTTTTTTGACAAATATGAAAAAAAATATCGAAGTATCGTATTAGCTCAAAAACATCGATGTATCGATATTATATCAATATCGTTTGCATCACCATAATGGTAAAAAAAAAACTTGGCAACGTGAGTGCGAAGTAAAATATTAATTTATTAATATTGTAATAATTTAATAATAAAATATTAATATTTTATTATGTTATGTCCCTTCTATATGGATATTCGGATCGGCACACTTGTTGCTAGTATAGCTGCACGGATGTTTGGGTGCATTTGAGTGTAGGCTGTGGCGTGCCTGCCAAGCAATGTTTTCCTGCGTCAAGCCATGATTGAATCGCCGCCGGAGGATCCCTCAAATGTAATAAGAGTTTATTATATGGAAAACCAATTTTAATTTTTTGTTTATCACTCTGGCTGCCAATGCCTTTTTAGAAGTTTGATCGTTCAGTGCCAATGTCATTTGACAATTTGAGGCCAACAACTTTTTTTTGTTCCTTTTTGTTTCTTAGTGCCTAAAAATAAGTTTTGACTACTTCCGACTTTATTATGGTCCCTACTTTTGCAGTTATAACGGTTTTTTGGTGTCGCACATTTTCGTGCGACATGGCCTGGGAGAATATAAAATATGTTTTGGGGCCACGTCGCACGAAAATGTGCGACACCAAAAAACCATTACAATTTAATATTTTTGTTTTATTTTATTATTTATTTATGTTTTATTTTCTTTTTTAAAATTTAGAATAATTTATAGAATGGCGCGAAGAATTGTAAAAGATAGCGATATTGCAGATATATTGCAAGATGTGCTAACTTCGGACAGCGATGATGGAGATTTTTCAAGAGACGATTCTGAAATTGATATTAATTGGCTACCAAGTAATGGCCCCAATTGAAATACTGATTCTGAAGACGCAGAGTTTAATGTTTTTTTTTTGCTCATAAATGAATTGAACAAGTAAAAAGACACATCTAAATTTCCAACATTTTTATTATCCAAAAAATACCATTAAAAGTAAACAGGGGCCATGGGAAATACACCAAAATGTTCACCACAGGCCAGAGAATCCGAATTCCATGTAAAATTCCATATTAAAATGCACGAAAAGGTGCGACGTGGCCTCAAAGTAACATTTAGGTGTCGCACGAAAAAGTGCGACGTGGCTTGAGGGTTAACATTTAGGTGTCGCACGAAAAAGTGCGACGTGGCCTGAGGGTAACATTTAGGTGTCGCACGGAAACGTGCGACATGGCAGCCAGAGTGTTATACATCAATCGTATTTCAACAGGGAAATCGGGCGGGTGTACAAGTCTGTATTTCATCGTATTCTTCCAAGGCGACCAGTTGACGAAACGCAAAAGAGATTTATGATGGCTTCCGTGCTACACTATACATGTCCAGATGCACCAGTGGATTGGCGTTATGGGACGCATCGAAGGTTTCAAAACAATACTCGGTCAAACACAAGATATTACGATGGCCTGTTGGTGGCCGCTGCTAGGAATTTACATATAAAATTGGTTAAAGTGCGGAATATCAAAGCAATTTATCATACATTGAATCTTTTCAATTCACCAAAGCATTTCAAGCGCTAATCGATGCATTCGGCGTGGAACCGTATTGCGAAGTGTACCCGGCACCATATACCATTGGATTTTTTAAATACATATGTATGTTAAGACTAACAAATGTGAGGTTGAATTTAAGTGATGATAAAACTATTGTTTTTAAATAAATATAATCGTTTAAAATATTACTTTCTTTACGACGAGGACGGTAATGTATAATACCTTAGAAAAATTCAAAAATAATCCCCCATTAGTGCCTTATATAATCCATTAGTTTTGCCATATATATAACTCATTTAATGGATTAAATATTGATATATTAAGCATTAGTTTGTTCCTATTTATACCTTAGGGCTAAAGTATTCACGCGAGAGCGCTATATCATGCATATATCGTCGTACCATACGAAAACTAGCATAGGATTTTTTGTGTCTACGAAAAGTAACAAGTTCAAGTTTTGGCCGACGAAAAGTAACAAAAGCGAGTTTTGGCTGACGAAAAGTAACAAGTTCGACTTTTGGCTGACGAAAACTATCAATTTCGTTTAAACAACAACAACTTCAATGTAAAACCAGAATATAATTACTGATACTTTTCGTCAGCCAAAAGTCGATTTTGTTACTTTTCGTCGGCGAAAAGTCAAATGTTCTACTTTTCGTACAGATTTTTTTTATTGACAGCTTTCGCCAGAAATTTGAAATATGTTAGTTTTCGTATGGTACGACGATATGTGAAATGCAATGTGAAAGAAAGAGATAGAACCTTAGTTTATTTTTAGTCAAGACAAAGGCTGACTAGTGACTTAGCTCAGTTGCATGGTGAAACTGAAAACGTAAAACAATCGGCTTAACTAACGCCGAAACTCCACAAAACATAAATTCTGTTACTTTTGTCGAACATTATTATGTCTAAAATCCATGTTTTCATATGCGTGGGCACTTCATTATAGGTTCTTTTCTTTACTTTCCAGCAAAACATTAACTAACATTTCTTGCTAATCTCTTTTAACGAAATTTGCTCTCAGTGAGAGATATTAGCAAAATAGATTAGGAAACTTGAATTAGCAAATGTTAGTGACATATCACCGTTTACACTTCGTAGCCGCCCAAGTGAGACTTTCATAACCGCCCAACTCTCCGACTTCAGAGGTGAAAAGAACATTAGAAGGAAATATAGAGCTTCCCAAAGGCCAAATCTATGGTATAAATCCATAGAGCAGACCACCAGGAGTTAAAGTTTGGAAAATCTCAATATTGGCATATGCGGTTATGAAAGTTTCACTTAAGAGGTTATGCAGTTTAAACGACGATATGATTGTTTGGCACATGAAAAAAGATAAAAGACACGTCCGAAAATTTAAGAAAGAATAAAAAATTGAAATCATCATCAGAAAAGAAAAATATGGATTTTAATATATCCC
The DNA here is from genome assembly GCA_960531455.1 of Urophora cardui. Lineage (NCBI taxonomy): Eukaryota > Metazoa > Arthropoda > Insecta > Diptera > Tephritidae > Urophora > Urophora cardui. The sequence goes on along the minus strand of OY482672.1, from coordinate 92,471,778 downwards.
TCTAAGTGTTCTATTGCCTTAGAAAAACAAATTTCGACTGACATACTCGCTCGAAAACGCTTTCAAGCAAGCTTCTGGAAATTCGAAAATTATGACGATAGCTCGGAACTACAATTTCAATGTACTGAAGTATGAAAGGTTCTCTCATGTCCTTTATTTGGGTCGTAGAACGATTAATTATGAGACCACAAAAATTGTCTTTGAACCCGAGAGATAACCCACGCACCACGCACGTATTAAAAAAAAAGAAGTAAACTTTCTTGCTTCACGACTCAGCCAACAATGATGGCGGTTAACATTCTTTATTCACTTTTTGGTATCTCTTCTCATTGGAAGTGTATCTGTTCTATTCTAATTGGAAGTATATAAGTGCAGTTGGCTGCAATTGGTACAGCGAATTCAACATATCAGAGCTGCACTACAGGTCTGCACTATATCACCCTCCTGGGGAAAAGAAGAATGGGGCAAGGTGATCAATCTTGCCACTTTCTTCTTTCTGCTGCGTTGCCTGAGTTGTGTGAATTCACGAACAATTTTAATGTTTGATTATAGTAGTTTCGATTAATACCTTCCCTCCTTTTTCGTAAGTTCACCGCAACTCAAATAACGCAGTTCCCTTTACAATATCTGAAATTTAATTTGAAAGTACGTTTAGTAATAGCTTATGTATATCAATATGTATAATTATTTTAAAAATATGTATTATTTACTACTTTATTATTAGCTATGCATATTACTAATTATTTGAATACGCCTAAGTCTTATGTATTTATATGTTAATATTTACTAATGTGTTTTCTTTTTTTTTTTTTTTTTTTGTAATGAATTCAATATTAAATTGAAATTCTAAATTAAATTAAAATTAATATGTACATTTACGTTACTTTATGTATTCGATTTTTATGTACTATCTTTTCTTTTTGGCTTTCTTGATCGAAAAGGGTAATGTTTACGCCATCTACATTTTTTACAATGTAGGGCCCAGTATATATGTTAGAATGTTTATTTCTCGGTTCTTTTTCTAATAGAGCTCTATCGTCTATTTTTACCGATGATGGCAAGGCCTTCCGGTTATATCCGGTTTGGTTTTGTATTTTGTGTTTTATAACGAAATCTTTCGCGAGTGCATTAGTTTTTTGCATTCGGTATTTCACCTCTTTTGCATAATTTTCAATATTGTAAATAGGATCAATTTCATCCTTTTGAAGTTCTATTGGTAAATTTGCTTTCTTACCGAATATTAATTCGTAAGGTGTTAATTTATTATTGAAAACAGTATTTGTTGTTGTATTATGCAAAAATGTGAAATAGCGTAAGTAAACATCCCAATCGTCAAAGTTATCGTTTAAATAAGCACGTAAATACTCATTAAAAACTCGGTGGTTTCTTTCAACCGTTCCAACCGTTTCGTGGTGATATGGTGTTGAAAAATTATGTTTAATATTTAAAAGTTTAGTCAATTCTGAAAATATTTCATTTTTAAATTCAGTGCCGAGATCGGTTTTTACCGATTTCATTATGCCATACGTTAAAATAAAGGATTCAAAAATTGCAGTAGCTACTGTCTTTGCTGTATCAGGTATTGCTATTGTTACTAAATATTTTGTTAAGTCGCAAATAATGGTAACTGCGAACTTATTACCATTAACGGACTGAGGTAAAGGGCCAATTGTATCTATCACAACAATATCGAATGGCCTACAAGGTGTTGGGGTAAGCACCATATTTTCTCTGGTTTTCGGTTTTACTTTGTTCACCAAACATTTTTCGCAATTTTTCACGAATTTAGCAACGTCACAAGTCATGTTTTTCCAATAGTATTTTGTACGTAGTTTAGCGTATAGTTTTTTCGTTCCAAAATGTCCTCCTGATATCGGATCGTTATGGTAAATTGTCATCAGTTTAAGGTTTTTGTCGTTGTCTGTCACCTTTTCTACAGGGTCAATAAAATGATTTTTAAGTGCTTCAAAATTTTATTTCCGGTATTTTTTAAATTCGATATCGAAAAATGTTTGAAAAATTCATCATCTTTCTGCCATTCTATTTTCTTAATAGTGTGTTTGCCAGCTCCTTTCAAAATTAATTCATCTAAATGAATTTTTTTGTTAGCACACGCAATATTAAGCAACTCGAGTTTTTTGTGTTTTAAATGCGCATATATATTAAAATTTGTGATTTTATTATTTTTGTCATGACTAATTTGGCTTCTGATTCTCGGGATTTTCTTCGAAAAATTATAAGAAAATTTATCGTATACTTGTAATTTTATGTCTTCTTTGTCTTTGTCTTTTTCATGTTGTTGTTTTTGTATATTTTGTTTCGTCATCGACCTTGTTTGTACTGCTAAAATTTGTTTTGTTGCATTTTTAAGTTCTTCGATTGTAATTCTGGATAAAGCGTCTGCACCAACGTTAGATTTCCCTTTTTTGTATTCAATAGTAAAATTATATTCCGCTAGTTCAAGTCTTATACGTGAAAGTTTTGAAGATGGGTCGTTCATGTTAAACAAATAAACTAGTGGACGATGATCGGATTTTACGGTAAAATGAGTGCCATAAACATATGGTCGAAACTGCTTGATTGCAAAATAAATAGCTAAAAGCTCTAACTCGATTATTGCCTTTTTTTTGTTCTGAATTATTGAATGCTTTAGAAGCAAAGCAAATTGGTAAGTCGTTGCCATTATGATTTTGGCTCAAAATAGCACCGCAACCAACTTTCGAAGCGTCAACCGTAATAGTGAATTCTTTTGTGAAGTCAGGATATTGGAGAATTTTAGGAGAAATTACTGATTTACAAAGTTTTTCAAAAGCGATTTCACACGAGTTATCCCATTTAAATTCTACTCTCTTCCTGCTCAGTTTGTTCAAAGGTGCTGCTATTGATGCGAAATCTGGTATGAATCTTCTATAGTAGTTGGCAAACGCAATAAATCTTCGTACTGCGTCTATCGCACGGTTTCGGATATTTTTTAATTGCTACTATCTTTGAGTCATCAGGCAGCAGACCTTTGGATGAACATTTATGGCCTAAGAAAGTAACTTCTGAGCGCATGAAATTGCATTTTAATGGATTTAAACGTAAATTGAATTTTTTGCATGTTTGAAAAACTGTTTCTAAATTTTTGAGGTGGTGAGCCTCGCTGCATCCGATAACTATAACATCATCAACGTATAAAAATGCTTGACTAGGGGAGATGCCGGAAAAAGCAATAGACATCATTCTGGAGAATGAATTTGGTGCGACATTAAGTCCGAATGGTAACACCTTCCATCGGAGTGCACCACGATCAGTGCTGAAAGAAGTGATATCTCTGGAATTTTTATGCAACGGAATTTGGTGGAAACCGGAGAATAAATCTAATGTGGAAAAGTATTTTGCTCTACCGAGGTTATCTAAAATATCATCCACTCGTGCCAGTGGAAATTTGTCTGCTATTAATTTTTTGTTCACTGCTCTAAAGTCGACGCACATTCTATACGATTTCTGCCCGGTTGGGTCTTTTTTTTGGTACTAGTATTAATGGACTGTTGTAGTTCGAATAGCTATGTTCAATTAAATCGTTTTGTAATAAATTGTCAACTTGTTTGTTAATTTCTTCTCTTTGAGAATATGGTAGTCTGTAATTTTTTATGTACACTGGTGTTTTGTCCGAAAGTCTAAGTTTTTGTTCGTAAAAGTTATTTAAAGTCATTTGGTCCGTCTTAAGAGCGAATACATCGGAATATTTTAAACACAATTCAAGGAGTTTGTCTTTTGTGTACGAGGGCATTTGTTTTACTAAAATTGATTTAAGTTCTTCTAAACGTTCGGGGTTGTTTAAAGCTCTGTTAATTTTGTATATCGTTACCTTAATTCACAAAGGCCCTAATTGACACTTTTGATAGCGATAGTTATAAAAGTAACGAAGTTATACCACTTTTTAAAAAGCCCTATCTGCATATGCTGAAAATCTATAAATTAAAAGGCCCTAACTACATTTGCTACAATATGCAGTAGTACAAGGTGAAAGTGTTTGGCAGGCTTTGAGTTATACATTTTGGACTCCATGCATGCTTAGATGGTTGTTTTTACCAAAATCGTAACACTGTGTTATCAAATGCTTTGCTAAACCTTTGTATGGAAAATAATGTAACTATAGAACATAAATATTTAGTAAAAGGACATACACATACGAGGCTACACATTCTACACAAATAAACTTACCATCTCAACTTGTACAACTTATCCGCGAGGCTCGAAAAAATCCTAGTCCACTTCAAGTTCACCACCTAGAGCATAGCTTTTTTTTTATTTTGAAAATATTCCGAAAATGTACTCAACGATTCGACCTGGTATGTAATATGTATATTCCTAGTGCGTTAAACATATCTAAAATTATATTATAGTGTTTCCTTTTCAGGAAGAATGTCAGGATATTTTATAGAACTGATATAACATCTGAGTACCAGCCTCTACCTCAGAGAGCCAGCAAAAATTTTGAAATAGTAAAGCCCAGCTTATTACATAATCAACAACTTCCAATCTCTAAAAAGAAATGGGAAAATCTATAGGATCTAAAAATATCATTACCTAAAGATATATATTTACAGTCTGAAATGTTATTTATAATGCGCTTTGAAGTTATTGGAATCAATTGCAGCTGCAAATTTGAATAAATATTCAAACCACAAAAAGCCCTAACTAGTTTTTTTTTTCTAAATTCGTAGTGTAAAAAAGCCCTATCTGACACAAAATTGCGAAAATCCAATGTATCTAAAATTTTTGTTCAATATCTACTTCCGGGCCTTGTTTGTGCAGGAACTGCATTTTTACAAACTCACAAAAGTCTTTTATTTTCATTTTAACACGTTTTTTGGCTCTCCTGTAAAAAAATTATTTTGTCAGTTAGGGCCTTTGTGAATTAAGGTAACGATATATTAAAATTTGTAATGTCTTCTGTGTTTAAGTTAAAGTCTTTTATGTACCTTACTTCATCTGTCGTATTAATTATTTTTAAAATTGGCGTTTTTGTATCTACTATGCATTTGGCTGTAAAGCAGTGTTGTCCAATGCAATAGTATGTAATTTTCACTTGTGTGCGTAAAGCGTTGCTGCAAACTGTGTTGTGTTGTTGTAATTAGCTTCGCAATACGCTGCTGCCGAACCAAGCTATTCATAGATATACGAGCAGTTTACTGGCTCTTTCGTTTTTTCTGAAGCTGGCAGAAGAGTATACGTGTGAGTATACGTGTTTGACGTCGCAGCAGCTAGCCTATGCCCCGGGCATAGGAAAAATGCATTTTGGCCGACACTGCTGTAAAGACACCATCAGAGATTTCGTGAGAATCTACAAAAACTGGATTTTTGGAATTACCCAAATTGAAAATTCGAAAAACTTCACATCTTGGTGGAATTACTAAACTATTGCTGGATGTACTATGTAAAATTGAAACATTAACCCTTTCTGCCCCGTAACTAACTTGTATTGTGTCGTTTGAATAATTGATTATGCATTTATTATTTTTTAAAAAGTCTTTTCCTAGTATTCCGTCCGACGGTATGTTGAAATTGTCATCGACAACATGAAGTGTATGTGAAATGTAAATGTTCTTTATTTTTAAGTTCGTATCTATTGTACCAAGAGTTGTAAGTGTATCTGAAGTTACGCCCGTGATATTTATGATATTACTGTCATTTATAACTGCCCTTTGTACCAAACTGGAGATTTTAATCAGTGAAATGTCTGCTTGCGAATCAACTAAAAATGTACATGTTTTGTCAGAGTCGGTACAGTGAATTTCGATAAAGTTTGAGTAATTTAAATTTAAGTAATAAATGGATTGTGCTATAGAATTTCTTACTCCTGATCCCTCAGTGTTCGCGTCTGGGGGCTTCGGCGTTTAAATTACGCACATTAGCCGTATTTCATGTATTCGAACGCGAATTGCTATTGTTGTTTCTGTTACTCATACTTGGTCTGTTAGAATTGTTGTTGTTTTGTCTGTTATTAAAATTGTTACCTCTTCTGTTGTAATTACTGTTTCCTCTGCTATATGAGTAATAAGTTTGCATATTTGTCCCACTGTGCCTAAAACCATTATTGTGATATCTAAAATTGTTACCTCGAAAATTTCCTCTGTAGTTATTTGATCTTATTGGTCGTTTTAGAGGATAATCAAACTATTTTATATATATTTTTAAAATATGTATATTTAATACAAAAATTATAAAAATCTTGTTAATAATTCAAATGTTCAAAATGTAATAATCATTTTTGAAATATCACAAACATTAAAAACAAAATACATTTTCTTTAAATGAAATATCTTGATTTCAAAGTGTTATATAATAATACAATGGCGCTATTATAACTCTGACGAGTTTTATGGCCGAGCTTTTCTCCCAATTCGAGGTGTGCTCCTTTTTGTTTTTCCTACTAATTGGGTGGACCTACAGTTTTATGCCGACTCCGAACGGCGAATGCATTTTTTGTGAGAAGCTTTTTCATGGCAGAAATACTCTCGGAGGGTATTCCGCCCACTGCCGAGAGGTGAACGCTGCTCTTAAAAACCCAATAATTGGATTTTTACTAATTAGAAAAATTGTTTTGGTGTCTGGCTCGGACCGTGGTTTGAACCCGAGACCTCTGGCATAGCAGGCGAGCACTCTACCCACTGCACCACAGCGGCCACAAGTATAAGTATATAACCCTATATTTACTCCCCCTCCAGTGTAAACGAAGAGAAATAATAATTAATTAATATTAAATGTAACTTTTTTAGATTTTTTATGTGTTAAAGTTTGATGTAGAGTATGTATCAGAAATAGTTTTTGCAGGTTTTAATAAATCAATTGAAAAAGTTTTAATTGTATTTCCGTATTGTATTTTAAATGTCTTGTCATGTTTTGAAATAACTCTGAAAGGTCCTTCATAAGGTGGTTCTAAATTTGATTTACGAAGAATTTTAACAAAAACATATTCACAAGTATTTAGATTTTTAGGAATAAAATAACTTTCTTTATTATGATGTACTACTTTTGAACGTACAAGTGAGAAATGATGTCTTAATCTTTGAAGAATTTCGTTCGAACAATCATTTTCTTTATTTTTATTATTCGAAACAACTAATTCACCAGGTAGACGAAGTGTCTGTCCATAAACTAGCTCTGCAGAAGAACATTTTAAATCTTCTTTTATGGACGTTCGTAAACCAAGAAGTATCCATGGCAAAATTTCAGACCAATTAGTTGAGTCATTTGAAGCTATTATTGACGTTTTAAGTGTTCTATGAAATCGTTCTATCATACCATTCGCTTGAGGATGATATGGAGAAGTATGAATTTTATGTGTTCCTAATAATTTGGTTAATTCACTAAAGATTTTGGAAGTAAATTGTGAGCCTTGATCTACTGTAATATTTAATGGAATACCAAATCGGGGTATATAATTTTGAACAAAAGTAGTTGCTATAGTATTTGCTAAAATATTTTTAAGTGGATAAACTTCAGGCCAACGAGTATGTCTATCAATAATAGTTAAAAGATAACGAAATTCTTTCGATACAGGAAGTGGACCAACAATATCCATATGAATATGTTCAAATCGACCAGATGGAATTTGGATTTTCTGAATGGGAGTTTTTGTTTCTTGAAATTTTAAATTTTTGACAATTTAAGCAAGATGATGTCCATTCATTTATTTCTTTTCTCATATTAGGCCAAAAATATTTTGTTTGAATCAATTTTCTAGTTGTTCGAGTACTTGGATGCGAAAGAGAATGAATTTTGTCAAATATAATTCTTCTCATAGAAAAAGGAACATATGGTCGAAAAGGTTGTTGAGAGACGTCACACCAAATATTTAAATTAATTATTGGAATATTGATTTCTTTTAAGTTATTTTTAGAACTTAGATCAGAAATTATTTCTTGTAAGGTTTTATCATTTTGTTGTTCTTTGAATAAAGTTTCTAAATTAATATCTTGAGTTGAAATTGAAGTAATTTCTGGAATACGGGAAAGCATATCGGCAACAATGTTGTCTTTTCCACGTATATATTGAATGTCGTTAGTGAACTGTGCAATATATTCAAGATGACGCAATTGACGAGGAGATCTATCGACTTTAGAATTTAGAACATGAATTAAGGGTTTATGATGTGTATAAATAGTAATGGCGTTTTCTTTTCTCGAAATAATGTTGCCCTTTTTGATTTTCTTAGCCATTTTGTAAGTTTGTCTGGTCCTTTTACCAAATATTGACCTCTAACTAAGTAAGAGGGCACCCTTATCTACGAATTCAGCCATTTTATAGAAAGTCAGGATACGTAATTTGATAATTGGGATATAGGAGGGCAACATTTTTTCGTAGAAAAGAAAACGCCATAAAAGTTCTACCTTCAAGAAAATGTTTAAAATTTTTAATCGAGTTATAAATTGCTAAAAGTTCCCTGTCAAATGTGGAATAATTTACTTCTGTTGCTGTTAATTTTCTTGAAAAATAAGCTAAAGGTTCTAATTGATTGTTACTAGTTTGTTGTAAAACAGCTCCAATTGCTACATTCGATGCATCTACAGCTAATTCTACAGCCGTTTTTGTCGAAATGAGTAAGTAAAGTATTTTGAGCAAAAAGTTTTTTAACGTTTTCAAATGCAGTTGTTGTTTTATCTGTCCAATTCAACTGTTTGGATTTATTTTTGATTGAAAATGTTAGCATTTCATGCAAAGGGCTAAGTTCTGCTGCTAACATTTTAATATATCTATGATAGTAGTTAACCATGCCTAAAAATTTTTGTAATTTGTTAATTGACATTGGTTTCTTAAAGTTTGTTATAGTTTCGATTCTATTTAAAGAGGGGTTTTATACCATTACAAGAAATTTCGTAACTTAAGAAATCTAATTTATTTACGCCGAAAATACATTTTGAGGGTTTAATATTTAAGTTGTACTCTTCAAGTCTTTTAAATATCATTTTTAAATGTTGTAAATGTTGATGTTCATTATCAGTAGCAATTAAAATATCATCTATATAGGTAAAAACAAAATCGAAATCAGAAAATACTTCATTAATAAAACGTTGAAATGTTTGAGCACTATTTCTTAAACCGAATGGTATACGAATAAACTCAAACATTCCAAATGGAGTAGTTATAGCAGTTTTATGCTAGAGACACACATCGTAGTATAGTAGAAATATTGCGATCTATACCACATATGTGTCACTCTCATATTGTAGTTTAATTGAAAATTTTCATAGTAAAGCCAAATCATAGTATTGATATTATAATATTTCTACCACATGTGTGTCTGAGGCATTATGTATGTCTTCTTCTGCCATAGGAATTTGATGATAAGCACGTACAAGATCAATTTTTGAAAAAATATGTTTGTTTTTTAAATCTATAGTTAAATCGTGAATATGGGGTAAAGGATATCGATCCGGTGTAGTAATAAAATTCAATCTTCTATAATCTCCGCAGGGTCTCCAATCATTTGGTTCTTTCTTGGGAACGAGATGAAGTGGGGATGCAATTGGAGAACTTGATGGTCTGCAAATACCTGTTTTAACTAAAAATTCAAATTCAGCTTTGGCAATTTTGAGTTTGATTGGGTCAAGACGTCGTGGTTTTGAAAATGGTAAAACACCTTTTGTTCCAATCCTGTGAACCGTATGATGTTTAACTTCTTTAGTGTAATCTGGTTCACAGGTTATAGAAGGAAAATCATTTAATAATTTCGTAAATTTATTTTCAGGAATTGGAATTTTTAGGGAAAATATATCACAAAAACCAGATGACCCAGAAACTTTTAATTTAGTAATTGAATCCATAATTTCTTTATTTTTAGTATTAACTATAATGCCAAATTTTTCTAAAAAATTTGCGCCTAAAATGGGTGTCGTAATATTTGCAATTATAAAAGGAAATTCAAAATCTCTTCTCAAACCTAAATCAATTTTTAAAAGTTTTGTACCAAATGTTTCAATGAAGAACCGTTAGCAGCTGATAACTTAAGATCTGAATCTCTTTTATAAATTTTGAATTTTGAAAAGGGAATTACTGATACTACTGCCCCGGTATCAATAAGAAAATTAAGATTATTGAATTTATCAAAAACAAATAGGCGACGAGTTGGTTTAGGGATGTTTCCATTATCCGTCACCGTCATAATGGAATTTTTTAGTTTAAATTTTGGTTTGAATTATAATTGTTATTTTTATTGAAACTGCAAGGTGCTATACATTTAAGAGCATTGTTTTTAAATTTTCTGTGATACCAACAAATGTTATTTGATGAATAAAAATTTCGTTGACTTGAAAAACTTCTAGATCTTGATCATCTGTAATTTTATTTAAGTTTTGAAAAACTGCTGAAGTTAACTCAGTTAAACTAATAATACATTTTTCTAATTTATTATTTTCAATACTAGCTACAGTAGATTTTAATGAATTTGATTGATTAAGTAAATCAAAAATTTTGTCTGCTAAAATAATTAAATCTTCTTTATTGGAACTATTACTTGAAGTTAGATGAATTTAAAAAGTAATTCATGACTAATTAATGAATTTGAATCAATAAGAGATTTCATATAACGAAAAAATTCTGATGGTGAACGATCGCCGATTTCCATATTTGAAAATAATTGTTCGAGACGTTTTTCTCCACTTAAAGAAAATCTCTCACATAGTGTTTTTTTAATTATTTCGAATTTATTAAAAGAAGGTGGTGGATTAATAATATCGATAATTTTGGTAATAGTTTCTTGTTGAAGAGAAATTAAAATATTTTGAAATTTAATATTATCATCTGTGATATTATTAATTTGAAATTGTCCTTCAGCAAGAACAAACCATGCTTCGGGACACTCCTCCCAAAATTTAGGTAATTTAATTGTTTTAATTGTTGAATTGTTTTCTGATGTTAAGTTGTTTGTTTGAATATTTTGTGTCATGTTAGTATTAGTGTGTGTGTTATCGTTGTTCTGCATTTCTGAGGTATATGTGCGTGTTCGTATGGGTGAACGATGGAGCATAGTAAATAAAATTAAAAGAGAATCTTCTGAAGAGAGAGTTTACAGAAATAAATTAACAACTTAGTAATAAAAATAGTAAGATAAAAATTTAAAATATGATTAATGGTTTCTTTAAAGTTAAACGATTAATTAATTGAAATTGATTTTAAATTTTTAAAATAAATTCTTATTATAGTATACATATATTAAGTACTCACATAAATGTGAAATAAAAATTATAACCAATTTGGATTGTGATAATATTGACTGCAGTTATTTAAAATTGATTGTTGCAAAAATATATTTGTTGTTGAACAAGAATTGATGTTGTTGTTTTCGTTGTTGTTGTTGATAACAAAATATAAGATGCGCATTAAGTAGTTGCAGTATTGATGAAAATCAAAGCCAATCCAAGTATGTTTTAAAATGAGCATGTACAGATAATAGATATGTAGATATATGTAAGATGCGTGATCCAATTGATTTGCTGGTTAGATATTAGTAGTGGGACTTTTTTCGAATAATATTCGAATAAATATTATTCGAATAAACGAATAATAATATTCGAGGGAAAAAATTCGAATAGTACTATTCGAATAGTACTATTCGAATAATCCTATTCGAATAACACTATTCGAATAATACTATTCGAATAGTAGTATGTATGTACATGCATGATTTGGGAATTTCACTTGCCTCCGCGCAAGCCGGAGTACGTATATGTATATGTACATACATATGTATGCAATTACAAAAGCAAAACCATACATACATACATACAATAGCTATTCCAGAATAGTGGTATTCGAATAGTGATATTCGAATAGCACTATTCGAATAGTATTTATTCGAATATACGAATAAATTATTCGAATAAATATTATTCGAATTACGAATACCTTTCGAATAAAAGGATTTTTTATTCGAATAATTTTTATTCGAATAGTCCCATCCCTATTAGATATACATATATGTATATAAATTGATTGATGAACTGTATTAAAATAACCAATGATGATTGTTAATCAGTATTTGGTTAATTGATCAAGAAGTGAAGTCTGATAATGTTGAACATTTTTTTGTTGATGATTTCTTTAATTTTGTTGAAAATCCACTTAATTTTATCTCTTTTAGATTCGTTGGTAGGATCGCCAATATTTGGAGGATAATCAAACTATTTTATATATATTTTTAAAATATGTATATTTAATACAAAAATTATAAAAATCTTGTTAATAATTCAAATGTTCAAAATGTAATAATCATTTTTGAAATATCACAAAGATTAAAAACAAAATACATTTTCTTTAAATGAAATATCTTGATTTCAAAGTGTTATATACATAAGTATATAACCCTATAGTCGTGAACGAAATGTCAAGACTTGTCGCTCTTTTACCTTATTATCCTTTTCTATTATCATTTTTGCAACTACATCCTTAGGGTCAGTGAAAGTTGACGAAGCTAAAATATATTTTACCATATCTGATCTGCTATTTAACCTACAGACTTAAATTGTTTGTTCCACAGCCATTTCATGAGCTTTAGCTTGTGTCATCCCTTCGATAATAAGAGAGCGCTCTAAGGAATCTGACAATTCTTCAACTTGTTTTGCAAAGTCCGCGTAATTATTATTCGTAATTTTCAATGATGCAATTTTTCCAGCGACAACTTTCGAGTTATCCGGTTTTATTCTGCTACACAGCGCTTCTTTTATCTGACCGACTGTATGAATTTCTATTGGTAGGGATTCACGCGCTTTGCCCTCAAGCTTCGATTTAAGGAATGCTATTAATGTTGGAATTAATGAGTTATCTGCAAGGTCTTCGATTAGATTTATCTTATCAATGAATGATGACAGTGATAGCGGATCGCCGCTGTAATTTTCCCGGATAATCGAAGCCCACAGGCTAATAGCTGATTTTTTCTGCTCCGGTGTTGCCATAATTATGTCGTTATTATTTTGACTCGAAATTGTAATGCCTGAGCTAGTTGAATCGCTAGATTCGTCGCTAAAACCTCGAAAATCTTCACCTAGAGATAAGGTTCCTCTGCTTGTTGTTGTTTTTCCTTTATCTGAATTTCCAGCAAAATTCGCGTCTTCAAAGCTTTTTTCGTCGTCTGACATTTGTGGCAAAACTCAGTAGCTTTTGTAACAACAGTTGCTCAACATAAAAAAAGTTATAAATTTGTCAAAAAAAATGTACGTTTGTTTGTTTTAATAAAAAAAGATTTGTCGAAAAAGTTTTATTGTATTTCAAACTAGCTTGAAATAATTTTACGCATATTGATTTCAAATATTTGCAGACACTGTAAATGCAAGATCTTGTAGACACTTCGAAAAATTTCGGTAGGCACTGTAGAATCCGTTGAGGTCATTGCGGCTGAAGTTGGAATGGACTCGGGTTCAATCCCCGGTGCATCCACTTCCGAAAAGAGTGCTGATGATCGAAAATGGTTTTTCGTGAAATAGCTATACACTCAACCTTCGCTGTAAATAGTTGTTGAATTTTTTTCCACTTACCCCAACAATTAAAAATTGAATTAAAATAAAAATTTCGTGCTAAGCACTAAAAACTCTTTCAAGTAAAATTGTTAACGTTGTTTGGTATATACATAAAATAAAATACCAACAACAATGTTCATTGCGAACTGCCTACAACAAAAAATTCAGCACGTTTGTGGAGAATATATGCAAAAGCATATACACACTAACGTTAATGTTGAAAATGAAAAAGGCAAAAGTGGGGAAAATCCAACAGCTTGCACAGAGTCTCAATGGCCGAGTGTGTTTATCCGTTGGGTCATTGCGGCTGAAGTTGGAATGGACTCGGGTTCAATCCCCGGTGCATCCACTTCCGAAAAGAGTGCTGATGATCGAAAATGGTTTTTCGTGAAATAGCTATACACTCAACCTTCGCTGTAAATAGTTGTTGAATTTTTTTCCACTTACCCCAACAATTAAAAATTGAATTAAAATAAAAATTTCGTGCTAAGCACTAAAAACTCTTTCAAGTAAAATTGTTAACGTTGTTTGGTATATACATAAAATAAAATACCAACAACAATGTTCATTGCGAACTGCCTACAACAAAAAATTCAGCACGTTTGTGGAGAATATATGCAAAAGCATATACACACTAACGTTAATGTTGAAAATGAAAAAGGCAAAAGTGGGGAAAATCCAACAGCTTGCACAGAGTCTCAATGGCCGAGTGTGTTTATCCGTTGGGTCATTGCGGCTGAAGTTGGAATGGACTCGGGTTCAATCCCCGGTGCATCCACTTCCGAAAAGAGTGCTGATGATCGAAAATGGGTTTTCGTGAAATAGCTATACACTCAACCTTCGCTGTAAATAGTTGTTGAATTTTTTTCCACTTACCCCAACAATTAAAAATTGAATTAAAATAAAAATTTCGTGCTAAGCACTAAAAACTCTTTCAAGTAAAATTGTTAACGTTGTTTGGTATATACATAAAATAAAATACCAACAATGTTCATTGCGAACTGCCTACAACAAAAAATTCAGCACGTTTGTGGAGAATATATGCAAAAGCATATACACACTAACGTTAATGTTGAAAATGAACAAGTAAGGAAGCCTAAGTTCGAGTGGAATCGAACATTAGATACTCAGCTGTATGTTTTCATAGTTTGTTTGCGTTTGATGGAAACACGGTGTACTTTATATAAAGCGAGTGCTGCATAAAGTGGGCGTAGCCACGCCCATTTTCAACATTTTTATCAGTCATCCAACTAAGCATATGAATATTATTCTTTGTGCAAAATTTCATTCCTTTTTGACTTCTAGTTATAAAGATGTCACGTTACAAATTCCCAAAGAGTGTTCCAGATATATCTTTCTTAAAAAGTAGGCGTGGTCATAAACCGATTTCAATAAATTTTTGCGTGGCTATTAACACATGTTATTAAAGTGTATAAACCAAGTTTCGTCATAATATCTCAATTATTTGTAGAGTTATAGGCTAAGAAATCACGTATATCCCTTTGTGTAAAAAGAGGCGGTGCCACGCCCATTTTCCAAAATTTTTCTATTTGTTGTTTCTGGGCTATTGTAGAAATCAAACCACAAAATTTCAATGAATTATCTTTACATTTGGCAAAGATATCGCTTAAAATGTTTTTATTAGGTCACTTTATAATACCCATATATAAAAGTGGGCGTGGTCGTCAACCGATTTCGCTAAAATTTTCAACATGTATTACCACAAGTAATAAAAGTGTACACACCAAGTTTAGTCATTATATATAAATTATTTGTCGAGTTATGGGCTCAGAAATCTCGTATATTCCTGTTTATAAAAAGAGGCGGTGCCACGCCCATTTGCCAAAATTTTTGTGTTTTTCGTTTTATGTCCGCAGTTGGACTCCTGCTATAAAATTTCAATGATATATCTTTATATTTGACAGAGATATCGCTTTTTTTTTTTTTTAGCATCCAATATATTTTGCCAACTGTATAAATAAAATACATCCAACAATTTTGTGGTTCGTTAAAAGTAATTAGTAATTAATAATGACTTAATAAACATGGTGGGCATGTATGGATTGCTCTCAGTAGCGCATCCATTTATTATAGTGCATCAGCAAAGATCTGTAAATGATTTTCTTTTGAGGCGTACGAAATTGGTTGGTCTTGCCGTCAGGGCTAGAACGAGTGGGTTGGGGTGAGCTAATATTCTCATTTTGTATGATGCAGCATACTTTCTGATTTCTTGAGATATAGTAGGTATCTTTAGGTCACGATGTAGTTGGTCGTTCGTGACGTAGTAGGGCGCATTTACAATCATTCTAATGGTTTTCGATTGGAATCTTTGGAGAATCTCTATATTTGAGTTTGCGGCGGTTCCCCATAGCTGTATGCCATAGGTCCAGATGGGTTTTAAGATAGCTGAGTAGAGCAGGAGTTTGTTGTCGATTGATAGTTGGGAGTTTCGATTCATGAGCCAATAAAGATTTCTCAGTTTTATACCAAGAGCTTTTCGTTTGGTGAATATGTGGGTTCTCCATGTTAGTTTTCTGTCGAGATGCATACCCAGGTACTTTGTTACGTCACTTTGCGGTATATCAATGCCATTGAGTTTTACGGGTGGGCAAGTGTTGCGTCTAGTGGTAAACGTCACTTGAACAGATTTTGATTCATTTGACTTTATCCGCCAGTCTTTCAGTCAATGGGTAATTTTATTTAAACTTCTTTGAAGCTTGAGTGAGGCGACGTTAGGGTTGAGGTCTGAAGCCAGTACAGCAGTGTCATCGGCAAAAGTGCCGATAGTGACTCCTTCTGCTATTGGGAGGTCGTATGTGTAAAGTAGGTACAGTATTGGGCCCATTACACTACCTTGCGGGACGCCTGCTAAGCTCTCGTAAAGCTCAGACTGCTCTGCTCCTTCTTTGACGAAAAAGTAACGATTTTTTAGATAAGATTGTATAAATAGAAAGTAGCTTGTAGGGAGAGTATTTTTTATTTTATAGAGCAGGCCGTCGTGCCATACGCGATCAAAAGCTTGGGATATATCTAGAAAGGCAGCTGTACAGTATTTTTTTTGCTCAAAGGCAGAGTAGATTTTCTCGGTAAGTCTATGTACTTGTTCAATTGTTCCGTGTCCTCTTCTGAAGCCAAATTGGTGATTAGGTATAATGTTACGCTCTTCTATTTTGGGTAGGAGTCTTTTAAGGAAGAGAACTTCCAAGACTTTTGAGACAATGGGCAGCAGACTAATGGGTCTGTAAGACGCTGCCGTATCAGGGGGCTTTCCTGGTTTCAGAATCATTTTCATCTGAGCGACTTTCCATTGAGGGGGTATGAATGCAGTTATTAGTACTGCATTAAAAAGTTGGGTGAGAAATTTTATGCCTTCGTAAGGTAAGTGTTTTAGTACATTGCCATTAATAATATCGTACCCAGGAGCTTTCTTTGGGTTGAGCATCGCTATTACGGTTTTTACCTCCGATATTGCGAATCGTTTTATGGGGAGGTCCATTTGATAGGGATGACTCAGAGTATTTTTCACTTCTGTTGTTGTGCTTAGTGGGGGTTCAATATCATGTGGGGTGAATACTGATTTTAGGTGGCGTGCAAAAGTATTTGCTTTCTCTGCGTCACTTTTCGCCCATTCGTTATTTTCCATTCGTATTGGAGAATTGTAGAAAATCGGCCTTTTTAGCTTACTAGTAGCTTTCCAAAGGGAGTAATCAGTTGCAGCTGTTGCATCAATATTACTGAGATATTGTTGAACTTGTCTGTTGTGTTCAATTTTGAGGATGTTTTTGAGTTCTTTGGTGAGAGCATTCAATCTTTTCTTGTCGTCGGGGTGACGGGTTTGTTGCCATTTTTTCCTTGCGAGTCGTTTTTCTTTGAGCTTAGCTTGTATGTTGTGGGTAACGCTTGTCCTTTTTTGTCTGATGAGGGTGGGAGTTGATTTCCATGCAGCTTGTTGGATGCAGCTGTTAAAATGTTCGACTGCTGCCTCTATATCTTCAGCAGATTTCAGGGCTAATTTGAAGTCA
Source organism: Urophora cardui (assembly GCA_960531455.1). Lineage (NCBI taxonomy): Eukaryota > Metazoa > Arthropoda > Insecta > Diptera > Tephritidae > Urophora > Urophora cardui. The sequence continues at coordinate 92,454,257 of OY482672.1, read as the reverse complement.
AGATTAGACGTGATGATGTGTCGGAAGTATTCCCAATCAGTCTTCCGATTGTAAAGGCTGCATTGTTCCGCTGCCGGTGTAAAATTTTTATCAATTGTTACCAGGATTGGAGAGTGGTCGGAAGACAATTCAAAGCACGATTTGCAATTTATATCTGAAGAATTCACGCCTTTCACCACGCAGAAATCGATTAAGTCGGGTATTTTATTTTTATCTGTTGGCCAATAAGTGGGAGTTCCAGTAGAGAATGGAGTTAAACTGAGATTGCTAATAGCATTATATAGTTGTCTTCCTTTAGGGGTAATGAGACGAGAGCCCCAGAACGTGTGTTTGGCATTGTAATCGCCCCCAGCTAGAAATCGATTTCCAAGAGTTTTGAAGAAATTTTCATATTCTGCAGTGCTGATAGAGTGCCTCGGCGGGCTATAGATAGCAGAGAGTGTAAGCTGGCCGCTCGGGTCTTCAATGACAATATTTGTGGCTTGTATAGCATTTGTACGGAATGAATTCGTGCTGTAATGTTTAATACTTTTCCGTATCAAGATACCTGAGCCTCCATGAGCGTTGTTACTGGGGTGTTTTGTGTGGTAAAACTTGTAGTTGGGTACTTCAAAGTAGCTTTTGTCAGTAAAGTGGGTCTCAGATATGAGGAGTATATCTATATTGTGGGTCTGAAGTAAAGTTTTAACTTCAAGTAAGTGTTTGGATAGGCCATTGGCATTCCAAATGATAATTTTCAACGGGTTGAAGATGCACAGTTTTTAGTCGTGAGGGTGACGAGGAGGCTCATCATTGATGTCATTTGTTGCATGACTTGTTTCAGTAAGTCTATCATTTCTCGCATTTCGTTAGTGTTTTGCGTTGGGGTGTGGGTTTCATTACTATTTGGAATGGCATTATTAGGGTTCGAGCGGGGTGTTACGCCTTTCTTTGCTGCTTGAGCATATGTGGCTGGGTATTGGTCAATTTCAATTGGGGTTTCAATCTGCATTGGGGTTTGAATTGGCTGTTGTGGTTTCTCTTGGGGCTGTGCAGGAGCTTTTTTCCTCAGAGTTGGGTATTTGGCGCTTTGGATGTTTTTGTATACCATACAGCCTTTATAATTTGCTGGATGGTTGCCTTCACATAGAGCGCATTTGACATCTTCAGATCTTGTCTTTCGCTTGCAATCAGCGGAGAGGTGGTTTCCAGCACATTTTATACATACTGATTTTCGACGACAGTAGGACTTTGTGTGGCCATATTGCTGACAGTTGGCGCATTGCGGTATTTCACGCTTCGGGTGTGGGGGCTCGAAAGCAATTCTTGAGTGCAGGAGACTTTTAATTTGATATATCTCCTTGTTATTGGAGGCGGGTTTGAGTTCAATGATAAACATTGGGAGAGGATTTTTTGTGACTCTGTGTTTTATGTTCCAAATGTTTGTGACTGAGTGACCGAGATCTTTTAGAGAATCCACAATTTCTTTTGTGTCTATTGAGGAGTGCATGTTTCTGAGAACAACTCTGAAGGTACGTTCTTGTTTTGTTTTATAAGTGTGGAACTCTGTGCCCTTCTGTTCCAGTTGTGACACTATGGTTTTGTAAGCATCCAGGGATGATGCTTGTACTTTTACTTGATCCTTGCCTGTGAGCTTTAGATCATAGGAGTTTGGAGCAACTTCTTGTAGTAAACTCATTAGGGGGGGAATGTTTAGAACTTTGTCTATAAATATTGGCGGCGGCTTGGGTATTTTTTCAGTTGGTTGGTTAGTTTCCTCAACTTCAAGGGAGGCAAATCTGTTTTCGTTTTCATTTTCATTTGGTTGGCGGCTTCCAAGCCAGTAATAATTATCAAGTTTAGCCTGTTTTTTAGAGGCAGTATTTTTACTTGGGCTTTCGCGTTGGCGTTTGGGATTGACGATCTTCCATTGGTCGGTTGGGGTAGCAGTTGTCAAGTTTCCTGCAGTTTGGGGTTTCTGGGCTTGTTGTTGTTGGGCATAGAGAATTTCCAGTTGCCTTTGGAGGGTTTCGATCTGCTGTTGTACGTTTGGTACGTTGGTACTAGGCAGGCGGGATGGGGTTAGATGTTGGGACATTTGTTGGGGTGTACCTAGGGATCTCGGTGTTTGGTGCTGTAGTTGCACTTGGGCTTGTTGGGCATCTCGCACTTCGACTTGTTGGGAACCTCCTACTTTAGGAGGAGTATGGTTGGGGGGCATCTCGCTGGTGCAAACGAATATTTTAGTCTATATTCATTTGCACCCGGCTGCGCTTGTAATATGTACAACTTTTTATGATTGTAATACAATGTGGTTGCAGCTTTTTACAGCTCTGATACTTATGTATAAACTTTACACGAATGGTTTGTGTCCACACTAATTCACCACTTAGTGGTGAAAAAGAGGTTTGTGGTGGAGTTTTGTGTGTGGGAGCTTTTGCTATTGTGCGATCAATGCAACAACAATATGCACAATCACTCAGCAATAACACTTAATTTACGCTTTAGAGTTTAAATAAAGCAGTTTTATATTAATTTGATAGCACACTAAATTGCGACACTTTTTCCGACACTTTTTCACAATATTATTGAGTTAAATTGATCAATTATATATTTTTTTTAGCACAAAAGTACGGAGGAAAAAATTTTTGACAACTTCACAGCGCGACCAGTGTGACCAGTAGGACCAGATATCGCTTAAAATGTTTTTATTAGGTCACTTTATAAGAGCCATATATAAAAGTGGGCGTGGCCCTAAACCGATTTCGGAAATTTTTCGTCCAAATATTTGACTAAGTAAGTATATCACGCGTACCAAATTTCATCGATATATCTTCAACGGTTTCTGAGTTATGACATATAAAACTTGCAAGGTTTGACCCTTAATAAGTGGGCGTGGCACCGCCCATTTTCCAAAATGTCCTCAAATTTCTTCCTAGGGGCCTGAGCTCAACACGTGGATAAAATTTCATCGCTCCAGCTGTATTAGTGACTGAGATACCAAATTTCCGATTTTTTCTATATAGGATAAGTGGGCGTGGTCATGGTCCGATTTCGCCCATTTTCAATACCAACCGTCCCAGTCTCGATACCAACCTGCATTTCAAATTTCATCAAAATATCTCAATTTTTGCGCGAGTTAGAGTGTTTACAGACGGACGGACAGACGGACGGACGGACGGACGGACGGACATGGCTCAATCGATTTCTCTTTTCACCCTGATCATTTTGATATATATAAGTCTATATCTATCTCGATTATTTCACTCTGTTACAATCCACCGTTATGTGATTAAAACTATAATACTCTGTGTACTAGTACAGCTGAGTATAAAAAGGCAAAAGTGGGGAAAATCCAACAGCTTGCACAGAGTCTCAATGGCCGAGTGTGTTTATCCGTTGGGTCATTGCGGCTGAAGTTGGAATGGACTCGGGTTCAATCCCCGGTGCATCCACTTCCGAAAAGAGTGCTGATGATCGAAAATGGTTTTTCGTGAAATAGCTATACACTCAACCTTCGCTGTAAATAGTTGTTGAATTTTTTTCCACTTACCCCAACAATTAAAAATTGAATTAAAATAAAAATTTCGTGCTAAGCACTAAAAACTCTCAAGTAAAATTGTTAACGTTGTTTGGTATATACATAAAATAAAATACCAACAACAATGTTCATTGCGAACTGCCTACAACAAAAAATTCAGCACGTTTGTGGAGAATATATGCAAAAGCATATACACACTAACGTTAATGTTGAAAATGAAAAAGTGGGGAAAATCCAACAGCTTGCACAGAGTCTCAATGGCCGAGTGTGTTTATCCGTTGGGTCATTGCGGCTGAAGTTGGAATGGACTCGGGTTCAATCCCCGGTGCATCCACTTCCGAAAAGAGTGCTGATGATCGAAAATGGTTTTTCGTGAAATAGCTATACACTCAACCTTCGCCCCCCAACAATTAAAAATTGAATTAAAATAAAAATTTCGTGCTAAGCACTAAAAACTCTTTCACTGTAGAATAAAATTTTATATGAAATGTGTTTAGAAACTGGAAGAAAAGTTTATATTGTACCAATATATATAGCAGGCACTGTACATTCAGCTGGGTTAAGATGACACTGTAGATACGAACTGATAAGTAATGTTCAAAAAGTAGTAAACAATTTTGTAGATTTTTTTTTTTTTTGTTTTTTAAGTATTATTTTGTCCGAATATAGGTTGGCACTGTACCATTATTGGCGAAAACGAAACAATTTTAGCAAGTTTTTATTGAGAATTTTGGGAAAGAGAAAAAAAAAAATTAAATTTGTATCATTGTTCAATAATTATTGGCATGTACTGTATTTGACGATAATGACGATGTTATTATTGGGCAATATGCAGCGTTGCGTGATTCGAATCAATTTTGATTTCAAATCAACTTTCAAATAAAGAATCAACTTGATTCGTGATTCAAACTATTTTCAAATAAAAGATAATTTTTATTTGTGATTCATTTCTCAAAAGAATCAAAAATACCCTTTGATTCGTGATTCAAACCATTTTCAAATCAAAGATAAATTTGATTTGTGATTCATTTCTCAAAAGAATCAAAAATACCCTTTGATTCGTGATTGAAACCATTTTCAAATCAAAGATAAATTTGATTTGTGATTCATTTCTCAAAAGAATCAAAAATCTTTTTTGATTCTTGATTCAAAAAATATCTATTTTATTCGAATCAAAAATTTATTTAGAATCAAAAATACTGTAGCATATCAGAAATATTCAAGTACCTTCTCGGTAACTTAAAACACAAAAATGTATAAAATGCACCAAAAGTGCAACAACAGTGAAATTGTATGCTGACGCCAAATATGTATATGTGTATGTATGTATGTACATATACATATTTCTGACTGTCGTATTTACGTTTGGGCTACGCCGTACGTACATACATACATACATATGTATGTGTGTGCATAGGCCCTGTAAAAATCATAGGATTATACACAGAGCCAAAAAGTTCACCTACAATCAAAGAGACTGCCACCTAAAAAAGCTATTTGTCCGAGGAAATTGAAGAAATTTTTGCTAGAAATTCTTCTGGATTTTAGCTTGAATTTCTTCTTAAATTTATTTAAAAGGATATCGTCTGAAAACGAGGAGATAACTTCTTGTTTATTAATTTTTTATGTCATTTTGTAAAAAAAATTAAATTGTTAGAAGAAATCTGCTTGTTTTTAGGAGACAATTTTTATAAAGCAAATCAATAAGGACATCCTCTAATTTTTACTTGAACCTTTTTGAATTTACTAAAAAGGAAAACTTTTTATTTTTAAAAGAGCCCTTGTTAATTCAAATTTTGCTTTAAACGTCTTAACATACGTACATACATACATATGTACATATATACTCGTACATACTAGAAGTATGCATAACAGTTATTGCATCAGCCACGTTTTATGCGTGCAATTATATGTTCAAGAAATTAAAAGGGAGAACTTTTTATTTTTAAAAGAGCTCTTATGTATTTCCTCCGTTCGTCAATTTCACTACGGCTTTGCACATTTCTACAATTCTCAAACGATTAATGAAGCACTTGGTATAAAGAGTTTATTATGTCCATCTGCACTTATATGAAATGAAATGTTGCCCTTTGTCTGAATAAGTCCTAGGAAAATACTAGTTGACTAATTATGTTTTCCGATGAAAATCAAGATTCTCTTCTTAATAATATTAAACAGGGTTTCTTCTTAATTTTACAGGTTATCTGCTAAATTTATGTGAAAAGGTTTCCATATTTATTCTAGGAGTCATCTTCTAAATTTTATTTAATAGGTTTTCATCTTAGTTTTATAGGTTATATCTTAAATTTTACTGAAAATGATTTCATCTAAAATCCACGGGGCATCTTAATTATATTGAAAAGGTTTTCATATTAGTTTTACAGATTATCTACTTAGTTTTATTAAAATGAAATATCCAGTAATAATAAGACGGGCATCTTATTGGAGAGAAAGCATAGAGAAATCCGCTAAACTTTGTTCTAATTTATAGGGCATTTTAGGTGGTATTTTGGCTCTGTGTATGATCCATTTTGCGGTAGGTAGGAGTACTTTCAAAGTGATCATAAACATAGGCCCAAGCGAGCGACTTGTTTATCTGCATCGGCTCGTAGTTAGCCGAACATTGCTACGAAAACGAAATGTATGTACATATATCGCGATAACGACGAAGCAAGTGCGTACATTGTGAGGACCAAATTAAACAACAACAATTTGGCCCACACAAAACAAACCCTATGGAAACGCAACACAGCCGCCCACGACACTAATACAGCAACACAACAACACAGCCATCCACGACACTAACACAGCAGCACAAGGGGTGAACGCAACAAGTCTTAGCAACACAATGAGAGAGCGCAACAAGTCTCAACAACACAAAGAGCGAACACAACAAGTCACAGCAACACAACGATCAAACACAACAAGTCAACGCAACCATCTGAGCTAGCGACACCGGACACAATAGCTAGAAATAGAGCGACACAGCACTACGGCAGGCAGTCAGCACGGAGCCGTGGTTGCGACCGGAGCTACTAGCGAAGCGCTTCTTGATTGTAGATAGGTTCTACCAGTGCAATCGAGAATAGTTTCACAGAGCTAGTCGTGGTTTAAAGTTTGTGGGCGTGATGGTTCTACCTCCAAACACCGCTTTAGATCACGCGCAAAGGTCCTCCCGCGACTATAGACAGGCGACGCACGCCCGTGCGTGCAGACGTAAACCGCGCCGCGAGTATAGCACGAAGCCGCGACGCTAGCGCCCGAGTGCCAAAGCGCAGAGACACCTACGCCGGTGCGACAGAGGAACGTCACCGTTGACAGCGACACCAGCGTCAGAGTTACGCCAATACACGCATCTACTAACGGAATTCACCTAACGGAACCCGACCGGCCCGTTAACGTCATCGTTGGACAGCGACACCAGCGTCAGAGTTACGCCAACACACGCATCTACTAACGGGATCCGCCTAACGGAACACAACCGACCCGTTAACTCATACCATAGTAAAATAGAATATATAAGAAATGAATTGAAGTTATAGAAAAAGAGAATGTGGTTAATTTATTGTACATATTTAATGATTTAAGGAGTGAATAAAATTACATGAAAACAATTTGCACGGCGTCCCAAATTTACAAATTGATTGTAACCGAATCCTGGACACGGCGAGTATACCCCAGCAACTACTAAAGAAGCAACGGGGCAACAAGAAAGCTTCGTTACAATTGGCGCCAGAGCAGGGACCCTGTAAATCGTCCAAGCGTCAGAAGGAACATTCCTGACTACATATCGGGTGATTACAAAATGGCTGACCAGATAGACACCACGTGGTTGGACAACCTTTCAAAGGAACAACTGGTTTCTGTCGCAGAGGAACTGGATATCGAACAGGCAGGCACCACCCGGGAAATCCGAAAACGAATATTAGCAGTGGCATCAAAGGCGACAACGGACCCGGAATTACAAGCAAAGTTTTTATCATTAGAAATCACCTATTATACGACGGGGGGCGAGATCCGTTAGCTTTCATCGAACGGCTGGAGGAGCTGTCAGAAGCATACGCGTTAAATAGGGATCTGCTCCCAAAAACCATGCCAGAACTACTAGGAGGCACCGCTCTCCAATGGTATCGCAACAACAACGCACATTGGAGTAGCTGGGTGGCATTCAGACAGGACTTTTTGCGTTTCTTTTTACCCGCTAGATACTTCGAACACCTCGAGGATGAGATACGGCAGCGAAGGCAACACGCAAGGGAAAAATACAGCGATACAGAACCTTATGAGACACGCCGGATACAGCAACGAGCAACGTTTGGAAAGGATCTTCCGCAATAGTCACCCCGATTACCTACTTTATATCCGTCGGAGGGACTTCACCAATCTCACGGAACTCCTAATCCTTGCCGAGGAATATGAGGGTATCCACGAGGGCTATCGACGACCATCAGACGGAACCCGCCGCGAAGTTGCACGACACGTCGTAGGCGACAAAGCGTCGGCCCCACCACCACCACAATCACCGAACAGGCCACACCACACGCCTCCAGAAAACCAGAGATTCGACCCCAACAACGTATGCAGGAGGTGCGGTGAACAAGGACACTACGCAAATAGATGCCAAAACCCACAAAAAATTTTCTGCTGGGAATGCGGTCGAAGTAATATACGAACAATCGAATGCTGCCGTCAACGTCAGGGAAACGACAGAGGGCTTCACGAAGGACAAGGCGCGATGAGCCCAAGAAACCCAGCGAATCAGCAGTAGCAATGCACCAAGAACATGGCCGCCTTTACGCCGTAGCCAGACTAGGTGCGGAATCAGCGGAGGCAGTCATCGATACAGGGGCATCGAGAAGTTTCGTTTCGAGTAGCCTAGCAGAACGTGTGGTAAGCTCTGGTAGTGGAGAAATGGTGAGAGTGGCCATCAAAATAACGATGGCAAACGGGACTAGCACCACAATCTTCGACGCCATAAGGACCGAGGTACGCCTCGGGGACGCGTCACACCACAAAGTTTTACACGTTATTCCCGGAGCAATCGATGATATTATACTGGGTCTAGATACGCTAGGGAGTATGGGAGCCACCATATCCTGCGGAGGAGGACACCTCGCACTGTCCAGGCCACAACATACCTTGCCACCAAGTGAACCGACACAGATCACACAAGAGGTAATGACACAAGCCGCTGTGGTGCAGTGGGTAGAGTGCTCGCCTGCTATGCCAGAGGTCTCGGGTTCAAACCACGGTCCGAGCCAAACAAATTTTTCTAATTAGTAAAAATCCAATTATTCCAGTGGCGCGTTATGCCGTTCGGCTTACACTCCGCACCTGCAACGTTTCAGCGAGTACTGGATCAGGTTATTGGACCGGAGATGAACCCAACGCTTTCGCATACCTCGACGACATAATCGTCATAGGATCCACCTTGGAGGAGAACCTCCACAACCTAAAAGAAGTAATGCTACGGCTCCAACGTGCCAACCTCAAAATAAATCCAGAGAAATGTGAATTTTTCAAGACAGAACTCCGATATCTGGGTCACGTGGTGAGCGACAGAGGAATTCACACCGACCCCGAGAAAGTTGCTGCCATCAAGGACCTGAAGCCACCAACGAACGTGAAAGAGGTACGTCAATATCTTGGTATAGCATCTTGGTACCGACGATTCGTACCCGACTTCGCCACGATAAGTCAACCACTGACCGCCCTACTGAAAAAGGGTAAACACTGGAAGTGGAGGGACGAGCAACAGAAAGCATTCGAGGCCCTAAAACAAAAACTCACGGAAGCACCGATACTCGCCTGCCCGGACTTTACTAAGACATTCACCTTGCAGACGGACGCGAGCAATTTTGGGCTTGGAGCCGTATTGACGCAGGAAGTGGAAGGCGGAGAACGCGTGATCGCCTACGCCAGCCGAAAACTAAACAAGGCAGAAACCAACTATTCGCCCACCGAGAAAGAATGCCTCGCTATAGTCTGGGGAATACGCAAAATGAGGCCATATTTGGAAAGATACCGATTCAAAGTAATCACGGATCATATGTCCCTAAAATGGCTAAATTCCATCGAAAATCCCTCCGGACGCATAGCACGATGGGCATTGGAATTACACCAACACAGCTTCGACATCGAATACAGGAAAGGAAAGCTGAACCTGGTAGCGGATACACGCGTCCTCGCCAGATTGGGGGGAGGAAAACTGACGGCGGGAGAGAGAGGACGGCAAACATTGCTGAACTGAAGGTCTACCATGCAGCCGAAAGCGGACCGACCAGCAACTAAAAAAAAAAAACAATAAATTAAAATAAATAAAATTTACAATAATGGTCAAGTCGAAGAATACACATAACAACCACCGGCCATTCTATCACAAACCATCGAGGTGAACACAACGTTTTTGTGCAAGAAAATTAAAAAAAAAAAAAAAAAAACCAACCAACCAATATGCAGGACTACAATGCAAAGCTGACCAACAGCGTCAAACGTATGCGCCAACGCTACGCAGAGGAGGAAGCAAAACGCCCAAGGATTGTGCTCTTAGAAGAAGCTGCAGGCACTGACGCTAACCGCAAGGGCGCTCCACTGCACGCAAACGCTAACGCCAGGCGCACAGCTGAAGCAACCACGCAAGCAATAGCGTTGAGCGCACGCAACACACACGTGACAGAAGAGGAGGAAACCGCAGCCAAGGCAACGTGCACCCTGAATCGTATAATAGTAGAGGAAGAGGAGATTGGTACGACCAGAGATCATCCGTGCAACGAGGATACATTGTCGGCTATCATAGAGCTGTCCTCGGATGAGGACACATTCCCACCGGAAAAAGAAGGGCCCATGGCAATATTCCCGGCAGGACCAGGCGGCATACCGCTCTATGCACCCGACATAGATTCTCTGCAAGAATCCCACTGGCTGACAGATACCGTGATTGATGCTTGGGCAAAGGGTCTGGAAGAGTCACTCGAGCAACACCATACGACTCTCAGCCCGTTCGTTATCTGGCAGCTCAACCAAAAAGGGAACGAGGAGGAAAACTACCGACGCATACACCGATGGGTTCGCAACGTCGATCTGTTTGGCAGGAGCGTAATCCTCGCGCCGCACAACGTAGCCAAACACTGGTACCTGCTAGGACTGGCAAACGCAGCCGTCACACACCACGTCACCGACACAGAATGCTGGCAGGAGTGGTACGTTTGGGTAGCAGACTCTATGCACAGAGCCAACGCCCCGCACGTAACGCAAGCATGGACGAATTTCCTCCGGTGGGAGTACATACAACGGTACGGACACGACAGCTTTAAGGCCCGGGAGATAACAGTGGAGGTACCACAACAAAACAACAACGACTGTGGCGTCTACGTATTGGAGAACATGGAGAGGGTGTTAAAATACACGGGGCGAGGAGAAGGAGGACCAGGACTGATCAGACAGGCATTCACAGAAGAAATGGCGAAGCAAAAACGGCAAGAAGTATTGGCCCGGTTCCTACAGAAACAACAAGACATCCAGGAGACGACACAAGCAACGATCGCCGACGAACACCCTTACACGACAGAAGAAGCCAGCACTACAGAAAACACGCAGCCCTTATCCGTACCAACACCAGAGGTAACCCCAGAGACAACAACACAACCAACAACAATAACAATCGAGGCACAAGACGCAGAAGGACCAACATTGAACCAGTTCCCGGAAATCGCAGACGAAATACGGAGCATATTTCAACGCATCGCCGAGGGTGAAAGTCCTTCCCGGGTAAGATTCCGCACACCCAAGTATAGGGTAACTGTAACGGCAAGCAAGGCCCATATTAAAATATTGGAAGCCGAGGGCTGAATCTCCGAAGTGGGGGGGGGAGAGTGTGAGGACCAAATTAAACAACAACAATTTGGCCCACACAAAACAAACCCTATGGAAACGCAACACAGCCGCCCACGACACTAACACAGCAGCACAAGGGGTAGAGCTGCAAAATCATCGATAGTCGGACCACTCGATAGTTTCGATAGTCGAAAAAAAAACTATCGATACTATCGATAGTTTTTTATGAATATTTCACTAAAATCAAGGCAAATTCATTCTTATGGTAATGGTACGTGAACAGCTGACTTCTTCTTCTTCTCGTTTTTAATTCACCGTGTACAGAAGAATACATGAGAATGTCAAACAAGGAAAAATTTTACTTTGAGTTTGACATTTTGATGGACAAAAACTTGAAGCGAATCGAGGCGAATATTGCCGAATTCACCGTGCCATTACCATAATGAATTTGCCTTCTAATGAAATTGCCTCTTCTACATTCCTCTTTGCATGACACTTCTGGCCCCACTATGTATGAAGGTATGTCATCATTCGAAAACCTTTATTGTTGAATCATGGAATAGAGATAACCATCGATAGTGGAAAAAAACTATCGATAGTGACACGAAAAAAAAACTATCGATACTATCGATAGTGCCATCGATAGTTTTGTAGCTCTAACAAGGGGTGAACGCAACAAGTCTTAGCAACACAATGAGAGAGCGCAACAAGTCTCAACAACACAAAGAGCGAACACAACAAGTCACAGCAACACAACGATCAAACACAACAAGTCAACGCAACCATCTGAGCTAGCGACATCGGACACAATAGCTAGAAATAGAGCGACACAGCACTACGGCAGGCAGTCAGCACGGAGCCGTGGTTGCGACCGGAGCTACTAGCGAAGCGCTTCTTGATTGTAGATAGGTTCTACCAGTGCAATCAAGAATAGTTTCACAGAGCTAGTTGTGGGCGTGACGGTTCTACCTCCAAACACCGCTTTAGATCACGCGACTATAGACAGGCGACGCACGCCCGTACGTGCCGACGTAAACCGCGCCGCGAGTATACCACGAAGCCGCGACGCTAGCGCCCGAGTGCCAAAGCGCAGAGACACCTACGCCGGTGCGACAGAGGAACGTCACCGTTGACAGCGACACCAGCGTCAGAGTTACGCCAATACACGCATCTACTAACGGGATTCACCTAACGGAACCCGACCGGCCCGTTAACGTCATCGTTGGACAGCGACACCAGCGTCAGAGTTACGCCAACACACGCATCTACTAACGGGATCCGCCTAACGGAACACAACCGACCCGTTAACTCATACCATAGTAAAATAGAATATATAAGAAATGAATTGAAGTTATAGAAAAAGAGAATGTGGTTAATTTATTGTACATATTTAATGATTTAAGGAGTGAATAAAATTACATGAAAACAATTTGCACGGCGTCCCAAATTTACAAATTGATTGTAACCGAACCCTGGACACGGCGAGTATACCCCAGCAACTACTAAAGAAGCAACGGGGCAACAAGGGTGCGAGCAGAGTGGGCGCTGATGCCGAGCGGAGCCGAGCCGAGCTTATTGACGCTTATTTTCATGCGAGAAGAAAATTTGTCTATAACACAGTGAATGCGAGAATCAGCGCTGAAATTCTGTTTATTCCATGTGTTTTGCCTTTATGTGATTTAGTCTTATTTTTTGTTTGTGTTTATAAAATTGCTGTACACGGTAATGGATTCATCTGATGAAGAGTATTTTGCTTCTCCTAGTGTGGTTAATGCAATTATTATCACAAAAGAATTTGGAAAACATCCAATTATGTATATACACTAGACAGCGGCTCAAAACAAGAACCACGATGAGAGTGCATCTTCCGCCGGATCGGCTGTAATGGAAGACGTAAGAAAAATTATTCTTACAATTCACCCTTACCTTTCACTCTTTGCTATTAGACAAATCCATCTTCATACATATCGGCCCCTTTGCGCGATTTTATCGTAAGGGTAATTTTCTCGAATTTCACTTTTTGATGCAAATTTAATCTACATCCGTCAGCGCATCACCTGGTAAAATATTATAGCTGAAATCCTTATAGTTGTGCCAAAAATTGGCTTTATTTTTTATCGTAAGGGACAATCCACACTTTTTTCTTGAGCTCGAATTTATCGTATCGCCTATATAAAAAATATTTTGAATATACATAGCTAGCAAGTAATTTTATGTATTATTTATTTTGAAATTTAAAATAGAATATGAAGGGGATTGTAAGCGTAATGTAGCCATGGTACCATGATTATGTTTGGATTATCTTATAACCTTAAACGAGTTGTTCTTGTATGTATATTTTTATGTATATTAATTTATTTATATATTTTTATATCCACTACTATCTCGGGAACGGCTGAACGGATTTGGAGGAAATTCGTTTTACTGATAGTATGCCTATGGTCGCTGTGGTGCAGTGGTGTGGTGCACCAAAGAAATTTTTCTAATTAGTAAAAATCCAATTATTGGGTTTTTTAAGACCAGCGGTCACCTCTCGGCTGTGGGCGGCATACCCTCCGAGTGTATTTCTGCCATGAAAAACCTTCTCACAAAAAATGCATTCGCCGTTCGGAACCGGCATAAAACTGTATGGTATTTTACGACGTATTTCAATTAAAATATTGCTCAGTGGAATTTCTACATAACCTAATCTATATTATTAATACGCTAACATAAATTTTGTTCCATCTTCTCCGTCGAAACTACTGAACCAATTTTAAAACTAAGCACACCATTATAAAGGTATTGCTCTCAAATAGAACTGCGCCAATTTTCATGAAAATTCCACAATCGTCGTTGGAAAATTGCCGTGTGGTTGTTGTTGCATGCTTTTGCACACAACAGAGCTGTCTCAATGCGCAAGCATATGTAGCTGACTTTGTGCGTTTTCACCAAACTTAACATGCAATTCTGAACATGTTTGGCTTGATGTGGTGTGTAGTTTCAAAGAAGTAGAAACGTAAAAAGGTAGCAAAAGCACTACAACAAAAACATAAGGTCAAGTAATAAGAAGGATAAGAAAGAATAAGTAGGAAAGAAATTAAGGAAAGAAAAGAGCAAAAATAGAAAGAAAGAAGTAGGTAGAAGAATTATGAAAACGATTAACGACAACAACACCAACAACAAAAACAACAAGATAGTAGCAGTGACAGTAACAACAAAAGGAGCAGCATCAACAGGAACAACAACAAAATAGTAACAGTGACAATAACAACAAACAATTATACAAAAACTATGGGTTCACTTTAGTCATAAGTAAACATCTAGAAAAACTGTCGAGTTTCGACAGTAGGCAGCACTCTAGTTTTATTAATTCTTTGTAAACTATCGCGAAAACGTTTTGACCATTTTTGGCTTAGTTAGTTACTTGATTAGATATTTGCAAGGATTGCAATCTCGAATTTAACTACCACTCAATTTGAGTGGTAGTTGAATTTTGAATCAACTACCACTCAAATTTGGTGCTCGAAACCTATTTAGGCAGTGGAATCATTGAGAAGTTAATCAACACATCAGGCTGATGTCATCAGCTTGTGGTGAAATGTATGTACATATGTACATATGGATGTGAGTATATGTGAGTCGTTAGTTTTGAAATTGGCATGTGAACTAGATTTGAACTAGAAATTGAAATAGGGGTGAACTAGAAAGTGAACTAGAACTTTAACTAGAACGAACTAGTAGATGAACTTGAATATCTACAACTACTATTGTAATGCACATGTCCTTCCCTTGAATTTTGTATACTTAGGGCCGTTTACTCAACTTCTGATTAACGCTAACCACGGTTAAAGCTCGGTTAAACATCATTATCGACTTTAGAAAACCATACATTTAACATGTGGTCGATAATGCAGTACACATCTTAACCGGACTTTTACCCTCCGGTTAGCGTTAATCAGAGGTTGAGTAAACGGCCCTTAATGTACATACATATGTATAAGTTATACACATACATATACATATGTATGTATGCAAGTTTTTCCATAAGCTTTTTTGGGGTTTGACTGACTTCTGTGCACTTTTGCTACCAACACTAAAGTTGAGTGGTAGTTAAAAATCGAGTTAAATCATGAATTTAACTACCACTCAAATTGAGTGGTAGTTAATTTCAAGATTTAACTACCACTCAATTTGAGTGGTAGTTAAATTCAAGATTTAACTACCAATCAAATTGAGTGGTAGTTAAATTCGAGATTTTCAGGATTTAACTACCACTCAAATTAAGTGGTAGTTAAAATCAGATATTTAACCACCACTCAGGTTTGAGTGGTAGTTGCAGGCTGAGTGCACTCAAAATTAGTTGAATCATGCCCAACCCTGGATATTTGTATATTTCTATATGGTGAAATAGAATACTTTCTAAGGAAAAGAATCACGTCTGAGCTCGAACACCCAGGTACTACACCTTTTCCAGTTTAAGTTTTGAAAGTTACAATTGAAGTTCAGAAAATTACAATTGAAGTTCAGAATTTCCAATTGAAGTACAGAAAATTACAATTGAAGTTCAGAATTTCCAATTTAAGTTCAGAAAGAGTTTTTAGTGCTTAGCACGAAATTTTTATTTTTAATTCAATTTTTAATTGTTGGGGTAAGTGGAAAAAAAAAATTCAACAACTATTTACAGCGAAGGTTGAGTGTATAGCTATTTCACGAAAAACCATTTTCATCAGCAGCACTCTTTTCGGAAGTGGATGCACCGGGGATTGAACCCGAGTCCATTCCAACTTCAGCCGCAATGACCCAACGGATAAACACACTCGGCCATTGAGACTCTGTGCAAGCTGTTGGATTTTCCCCACTTTTGCCTTTTTTATTTTCAACATTAACGTTAGTGTGTATATGCTTTTGCATATATTCTCCACAAACGTGCTGCCGTTGGGTCATTGCGGCTGAAGTTGGAATGGACTCGGGTTCAATCCTCGGTGCATCCACTTCCGAAAAGAGTGCTGATGATCGAAAATGGTTTTTCATGAAATAGCTATACACTCAACCTTCGCTGTAAATAGTTGTTGAATTTTTTTTTCCACTTACCCCAACAATTAAAAATTGAATTAAAAATAAAAATTTCGTGCTAAGCACTAAAAACTCTTTCAAGTAAAATTGTTAACGTTGTTTGGTATATACATAAAATAAATACCAACAACAATGTTCATTGCGAACTGCCTACAACAAAAATTCAGCACGTTTGTGGAGAATATATGCAAAAGCATGTACACACTAACGTTAATGTTGAAAATGAAAAAGGCAAAAGTGGGGAAAATCCAACAGCTTGCACAGAGTCTCAATGGCCGAGTGTGTTTATCCGTTGGGTCATTGCGGCTGAAGTTGGAATGGACTCGGGTTCAATCCCCGGTGCATCCACTTCCGAAAAGAGTGCTGATGATCGAAAATGGTTTTTCGTGAAATAGCTATACACTCAACCTTCGCTGTAAATAGTTGTTGAATTTTTTTTCCACTTACCCCAACAATTAAAAATTGAATTAAAAATAAAAATTTCGTGCTAAGCACTTAAAACTCTTTCAAGTAAAATTGTTAACGTTGTTTGGTATATACATAAAATAAATACCAACAACAATGTTCATTGCGAACTGCCTACAACAAAAATTCAGCACGTTTGTGGAGAATATATGCAAAAGCATATACACACTAACGTTAATGTTGAAAATGAAAAAGGCAAAAGTGGGGAAAATCCAACAGCTTGCACAGAGTCTCAATGGCCGAGTGTGTTTATCCGTTGGGTCATTGCGGCTGAAGTTGGAATGGACTCGGGTTCAATCCCCGGTGCATCCACTTCCGAAAAGAGTGCTGATGATCGAAAATGGTTTTTCGTGAAATAGCTATACACTCAACCTTCGCTGTAAATAGTTGTTGAATTTTTTTTCCACTTACCCCAACAATTAAAAATTGAATTAAAAATAAAAATTTCGTGCTAAGCACTAAAAACTCTTTCAAGTAAAATTGTTAACGTTGTTTGGTATATACATAAAATAAATACCAACAACAATGTTCATTGCGAACTGCCTACAACAAAAATTCAGCACGTTTGTGGAGAATATATGCAAAAGCATATACACACTAACGTTAATGTTGAAAATGAAAAAGGCAAAAGTGGGGAAAATCCAACAGCTTGCACAGAGTCTCAATGGCCGAGTGTGTTTATCCGTTGGGTCATTGCGGCTGAAGTTGGAATGGACTCGGGTTCAATCCCCGGTGCATCCACTTCCGAAAAGAGTGCTGATGATCAAAAATGGTTTTTCGTGAAATAGCTATACACTCAACCTTCGCTGTAAATAGTTGTTGAATTTTTTTTCCACTTACCCCAACAATTAAGTTCAGAAAGTTACAATTGAATTTCAGAAAATTACAATTGAAGTTCAGAAAGTAACAATTGAAGTTCAGAAAATTACAATGGAAGTTCATTTGGAAATTCTGAACTTGAATTGTAATTTTCTGAAATTCAATTGTAACTTTCTGAACTTCAATTGGAAATTCTGAACTACAATTGTAATTTTCTGAACTTCAATTGTAACTTTCTGAACTTCAATTGGAAATTCTGAACTTCAATTGTAATTTTCTGAACTTCAATTGTAACTTTCTGAGCTTAAACTGGAAAAGGTGTAGTAATTTATGGAAATAAGAGAATGCCCCACTTGGATGGAAAATAATGAAAACTAGCGATTAAAAATACTTATTTAGAAAAAAAATAGCAATAGTATTATCTGTTCTTGTGTCGCCTTTAAACGGCATCTGCAATGTAATTTGTGACAATTACTGATTGGGAGTCGTGGGTCAAATTCACGGTCGATGTGCAGTTTTATATTTTATTCTAGAAACGCCGACAGATGTTGCTCTTTCCAACCATTGATTTATCGGAATAATGTAAAATTTTTATATTTCCATTTACCTCTCCTTCTCCCTGCTCATCTACCTCTCCCCTTTCTCTTACTGCCCACACTCGTTCCACTGCTCCGTCACAATACGGGAAATAATATACCTATTTACCAAATTTCCAACAAACTTACATATTATAAAAACCAATTTTCCCAATAGATCGGTCCCTGGTCTGCCGGAAATCGACCTTGGAAACTTTAGAATGGAAGACGAGTACAATACTCACTATACATATTACCATTATCCCATCATTAAAAACACAAAAGTATGGAATAAAACATTTGTATTTTTCATACAAACTCTTTTTTAAATATTATCGTAAGGGACATTTATTCAAACAAACTCATAAATAATTGAGAGCGAAAATTATCGTAAGGGACAAAATTATGATATTTTCGCAAACTGCACATTTTTTCAAGAAAAAAATTATTAGGTTCTACTGAAGATCGCGAAAACTGTAACCAGAAAAAATTTTTTTTTATCTAAATATTATATAAAACGGTGTTTAATATGAAACGTTATTCCGCAAAATATCTGATAAAAGTAAATTTCAGGAAGTTAAAGATGTTTTTATATATTTCTTCATCTTTGCAAACTTATCTCAGAATTTTAAAATTTTTAAGAAATTCATCATCAGAGAAAATGGCAATAAAATTCTGTCCTGTTGGTTTATTTCGTATTATATCCACTTTGAGGCCTAGGAAATGATTGTTATTATTTAAATCAAACCAGATAAAGAGCGAAATGTCTTTGGTTTGCATGTTTGGCTGAAAAGATTAGGGTAGCAAATTGTGTGTAACGTTCCAGTCAAAAATACATATTTTTCTCTTTTTTTAGCGGAATGCATTTATATAATGCAATGTACTATATACTTCTTAAACAGGCTTCTTCCCGTATTGGTGCCGGTAGAAAAAAAGCCTGGAAAAAGGCGGCTAATATGGAATAAAAAATGACCAAACATGTGTAACGTGGGAGTCTTTTTACAGGAAAAGTTTAAAATTTTATTAACTAAATTTAAATTTTGTTGAATATACAACATTGTTTCGCGAAGCACCCGGCATCTCTCATGGCAAGGGGTGACAAATGTTGGTAGTTGACATATTTATTGTCCATTTTAAGAAATTCAATTCAGAACTGAAAATATAGGGTCAAAAAATCGACTCCGGGTAAAATGTTATAATTTCGTATTTATTTTACTTTGATTGGGAAGTTTATATCTTAATAAAAAACTAAAGTAATTATAAAATTGTTCCCAAAGTGCCAGATTATGAAAACGGTTTTGTAATGCAATTTTTATGTGATGCATCTTCAATGAGCTGTTGGTATGGGGAGTGTAATACATGCGCTGGAATAACTGTTTCGAAGGTGACTGATTTGGTGGGTGACGTTAGTCTCGATATGCAAGTATCGTGGATGAAATGGAAAAAAATTGTTGTGTGAGTCGAACTGAAAGACGAGATACGAAACGGACTATTGACGGATTTAATTTTTCACATATCTACGTTGGCACCGCAATTTTTGGTACATAGCTTTAATAAACGTGAGCAGTCTCAAGTATTTAACTTGTACGTTCGCCCAAAGACGAGGTGCAGAAAGCCCATTGGAATCAGCGCCAACTTTCCCTTTTCACAACGAAACTTTTAAAGCGAAAGTATTCGTATCAAACAACTTATCGCATACAAAAGAAACTATTGTAACATATATGTATCATCTGTTAAAAATTTTACTCATCCTCGCAATTTAAAAACAAATTTATAGCAAGTTTAATCATTCACTTTGAAGAAATATTCGCAATTAAAATTGTGTGAAACTATTTTGCAACATCACATGGAAAAGGATGTGTGGATGGAATAGGTGCCACCGTAAAAAATATTATTTCAAAACACATTACTGTTGTTGTAAATAATGCATGTGATTTTGTACTTGCATTTCATATGACTGCATCCAAAATTTCTGTTGAGGAAATTACGGAAAAACAAATTGACTGTGTTAATGATGAGTTGAAAGTTGTTGAGCTTTTCTCAAAAACAAAGTCAATAAGAAATATATCAAGTGCTCACCAAATACAAACGATTAGCAAAAAGATCATTACAAGGATATTTGTAAACATAAAATGAAGACTTAAAAATTTTCTTTTCTAATAAATTGAATTTTTATTTACTGCTTTTTTCATACAAAGTATCGAAAATTCGTACTTGTAACGTGGCAGACAAATTCTTGTAACGTGGCAGTCCGCACCTTATTGCTCATAAATCATCTTAACCCATTGGTGGTCAAAGAAAACCTACAATAAATATAAAATATATCATTGGGTGTTCCCAAATGGGCACGGCAACCACTAATGGGTTAAAATGTATTTTTAGGTACACTGAACCACTCTCCCTATGGGTTTACCTCTTATATGGGACATATAAGAAAAGCAAAAAAATCTGTTGGTTATATTCGCAGATTTTTCGCAAAATGTACAGTAACATCGGAATACACTTCCAAAATTATGTAACGTTCCAGTCCGATGAAATTTGGCTTAACATTTTAATTACGAAAGGTACAGAGAAATGGTAATATTCAAAATGATGCCTCTAGGGAGACTCACGATATGCGCTTACAAGATCTCATTTTAAAAATATGGTTCCGGAGATATGAGGTTAAACAGTGTACGATTGTAACGTGGCAGTCAAAAATCTTTACCATATTAATTAATTACCTAATCACGTGTTCAAAAACGAAAAAAAATGCTCTCCTGTAAAATTTGCTTTTGTCCGCTACGATAAAGTCGCACAAAGGGGTCGATATGTACATACAGAGATTTTTAAGAATTGTAACAATGCTTATGGAGCCTATTGAAAGCGATGATGAGATTGAACAGATAGCTGTAGAAAGTTTAAGGTCAGTCGACACCGACTTTTTTCTAACCAATCGAAATACCAGGAATTGTTTACTTATAGTGCAGCCCTATAGTGCAGCTCTGATATGTTGAATTCGCTGTACCAATTGCAGCCAACTGCACTTATATACTTCCAATTAGAATAGAATAGATACACTTCCAAAGAGAAGAGATACCAAAAAGTGAATAAAGAATGTTAACCGCCATCATTGTTGGCTGAGTCGTGAAGCAAGAAAGTTTACCTTTTTATTTAATACGTGCGTGGGTTATCTCTCGGGTTCAAAGACAATTTTAGTGGTCTCATAATTAATCGTTGTACGACCCAAATAAAGGATATGAGAGAACCTTTCATGGCGACCGTGCGCCAGCCTGCAAATCTGGCGGATACTTGGCGAAAGAAACCGCCTTCGAGTGGCTAAACGGTTCAAAAAAAAAAGTTTTTTTCAAAAAAAAAAATTATAACACAAAAATTATTAATAAAACATGTGAAATTACATATTGAAATGAAATTCATTTAATTTAGCGTGTGTTAGTGGCCAACAAATAATATTACACCCAACAAAAAAAAAACAAAAAAAAATTTTAAACCATTCTCAAAATTGCAAAAAAAAAATTTTATTTAAAATTACAACAAACGAAATTTATTTAAAATTATCTACAATTACAAATATTCACAAATTACAACTAAAATTGTTTAAAAATTACAACCAAAATGGTTTAAAATACAATTAAAAAACTTTCAAAAAAAAATTACAAAAAAAAATACAAAACATCAAAAAAAAATTTTTAAAAACTACAAAAATTTACAAAAAAAAATTATAAAAATACAAAATTTACAAAAAAAAGTTATTATAAAATACTAATACGAGCTTCAACAAATATTCACTATACTACGAAAAAAAAATATTGATTTTCTAACTATAAATATTACTTATAAACCTCGTGGCAAAATACACAAAATTGCTCATAGGTACAAATACGCACTACGCAACATATATATCTATTTTTTCATAAAATCTAAAACTTACAATTTCGAACATTATACCTAATATTACAAATTACACTAAATAGAGTGTATAACGAAAACGAGAGTTAAATGAATTCACAAAAAACTCCTAGTGAAAATTAAAAAACTTGTTTTATGGTACATAATACATTTGTGCACAAAGAGATCTTTTCTCATATACCTACTTCTCGATTTGCTGTACAAGCCTAAAGTACATAAAACGGTGTTACGGTCAATATCTTAAAGCGGTGATGGTGCGCAGTGGAAAAAGGCACAAATTTGAACAGTTAAAAGTACCACTAATAAAAGACACACAAAAAAAAAACGTACAGTTGTGAACATACATGCATTTGAACAATACGAGCCTTTGCGAAATTGCATTTAAAAAAAAAAAAAAAAAGAAACAAGAACTCGTAAAATAGCTGAAGTTAGAAAAAGAAAAGACTATTGTTTCCAGTATATGAATATATACATATATGTGAACATTTGCAGTGGCGGTTCCAAAATACAGCGGTAAGCAAAAACCACGCCACCAGTACATAATATGTACATAAAATGCCAAACTGAATAACGGCAAATAAATAGCAGAAAAGCAAAAACATCATCTTTAACGGCAATTAGCAGCAGAGATCATTCCACCAGACGGTACAGCAATGGCAAGAGGCAACGAGATGGCAACAGAAAAGGCGTTTGCAGAATAAGTACACATAAACTTACATACGCATATTTTTCTTGTACATACATACGTATACCCTTATTTACACATACATTATACATATGTAGCTTTATTTCATTTTTACTTTTCTTATGCAAATTTAATCCAAATTCAATTTATATTTCCTAACTTTCAATGACCATTAACACAAACTTTGACTTCTTATTTTCCTTTTTTCAATTTTTATAACTTGTTATAAAAGTAAATACGAATTTTGAGAAAATCTCTTGAAACTACATGTAATTGAATTATACATACATATATATTTAAACAATACCATACATATATATAAAATAACCATTTAAAACATACTAATATGTACTGTTTTTTCTTGATTGGACTACTAATGCGCAACTAAGTGGAAAAATTTCACGAAATTCATAAAAAAAAAAAAAAAACGAGAAACTAAACTTTTTCTCGATACTGCATTTATACAAAAGCATGTAATTTACATTTTTATGCAAAATTAAACCAATTTTCAATTCTACAAAAACAATTTTTTTTTTTTATATTTTGAGCGGATTTACCAACAAACATATTGCCAGGGTTGCGTGATTTTGATTTGACTGAATCACTAATACAAAATATTTTCTGATTCTTGATTTAAAATATTTTCAAATCAAAGATAATTTTTATTTGTGATTCGTTTCAAAAAAGAATCAGAAATACCTTTTGATTCGTGATTCAAACTATTTTCAAATCAAAGATAAATTTTATTTGTGATTCGTTTCACAAAAGAATCAGAAATACCCTTTGATTCGTGATTCAAACTATTTTCAAATCAAAGATAAAATTGATTTGTGATTCATTTCTTAAAAGAATCAAAAATCTTTTTTGATTCTTGATTCAAACTTGATTTCGAATCAAGATTCTTAATAAATTTTTGATTCGAATCAAATTTTTGATTCGAATAAAATTTTTGATTCGAATCAAATATTTGATTCGAATAAAATTTTTGATTCGAATCAAACTTTTGATTCGCATCAAAAAATTATTTTGAATCAAAACTTTATTTCAAATAAAAAATACTTTAGTACGTGATCCCACCACCCCCGCGAGTTGAAATGCAAAAAATCTAAAATTTCAACAAACGTCTACGTTGTATGGGAGGAAATGCAAGCAGATTTTCGAAGTTGCCTTAGCCAAGCATTTGCGCATACATATGTAGGTATGTATATACTTACATACATATATATAACGAATAAATGAATGAAAGGATGAATGAATTATGGTTAGGTGTATGCATACAAAAGAATCCCTGTAGGATGTCGGAGTAGACTTAGTATACTCCTTAAACTAGACTGTAAGTGATTGTAACTGGTTAGAAATTTGGTCCAATCCCATGTAAAATTCTATTTACATTTAACATTGCATGTCCTAGGTCGAAGTCAATTGTCCCTATCTGCATTACATTCGGACCAGCTTTAGGTCGATTGGATATTTATGCATTACAGTCGGAATATACTTTTTCTATATACATTGGTCAAGACCTTTTCTCATTACAATCGGAGAATACTTATGCTATATAGATTGGAACCATTTCTCATCTCTATTTTTTCTATTTATTTATTTTATTTTATTAAACAATTGAACATTATATCTAAAAGTTAATTGAATAAATTCATATTGCAAGGAAGTAAATAAATACATGATGCAGAAAGTAAATAACAAATTATACATATGCACATGCATATATTGTTATTATTTTTGTGACGCAATCCACACATCAGCTATATTTTCCGCGATGTCCTTTAATGATTAGACTTGGTCAACCGCCGCTATAATAATAAAGGCGTTAGTGTCAATAGAAAATGTGTTTTAAAATATAGCTACATTGATTTCACAATACCTTATTCCAACGGTTAAAATATTGTAATACATAACTAAATAATTTTCAATATCCTGCAAATTCCTCAGAAATAATGGGAAAATTTATTTTTAATAATCAACAATTTTCAGTAAGAACAGTTACCATGGTTAAAAATATTTCAAAATACAAATTACGTATAACAAACAATGCACAATGTGCATTACATTCGGACCAATTTAAGTCCAATTGACCTACCCAGCATTACATTTGGACTATTTTCGAGGCAATTGACCTGCTTAGCAATACATTGCATTAATTTTTTGAACTCTATTTGGTCTATTTACAATGCAACTATACCTAGGACTATAATTTTAAGACAATTGTCCCCATCGTTCCTTCAGGGATGGTTTCGATATGTAAATATGTATGTACATACATTAGGCTGGGTCAATTTTCTAAGCCATACTGTTCATAGAAAAATCGGATTCTGCATTAAATTCTATGAAAAATTTCTTCTACATAGAGCATGCCCTAAAATCAATTTCGAGCTTGCCCATTTTCGATTGAAGTTTCTTCTTCTTCTTGATTGGCGCTTAACCGTCTAGACGATTCTGGCCGAGTCCAACAGAGCGCGCCAATTGCTTCTGTTTCGTGCAGCATGGCGCCACTTGGGAACACCTAGGGAGGCAGCATCGCTGTCCACCTGATTTTCCCAACGCAGTGGAGGTCTCCCTTTTCTTTTGCGTTCAGCGGGTTTCGATAGAAATGCTTTCTTGGCCGGAGCGCCTTCGTCCATTCTCACGACATGACCTGCCCAACGCAGCCGCTGGATCTTTATTCGCTGAACAATGTCGATGTCTGTGTAAAGCTCGTACAGCTCATCGTTAAATCTCCGTCGATACTCGCCCATGCCAACGCGCAAAGGTCCATAAATCTTACGAAGAACTTTTCTCTCGAATACTCCAAGTGCCATCTCATCTGATTTTGAAATTGTCCATGCTTCTGCGCCGTACATGAGGACTGGAACGATGAGCGTCCTGTAGAGTGTGATTTTTGTTTGTCGAGAGAGGACTTTACTTTTCAGTTGCCTACTTAGTCCGAAGTAGCATTTATTGGCAAGCGTGATTCTTCGTTGGATCTCCGTGCTGACATCATTCTTGGTGTTAATGCTGGTTCCCAGATAGACGAAGTCCTTAACAGTTTCGAATTTGTAGCTATCAACATTGACGTGGCTGCCAAGGCGTGCTGTTTCTTTGTGTGATGACAGGAGGTACTTCGTCTTGTCCTCGTTGACCGCCAAACCCATTTTCTTAGCCTCTTTATCCAGCTTGGAGAAGGCAGAACTAACGGCGCGCGTGTTAGTGCCAATGATGTCGATGTCATCGGCGTACGCCAGCAGTTGCACACTCTTGTGATATAAGATGCTTCCTGTATGGTTAAGTTCTGCAGCTCGTATTATCTTTTCCAGCATCAAATTGAAGAAGTCGCACGAAAGAGAGTCACCTTGTCTGAAACCTCGTTTGGTCTCGAACGGCTCGGAGAGGTCCTTCCCAATTCTGATGGAGCTGGTGGTGTTAGTCAACGTCATTTGGCATAGCCGTATAAGTTTAGCAGGGAAACCAAATTCAGACATTGCGGCATACAGGCAATTCCTATTCGTGCTATCAAAAGCGGCTTTAAAATCGACAAAGAGATGGTGTGTGTCGGTTCCTTTTTCATGGGTTTTTTCCAGTATTTGTCGTATTGTGAAGATCTGGTCGATAGTAGATTTACCAGGTCTGAAGCCACACTGATAAGGTCCAATCAGATTGTTGACGATAGGCTTCAGTCTTTCGCACAATACACTTGCTAAGACCTTATATGCGATATTCAGGAGGCTTATCCCACGATAATTGGCGCGTACTGTGGATTCTCCTTTTTTGTGGATTGGGCAGAGCACACTTAAGTTCCAATCGTCGGGCATGCGCTCGTCCGACCATATTCTGCATAGGAGTTGATGCATGCTCCTTATCAACTCTTCGCCACCATGTTTGAATAGCTCGGCTGGCAAGCCGTCAGCGCCCGGGGCCTTGTTATTCTTAAGCCTAGATACTGCTATTCGCACTTCGTCATCATCAGGTGGTGGAACATGCCTACCATCATCTGCTATTGGGGATTCGGGTCGTACATCTTCTCCTTCCGCACTTTCACTGTTGCCATTATCTAGCAAGGAGGAGAAGTGATCCCTCCACAACTTAAGTATGCTCTGGACATCAGTTACCAGATCACCGTTATTATTCCGGCAGGAATTTGCCCCGGTCTTGAAACCTTCAGTCATCCGCCTGATTTTTTGATAGAATTTTCGAGCATCGTTCCTACCCGCCAGCATCTCAAGCTCTTCACACTCGCGCCTTTCAGCCTCCCTTTTCTTCTTTCGAAAAAGGCGCCTCTCTTCCTTCTTCGCCGTTCGATAACGCTCCCATACGCTTCGCGTTGCGCCCGCACACAATGTAGCCCTGTAGGCGGCGTTCTTTCTTTCCGAGGCATCGCGACATTCCTTGTCGTACCAGGTTTTTTTGTGGGCTCGCTTGTATCCTATAGATTCCTCAGCGGCGATACGAAGTGAACGAGCGATGTGGTCCCATTCCTCAGATACATCGTTTGGTGAAGGGTTGCTCTCAGAGAGCAGGAGTGAGAGCCGAGTGGTGTATTCATTGGCTGTCTGCGTCATGTGCAGCCTTTCGACTTCAAACTTTCCTTGCTGTCCTGTTGGCACATTCTTTGCTGCACAGAGGCGGGTGCGTACCTTGGCTGCTACAAGATAGTGGTCGGAGTCGACATTGGGACCACGGATTGTGCGCACATCTAGGATGCTGGAGCTGTGTCTGCCGTCGATCATGACGTGATCAATTTGATTTCGCGTTTTTCGATCAGGAGACAGCCATGTGGCTTGGTGTATTTTTTTGTGCTGGAATCTGGTACTGCTAATGACCATGTTTCGTGACCCGGCGAAGTCGATCAGCCTCGTCCCATTGGGACTGGTTACGTCGTGGAGACTGAATTTTCCGACTGTGCTGCCAAAGATACCTTCCTTACCCACCCTGGCATTAAAATCGCCAAGCACAATCTTAATGTCGTGACGGGGGCAGCGGTCGTAGGCATGCTCTAACTGCTCATAGAAAGTGTCTTTGATCGCATCGTCCTTCTCTTCCGTCGGGGCGTGGGCGCAGATGAGAGATATGTTGAAAAATCTCGCTTTGATGCGGATGGTGGCTAGACGCTCGTTCACTGGCGTGAACGACAGTACTCGGCGGCTGAGTCTCTTTCCCACCACAAAACCAACACCAAATATACGCTCCTCTGCATGGCCACTGTAATATCGATTGAAGTTTACTATGTAGAATTGTTTTAAGTATAGTTACCCATATTCTTTTAAATTCAACCAGTGGCTTTAACTTTATCTCTTTACATTCTTTTTCATTGTTACTTAAGCGACTTTTAATAATGTATGTATATAAGAGTTTGATTTCGTTGTTGTGGTTTTGTTGAAAAACGAAAATATTAAAAACAACTCCCATTCGTTTTTTTGTTTCTTAACCCTCTCAACATCAGCTTAAAATTTAGGGGGGACTTTTATAACTTTTTTTCGCTTGGGGACCAACACTTACCTCCTGACTTCATTTCCATATAAAATACAGATGTAATCTAACACATACATATGTACATACTTATGTATGATGTATGTACATACATATCGTCGTACCATACGAAAACTAACATCAGATTTTTTGTGGCTGACGAAAAGTAAAAAGTTCAAGTTTTGGCCGACGAAAAATAATAAAATCGAGTTTTGGCTGACGAAAAGTAATAAAATCCACTTTTGGCTGACGAAAACTATCAATTTCGTTTAAACAACAACAATTTTAATGTAAAAACAGTATATAATTACTGATACTTTTCGTCAGCCAAAAGTCGATTTTATTACTTTTCGTCAGCCAAAACTCGATTTTATTACTTTTCGTCGGCCAAAAGTCAAATGTTCTACTTTTCGTACAGAATTTTTTTATTGATAGCTTTCGCCAGAAATTTTAAATATGTTAGTTTTCGTATGTTACGACGATATGTACTCACCCCTTAATATGTAAATGAATACCTATACATACATACTTATGTAAATTTCTCTTATACATATCCACACATATGTACTTAAGTACTTACATATGTAGGTACTTATATTTTATATATTTTACATACATTGAATGAACCCAATAAAAGAATAAAATAACAGAATTTAAAAATTTATAATAATGCATTTACCCAAAATGATCTCGTACTAAAAGTATATTTTATTTGAAATACATATATTTTGGATTCACTATAGGTACATATATATGCATATTTTAAACCCGTTCAAATTAAACGAAAGTGGTTTGTTGTATTGCTTTACGAACATCAATTCAATCAGTGAATTTATTGGTAAAATTGATTCTTATTTACCTATACACAAAATTTCTTATGTACTACTTATTTACTATAATACATGTACATATATCTACTCTTATTCTTACTTCTATGTAGATATGTACATACATATGTACATACCCTCTAAGACAGGAACAAGAATTATCTAAAGAAGGATATCGCAGGAGATAAGCTGATTGGAATTGTGTATGTATACTAAAAAGTGTGAATGTCAGACAAAACCAATTGGCAAAAATTTTACCTTGAAATTCATTTCTCTTCTCTTTCACATTGACATTTTTAAAGAAAACACAGACATAAAAACGGAAGTAATATAACCTCTATTTGGCCTTGGACAGGAATGATGGAAACTGAAACACATTCTCAGCAAACACTACCACATATAGCAGTGATAGTCATTTGATACATCATTTGGAGAACACGATTGATGGAAAGAGACACGGACACAAATGTTTTCATAACATTTTTCATACCGTCCATATAAAAATTATGGAAACTTGTAGGCGGTGTGTGACAGAAATTTCCATCAAACGTGCACCTCAAATGACTATCACTGTCTTATAGGGTATACATACGTATGTATGCATATGCACCCAAGTGCCCCCTGCAAAAAAGTCGAGTACTCCATGCACGCGTGTATAGACTACTCACTATGGACCAAGCGAGTACTCATCAACCTGCCACATTTCATAAAAAAAATATGGTCCATTTAACATGGCGATGTCCCAGGTAGGGATCACATACTCCCATTTCCGCATGACACCCGAGTAATCCAAGGATTACCTACATGGGATTAATTTACGGAGTAGGTACTAAAATTAATGAAATTTAATAATCTCTGAACAGTTTTGAAAGACTACCAATTCAATTTGATTATTAGCATTACATACATTCATAAGTAAGCTTTTCTTTAATAAAAATAAAATAATAAAATTTGTCTAGCGCAATCACCAGCATGTTGTGTCGCGTTCAATGTCCCTTTATTACAGAATCGTGCACGTGCATGCATATGTACATACATACATACAAATATTGTAACGAAGCTTTCTTGGGCTGCGAACAGAGTGGGCGCTGAAAGCCGAGCCGAGATTGTCAATGCGATAAAGATTGTCAGTGCGATAAAACTGGTTACATACAAGTCAATACAAATAAGCTTGTGCATAACACAGTGAACGCCGACAAGAGCAGAGAGCAAAGCCGATGAGTGCGAGAAAAACAGTTTCAAAGCGTTTTGCGCGCTTGTTTGCATTGTTGACGTTTACCTTTTAGCGTGAAATCGTGTTTTTTAATGGTTTTTTTAAAGAAATTTAGCAGGATATTTTCTTAAATCATTATATAAATGATGAAATTCACCAAATTGATATATTTTTAGTGTACAATCGAGTCTGGATATAGTGAACCCCCGCTATAGTGAATACCTCGATATAGTGAACACCGAAATATTTACATGGAGTACTCTAAATAGTGAACTATCGAAAGTCTCTAAATAGTGAACAAAATTTTAAACGCAAAAGTTAGCATGAAGTGACAAACAAAAAACAAAAATTAACCAGAAATATGTATGTAAAATCGGGTATTCTCGAAAATGCTCATTTTATGTTTATTCCTGGAAAATCTGATTCCATTTGATGCCAGTGTTTATTTGCTTCCTGTCGGATGCAGACCGCTTCTGAGTGAATGTGTGTTCTTTTATCTGTTTCTAAAAGTTTTTGCGTGTTAATAAATTAAGTTTTATTATGCCTGCGAGGAAATTCCTTTCGTTAAAGCAAAAACCTGAAATTGTTTGAGAAATCGAAAGAGGCACTAGTGTTTCATCCTTGGCAAATACGTATGTTGTGCCAAATCCACAATTTCGGGAATAAAAAAAATGCTCGTAATTGCATGACCGCAACACTACTGATTTGCTGGCATACTTACTAGCATTGACAAGCCTACGACTGTTATTGCAAAACAATGATTTTCCAAAAAGAACCATCAAAACATTAATGTATAAAGCACAGTTAAATAGTCAGCAAAATAAAACAAAGCAACCAAGAATTTTCAAGTCAGTCACCTATGTACCTAAATTATCAGAAAGGCTGATAAAATCGGATTTCTATAATAAAGAAAAAATAATAGTAGCCCATAAGCCTAGAAATACTTTAAAAAATCTTTTTAATAAGACTAAGTCAAAAATTCCGGAAATTGAAAGAAGCAATGTGATATATAAAATACCGTGTAATGGCAAAATAGACGAACCATGTGATAAAATATATGTAGGCACAACCAAATCAAAATTAAAAACTAGACTAGCGCAACACAAATCGGATACCAAATATTGTCAGACAAATACGCAAAAAACAGCGCTCATGGCCCACTGTGCGGCTACTGGACATGTGCCGAATTTAAACGAAGCAAGTATTCTCCAACAAGAACAAAACTACAATAAACGATTCACTCTTGAGATGCTACATATTATAAACACACCAACAAACATAAGACTGAACTATAAAACGGACACTGACAACTGTGCTCATGCATATAAACATTTATTAGATAATAAGTAAATAGTTCTAAACTCCGCGTCGAAATAAAGTGACGTGTTAAAGCAATGTATGTATATTTTTTAAAATTTAATTTTTCGTTTATTTATGTACGTTATTTATTACTGTGTGATTTTGTTAGTTATTTTCGTGTTTTTATAAACATATAATGTACATATGTATATATATGTTCTTCTCCCAATTTAGTGTTTTTTAAAAGAAATTAATTTGTTTTTTGTTATTCTTGTGTTTTTGTAGCCCTTGAAAATGATCACCGAGGGTGATCGAAATATATCGGGAAAATAAAAAAACAACTATATTTGAAGACGGGAGGCACGCCGCAAATATGTCCACAAAAATGGGATATAGACAAATAAAAACCACCTACAAAAATGCAAAAGGAACAATAAACAAATACCAACTAAATTCAAAAAAATTAATAAAACTTAAGTCTAGCATAAAATTTTTGTTAAAATGTAGGAAATCAAAACTTATACCTAAATTTATAGAAAACACCACTAAATCTAATAAATTATTTGTATTTGACTGTGACATACAAACAGATATAAAAAAAAGCTTTAAATAGATATACACACTACTACCACACAAAGATTTTGAGCCTTCTAATTAAACATAAACATAACATACAAAAAAGACAAGAAAAACGGGTAAAGGAATTAGCCGAAAATTTGGAGAAACAGCTGACCACATATGATGCACAAGAATTCATGATGAGTGAGAAAAACATAGAAAACAAAATGACAACAACACTAAAAGAAAAGCAATACTCAAAGTACGAGAAGTTACGGAAAAAACGAAACAGCATATTAAACGACAACAAGCATGACGATTGGTTTGTAAATCAAACAAATGTTGAGTTCCCGCCAGACATTAAAGCTCTACTCTCAAAAGGCCCAAAATTCGGTTTACCCATTGAAAGAGATAATTTCCCCCTTTTCCAATACATTGCGGATGGAGAGGAACTAATACAAACGATTGATAGCAGAGACAAGCAAGAAGACGGGCGTACCAAATTCTCATTCCTAATAAAGAACCATACAAAAACAAACACATATAATGAAATGGATTGTGCAATAGCAGACACAGTGGAGCAAACTAAGAAATTCCTGAAACAAAATAATAATATTAGAATTTTGAGTTCCGACAAAGGCAACAAGACGGTTGCAATGGAATTAAAAGATTACAAAAATAAAATGTTATACATATTAGAAGACTTAAACGTATACCGAATGCAAAGAATTGATCCAACCTCAAAATTACAAACTAAAAATAACAATATTGTAGATAAGCTTTTTAAATTGGGACTTATTTCGAAAGAAGAGAAATTTAAATTACATTCGACAACGGCAATTTCCCCTAGAATTTACGGACTCCCTAAAACACATAAGGAAGGAACGCCACTTAGACCGATTTGTTCAACAATTGGATCGCCAGCATACAATTTAAGCAAATACATCGTAAATATATTGAACAACATAACAACGGGCTCAAAATATAACATAAAAAAATACACTAGAGTTTAAAGAAAAAATTAATAATACTTACATATGTGACGATGAAAGATTAATCTCCTTTGACGTGGTATCACTTTTCCCAAGCATACCAATACAGTTGGCACTTGACGTAATATTAAGTAAATGGACCAAAATAAAAGATCATATGAAAATACCGAAACAAACTTTCATGGAGATGGTTAAATTTTGTATACAGGAGAATAGATATTTTAAATTTGACGATAAAATTTACATACAACTGAAAGGACTACCTATGGGATCTCCCACTTCTCCAGTGATCGCTGACATTGTAATGGAAGTATTATTAGACAACACAATGGAAAAAATAGGATCAAAGACAAGATTATTAACAAAATATGTAGATGACTTGTTCGCCATTGTACAAGAAAAAGAGGTACAAAATACACTAAACACTTTAAATTCCTTTGACAAAAACATAAAGTTCACAATCGAAGAAGAAGAAGACGGAAAATTGCCATATTTGGACTCGCTTATAACAAGAGAAGGAAACATACTAAAATTAAAGTGGTATAAGAAACCTACCTCGTCTGGAAGAATCCTCAACTTCCACTCAAGACACCCTAAAACTATGATTATAAATACAGCAATGGGCTGTATACGACGTATGCTACAAATTTCAGATGACACTTACCACGGAGAAATAAAAAGAGAAATAAGACTGTTATTGCAAAACAATGATTTTCCAAAAAGAACCATCAAAACATTAATGTATAAAGCACAGTTAAATAGTCAGCAAAATAAAACAAAGCAACCAAGAATTTTCAAGTCAGTCACCTATGTACCTAAATTATCAGAAAGGCTGATAAAATCGGATTTCTATAATAAAGAAAAAATAATAGTAGCCCATAAGCCTAGAAATACTTTAAAAAATCTTTTTAATAAGACTAAGTCAAAAATTCCGGAAATTGAAAGAAGCAATGTGATATATAAAATACCGTGTAATGGCAAAATAGACGAACCATGTGATAAAATATATGTAGGCACAACCAAATCAAAATTAAAAACTAGACTAGCGCAACACAAATCGGATACCAAATATTGTCAGACAAATACGCAAAAAACAGCGCTCATGGCCCACTGTGCGGCTACTGGACATGTGCCGAATTTAAACGAAGCAAGTATTCTCCAACAAGAACAAAACTACAATAAACGATTCACTCTTGAGATGCTACATATTATAAACACACCAACAAACAGCGGCAACTCTGTTCGCTTATGAAGAAGTGTTTTTGTGAGCGGAAATTTTAAATTTATTTTTAATGGTAAACAATCCTTGAAGTAATATTGTATCGAGGTGAAAAGGTGCAGCTTTTCCAGCTTTGGAAGAGGAGATTGGGATTCCGACAGATAAGTGAATTTGAAAATAATTGATATTGCAATTGCTTTTTAATTCTTACATACATATGTACATACATATCTTCATACATATGTATGTACATACATATCAATACAAATTTTAATATACATACATACATACCTACTTTGATCTATTCAGATTCAGCGAATCAGCTGACACGGCTTAGCAGGTGACAGAAACTGAACTGCATTATCGGACTGCATTATCGACATACATACCAGCTGTGTACAACTGCCATATCAACTGATATTCCAGAGCACTGCACTCTGTCCCAAACAGATGTGTATACTTGATGCTTATATTTCAATAAATTAATAAAGTATTAAATTATATTAACTTAGGATAAATTAAACTCACTGAGTCAATTTCGCTGCACTCGGACATTCAAGATGCCGTCTGAATGTAAAGAGTGTACAGCGAAATTGCTTCAAGTTGACGACTTGATAGCATGCTCAGGCGGGTGTGGTTACAATTTTTGCCTAAAATGTAGTAACATAAAAAGAAACGAGATAAAAGTAATAGCCGAGAATATTAATATAAAGTGGTTCTGCAATCAATGCACGTTGTCAGATACCAATACTAAGTTTATTGAAATTAAACATTTAATTAACAAATGCGAACAGTCCAAATTTAAGGCTTCGGACGTTAAGCATATTGTGGAGCAAGTTCTGAGCAATAAATGCTCGCAAATTAGGAGTAGTCTCATGTCTGACTTTAACTCCTTTCTGGAGCACAACATTGAAGTCAAAATAAACCAGATGAAAAATGAGATTCTGAACGATATGTCAAAGGAGTTCAAGAAAAGTAACGACTTACTAAAAAATATAAATACAACGAAAGAAAATAGTACTGCCTCTACATCGTATGCTGAAGTCGCTAAGTCGACTCAGAATAAAATTGTTATTAAGCCGTTGAACAAAAATAAAAAATCTAAAGAAACCAAACAAGCATTGAAAAAAGTAGTTGAGCCGACTGAAGGCCTTGTTAAAAAAGTAAAATAAATAAATAGTGGAGGGATAATTGTAGAATGCAGTGATAAAGATGCCTGCGAGAAAGTTCAGCAGAAATTAAAAGAGACTATGGGTAACGAATATGAAGCAAAGAAAACAAAGGACAAAAGTGAGATGAAAAAGATATTTAAGGTTGTTGGGTTGACAGAAAAAATAACTAACGACCGCCTTATCGAATGCTTAATAAAGCAAAATGATGTATGCTCCGGGAAAATTTTTAAAGTCCTTAAAATGTATGATAATGCTAATAGTAGAGAGGAAAGGTATAACGCGTTGATAGAAACAGATGCTGTTATCTTAGAAAAAGTACTACAACAGAAGAGAGTTTTTATTGAGTGGGATTCTTGTATAGTATATGAGCATTTGAATGTCTTACGATGCTTTAAGTGCTCGGGATACAGGCACAAAGCCAGCAAATGTACTAATAAAATAGCATGTAGCAAATGTGCTGGAAACCATGACAGTAAAGATTGTACCTCAAACGTAATTAAATGTGTAAACTGTAGTGAAATGGTCAGGAAGAAAGTTATTGATGTTGATACTAACCATTATGCTTTTAGTTTAGATTGTCCAGCATACAAAAAGCATGCCCAATCTAAAAATCATAAACGATACTAGCAACGAACACTAAATGAACTAGTTTGTATTTATTTAAATATCAGTAGTATTATCGCTAATAAAAATGAATTAGAAAGACTCATTGAAACTCAGAAACCACACCTGGTTCTCTGTTCAGAGAGTTGTTCCACTGAAGACATATCAAATGAGGAATTAAATATTATTTCGTATAAACTTATACGCTGTGATTCACACAGTAGACACACGGGTGGTGTCCTAGCTTATGTGCATGATTCTATTGAGTTTACAACAAGCTATAACCACTCGTTTAGGAAAAACTTGTGGTGTATAATAATAAAAATCAAAGGTATATTTCCTAAATACCAAATAGGTCTTGTCTACCATTCACCTAGTTCTAGCGATGCAGACTTTATATGCTACTTACAGGAAGTATTAAAAAATAGGTGCTTAACACAAGATAATATAGTTTTCATAGGTGATTTTAATATAAATTTATATAAAAACACGACTTATAGTAAACAGCTACTTGATCTGTTTCGGTCTTTTGCTATGGATCAAAAAATTGATTTCTATACTAGGAAAAACGGGGAAACTGAGACAATGATTGATTTACTTTTCACAAACAGTGAATCTATTTCTTGCGATACACTGAAAGACTATCAAATCACAGATCATGAAACCATTCACTTCAAAATAATATTGGAGAAATTGTTTCAGATGAGAGCAAGAAAAATTGTAACTTGCTGGGAATGCTATTCAAGCGATAACGTTGTGAACCTATTGCGACAGTTTAACTATAGCGAATTTTTAAAGATGAGCATAGAAAATAAGGTTACATTTCTTAACAATAGTATTTCAATCGTTATGAGCTCTCTTACATACACCAAAGAAATTAACGTCAAGTTAATGAATAAATGGTATGATTTTGATCTCGCAAATCTGAATAAACTTAAACTACAGCTTTACAATATATCTCTGCAAACGGGTGATTGGAGTGACTATAATATTACCAAGCGTAAATATTTTGTTTATTTTTATTTGTTTATTTTTTTTTACTGTCATTACCTGTGATTACTGTCAACCTTGGAGATAGTAAAGCAATGTGGAAGCAACTAAAGAATTGCATATCCATGTCAAATGAAAGCAACGTTTTTAATAAGATACTAATCAAAGATCAGCTACTTACATGTGAGGAAGAAATAGCTGATTCATTAAATGATTATTTTGTAGACAGTGTGATGGAAATTACTAGTAACATCAGCGCTGGAAGAGGCGATATTATATTCAGAAATAGTGGCTTGCCTATGTTTCAATTTCAGCAAATTTCAACAGCTGAAATATTAAACATAGTAAGCAAATTTCAAAATAAAATTGGTGGTAAGAAACTCTTATCCGAAGGAGTCTTCAAGGACTCGATTACTTATACGGGATATTTCTATGCGCTAATAGTAAATGAAAGTTTACATAATGGGACTTTTCCTAATTTCTGGAAAACTTCTACTATCGTACCTATAGAAAAAGTGAAAAAAACTATCAGAGCCGATGAGATAAGACCTATTAATACGTTACCAAGCGATGAAAAAATACTAGAAACAGTGGTAAAAAATCAGCTCACACAATTCTTAGAAGATAATAAGGTCATTATTCCACAGCAATCAGGGTTTCGTAGAAAGCATTCTTGTGAAAGTGCACTAAATTTGGTTATTGCTAACTGGAAGGAAGATTTGAGTAGAAATAAACATATTATAGCGGTTTTCTTAGATCTAAAACGCGCTTTCGAAACCATTGATCAGAACTTGTTACTAAAAAAATTGTTTAACATTGGTATTAATGGTATGGAGCTCAAATGGTTTGAAAGTTTTATTATGAATAGGAACCAACGAACAGCGATCGGATCCTCTTTATCCCATAGTAGACAGGTATCAGTCGGTCTGCCGCAAGGTTCCGTACTTGCTCCCATCTTGTTTAACATCTACATCAATGATATACAAGATTGTATCAAATATTCTAACATAAAGTTATTTGCCGATGATACGCTGCTTATGCTAAGTGGAGACAATATCTCCGAAATATCCAATAAGTTACAGCATGATTTAAATGAGGTCTACAACTGGTTATGTTTGAACCGTTTGAAATTGAACGTCGATAAAACCAAATTTATGGTTATATCAAGACGCAATTTCGAGAATACGCAGCTTCAGAATCTGTGTATAAATAATGATCCAATTGAAAGGGTTAGCATAATGAAATATCTCGGTATTAAAATTGATCATAAACTGACCTTCAACGAGCATATTGATTACACTGTAAGCAAGATAGCTAAAAAAATATACTTTATGCAACGCACCTGCAAATACTTATGTAGAAGGTACAAAATTTTGGTTTATAGGTCTATAATTGAACCGCATTTCATTTACTGTCCAACTGTGTTCTTTATTATGAGAGATAGTCAAATCCATAAATTGCAAAAGCAACAAAACCGTGCAATGAGATTCATTCTTAAAAAACGGTATGACACGCCAATAAGAGCTATGCTATCAAGTCTGAACTGGTTGAGTATTAAACAACAATTGTTTTATCATACAATGAAATTTATCAAAAATATTATAAACGGTAATTTACCTGATTATCTTAAAAGTAACATTAAATATGTGAATAATATACATTCCGTAAATACTAGAAATAGAAATGATTTCAATCTGCCTGCTTACAAAACAGAAGCAGATAAATGTAACTTGTACTACAAGGGATTGAAATGTTATAATGAACTGCCAAATGATGTCAAAGCTAGTAATATAAATGAATTCAAAAGAAAATTGTATAACTATTGCAAGTCCCTTCCTATCTAATATATATAAGAAATATATATAAAAAATAATGTAAACGACAGAGTCCTTTCTGGCTCAAGTGTCCTTAATGACACGCTGGCCCCTTACTGGGTAAATTTCATTAAACTTATGGCGTTTTCTTTTCTCGAAATAATGTTGCCCTGTTTGGCTTTCTTAGCCATTTTGTATGTCTGTCTGGTAATTTCACCGAACATTTACTTCTAACTAAGTAAGAGAGCAACATTATCTACAAAATAAGCCATTTTATAGAAAGTCACGTTACGTAATTCGATAATTAGGATATAGGAGGGCAACATTTTTTTGTAGAAAAGAAAACGCCATTAAACTATATCAATTAAACACTCCCTACTGAGTGAAAAATGTATTCCGAATGGAGCTTACTGTTCTTCATTACAGTTTACCTATCCTTACATGCTTTACTATGTTTGGGATAGGACTTAGATTATAAGAAATTTTATATTTCGAAATATTTTACATAATTTGTGAAAACTAGGCTTAATTTTTAGCTGTAAGAATAAATAAATAAATAAAAATAAACATAAGACTGAACTATAAAACGGACACTGACAACTGTGCTCATGCATATAAACATTTATTAGATAATAAGTAAATAGCTCTAAACTCCGCGTCGAAATAAAGTGACGTGTTAAAGCAATGTATGTATATTTTTTTAAATTTAATTTTTCGTTTATTTATATACGTTATTTATTACTGTGTGATTTTGTTAGTTATTTTCGTGTTTTTATAAACATATAATGTACATATGTATATATATGTTCTTCTCCCAATTTAGTGTTTTTTAAAAGAAATTAATTTGTTTTTTTGTTATTCTTGTGTTTTTGTAGCCCTTGAAAATGATCACCGAGGGTGATCGAAATATATCGGGAAAATAAAAAATTTGGAAAACATCTTGTTTTAATTGACCTGAAGGTAGCGAAGAAAATTTATTGACGTATATAGGTCGCCAAAAACAACTATATTTGAAGACGGGAGGCACGCCGCAAATATGTCCACAAAAATGGGATATAGACAAATAAAAACCACCTACAAAAATGCAAAAGGAACAATAAACAAATACCAACTAAATTCAAAAAAATTAATAAAACTTAAGTCTAGCATAAAATTTTTGTTAAAATGTAGGAAATCAAAACTTATACCTAAATTTATAGAAAACACCACTAAATCTAATAAATTATTTGTATTTGACTGTGACATACAAACAGATATAAAAAAAGCTTTACATAGATATACACACTACTACCACAAAAAGATTTTGAGCCTTCTAATTAAACATAAACATAACATACAAAAAAGACAAGAAAAACGGGTAAAGGAATTAGCCGAAAATTTGGAGAAACAGCTGACCACATATGATGCACAAGAATTCATGATGAGTGAGAAAAACATAGAAAACAAAATGACAACAACACTAAAAGAAAAGCAATACTCAAAGTACGAGAAGTTACGGAAAAAACGAAACAGCATATTAAACGACAACAAGCATGACGATTGGTTTGTAAATCAAACAAATGTTGAGTTCCCAACAGACATTAAAGCTCTACTCTCAAAAGGCCCAAAATTCGGTTTACCCATTGAAAGAGATAAGTTCCCCCTTTTCCAATACATTGCGGATGGAGAGGAACTAATAAAAACGATTGATAGCATAGACAAGCAAGAAGACGTGCGTACCAAATTCTCATTCCTAATAAAGAACCATACAAAAACAAACACATATAATGAAATGGATTGTGCAATAGCAGACACAGTGGAGCAAACTAAGAAATTCCTGAAACAAAATAATAATATTAGAATTTTGAGTTCCGACAAAGGCAACAAGACGGTTGCAATGGAATTAAAAGATTACAAAAATAAAATGTTATACATATTAGAAGACTTAAACGTATACCGAATGCAAAGAATTGATCCAACCTCAAAATTACAAACTAAAAATAACAATATTGTAGATAAGCTTTTTAAATTGGGACTTATTTCGAAAGAAGAGAAATTTAAATTACATTCGACAACGGCAATTTCCCCTAGAATTTACGGACTCCCTAAAACACATAAGGAAGGAACGCCACTTAGACCGATTTGTTCAACAATTGGATCGCCAGCATACAATTTAAGCAAATACATCGTAAATATATTGAACAACATAACAACGGGCTCAAAATATAACATAAAAAAATACACTAGAGTTTAAAGAAAAAATTAATAATACTTACATATGTGACGATGAAAGATTAGTCTCCTTTGACGTGGTATCACTTTTCCCAAGCATACCAATACAGTTGGCACTTGACGTAATATTAAGTAAATGGACCAAAATAAAAGATCATACGAAAATACCGAAACAAACTTTCATGGAGATGGTTAAATTTTGTATACAGGAGAATAGATATTTTAAATTTGACGATAAAATTTACATACAACTGAAAGGAATACCTATGGGATCTCCCACTTCTCTAGTGATCGCTGACATTTTAATGGATGTATTATTAGACAACACAATGGAAAAAATAGGATCAAAAAAGAGGTACAAAATACACTAAACACTTTAAATTCCTTTGACAAAAACATAAAGTTCACAATCGAAGAAGAAGAAGACGGAAAATTGCCATATTTGGACTCGCTTATAACAAGAGAAGGAAACATACTAAAATTAAAGTGGTATAAGAAACCTACCTCGTCTGGAAGAATCCTCAACTTCCACTCAAGATACCCTAAAACTATGATTATAAATACAGCAATGGGCTGTATACGACGTATGCTACAAATTTCAGATGACACTTACCACGGAGAAATAAAAAGAGAAATAAGACTGTTATTGCAAAACAATGATTTTCCAAAAAGAACCATCAAAACATTAATGTATAAAGCACAGTTAAATAGTCAGCAAAATAAAACAAAGCAACCAAGAATTTTCAAGTCAGTCACCTATGTACCTAAATTATCAGAAAGGCTGATAAAATCGGATTTCTATAATAAAGAAAAAATAATAGTAGCCCATAAGCCTAGAAATACTTTAAAAAATCTTTTTAATAAGACTAAGTCAAAAATTCCGGAAATTTAAAGAAGCAATGTGATATGTATATAAAATACCGTGTAATGGCAAAATAGACGAACCATGTGATAAAATATACCATGTGATAAAGGCAGGTGACAGAAACTGAACTGCATTATCGGACTGCATTATCGACATACATACCAGCTGTGTACAACTGCCATATCAACTGATATTCCAGAGCACTGCACTCTGTCCCAAACAGATGTGTATACTTGATGCTTATATTTCAATAAATTAATAAAGTATTAAATTATATTAACTTAGGATAAATTAAACTCACTGAGTCAATTTCGCTGCACTCGGACATTCAAGATGCCGTCTGAATGTAAAGAGTGTACAGCGAAATTGCTTCAAGTTGACGACTTGATAGCATGCTCAGGCGGGTGTGGTTACAATTTTTGCCTAAAATGTAGTAACATAAAAAGAAACGAGATAAAAGTAATAGCCGAGAATATTAATATAAAGTGGTTCTGCAATCAATGCACGTTGTCAGATACCAATACTAAGTTTATTGAAATTAAACATTTAATTAACAAATGCGAACAGTCCAAATTTAAGGCTTCGGACGTTAAGCATATTGTGGAGCAAGTTCTGAGCAATAAATGCTCGCAAATTAGGAGTAGTCTCATGTCTGACTTTAACTCCTTTCTGGAGCACAACATTGAAGTCAAAATAAACCAGATGAAAAATGAGATTCTGAACGATATGTCAAAGGAGTTCAAGAAAAGTAACGACTTACTAAAAAATATAAATACAACGAAAGAAAATAGTACTGCCTCTACATCGTATGCTGAAGTCGCTAAGTCGACTCAGAATAAAATTGTTATTAAGCCGTTGAACAAAAATAAAAAATCTAAAGAAACCAAACAAGCATTGAAAAAAGTAGTTGAGCCGACTGAAGGCCTTGTTAAAAAAGTAAAATAAATAAATAGTGGAGGGATAATTGTAGAATGCAGTGATAAAGATGCCTGCGAGAAAGTTCAGCAGAAATTAAAAGAGACTATGGG
This sequence comes from Urophora cardui, assembly GCA_960531455.1. NCBI lineage: Eukaryota > Metazoa > Arthropoda > Insecta > Diptera > Tephritidae > Urophora > Urophora cardui. Next base: position 92,411,148 of record OY482672.1, on the reverse strand, counting down.
TAACGAATATGAAGCAAAGAAAACAAAGGACAAAAGTGAGATGAAAAAGATATTTAAGGTTGTTGGGTTGACAGAAAAAATAACTAACGACCGCCTTATCGAATGCTTAATAAAGCAAAATGATGTATGCTCCGGGAAAATTTTTAAAGTCCTTAAAATGTATGATAATGCTAATAGTAGAGAGGAAAGGTATAACGCGTTGATAGAAACAGATGCTGTTATCTTAGAAAAAGTACTACAACAGAAGAGAGTTTTTATTGAGTGGGATTCTTGTATAGTATATGAGCATTTGAATGTCTTACGATGCTTTAAGTGCTCGGGATACAGGCACAAAGCCAGCAAATGTACTAATAAAATAGCATGTAGCAAATGTGCTGGAAACCATGACAGTAAAGATTGTACCTCAAACGTAATTAAATGTGTAAACTGTAGTGAAATGGTCAGGAAGAAAGTTATTGATGTTGATACTAACCATTATGCTTTTAGTTTAGATTGTCCAGCATACAAAAAGCATGCCCAATCTAAAAATCATAAACGATACTAGCAACGAACACTAAATGAACTAGTTTGTATTTATTTAAATATCAGTAGTATTATCGCTAATAAAAATGAATTAGAAAGACTCATTGAAACTCAGAAACCACACCTGGTTCTCTGTTCAGAGAGTTGTTCCACTGAAGACATATCAAATGAGGAATTAAATATTATTTCGTATAAACTTATACGCTGTGATTCACACAGTAGACACACGGGTGGTGTCCTAGCTTATGTGCATGATTCTATTGAGTTTACAACAAGCTATAACCACTCGTTTAGGAAAAACTTGTGGTGTATAATAATAAAAATCAAAGGTATATTTCCTAAATACCAAATAGGTCTTGTCTACCATTCACCTAGTTCTAGCGATGCAGACTTTATATGCTACTTACAGGAAGTATTAAACAATAGGTGCTTAACACAAGATAATATAGTTTTCATAGGTGATTTTAATATAAATTTATATAAAAACACGACTTATAGTAAACAGCTACTTGATCTGTTTCGGTCTTTTGCTATGGATCAAAAAATTGATTTCTATACTAGGAAAAACGGGGAAACTGAGACAATGATTGATTTACTTTTCACAAACAGTGAATCTATTTCTTGCGATACACTGAAAGACTATCAAATCACAGATCATGAAACCATTCACTTCAAAATAATATTGGAGAAATTGTTTCAGATGAGAGCAAGAAAAATTGTAACTTGCTGGGAATGCTATTCAAGCGATAACGTTGTGAACCTATTGCGACAGTTTAACTATAGCGAATTTTTAAAGATGAGCATAGAAAATAAGGTTACATTTCTTAACAATAGTATTTCAATCGTTATGAGCTCTCTTACATACACCAAAGAAATTAACGTCAAGTTAATGAATAAATGGTATGATTTTGATCTCGCAAATCTGAATAAACTTAAACTACAGCTTTACAATATATCTCTGCAAACGGGTGATTGGAGTGACTATAATATTACCAAGCGTAAATATAAAAGGTTAATTAAAATCAAAAAGACTAAATATATGGAACAAAAGATTACTGTCAACCTTGGAGATAGTAAAGCAATGTGGAAGCAACTAAAGAATTGCATATCCATGTCAAATGAAAGCAACGTTTTTAATAAGATACTAATCAAAGATCAGCTACTTACATGTGAGGAAGAAATAGCTGATTCATTAAATGATTATTTTGTAGACAGTGTGATGGAAATTACTAGTAACATCAGCGCTGGAAGAGGCGATATTATATTCAGAAATAGTGGCTTGCCTATGTTTCAATTTCAGCAAATTTCAACAGCTGAAATATTAAACATAGTAAGCAAATTTAAAAATAAAATTGGTGGTAAGAAACTCTTATCCGAAGGAGTCTTCAAGGACTCGATTACTTATACGGGATATTTCTATGCGCTAATAGTAAATGAAAGTTTACATAATGGGACTTTTCCTAATTTCTGGAAAACTTCTACTATCGTACCTATAGAAAAAGTGAAAAAAACTATCAGAGCCGATGAGATAAGACCTATTAATACGTTACCAAGCGATGAAAAAATACTAGAAACAGTGGTAAAAAATCAGCTCACACAATTCTTAGAAGATAATAAGGTCATTATTCCACAGCAATCAGGGTTTCGTAGAAAGCATTCTTGTGAAAGTGCACTAAATTTGGTTATTGCTAACTGGAAGGAAGATTTGAGTAGAAATAAACATATTATAGCGGTTTTCTTAGATCTAAAACGCGCTTTCGAAACCATTGATCAGAACTTGTTACTAAAAAAATTGTTTAACATTGGTATTAATGGTATGGAGCTCAAATGGTTTGAAAGTTTTATTATGAATAGGAACCAACGAACAGCGATCGGATCCTCTTTATCCCATAGTAGACAGGTATCAGTCGGTCTGCCGCAAGGTTCCGTACTTGCTCCCATCTTGTTTAACATCTACATCAATGATATACAAGATTGTATCAAATATTCTAACATAAAGTTATTTGCCGATGATACGCTGCTTATGCTAAGTGGAGACAATATCTCCGAAATATCCAATAAGTTACAGCATGATTTAAATGAGGTCTACAACTGGTTATGTTTGAACCGTTTGAAATTGAACGTCGATAAAACCAAATTTATGGTTATATCAAGACGCAATTTCGAGAATACGCAGCTTCAGAATCTGTGTATAAATAATGATCCAATTGAAAGGGTTAGCATAATGAAATATCTCGGTATTAAAATTGATCATAAACTGACCTTCAACGAGCATATTGATTACACTGTAAGCAAGATAGCTAAAAAAATATACTTTATGCAACGCACCTGCAAATACTTATGTAGAAGGTACAAAATTTTGGTTTATAGGTCTATAATTGAACCGCATTTCATTTACTGTCCAACTGTGTTCTTTATTATGAGAGATAGTCAAATCCATAAATTGCAAAAGCAACAAAACCGTGCAATGAGATTCATTCTTAAAAAACGGTATGACACGCCAATAAGAGCTATGCTATCAAGTCTGAACTGGTTGAGTATTAAACAACAATTGTTTTATCATACAATGAAATTTATCAAAAATATTATAAACGGTAATTTACCTGATTATCTTAAAAGTAACATTAAATATGTGAATAATATACATTCCGTAAATACTAGAAATAGAAATGATTTCAATCTGCCTGCTTACAAAACAGAAGCAGATAAATGTAACTTGTACTACAAGGGATTGAAATGTTATAATGAACTGCCAAATGATGTCAAAGCTAGTAATATAAATGAATTCAAAAGAAAATTGTATAACTATTGCAAGTCCCTTCCTATCTAATATATATAAGAAATATATATAAAAAATAATGTAAACGACAGAGTCCTTTCTGGCTCAAGTGTCCTTAATGACACGCTGGCCCCTTACTGGGTAAATTTCATTAAACTTATGGCGTTTTCTTTTCTCGAAATAATGTTGCCCTGTTTGGCTTTCTTAGCCATTTTGTATGTCTGTCTGGTAATTTCACCGAACATTTACTTCTAACTAAGTAAGAGAGCAACATTATCTACAAAATAAGCCATTTTATAGAAAGTCACGTTACGTAATTCGATAATTAGGATATAGGAGGGCAACATTTTTTTGTAGAAAAGAAAACGCCATTAAACTATATCAATTAAACACTCCCTACTGAGTGAAAAATGTATTCCGAATGGAGCTTACTGTTCTTCATTACAGTTTACCTATCCTTACATGCTTTACTATGTTTGGGATAGGACTTAGATTATAAGAAATTTTATATTTCGAAATATTTTACATAATTTGTGAAAACTAGGCTTAATTTTTAGCTGTAAGAATAAATAAATAAATAAAAATAAACATAAGACTGAACTATAAAACGGACACTGACAACTGTGCTCATGCATATAAACATTTATTAGATAATAAGTAAATAGCTCTAAACTCCGCGTCGAAATAAAGTGACGTGTTAAAGCAATGTATGTATATTTTTTTAAATTTAATTTTTCGTTTATTTATATACGTTATTTATTACTGTGTGATTTTGTTAGTTATTTTCGTGTTTTTATAAACATATAATGTACATATGTATATATATGTTCTTCTCCCAATTTAGTGTTTTTTAAAAGAAATTAATTTGTTTTTTTGTTATTCTTGTGTTTTTGTAGCCCTTGAAAATGATCACCGAGGGTGATCGAAATATATCGGGAAAATAAAAAATTTGGAAAACATCTTGTTTTAATTGACCTGAAGCTAGCGAAGAAAAATTATTGACGTATATAGGTCGCCAAAAACAACTATATTTGAAGACGGGAGGCACGCCGCAAATATGTCCACAAAAATGGGATATAGACAAATAAAAACCACCTACAAAAATGCAAAAGGAACAATAAACAAATACCAACTAAATTCAAAAAAATTAATAAAACTTAAGTCTAGCATAAAATTTTTGTTAAAATGTAGGAAATCAAAACTTATACCTAAATTTATAGAAAACACCACTAAATCTAATAAATTATTTGTATTTGACTGTGACATACAAACAGATATAAAAAAAGCTTTACATAGATATACACACTACTACCACAAAAAGATTTTGAGCCTTCTAATTAAACATAAACATAACATACAAAAAAGACAAGAAAAACGGGTAAAGGAATTAGCCGAAAATTTGGAGAAACAGCTGACCACATATGATGCACAAGAATTCATGATGAGTGAGAAAAACATAGAAAACAAAATGACAACAACACTAAAAGAAAAGCAATACTCAAAGTACGAGAAGTTACGGAAAAAACGAAACAGCATATTAAACGACAACAAGCATGACGATTGGTTTGTAAATCAAACAAATGTTGAGTTCCCAACAGACATTAAAGCTCTACTCTCAAAAGGCCCAAAATTCGGTTTACCCATTGAAAGAGATAAGTTCCCCCTTTTCCAATACATTGCGGATGGAGAGGAACTAATAAAAACGATTGATAGCATAGACAAGCAAGAAGACGTGCGTACCAAATTCTCATTCCTAATAAAGAACCATACAAAAACAAACACATATAATGAAATGGATTGTGCAATAGCAGACACAGTGGAGCAAACTAAGAAATTCCTGAAACAAAATAATAATATTAGAATTTTGAGTTCCGACAAAGGCAACAAGACGGTTGCAATGGAATTAAAAGATTACAAAAATAAAATGTTATACATATTAGAAGACTTAAACGTATACCGAATGCAAAGAATTGATCCAACCTCAAAATTACAAACTAAAAATAACAATATTGTAGATAAGCTTTTTAAATTGGGACTTATTTCGAAAGAAGAGAAATTTAAATTACATTCGACAACGGCAATTTCCCCTAGAATTTACGGACTCCCTAAAACACATAAGGAAGGAACGCCACTTAGACCGATTTGTTCAACAATTGGATCGCCAGCATACAATTTAAGCAAATACATCGTAAATATATTGAACAACATAACAACGGGCTCAAAATATAACATAAAAAAATACACTAGAGTTTAAAGAAAAAATTAATAATACTTACATATGTGACGATGAAAGATTAGTCTCCTTTGACGTGGTATCACTTTTCCCAAGCATACCAATACAGTTGGCACTTGACGTAATATTAAGTAAATGGACCAAAATAAAAGATCATACGAAAATACCGAAACAAACTTTCATGGAGATGGTTAAATTTTGTATACAGGAGAATAGATATTTTAAATTTGACGATAAAATTTACATACAACTGAAAGGACTACCTATGGGATCTCCCACTTCTCCAGTGATCGCTGACATTGTAATGGAAGTATTATTAGACAACACAATGGAAAAAATAGGATCAAAAAAGAGGTACAAAATACACTAAACACTTTAAATTCCTTTGACAAAAACATAAAGTTCACAATCGAAGAAGAAGAAGACGGAAAATTGCCATATTTGGACTCGCTTATAACAAGAGAAGGAAACATACTAAAATTAAAGTGGTATAAGAAACCTACCTCGTCTGGAAGAATCCTCAACTTCCACTCAAGATACCCTAAAACTATGATTATAAATACAGCAATGGGCTGTATACGACGTATGCTACAAATTTCAGATGACACTTACCACGGAGAAATAAAAAGAGAAATAAGACTGTTATTGCAAAACAATGATTTTCCAAAAAGAACCATCAAAACATTAATGTATAAAGCACAGTTAAATAGTCAGCAAAATAAAACAAAGCAACCAAGAATTTTCAAGTCAGTCACCTATGTACCTAAATTATCAGAAAGGCTGATAAAATCGGATTTCTATAATAAAGAAAAAATAATAGTAGCCCATAAGCCTAGAAATACTTTAAAAAATCTTTTTAATAAGACTAAGTCAAAAATTCCGGAAATTTAAAGAAGCAATGTGATATGTATATAAAATACCGTGTAATGGCAAAATAGACGAACCATGTGATAAAATATATGTAGGCACAACCAAATCAAAATTAAAAACTAGACTAGCGCAACACAAATCGGATACCAAATATTGTCAGACAAATACGCAAAAAACAGCGCTCATGGCCCACTGTGCGGCTACTGAACATGTGCCGAATTTAAACGAAGCAAGTATTCTCCAATAAGAACAAAACTACAATAAACGATTCACTCTTGAGATGCTACATATTATAAACACACCAACAAACATAAGACTGAACTATAAAACGGACACTGACAACTGTGCTCATGCATATAAACATTTATTAGATAATAAGTAAATAGTTCTAAACTCCGCGTCGAAATAAAGTGACGTGTTAAAGCAATGTATGTATATTTTTTAAAATTTAATGTTTCGTTTATTTATGTACGTTATTTATTACTGTGTGATTTTGTTAGTTATTTTCGTGTTTTTATAAACATATAATGTACATATCGTCGTTGAAGATGCATTTTTGCGTAAGAGGTATTAAATTACATACCTCTTACGCAAAAATGCATCTTCAACGACGATATGTATATATACCCAACAAACACTGAGGTTAGTTATCGATTTGAGAATGACTCGAGAACTAGCCTCATTCTCAAACCTCTAACGTTTGAGGACGACTCGAAAATCTATCGAGAATCATAGCGTTCTCAAACAAAAGGGTACCTAATTCTCAAATCGAGAAAATTATAATTCTCGAATCGAATTCTAATGTAGTTCTCTAATGAGATTCTAATCAGAATTTGCAAATACTTCCAATTGAAATGAAAAACAAAGCTTTGTCTCCTTTTACATGATTTTTTCATTGTTTAGATTTTATTAACGCAATATGTGCCTAAATTGCATATGATTATATATATTGACATGTATATGTTTACCACATTTATAAGAACTGAAATTTAAACAAAATTCAGTCTTATTATTTAAATTAAAGGTACTTCTTGTACTTTTTAATGAAAAACATTGTACTACGGTAATATTAACTTTACCATTTTTTAGTATCTAATTTCAATATATGTATGTATATTCAATATATCACAGAAATATATTGAGAATTGATAAAAGGCGTGAGACTTGGCTCCTTCTCTAATCACTCGCTAATCGAATTCTAGTGTAGTTTTCAACCCTAGTTATCGATTTGAGAATATATAGAGAATTACACTAGTTATCTAAGGTAATATCGACAAAATTTCTAACGTTAGAGACTGTGTTTGCTGGGTATGTTCTTCTCCCAATTTAGTGTTTTTTAAAAGAAATTAATTTGTTTTTTGTAATTCTTGTGTTTTTGTAGCCCTTGAAAATGATCACCGAGGGTGATCGAAATATATCGGGAAAATAAAAAATTTGGAAAACATCTTGTTTTAATTGACCTGAAGCTAGCGAAGAAAAATTATTGACGTATATAGGTCGCCGAAAACAACTATATTTTATAATTTTAGAAATTTCACATTTGTACCAGATCGTGGTTGTTGATTTCAACTTTGCGGGGCTGGGGGCACCTCTAAACATGCGAGTAGGTCAATAAAATTTTACAGGCTTATTTCTGGGCTAGAAAGGTACCGTTCTGGCTTTGGAACAAATTGAATTTCCAAAAAAAAAGTTTCACTCCACCTTAATACATACATTGAAGTTGCGAAACCTGGGTATTTTTATACTCAGCTGTACTAGTACACAGAGTATTATAGTTTTAATCACATAACGGTGGATTGTAACAGAGTGAAATAATCGAGATAGATATAGACTTATATATATCAAAATGATCAGGGTGAAAAGAGAAATCGATTGAGCCATGTCCGTCCGTCTGTCCGTCCGTCCGTCTGTAAACACTCTAACTCGCGCAAAAATTGAGATATTTTGATGAAATTTGAAATGCAAGTTGGTATCGAGACTGGGACGGTTGGTATTGAAAATGGGCGAAATCGGACCATGACCACGCCCACTTTTCCTATATAGAAAAAATCGGAAATTTGGTATCTCAGTCACTAATATAGCTGGAGCGGTGAAATTTTACCCACGCGCTGAGCTCAGGCCCCTAGGAAGAAATTTGATAACATTTTGGAAAATGGGCGGTGCCACGCCCACTTATTAAGGGTCAAACCTTGCAAGTTTTATATGTCATAACTCAGAAACCATTGAAGATATATCGACAAAATTTGGTACGCGTGATTTACTTACTTAGGCAAACGTTTGGACGGAAAATAGTTAAAATCGATTGACGGCCACGCCCACTTTTATATATTTGTATTATAAAGTGACCTAATAAAAACATTTTAAGCCATATCTCTGTCAAATATAAAGATCTATCATTGAAATTTTGGCGCGTGAGTCCAACTGTGGACATAAAACAAAAAACATAAAAATTTTGGAAAATGGGCGTGGCACCGCCTCCTTTTAGAAGCAGGAATATACGAGATTTCTTAGCCCATAACTCGACAAATAATTGAGATATTATGACGAAAGTTGGTTTATACACTTTTATAACTTGTGTTAATAGACACACAAAAATTTATTGAAATCGGTTTATGACCACGCCTACTTTTTAACAAAGATATTTCTGGATCGCCCTTTGGGAATTTGTAACGTGACATCTTTGTAACAAAAATCATAAAGGAATGAAATTTAGCACAAAGAATAATATTCATATGCTTAGTTGGATGACTGATAAAAATGTTGAAAATGGGCGTGGCTACGCACACTTTATGCAGCACTCGCTTTATATAAAGTACACCGTGTTTCCATCAAACGCAAACAAACAATGAAAACATACAGCTGAGTATCTAATGTTCGATTCCACTCGAACTTAGGCTTTCCTACTTGTTATTTGATCGTTTATAACTTACGTAGTTTTGCATCGATTTTCTTCGATGATAGCTTATCTTTTTCCTAATTAAACAGAGCTTTACGTAAAGAAAAAATATCTGGAAAAAAAGTTGAGGTTTTGGAATGCTGCCCTCGCAAAAAGTTAATTTTTTCATATTTTTTCATAAAAAAAAACAAAAATCTGAAATGATAAGCTAATATCTCGAAAACTATCTGGTTGAGCTAAAAACAGTTTATGATGCATTTATAGAAAATTTTATCGTCCTTCCGATTCTGTAAACGGTTTTGCAACTGCTTGACCCGTTCGTGAGATAAACGTAATTAAAGGGAGCCATATTTTTGGTTTTTTCGAATAACGATAAATAGCAAATATCTCAAAAACGGTACCATAGAATCAAAAATGAACTCGATTTTCGAAATTAGAAGATGGTTTTACATACGAATTTCATAACGGCGTTTCTGGTAAAGAGAAAAAGTTGAAATTCGTGGTCCAGTGTTATTGGATAGAGAAACGAAGCTTATGTTAGACATAATTTGCAAAATGGCGCCGAATTGGCATGCCGTGTACGCAGAAGCACTTAGAAAGTTAAAAAAAATTGTTTAAAATTGGCGATGATGCTCGCAAACTGTATATATCGTTACCTTAATTCACAAAGGCCCTAACTGACAAAATAATTTTTTTACAGGAGAGCCAGAAAACGTGTTAAAATGAAAATAAAAGACTTGCGAGTTTGTAAAAATGCAGTTTCTGCACAAACAAGGCCCTGAAGTAGATCTTGAAGAAAAATTTTAGATACATTGGATTTTGGAAATTTTGTGCCAGATAGGGCTTTTTTACACTATGAATTTAGAAAAAAAAACTGTAGTTAGGGCTTTTTGTGGTTGGAATATTTATTCAAATTTTTAGCTGCAATTGATTCCAATAACTTCAAAGCGCATTATAAATAACATTTCAGACTGTAAATATATATGTACAATGTACATATATACTTATCGTAAAATTAATATATTAATTTCAATACACATACATACATACATAATATAGGAAAATTTCATTAATTTTTAAAGGGCAAGTTTTCATAAAAAGAATGGCAATCTTTAGGTAATGATATTTTTAGATCCTATAGATTTTCCCATTTCTTTTTAGATATTGGAAGTTGTTGATTATGTAATAAACTGGGATTTACTATTTCAAAATTTTTGCTGGTCTCTGAGGTAGAGGCTGGTACTCAGATGTTATATCAGTTTTATAAAATATTTGTCCCGAGGGATCATATCCTAAGGCACGAAGCATGTTGACTCTGGAGTCTCCTGACATTCTTCCTGAAAAGGAAACACCATAATATAATTTTAATTGTTGGGGTAAGTGGAAAAAAATTCAACAACTATTTACAGCGAAGGTTGAGTGTATAGCTATTTCACGAAAAACCTTTTTAGATATGTTTAACGCACTAGGAATATACATATTACATACCAGGTCGAATCGTTGACTACATTTTCGGAATATTTTCAAAATTCAAAAAAAAAGCTATGCTCTAGGTTTGGGATGGGCAAAAGTTGCCCATTTGCCCTCAAAAATTCTGCCAGCTGAGACTTTCCTGGGTGAGAGGGGATTTCAAAACAAAGGAGGGGGACGAAAATTTGAGCGAATTGGGTCTGTATTAGTGAGCAGAATGAGAGAAGAATTATTCATTAATTGACAATTGAATTTTTTTTGTTACTCACAAAATTTTCAATTAACCCTATGTGGTCTAATATTCGCTTCGCTCCCTACTATTTATCAAAAAAGCTTTAAAGACATAAGTGTAGATAAATTCACAAAAATCATCCATTTTCGATTAGATTTTTTACTAATTAATTCATTTTTTATCATGGTATTGATCTTTCCAACTCGCTGTACATATTATAGAAACATGTCGAGAGCCTCACATAAGAATGTTATGGTTAAAGTAAATAGGCTGTTTAAAATTCTAGAAATAAATACAATGCTTGTGAACCTAGACTCAGTAAAACCTTAAGTTGTGATGGGAATCACTTGATTTGAAAAGACTTTTGAATGTAGGAAAAAACGAAACCGAACGACCTTCGTGACCTATAAACCGCACCCACGTAAATGTTAAAGACCCCTTCTTCGTTTTTTGCTTCGTTGAACTAATTCACACTAAACTTTATTTTAGATATAAATAATAAAACTTTAATGGGTTAATTTTCTGTATCTCACGAATTATTACCAGGGATGCCAACTTTCAGTTTCAATTTAGGAATTTTTTCGGTGGATTTTGTTTAAATTTATTTAAAAATAAATTCACGCTTAAATTACTTATATAATATTTAAGAAAATAAATTATATGAAACAGTAAAATGATCCAAAAATTTACTAATATTATACATGTTTTAATAGCAAATTTATGTCTCGGGGTCTTGAAAATATTCAAGGATTTGGCCTTGAAATTATTTTTATTTTCTTCTGCTCTCCTCATTTATTTTATTTATTAATTTTACACAAAACCAGTTAAGCTGTCAAACATGTTAATTACTATTTTTTATATTTTAAGAATATTCTGATATTTGGTCGTACCATACGAAAACTAACACATTTAAAATTTCTGACGAAAGCTGGCAATTAAAAAATTCTGTACGAAAATTTGCACATTTGACTTTGGCGGACGAAAAGTAGGACTTTAAATTTTTAGCTGACGAAAAGTAGCAATAATTATATACTGTTTATACATTAAAATTGTTGTGGTTTCAACGAAATTAATGCATTTCGTCAGCCAAAAGTCAAAGTTGCGACTTTTCGTCATCCAAAAATTTAAAGTGCTTGTATTCGTCAGCCACAAAAAATCGTATACTAGTTTTCGTATGGTACGACGATTTATTTTGAGAATTTTTATTGTGCATAGCAATATGTACTTACTAGGGATTCCAATCCCGGGATCCCGGGATCACGGGTTCCCGCCCTTTTTTACTCCCCGAAAATCCCGGGATAGCTAGAATTTTATCCCGGGATTTTCGGGATAAGGTAAAGGGAGAATATTCCGCTATTATAGCAAAGAAAAGTTATATTTTATATAATTTTTATTGGTCTCAGATCTGTATACTAATAGCATTTCCTATTCTGAATGAAAATGTTGCATTATTACATTGCAGCATTGTCAACATGTGTCCTGTGCCCTATTAAAGTGGTGCATTTTTAATGTGATGAAGTAAACAAAAATAATGCAACCTTTTACTTGTGCTAAGAGCAGAAAATCTTGCCCGTAGTCGGGCCAGTTCTATATTTTGTCAATAGAACAAACATACCTAAAAAAAGTGTTGTCTGTGTGGAAGAGAACAAAAAAATTTGACAGCCGGAAGAAAGTGCGACATTTTTGCTAGAATAAAAAAGTCCATTAGTCAAAGTAAGGATTAAAATTTTTGATTTTTTTAATAATTAAATTTTTTGGTGTTGAAGTACGCGTTGTAAGGAAACGTACGTTAGATATTTTTAAAGCTTTTACCTTGTGGCAAAATTCATTTCATAATATCTATTTCCTGATTTTTGGTCATTTATTTCTCAAATGTTTTTTGGAATTTTCCCACATGGAAAGTAAATAATGGAAGAAAATTGAAACAAAATTTTAATTAGGCTTAATAGTCTTACAACACTGTACTAAAATTAAATACGCAGCTGCATACTCGGAATTCATATCAAAATTTTGCCTCCGATATTTATCTATCCAGAAGTTGCATTAATTTTCTGGATTTTTCGGCAAGCTTAGAAATATTCGCTTAAACAAAGTACGTCGTTAAATTCTAAAAAATTTTTATTAATATAATAAAAGTACCAACTGCAAAGGCAAATGTTTTGTTCGCCAAATGTATGTAATTTTCGTTGTTGGTTGTGCTTTTTAAAGTATCTCTTAGGTATTATTAAATAATGCGCATGATTTTACATTCCTATTTAATTTGTTACTAATGAAATAATAAAAAATGGCAATAAAAATCTATTTTTTCTTTGCATTTTAAAGTTGTAGCGTTTCTCTAAAAATATATTTACTTTTTTCAACCCCAAATATGGGAAAATCATACTGGTCGAAAATTTTTTGTAACAGAAATAAAATTCCACGTTTCAAAAGGATTTCGGTGTAGTTTTTGAGATATTCATGTTCAGAGAGGCGAAAAACGTAGTTTATGGCCATGTTCACTCCTCAATATTTTTAAAATTACTCACTTTCATTAAAAACTGATTACATCTATTGAAAGCACGATCATTTCTTTTGAAGACAACGTAGATATCTGAATAAGATACCCGAAACAGCAAAGCGCTGTTTTCAAGAGAAATGACCGTTCTTTCAATAGATGTAATCAGTTTTTAATGAAAGTGAGTAATTTTAAAAATATTGAGGAGTGAATATAGCAGGGACCGTAATCATTATGAGTTTTATTATAAAAATCGCCATTTAATCATTATATGTTGAGTTTTTTTTATATTTAATCAAAAATAATCATTATTTTTTGAGTTTTATTTTTTATCAGAAATAACACTTATTCCTTGAGCGATATTTAATCTTTCAGAAATAATCATTATTGTGTGAGTTTTATTTTTTTGATCGGAAATAACACATTCCTTGAGTGATATATTTATCGTTCAGAAATAATCATTATTGTGTGTTTTATTTTTTTTCGATCAAAAATATCACTCAGTCACGAAGTTATATCGATGGGAATTTTTTTGTAATTATGTTCTAGAGCACTTCAGAGAAAATTTGAGTTTTTCGACCTAAGCAAAAAAATAAAACTCAAAGAATAATTTTTATTTCTCAGCGATAAATATATCACTCAAGGAATGAGTGTTATTTCCGATCCAAAAAATAAAACTAAACAAATAATGATTATTTCTGAGCGATAAATATATCACTCAAGGAATAAGTTTTATTTTTGATCAAAAAAATAAAACTAAAAAAATAATGATTATTTTTGATTTTTATGGATATCGCTTAAAATTTTTCGATCATAGTGGATTCGGATAGTGCTCTTTCAGACATGCACACACACAAACTCAATACTCTTCTACGATGTTTGCAAGTATTTAATTTTTTTCACTGAAAATATAACGAATAATGATTATTATGGGTCCCTGGAATTTTTCGTCTCTTTGGACATGAATATCTCAAAACCTACACGTATTACCGAAAATCCGACTTCAGATTCAGAATCAGCGCACCGAAATCCTTTAGAAAAGTAGAATTTTATTTTAGTTAGAAAATTTTTTGGAAATTTTGTCGGCCTGTGTAATTAAAGTCCAAATCCAGGGATAAATCCCGGGATCCCGGGATTATAAAAACAAATCTCGAAAATCCCGGGATCGTAAAAATCGGAATCCCTAGTACTTACCTATGAACATACATACATATACTGCCAGGAGATCAAATTTAGTATATTTTGCACATATATAATCAACAAGTGGCCGCTGTGGTGCAGTGGGTAGAGTGCTCGCCTGCTATGCCAGAGGTCTCGGGTTCAAACCACGGTCCGAGCCAAACACCAAAACAATTTTTCTAATTAGTAAAAATCCAATTATTGGGTTTTTTAAGAGCAGCGGTCACCTCTCGGCAGTGGGCGGCATACCCTCCGAGAGTATTTCTGCCATGAAAAAGCTTCTCACATAAAATGCATTCGCCGTTCGGAGCCGGCATAAAACAGTAGGTCCACCCAATTAGTAGGAAAAACAAAAAGGAGCACACCTCGAATTGGGAGAGAAGCTCGGCCATAAAACTCGTCAGAGTTATAATAGCGTCATTGTATTATATTATTATTATAATCAACAATAGTAAAACTAAAAATGCCCAAAATTGATCTCTGCAATCAGTAGCTACGGCAACTCTTACTCAGAAGTTTTCAAAAAACCACCCCATTTTACTATTTAAATTTTAAAAACTCTCAGTTTCGTCAAAATGGAGTGCACTGTGGGCAATATCAAACAAATTTTGTAGTCCAGAATTGTATTAGCTTCTATTTTAATTTAATTTCATATCACTTTAAAATAAGAAGTTGGAGGAGAAAATAAAATATCAACATTATAAAAATTAAAACACTTAATAATAATAATACACTGGCGCTATTATAACTCTGACGAGGTTTAAACTTAAATTAACAATAAACAGCTGAACAGTGATCATATCCCAATAAAGATGGTCATAGCAGAGAGTCACTCTTCCTCTTTCGGTTTTATAGGTTGCCAAATTATCATATTTTGTATTAATTTTACATTATTCATTACAGTGAAAAACTGTAAAAAAAAATCGATCAGCTGATTAGCGTTATGGCTCAAAACTAAAATTCATTTGTTTTTTTATTTTTTTAGAAACTAGAAAAAATTTTAAGCATAGATGCAACTACAGATGTTTCATCTTAGATCCCTCTAAGACTCATCAGCTTATGGCCGAGCTTCTCTCCCAATTCGAGGTGTGCTCCTTAACTTTTGTTTTTCCTACCAATTGGATGGACCTACAGTTTTACGCCGGCTCCTAACGGCGAATGCATTTTTTGTGAGAAGCTTTTTCGTGGCAGAAATACACTCGGAGGATATGTCGCCCACTGCCGAGAGGTGACCGCTATTTCTAAAAACCCAATAGATAATTGCGTTTTAATCACTTAGAAAAATTTGTTTGGTGTTTGTCCGGACTGGGGTTTGAACCCGATACCTCTGGTATAGCAGGCGACACTCTACCCACTGTACCACAGCGGTCTCTTGATGTTATAAAAAATGTGTATTAATTGAAATAAAATAAAATTAGTAAATTTTAATAAAAAATTAAGCTGAGAAATCTACTTTCTGATACCAATGTAGGAGATATTATGCGACTAGCTGTAGCGAAGAAAATATCTCCTAATAAAGAGGACCTAACGAAAAAAAGGTAACGAAAATGACATTTTTATTTCCTGTCATGTTTTTTCATTATTCTTTGAATTTCTTTAATATACATATAAAATGTATGTATTAAAATCAGTCCATTCCAAATGTGAATTAACAAAATATTTTTATTTTGAAATAAAAAATGTTTATTTTATATTAACAATATTTTATTGACTTTGTCACACTGTGCTCATTCTTATATCCATGATACAAATATGTACTACTATGCAGGTACGTATTCGGGGGGTTTTCTGGGGGTTCCATCCCACTCAGAAAATTAGGGACTTCCACATTAATTTTTAATACTAATGAAAATTGAATGTGGTATTAGAATAATAGTTAAGAAGAACGCGCAAAATCGCGGAAAAAAGAAAATTTAAATTGTCAAATATTTACTAATTTCCATTGTTAATTCGGAAGGCTATCTGGATAAAGATTATTTAGAAACATTCTAGTAGATTAAATGGCGAAGCTATACACCAAAAAGGTTATATCTGAAAAATCGGTCGTAAGGCAGCTATATGTGGTCCGATGTCGACAATTTTAGTCACATTATTTGGGTCAGTATGGGTACCAATACTGCAAAGTTTCTTGTCCCTAGCTTTTCAAATGGAAAAGTTATAACCCAAAATCTATAATCTGAACAATCTGTTGTATGGGAGCTATATACTACCAACAAATGATCATCTAGTCATAAAAATATATCCATATACCGAAGCACTGATTATTATTTTAGTAAATATAAAACATATGTAGATATAAATATGGTGAACATAAATATTCGAAAAAATTCAAGGGCTCCCCCTGAAATATTTTTTTGGTGGCCTTATTTGGTTTTTGAAGTTTGACTATAAAAATTTCTTTTGAGAGTCAAGCAAACATAAGGTGACACAACTCAAATTTTTTAAATCGAGTTTTTTGCATAAATGTGTGCACAGAACATATTTGTAGTGATTGAGAAGAGAAAACATTTCAATAAGTATCTCTTTTGACCAAAAAATGACCATTTTACGTGGCCTTTTGTCGTACGATTGCTTACAAAGAAAAAAGTTTTTTTGGCTCTCCTTAAAATTTTTGAATTTTGAGTTGTGTCACTTTATGATTTAGGGTGCGATATAGTATTTAAATACCCACCTGTTGGATTCCATTGCAAGGAAAAACTAAAACCTATATTCGTTTGAATAATGAAAAAACATATAATGTATGGCGCCTCTATACATGTTGTTTCATTATTCAAGCGATGATAGATGGAGAAATATCTAGCTAAGTTATTCATGTATACATATGTACATACATATATAAATGTATTAGGGGCTCAGTATATTGACCAATATATGAGGATGGTATAAATATTTGAATCGATTTAAATATTTTAAATGATTTCTCATATAGCCTTCAATTTTACAGCTCCATTTAGCATGCCGGTAAGTATATTTTCGTTTTCTCAATTTCTTTTTCCACTTATTGGATAGATAAATTTATGAAGTTATATGCAATTAAATCCTTCCTGTCATATTGTTTTTTTGTTATGGTTTCATTTTTTGTTCAAATCGAAATAAAAAGTTAGAAAAAATAACAATTGCTACCTCCAATATTATTCAGTATAATGCGCAATAAATACATATACATACATACATACATACATAGTAAATATCTGTGTACACTGTGAATAACTCAGCTAGACATTTCTCCATACATGTATTTATGTAGTCCTTCCTGGTTATTAAATTCCACAGGCGGGTATCTAATGTCTCGTTATTCCAGAACTTGAGCGTCCTAAATTTTTCTCGCTCAAAAAAATATATATTTTTTAAACTTCAAAAGAATTAGCCAATGGCGTGTAGGCTGAGATACAAAAGGAATGCCCATTTTTTTAGAAATAATACTCCATTTTGTATAATATTCCCACAAAATCTCCCCCCTATAATACGAAATATCTGGATTTTCATTTTCTAAAAAATGAATTCATTTGAAATATGTTTATACTAAACAAATAAAATCCCAATATACCAAATGCAATGACGAAATGTATCTACAACACTTTTCATATTTTTTTCTTCAGGAAGAAAGCTTTACCCTCCATAATTTTCTCTAACTAATTTGTCAAATATTGATTTTATGTCGTACTTTCAATTATAACTGCCACATTTCCTATACATTTTGCATGCTTATAACCTTCCAATTAGGTCTATAATTGCCCAACAAAATATATATATATATTTTTTTTCATTCCGAAGTTCAAACTAATGTTTACAAGTTTGAAAGCAAAATTAATTTAACTTGAAAGAGTGTTTTAGTGCTTAGCACGAAATTTTTTATTTTAATTCAATTTTTAATTGTTGGGGTAAGTGGAAAAAAATTCAACAACTATTTACAGCGAAGGTTGAGTGTATAGCTATTTCACGAAAAACCATTTTCGATCATCAGCACTCTTTTCGGAAGTGGATGCACCGGGGATTGAACCCGAGTCCATTCCATCTTCAGCCGCAATGACCCAACGCATAAACACACTCGGCCATTGAGACTCTGTGCAAGCTGTTGGATTTTCCCCACTTTTGCCTTTTTCATTTTCAACATTAACGTTAGTGTGTACATGCTTTTGCATATATTCTCCACAAACGTGCTGAATTTTTGTTGTAGGCAGTTCGCAATGAACATTGTTGTTGGTATTTATTTTATGTATATACCAAACAACGTTAACAATTTTACTTGAAAGAGTGTTTTAGTGCTTAGCACGAAATTTTTTATTTTAATTCAATTTTTAATTGTTGGGGTAAGTGGAAAAAAATTCAACAACTATTTACAGCGAAGGTTGAGTGTATAGCTATTTCACGAAAAACCATTTTCGATCATCAGCACTCTTTTCGGAAGTGGATGCACCGGGGATTGAACCCGAGTCCATTCCATCTTCAGCCGCAATGACCCAACGCATAAACACACTCGGCCATTGAGACTCTGTGCAAGCTGTTGGATTTTCCCCACTTTTGCCTTTTTCATTTTCAACATTAACGTTAGTGTGTACATGCTTTTGCATATATTCTCCACAAACGTGCTGAATTTTTGTTGTAGGCAGTTCGCAATGAACATTGTTGTTGGTATTTATTTTATGTATATACCAAACAACGTTAACAATTTTACTTGAAAGAGTGTTTTAGTGCTTAGCACGAAATTTTTTATTTTAATTCAATTTTTAATTGTTGGGGTAAGTGGAAAAAAATTCAACAACTATTTACAGCGAAGGTTGAGTGTATAGCTATTTCACGAAAAACCATTTTGGATCATCAGCACTCTTTTCGGAAGCGGATGCACCGGGGATTGAACCCGAGTCCATTCCATCTTCAGCCGCAATGACCCAACGCATAAACACACTCGGCCATTGAGACTCTGTGCAAGCTGTTGGATTTTCCCCACTTTTGCCTTTTTCATTTTCAACATTAACGTTAGTGTGTACATGCTTTTGCATATATTCTCCACAAAAGTGCTGAATTTTTGTTGTAGGCAGTTCGCAATGAACATTGTTGTTGGTATTTATTTTATGTATATACCAAACAACGTTAACAATTTTACTTGAAAGAGTGTTTTAGTGCTTAGCACGAAATTTTTTATTTTAATTCAATTTTTAATTGTTGGGGTAAGTGGAAAAAAATTCAACAACTATTTACAGCGAAGGTTGAGTGTATAGCTATTTCACGAAGAACCATTTTCGATCATCAGCACTCTTTTCGGAAGTGGATGCACCGGGGATTGAACCCGAGTCCATTCCATCTTCAGCCGCAATGACCCAACGCATAAACACACTCGGCCATTGAGACTCTGTGCAAGCTGTTGGATTTTCCCCACTTTTGCCTTTTTCATTTTCAACATTAACGTTAGTGTGTACATGCTTTTGCATATATTCTCCACAAACGTGCTGAATTTTTGTTGTAGGCAGTTCGCAATGAACATTGTTGTTGGTATTTATTTTATGTATATACCAAACAACGTTAACAATTTTACTTGAAAGAGTGTTTTAGTGCTTAGCACGAAATTTTTTACTTTAATTCAATTTTTAATTGTTGGGGTAAGTGGAAAAAAATTCAACAACTATTTACAGCGAAGGTTGAGTGTATAGCTATTTCACGAAAAACCATTTTCGATCATCAGCACTCTTTTCGGAAGTGGATGCACCGGGGATTGAACCCGAGTCCATTCCATCTTCAGCCGCAATGACCCAACGCATAAACACACTCGGCCATTGAGACTCTGTGCAAGCTGTTGGGTTTTCCCCACTTTTGCCTTTTTCATTTTCAACATTAACGTTAGTGTGTACATGCTTTTGCATATATTCTCCACAAACGTGCTGAATTTTTGTTGTAGGCAGTTCGCAATGAACATTGTTGTTGGTATTTATTTTATGTATATACCAAACAACGTTAACAATTTTACTTGAAAGAGTGTTTTAGTGCTTAGCACGAAATTTTTTATTTTAATTCAATTTTTAATTGTTGGGGTAAGTGGAAAAAAATTCAACAACTATTTACAGCGAAGGTTGAGTGTATAGCTATTTCACGAAAAACCATTTTCGATCATCAGCACTCTTTTCGGAAGTGGATGCACCGGGGATTGAACCCGAGTCCATTCCATCTTCAGCCGCAATGACCCAACGCATAAACACACTCGGCCATTGAGACTCTGTGCAAGCTGTTGGATTTTCCCCACTTTTGCCTTTTTCATTTTCAACATTAACGTTAGTGTGTACATGCTTTTGCATATATTCTCCACAAACGTGCTGAATTTTTGTTGTAGGCAGTTCGCAATGAACATTGTTGTTGGTATTTATTTTATGTATATACCAAACAACGTTAACAATTTTACTTGAAAGAGTGTTTTAGTGCTTAGCACGAAATTTTTTATTTTAATTCAATTTTTAATTGTTGGGGTAAGTGGAAAAAAAATTCAACAACTATTTACAGCGAAGGTTAAGTGTATAGCTATTTCACGAAAAACCATTTTCGATCATCAGCACTCTTTTCGGAAGTGGATGCACCGGGGATTGAATCCAACAGCTTGCACAGAGTCTCAATGGCCGAGTGTGTTTATGCGTTGGGTCATTGCGGCTGAAGATGGAATGGACTCGGGTTCAATCCCCGGTGCATCCACTTCCGAAAAGAGTGCTGATGATCGAAAAAGGTTTTTCGTGAAATAGCTATACACTCAACCTTCGCTGTAAATAGTTGTTGAATTTTTTTCCACTTACCCCAACAATTAAAAATTGAATTAAAATAAAAAATTTCTTGCTAAGCACTAAAACACTCTTTCAAGTAAAATTGTTAACGTTGTTTGGTATATACATAAAATAAATACCAACAACAATGTTCATTGCGAACTGCCTACAACAAAAATTCAGCACGTTTGTGGAGAATATATGCAAAAGCATGTACACACTAACGTTAATGTTGAAAATGAAAAAGGCAAAAGTGGGGAAAATCCAACAGCTTGCACAGAGTCTCAATGGCCGAGTGTGTTTATGCGTTGGGTCATTGCGGCTGAAGATGGAATGGACTCGGGTTCAATCCCCGGTGCATCCACTTCCGAAAAGAGTGCTGATGATCGAAAATGGTTTTTCGTGAAATAGCTATACTGAAAAAGCTGATGATCGAAAATGGTTTTTCGTGAAATAGCTATACACTCAACCTTCGCTGTAAATAGTTGTTGAATTTTTTTCCACTTACCCCAACAATTAAAAATTGAATTAAAATAAAAAATTTCGTGCTAAGCACTAAAACACTCTTTCAAGTAAAATTGTTAACGTTGTTTGGTATATACATAAAATAAATACCAACAACAATGTTCATTGCGAACTGCCTACAACAAAAATTCAGCACGTTTGTGGAGAATATATGCAAAAGCATGTACACACTAACGTTAATGTTGAAAATGAAAAAGGCAAAAGTGGGGAAAATCCAACATCTTGCACAGAGTCTCAATGGCGGAGTGTGTTTATGCGTTGGGTCATTGCGGCTGAAGATGGAATGGACTCGGGTTCAATCCCCGGTGCATCCACTTCCGAAAAGAGTGCTGATGATCGAAAATGGTTTTTCGTGAAATAGCTATACACTCAACCTTCGCTGTAAATAGTTGTTGAATTTTTTCCACTTACCCCAACAATTAAAAATTGAATTAAAATAAAAAATTTCGTGCTAAGCACTAAAACACTCTTTCAAGTAAAATTGTTAACGTTGTTTGGTATATACATAAAATAAATACCAACAACCATGTTCATTGCGAACTGCCTACAACAAAAATTCAGCACGTTTGTGGAGAATATATGCAAAAGCATGTACACACTAACGTTAATGTTGAAAATGAAAAAGGCAAAAGTGGGGAAAACCCAACAGCTTGCACAGAGTCTCAATGGCCGAGTGTGTTTATGCGTTGGGTCATTGCGGCTGAAGATGGAATGGACTCGGGTTCAATCCCCGGTGCATCCACTTCCGAAAAGAGTGCTGATGATCGAAAATGGTTTTTCGTGAAATAGCTATACACTCAACCTTCGCTGTAAATAGTTGTTGAATCTTTTTCCACTTACCCCAACAATTAAAAATTCAATTAAAATAAAAAGTTTCGTGCTAAGCACTAAAACACTCTTTCAAGTAAAATTGTTAACGTTGTTTGGTATATACATAAAATAAATACCAACAACAATGTTCATTGCGAACTGCCTACAACAAAAATTCAGCACGTTTGTGGAGAATATATGCAAAAGCATGTACACACTAACGTTAATGTTGAAAATGAAAAAGGCAAAAGTGGGGAAAATCCAACAGCTTGCACAGAGTCTCAATGGCCGAGTGTTTATGCGTTGGGTCATTGCGGCTGAAGATGGAATGGACTCGGGTTCAATCCCCGGTGCATCCACTTCCGAAAAGAGTGCTGATGATCGAAAATGGTTTTTCGTGAAATAGCTATACACTCAACCTTCGCTGTAAATAGTTGTTGAATTTTTTTCCACTTACCCCAACAATTAAAAATTGAATTAAAATAAAAAATTTCGTGCTAAGCACTAAAACACTCTTTCAAGTAAAATTGTTAACGTTGTTTGGTATATACATAAAATAAATACCAACAACAATGTTCATTGCGAACTGCCTACAACAAAAATTCAGCACGTTTGTGGAGAATATATGCAAAAGCATGTACACACTAACGTTAATGTTGAAAATGAAAAAGGCAAAAGTGGGGAAAATCCAACAGCTTGCACAGAGTCTTAATGGCCGAGTGTGTTTATGCGTTGGGTCATTGCGGCTGAAGATGGAATGGACTCGGATTCAATCCCCGGTGCATCCACTTCCGAAAAGAGTGCTGATGATCGAAAATGGGTTTTCGTGAAATAGCTATACACTCAACCTTCGCTGTAAATAGTTGTTGAATTTTTTTCCACTTACCCCAACAATTAAAAATTGAATTAAAATAAAAAATTTCGTGCTAAGCACTAAAACACTCTTTCAAGTAAAATTGTTAACGTTGTTTGGTATATACATAAAATAAATACCAACAACAATGTTCATTGCGAACTGCCTACAACACAAATTCAGCACGTTTGTGGAGAATATATGCAAAAGCATGTACACACTAACGTTAATGTTGAAAATGAAAAAGGCAAAAGTGGGGAAAATCCAACAGCTTGCACAGAGTCTCAATGGCCGAGTGTGTTTATGCGTTGGGTCATTGCGGCTGAAGATGGAATGGACTCGGGTTCAATCCCCGGTGCATCCACTTCCGAAAAGAGTCCTGATGATCGAAAATGGTTTTTCGTGAAATAGCTATACACTCAACCTTCGCTGTAAATAGTTGTTGAATTTTTTTCCACTTACCCCAACAATTAAAAATTGAATTAAAATAAAAAATTTCGTGCTAAGCACTAAAACACTCTTTCAAGTAAAATTGTTAACGTTGTTTGGTATATACATAAAATAAATACCAACAACAATGTTCATTGCGAACTGCCTACAACAAAAATTCAGCACGTTTGTGGAGAATATATGCAAAAGCATGTACACACTAACGTTAATGTTGAAAATGAAAAAGGCAAAAGTGGGGAAAATCCAACAGCTTGCACAGAGTCTCAATGGCCGAGTGTGTTTATGCGTTGGGTCATTGCGGCTGAAGATGGAATGGACTCGGGTTCAATCCCCGGTGCATCCACTTCCGAAAAGAGTCCTGATGATCGAAAATGGTTTTTCGTGAAATAGCTATACACTCAACCTTCGCTGTAAATAGTTGTTGAATTTTTTTCCACTTACCCCAACAATTAAAAATTGAATTAAAATAAAAAATTTCGTGCTAAGCACTAAAACACTCTTTCAAGTAAAATTGTTAACGTTGTTTGGTATATACATAAAATAAATACCAACAACAATGTTCATTGCGAACTGCCTACAACAAAAATTCAGCACGTTTGTGGAGAATATATGCAAAAGCATGTACACACTAACGTTAATGTTGAAAATGAAAAAGGCAAAAGTGGGGAAAATCCAACAGCTTGCACAGAGTCTCAATGGACGAGTGTGTTTATGCGTTGGGTCATTGCGGCTGAAGATGGAATGGACTCGGGTTCAATCCCCGGTGCATCCACTTCCGAAAAGAGTGCTTATGATCGAAAATGGTTTTTCGTGAAATAGCTATATACTCAACTTTCGCTGTAAATAGTTGTTGAATTTTTTTCCACTTACCCCAACAAGATTAATTTAAATTGTTATATACACGCTTTAACAAATTTCAAAAAAATATCCATACAAAAAAATCAATCCCTAACAGTTTCCGAAAATCCCTTAAAATGGGTGATCTCCATATCCGGCAACCTAGAGTAAAACTCTGCCAAGCTCTCTCAAACATATACGTACACGGCTGTTTCTTACCCCCCGGTTCAAATTTGGTTCCCCTATGCTCCATAACTTCGCTTAGCCCCTCTGCTACGAGCTCTTGCCCATCACTACTCTAGGTGGTGAACTTGAAGTGGACTAGGATATTTTCGAGCCTCGCGGATAAGTTGTACAAGTTGAGATGGTAAGTTTGTTTTTTAGAAATTTTTCTTTCAATAAGAGAATGTGTAGCCTCGCATTCCATTTGTGTATGTCCTTTTACTAAATATTTATGTTCTATAGCTACATTATTTTCCATAAAAAAGTTTAGCAAAGCATTTGATAACACAGTGTTACGATTTTGGTAACAACAACCATCTAAGCATGCATGGAGTTCAAAATGTATAACTCAAAACCTGTCAAACACTTTCACCTTGTACTACTGGATATTGTAGCAAATGTAGTTAGGGCCTTTTAATTTATAGATTTTCAGCATATGCAGATAGGGCTTTTTATAAAGTGGTATAACTTCGTTACTTTTGTAACTATCGCCATCAAATTTTGTGGGAAGGTGTATTTTAATATATCCTACTACAATCTGCGAAAAACGCAGTTTCGAAAAAAGTGTCAATTAGGGCCTTTGTGAATTAAGGTAACGATATGCACTTACAAAAGCAAATTGCGCTTCAAACTGAGATTCTGAACAAAGCCCTCCTCTTCACCTTCTGATTGTAAAACATAACAAAACGTTTGGGTAATTTTGTATTTCCAAACTAGTTTGGAAAACCTTGAATAAAAGAGTTTGGAAATTATTGCATAATAAGCTAGTTTACTTCACTGCATATTGGGATTTTTGGTAGAAGTTAAAAATACATACATATGTATGTAGATCTATTTCGGAGATCACCACATCCCTTCATCAGACTTCTTTTTACTTTTATTCTTGCGTCCGCATAAAACATCATTTAATGAACAATTTCACTAAAAAGTTAAAAATAAATAATAGCTTAAAAAAACTAAAAAACACGCTTTAATCTTAAAAATCGTACTAAAAATTGAGAAATAATTTAATTAGAAACAAAATGATGAACGAAAATATAAGTATTTAAGGAAAAGCGTGGGGGTGCTCAATAATATTTGAACATGAAAATATTCGATTCGTACAACTAGTACAAAAATATACATACCTAGTTGCGAAATCAAAGAGTACGTTATATGAAATCTCAAAAAAGTCAAAATAAAAATATTAGTTAAAAACAGCGATCTTAAATATTTTTTGACGTACTGACCACCACCCGACGCTTTTCCTTAAATACTTATATTTTCGTTCATCATTTTGTTTCTAATTAAATTATTTCTCAATTTTTAGTACGATTTTAAGATTAAAGCGTGTTTTTTAGTTTTTTTAAGCTATTATTTATTTATTAGTCCATTTTTTCAAATGTGTTACAAATTCTAGTGCATCCGCCTATGCTTGCGCTGCCACCATCAACATGGTACCGACGCATCTGAAAACCAGCAGAGCCATCGGGTCCGCGTGGCAAAAGTAAGATGCTTTCTTATTGTTGTTGGTGTTGGTAGTGCTGCTGTTGCCTTAATGCAGCGAACGCTGTCACCAACAACCGGCGACCAAGTTTGATGTAGTTGATGTTGTGGTTGTTCCTGTTGCTGATGGTGATGTTGGAGCGTAGTTGGTAAGGGAAGCGGTAACGGCAACAGCGCTGACCTCCAACTTCACTGACATTCATGCCAAGCTGATTGCCTTTGGTGGCATTGGCATTGTCGTTGAATTCTGCATATACAAAAAAAATTGTAATAAAAAAATAAAGAAGCCAAATTTCACACAACTCACCCTACACTAGTGCTGGAAGCGATATCGATATAATATCGATTCATCGATGTTTTTGAACTTTTTCGATATATCGATATTTTTTTCCGATATTCGATATATCGACGGTCATGGATCCATCACTGATAAACGCGGAAAGAAGCTGGTAAAAGGCAGCATTGCCGTTTTGTGGGTAATTCCCCAAATTTGGAGATTTTTTTAAAATTAAATTCCTATGTAGAAATTCCTGTGTTTGAAAGTAACGTAAATACGAACATTTTTTTTTAAATGTTCATTGTAGAATTGCAAAATCAAGAAAAAACATTTTAAATTTAAAAATTTTTATTTCTATTTTAAGCACTGAGATTTTGAACCAAAAACATGTTTTTTTTTCATTCATTTTTATTTTTAATTTAAACATTTTCTTTTTAAATCCCAAATACATTTTAATTCCAAAAATTTCATATTTAATTTAAAAAATTTTATTTTTGAAATAAAATGAATTGGTTGAAAACGTGCATTATAAAAATAAAAATTTTATGTTTGATTTATTTTCTCTGAGTGTAAAAGGTATTTAGAATGCGTTATTAATTTGTCTATTTCAAACCTTTGTCTTTAACATGGTGGTAATTATCTAGTTTACGGTGCAACGACTAAAATAGTTCCTTCTTTGAAAAGAGGGGTATCAATCGACGCATTTCGATCTCAGGAACACGAATCAGAAGGCGGAGCTTAACTTTTTTATTTCAATAAAAAGTTATTAACAAAAAACATTATCATTTTTTGCTTGCTCATTACACACACATGAACACACAAATTCAGCTTATTTCTTTACCATGGGATGATACATTCTTCATATTTACTACATCACACCCAAAATTATTTAATATGTTGCAAATAAATACTATTTTTTAATAAAACCAAAGTAAACAATTTAGATTCTTTCACATTTTTCGAGCGATAATTGAACTGTCACAAAGTTAGTTTGCAACGCTACGCACTATATTGATGAAATTGGCGTAGTTTCTTTACTTTTACTTTGGGTTTAACTAAAATATTATATTTATTTGCAACATATTAGCACATCTTGGGCGTGAAATGGTAAATATAAAGAATGTATTACCAAATGGTAAAAAAATAGTTTGAATTTGCGTCTTCGTGTGGGTGTAATAAGCAATCGAAAAATGAAAACGTTTTTTGTTAATAACTCTTTATTGAATTAAAAAAGTTAAGCTCCGCCTTCTGATTCGTGCTCCTGAGATCGAAACGTGTCCATTAATGTCCCGCTTGTTAAAAATTGACGAGTTTTTTAAATAACTTAAATGCGAAATATTTCAGTGAACCACTGTATTTGATACCTACTCTTTCTGGCTGGAACAGAATTTACCTTTTTTGTTTTTTTTTTTGATTATTGAATTCCCTTTTCAAAAAAAGATTTCTGTTGATAATAAATTGAAATATTAAGTTTAAATGTTTATTTAGTTAATTTTTAGAGTAATATATATGACTGTCACTCTCCTTCAATTCAGGGCACAATAATGAATGCAGACATTTCGAAAAATAAAGCTGTTATATATAGATATGGGTGTTTCCAGCGTTACGGACGTTCCATGCTGCCACATTATTTTCAGTATAAAACCTATAGTAGGCTTTGGATCAGAATATTTTTTCTTGTCATATGTAGCCTTTGTACTCCTCTATCCAACGCTATCAAACTTTTTTTTTCTAGAGATGACACATTACCACTGGAGAAGGATTTAAAGTTGCCGTTCGGACGTTCCTCAAAAGTAACTCGTATTTGAGGTTACATCTGATTTCGTTAAAATTCTGCGAATTGGTTGATGCTACAAAAAAATGATTTATATACGACTAACAGAGGAATATACAAGGACTGTCACTATATTAAAGTTATATTTCTGTAGACGTTTTTTATTGGAGAAATATCGGTTTTAATTTTGTTCGGACGTTCCCGCTCGGACGTTCCAAATTTTTCTATGAAGGAAAACATAACATTTTCGCATAAAAAACTGTGTAATGTTTGAAGGGCTGGTAGTTGTTTTACTTTAAGCCATCGCCTATAGGTAGATTTTGAAGTTTTATACGGCCAAAAATATTTTATTGTCTACATCTATTCCAAATTGCTTGGAGCATTCTTACTTTCAAAGGGTTTTTTATGTTTTTCCTAAAAATCTTTTTTCTCTCTCTTTCTTTGTTTTTGAAATCCTTCCATTTCTGACCATCTTTCATGAGGTTTAACCTCCACCTCATAGCCCTTTGAGCGGAATTCATTGCTAGATAGCTTTATAAGGAACAAAAAAAGGAAGAAAAAAAGTGTATGCGTTCGGACGTTCCAATGTTTAATATACTTAAACTCAGGAATCCTTTTGATTTTGGGAAAAAATTAACGCTGCCCGAAAGAGCACCCAAAACTGTGTTTTGTCAAAAAAAATTTGAAAAATATTACAAAGGTAAGTATGTTTTTTTTTTACTGCAAAGTATATTTTGCGTCCGAACGCTTGGAAAAAAGCACTACTTTAGAATACACTTTATACAAGATTTGACGTATTTTGTAAATGTATCTATGTTGATATTCCTAGGTCTGACCTTGGGCTAAGTACTCGTAAAGGCCATTTTTCTACCGGCGCTTTTGTTCCGAATTCTCGGATGTATTTCGGAAGTCATATACACTTAGCTAAAAAAAAAATTTTTATATGGTAGTTTGAAATACGTAATTTTTGTAAGTGGCAGTGCTCCAATGTCTGCCAAGCTCTCTTATTTACAAAACATATGCAAAAGAAACATATACGTACACGGCTGTTTCTTACCCCCCGGTTCAAATTTGGTTCCCCTATGCTCCATAACTTCGCTTAGCCCCTCTGCTACGAGCTCTTGCCCATCACTACTCTAGGTGGTGAACTTGAAGTGGACTAGGATTTTTTCGAGCCTCGCGGACAAGTTGTACAAGTTGAGATGGTAAGTTTATTTGTTTTTTAGAAATTTTTCTTTCAATAAGAGAATGTGTAGCCTCGCATTCCATTTGTGTATGTCCTTTTACTAAATATTTATGTTCTATAGCTACATTATTTTCCATACAAAAGTTTAGCAAAGCATTTGATAACACAGTAGGGGCATTTCAGTTATTACATCTGGGTCTGGGTTAAGATAAATATTTACTGAAACAATCCGGCTCATAATGAAAATTGGCTGCACTTGAAAAGAACTAAAAAGAAGAAGAAACATATACAACATATACCCAGCAGTAAAAATCTGAAATGAATCCTTTATGAATCACTGATGAAATTCATCATGAGGAGGCATCAGTGAATGCTTTCATATAAAGGCTGCTGAATTTTATCAAATAAATGGTTTGCTTTCCTAATGCCTATATGACTCCGTTCGGAGCCGGCATAAAACTGTCCAATGGTAGGAAAAACAAAAGGAGCACACCTCGAATTGGGAGAGAAGCTCGGCCATAAAACTCGTCAGAGTTATAATAGCGCAAAAACAATTATTCTGTACGTTGAAAAGAGACAAATACTCACTCAAAAACAATTTGATTGACTTTAAACTTCAAACTAAATGAAAATAACTATTTCAAAAATTTTTTTTTTGGAAATTTGAATTTAAATTACTGAAATAAATTATGAAACTCAAATGGCGGGATAGTTATGTATTCCATGTTATAAGGAGAAGCCAGTGCGCAGTATAATTTTCCTTCCGGACTTCTTCTTTCCCCTTACGGCCAAAGCAGAAGCTTACAAGAGGCAAATTTGAAATTTGTATTTCCATATATTTTTTATTTTAAATATAAAGGGTATTCATTTAAGAGTATAAGTTTATAAAGTGTAAATTTCTATCAGTTTACACACACTGTTATATGAACGCACCTAATAATTTTTTTTCGTAAACTTGTCATCAGCTGTGCTATTGTCAAAATTTATTTAAAACTATATCTACATATATTAAAATATGCCAAAAATAAATGAGAAATCCAAATTAAAACGACTTTACAAGGAAATTTTTGTAAATGACTTACTGATGCTAGAGGTTTCTGTTGCGCAAGGTTGCTTTTTTCGAGTTTACAGCGTTTACACACTGAAATGTGCGCGTAAATTTCTCAACCATGCGTAAATGATTTTCCATACAAAATTTGACAGTTCGTTTACAAACTTTATAAATTTACAAGTTTACACACTTTACGAGGCATTTATAAGGTTAAATGAATACCCTTATAATTTGTTTTATAGTTGTCAAATTGAAAACTTTGTCAGAAAAGCTGCCGAATGTCAAAAAACCTACCGAAATACAAGCTGGCTCGTGGGTTTATAACCGCCTCGATGGTATTTCGTTTGGTTTTTTCAATATAGCTTGCTCGCTTGCACCAACGCAAAACGATAGTGATGAATATTCAACAAAGAATCATCAATGATTATTTAGCAGTGAAGCAAATTTACTGCAGGGTATATGTATATATATGTATACATACACAAATGTCACTTTTCAGTTCTGCCAAATCAAAAAAGCACTGTGCTGCCAAATCAGCACGGAAAAAACAAATCGAACAGGGCGGATCAAAAATTGAACCAGCAATTTATCTGGTTTAATCGAGCTGAAATCTTTGTTGTTGCATTTACATGCAAAAATTTTTATCTGGGTTAGGATCACCGTATGTGAAACACGGCTAGTGTTACGATTTTGGTAACAAAAACCATCTAAGCATGCATGGAGTTCAAAATGGGTGAGTTTCTAAGAAAAAGCTGCTCCGCAACTGTTGAGCTGAACAGTTGCCAACAGTTGTGTAGCAGTTGAGTTAAACAGCTACGTCTTAGAAACGGTTTGATGAATTTATCAGCTGTTTAGCTTTACACAACATGCTGAGCTCAAGTAGCGAAGACAATTTGTGATGCAAAAAATGGCGAAAAGTTGCCAACTGTTGAGCTGAGCGGAATTACTCAACAGTGCGTTTCTAAGACAAACACTCAACAGTTGCACAACAGCTCAGTCTTAGAAACTCACCCAATGTATAACTCAAACCCTGTCAAACACTTTCACCTTGTACTACTGGATATTGTAGCAAATGTAGTTAGGGCCTTTTAATTTATAGATTTTCAGCATATGCAGATAGGGCTTTTTATAAAGTGGTATAACTTCGTTACTTTTGTAACTATCGCCATCAAATTTTGTGGGAAGGTGTATTTTAATATATCCTACTACAATCTGCGAAAAACGCAGTTTCGAAAAAAGTGTCAATTAGGGCCTTTGTGAATTAAGGTAACGATATGCACTTAATGTTCTTTTTATTTATTTTTTAAGCCCAAACAATCAAGCCAAATGGACGCCGTGCGAAATTTCACGTTCAATGTGGAGATGTTGTCACTGTGAATTTTTCGTTGAAATGAAAAATTAGCTGTCAAATCATCAAACTGACAGCTCATGTTAAGGCAATCTTGTTAAAGCAAGTGCCTTGGCATCTCTCATGATGCAACTAGAAAGGTGATATCGGCAGCCCAGCTGTTTTGTAATTTTTTTCGCCGCAATGGTACATAGTTGTCAAATGCAGCTTTTCAGAGCCGTTTCTGATTGGCTTGGTAAATGCATGTCAAACCCATGTTTTTGTTTACATTTATGTTTATTTACATTTACCTTTTGAGTTTGAATTTTTATTGTGCGTACATATGTACATACATATATTTTTTGCTTTAAAAAATAAAATCGATACATAAATATAAAGGAAAACACCGCCAGTATTTGCAAATTGTAAATTCTTATCGAATTTTGGCAATGAATGCTGGCCCTGTAACTTGCATGCATTGTGTCGCTTCGTACCAAGCGTATATAATCCATGTCACTACCTACATATGAAAATGCGCGTTACTTTTGTTGTTTTTAACACGCTTTTATTAGCTTCACCTGTATGTATGTATGTATGTATGTATGTAACTTCATCCCATCCTAAAAGTTGCAACATTTAACTAAATTATTTTATCTTTCAAACATTCACTTTTATTGTGTTCTCTCTATTATTTCTATTCTCCTCCGGATTCGAAACATGACATCAACAGCCCAACGGCATCATATAGTAGGACATTCAACATTATACTTTATGCTTCATTGCGGCTTTCAAGTTACCTTTCTTCAAAATAGCCTCTATGAATTTCAATTCACTCCCGTATACAAGCCAATAAGTAACAAGCTTTCAGGGTACAGAAAAACTCACTCACGAACGCTCAAAAATACATTCTTCTCAAATCACAAACAAATGTTCAAAGAAAAACGTATAACCACTCAAATAACGAGCGAACTAACGCACAACAGCCAGCGATCGCTCATGGCGATGGCGATAAACTCAATGCATAAATTCACTCTAAAATGAAGCTTGAAGCTTTCTATTTTGTTACTGTTGTATTTGCAATGAAATCAACCGCATGTACATACATACGTATGTTGATATTTTTTCGTTTAGGCTTCATTTTTGAGCTCTTATGACCAATGTTTTTTTTTATAAGGAAAAAATTTATGTGAAAAATTAATATCTCAATATGCAGAATACATTTGTTATAAGTTTACAATAAACTTACTTCAGTAAGCAAAACGTTTGGAAAATCTTTAACATAAAACTTGTAATTCATTTAATAGTAATTGCTGAATCAACGAAAAGGAACCCTAATTCTATAATTGCATTTCACGTTTGGAAAGCAATTCTTAATAAACATTTTTATACAACGTGAGGTGAAAAAAATTTCTCAAAAAACAAAAAAAAATGCGCTACTCGGGACTCGAACCTGCGCTCCTTGGTCCGTAGGCAGCATACCTCACCATGACGCTACCATCGTATTCGGATTTTTGTTGTCTAAATTCGAATTTATTCAATCAGGTTTCTTTTTTTTTTGTTCTTTTCAAATGCTAACGCTCAAATGCTTCACCTCAACTTGGGTATGTTCAGAAACACAGCACAAAACGCAATAGCGGCAGTATATATATTTTTGATGATTGTGATGAGCGGCGCTTGATGAGAAATTTGCGTTTATGAACGCTCTGCTTGTACTACAAAAGCGAATTGCGCTTCAAACTGAGATTCTGAACAAAGCCCTCCTCTTCACCTTCTGATTGTAAAACATAACAAAACGTTTGGGTAATTTTGTATTTCCAAACTAGTTTGGAAAACCTTGAATAAAAGAGTTGGGAAATTATTGCATAATAAGCTAGTTTACTTCACTGCATATTGGGATTTTTGGTAGAAGTTAAAAATACATACATATGTATGTAGATCTATTTCGGAGATCACCACATCCCTTCATCAGACTTCTTTTTACTTTTATTCTTGCGTCCGCATAAAACATCATTTAATGAACAATTTCACTAAAAAGTTAAAAATAAATAATAGCTTAAAAAAACTAAAAAACACGCTTTAATCTTAAAAATCGTACTAAAAATTGAGAAATAATTTAATTAGAAACAAAATGATGAACGAAAATATAAGTATTTAAGGAAAAGCGTGGGGGTGCTCAATAATATTTGAACATGAAAATATTCGATTCGTACAACTAGTACAAAAATATACATACCTAGTTGCGAAATCAAAGAGTACGTTATATGAAATCTCAAAAAAGTCAAAATAAAAATATTAGTTAAAAACAGCGATCTTAAATATTTTTTGACGTACTGAGCACCACCCGACGCTTTTCCTTAAATACTTATATTTTCGTTCATCATTTTGTTTCTAATTAAATTATTTCTCAATTTTTAGTACGATTTTTAAGATTAAAGCGTGTTTTTTAGTTTTTTTAAGCTATTATTTATTTATTAGTCCAATTTTTTCAAATGTGTTACAAATTCTAGTGCATCCGCCTATGCTTGCGCTGCCACCATCAACATGGTACCGACGCATCTGAAAACCAGCAGAGCCATCGGGTCCGCGTGGCAAAAGTAAGATGCTTTCTTATTGTTGTTGGTGTTGGTAGTGCTGCTGTTGCCTTAATGCAGCGAACACTGTCACCAACAAACGGCGACCAAGTTTGATGTAGTTGATGTTGTGGTTGTTCCTGTTGCTGATGGTGATGTTGGAGCGTAGTTGGTAAGGGAAGCGGTAACGGCAACAGCGCTGACCTCCAACTTCACTGACATTCATGCTAAGCTGATTGCCTTTGGTGGCATTGGCATTGTCGTTGAATTCTGCATAAACAAAAAAATTGTAATAAAAAAATAAAGAAGCCAAATTTCACACAACTCACCCTACACTAGTGCTGGAAGCGATATCGATATAATATCGATTCATCGATGTTTTTGAACTTTTTCGATATATCGATATTTTTTTCCGATATTCGATATATCGACGGTCATGGATCCATCACTGATAAACGCGGAAAGAAGCTGGTAAAAGGCAGCATGCCGTTTTGTGGGTAATTCCCCAAATTTGGAGATTTTTTTAAAATTAAATTCCTATGTAGAAATTCCTGTGTTTGAAAGTAATGTAAATACGAACATTTTTTTTTAAATGTTCATTGTAGAATTGCAAAATCAAGAAAAAACATTTTAAATTTAAAAATTTTTATTTCTATTTTAAGCACTATGAGATTTTGAACCAAAAACTTATGTTTTTTTTTCATTCATTTTTATTTTTAATTTAAACATTTTCTTTTTAAATCCCAAATACATTTTAATTCCAAAAATTTCATTTTTAATTTAAAAAATTTCATTTTTGAAATAAAATGAATTTGTTGAAAACGTGCATTATAAAAATAAAAATTTTATTTTTGATTTATTTTCTCTGAGTGTGAAAGGTATTTAGAATGCGTTATTAATTTGTCTATTTCAAACCTTTTAGTCTTTAACATGGTGGTAATTATCTAGTTTACGGTGCAACGACTAAAATAGTTCCTTCTTTGAAAAGAGGGGTATCAATCGACGCATTTCGATCTCAGGAACACGAATCAGAAGGCGGAGCTTAACTTTTTTATTTCAATAAAAAGTTATTAACAAAAAACATTATCATTTTTTGCTTGCTCATTACACACACATGAACACACAAATTCAGCTTATTTCTTTACCATGGGATGATACATTCTTCATATTTACTACATCACACCCAAAATTATTTAATATGTTGCAAATAAATACTATTTTTTAATAAAACCAAAGTAAACAATTTAGATTCTTTCACTTTTTTCGAGCGATAATTGAACTGTCACAAAGTTAGTTGGCAACGCTACGCACTATATTGATGAAATTGGCGTAGTTTCTTTACTTGTACTTTGGGTTTAACTAAAATATTATATTTATTTGCAACATATTAGCACATTTTGGGCGTGAAATGGTAAATATAAAGAATGTATTACCAAATGGTAAAAAAAAATAGTTTGAATTTGCGTCTTCGTGTGGGTGTAATAAGCAATCGAAAAATGAAAACGTTTTTTGTTAATAACTTTTTATTGAATTAAAAAACTTAAGCTCCGCCTTCTGATTCGTGCTCCTTCGATCGAAATGTCCATTAATGTCCCGCTTGTTAAAAATTGACGAGTTTTAGCCGTTGCACCGTAAACTAGATAATTACCAACATGGTTTTTTAAATAACTTAAATGCGAAATATTTCACTGAACCACTGTAATTGATACCTACTCTTTCTGGCTGGAACAGAATTTACCTTTTTTGTTTTTTTTGATTATTGAATTCCCTTTTCAAAAAAAGATTTCTGTTGATAATAAATTGAAATATTAAGTTTAAATGTTTATTTAGTTAATTTTTAGAGTAATATATATGACTGTCACTCTCGTTCAATTCAGGGCACAATAATGAATGCAGATATTTCGAAAAATAAAGCTGTTATATATAGATATGGGTGTTTCCAGCGTTACGGACGTTCCATGCTGCCACATTATTTTCAGTATAAAACCTATAGTAAGCTTTGGATCAGAATATTTTTTCTTGTCATATGTAGCCTTTGTACTCCTCTATCCAACGCTATCAAACTTTTTTTCTAGAGATGACACATTACCACTGGAGAAGGATTTAAAGTTGCGGTGCGGACGTTCCTCAAAAGTACTTCGTATTTGAGGTTACATCTGATTTCTTTAAAATTCTGCGAATTGGTTGATGCTACAAAAAAATGATTTATATACGACTAACAGAGGAATATACAAGGACTGTCACTATATTAAAGTTATATTTCTGTAGATGATTTTTATTGGAGAAATATCGGTTTTAATTTTGTTCGGACGTTCCCGTTCGGACGTTCCAAATTTTTCTATGAAGGAAAACATAACATTTTCGCATAAAAAACTGTGTAATGTTTGAAGGGCTGGTAGTTGTTTTACTTTAAGCCATCGCCTATAGGTAGATTTTGAAGTTTTATACGGCCAAAAATATTTTATTGTCTACATCTATTCCAAATTGCTTGGAGCATTCTTACTTTCAAAGGGTTTTTTATGTTTTTCCTA
Source organism: Urophora cardui (assembly GCA_960531455.1). Lineage (NCBI taxonomy): Eukaryota > Metazoa > Arthropoda > Insecta > Diptera > Tephritidae > Urophora > Urophora cardui. The sequence continues at coordinate 92,373,835 of OY482672.1, read as the reverse complement.
AAAATCTTTTTTCTCTCTTTCTTTGTTTTTGAAATCCTTCCATTTCTGACCATTTTTCATGAGGTTTAACCTCCACCTCATAGCCCTTTGAGCGGAATTCATTGCTAGATAGCTTTATAAGGAACAAAAAAGGAAGAAAAAAAGTGTATGCGTTCGGACGTTCCAATGTTTAATATACTTAAACTCAGGAATCCTTTTGATTTTGGGAAAAAAATTAACGCTGCCCGAAAGAGCACCCAAAACTGTTTTGTCAAAAAAAATTTGAAAAATATCACAAAGGTAAGTATGTTTTTTTTTTACTGCAAAGTATATTTTGCGTCCGAACGCTTGGAAAAAAGCACTACTTTAGAATACACTTTATACAAGATTTGACGTATTTTGTAAATGTATCTATGTTGATATTCCTAGGTCTGACCTTGGGCTAAGTACTCGTAAAGGCCATTTTTCTACCGGCGCTTTTGTTCCGAATTTTCGGATGTATTTCGGAAGTCATATACACTTAGCTAAAAAAAAATTTTTATATGGTAGTTTGAAAGACGTAATTTTTGTAAGTAGCAGTGCTCCAATGTCCATAAAATTTTGTGGCGTGATAAAGGAAATACCAGTATAATGGTATCAAAAAGTTTGGCCTAGGTGCATTTTTAAATTTTTCTCTTTGGTTGACCCATTTTCGGAAACACCCATATGTTAAATTAAGGTTTATATAAAGTAGAGCTCTCGATTTTTTTTGAACATTTTCGAGTAGCCCGAACAAATGCTGTTCAAATTCTCGAACCCTTGTTTGTTTGTTTATTACCCGTATGTTTGCACGGGCATTTGAAGTTTGTATTTTTCGTTTGTTTAATTTTTTCTGTTGTCTTCATATGTATTTTTTTTATTTTTGTTTTCCTGATACAAATTTTTTTGTCTGTAAGCTCGAATGCTCGAATGTTTGTACGGGCATTTGAACAACAAACGAGCCTCAGACAAATTCGATCTTTTCGAATTGTTCGATACCCGGGTATCTAGAGCTCTAATATAAAGGTCGATATATCGATAATATCGATGTTTTTCTCAAAAATATCGAAAATATCGATACTCGTAAACATCGATGTTTTTCCAGCACTACCCTACACCATCTTCGGGATTTATCGCTGAACCAATATACGCAAATGTGCCTCTGCGTATTCCTGTTCACGGTTATGGTATATTTAATATTATTTTATTTATAAAATTAAATAATTGTTTTCTTGATGAAAATTGAAAATCTAATCATACAATTTTAATTTTTTGATATACCAAAATTTCAATGAATAAAAGATAAAGTATTTAACAAATAATGGAAAGTAATTACTTAACAAAGTAACTCCTACATATACTCCCCCTCCAATAAAAAGTATATTAATTAATATTGATGTTATTTTCTTTTTGTTATTAGAAAGTGTAAATGTATTAGTATTTTGTGTAGAGTCGTGGATAATATTTGCAGGTTTAAGTAAATCTATGGAAACTGTTTTAATATTATTTCCATATTGAATTTTAAACACTTTTTCATGTTTAGATATAACTTTGAATGGTCCTTCATAAGGTGGTTGTAAATTAGATTTGTGAATAACTTTAAGAAAGACATATTCACAAGATTTTAAATTTTTTGGAATAAAAGAATATTCTTTATTGTGATGTAAAACTTTCGATCTGATATGTTAAAAATATTCTCTTAATTTAGTAATCATTTCAATTGAATTATCATTTTCATTGTTATTATTATTATTTGAAATAACTAATTCACCTGGTAATCTAAGAGTTTGACCATATACTAATTCTGCAGGACAGCATTTCAAATCTTCCTTAATAGAAGTACGAAGTCCTAGTAGAATCCAAGGAAGAATATCAGACCAGTGTACGGAATCTCCTGAAGCTGTAATAGCAGTTTTCAAAGTTCTGTGAAACCTTTCAATCATTCCATTTGATTGAGGATGATAAGGAGAAGTATGAATTTTATGTGATCCTATCAATTTAGTTAATTCAGTGAATAATTTTGATGTGAATTGAGATCCTTGATCTACAGTTATTTTAAGTGGAATGCCAAAACGATGAATATAATTTTGAACAAAAGTTGTTGCAATTGTAGAAGCAGAAATATCTTTAATTGGATAAGCTTCTGGCCAGCGTGTATTTCTATCAATTATAGTTAAAATGAAACGATTTTCTCTTGACATAGGTAATGGGCCAACAAGGTCCATATGTATATGTTCAAATCGCCCATTAGGTATACTAATTTTTTCTACGATAGATTTTGTATGTTTCGAAATTTTAGATTTTTGACAACTGATACAAGTTGAAGTCCAATTGTTAATTTCTTTACGCATATTAGGCCAATAATATTTTGATTGAATTAAACGTCTAGTTGTTCGAAAACTTGGATGTGATAATGAATGAATTTTATCAAAAATAATTCTCCTCATTGAATTTGGAACAAATGGTCTAAAAGGTTGTTGAGTAATGTCACACCAAATGTTAAGATTAAGGACTGGTATATTTGTTTTAAATTATTTTTAGAATTTTTGTTAGAAATAATTTCATGTAAAATTTTATCTTTTTGTTGTTCTTCATATAATGTTTGTAAATGTATATCTTGAGACGAAATTGTGTTTATATCTGGAATTCGTGAAAGAGTATCAGCAACTATATTATCTTTGCCAGAAATGTATTGAATGTCACTTGTGAATTGTGCAATATATTCGAGATGTCTAATTTGTCGAGGTGATTTATCTGTTTTTGAATTAAGAATTTGTGTTAAAGGTTTATGATCCGTGAATACAGTAAATTTTCGGCCTTCAAGGAAATGTTTAAAATGTTTAATTGAATTGTATATTGCCAAAAGTTCTCTGTCAAAAGTAGAATATTTGCTTTCTGTAGTAGATAATTTGCGTGAAAAATATGCAAGTGGTTCTAAAGTGTTATTACTAATTTGTTGTAAAACTGCACCAATTGCTACATTTGATGCATCTACTGAAAGTGATAGTTGACCATTTTTATCAAAATGTGTAAGTAATGTTTTTTGGGCAAAAAGTTTTTTAACATTTTCAAAAGCATTAGTTGTTTTCTCAGACCAATTAAGTTCTTTAAGTTTATGTTTAATAGTAAATGTTAACATTTCATGTAACGGGCATAGTTCTGTTGCTAACATTTTAACATATCTATGGTAATAATTAACCATGTCTAGAAACTTTTGCAATTTTTTGATTGAAAGTGGTTTTTCAAAATTAATGATTGTGTCAACTCGTTCGGAAGAAGGTTTAATTCCATCACATGAAATTTCATAACTGAGGAAGTCTAATTTATTTGTACCGAAAATGCATTTATTTGGTTTAATATTCAAATTATATTTTTGAAGTCTTTCAAATACGGATTTTAAATGTTCTATGTGTTGCTCTTCATTATCACTTGCAACAAGAATGTCATCAATATAGACAAAAACAAATTCTAGACCTGAAAATACTTCGTTTATAAATCTTTGAAATGTTTGTGCACTGTTACGTAAACCAAAAGGCATACGAATAAATTCAAACATTCCAAAAGGTGTGGTTATTGCAGTTTTATGAATGTCTTCTTCGGCCATTGGTATTTGATGATAAGCACGGACTAAATCAATTTTGGAAAATATGTGTTTATTCTTTAAGTCAATTGTTAAATCATGAATATGAGGTAATGGATAACGGTCTGGTATAGTTATAAAATTGAGTCTTCTATAATCTCCACAAGGTCTCCAATCCTTTGGATCTTTTTTTGGAACCAAATGTAGAGGAGAAGCAATGTGAGAATTAGAAGGTCTACATATTCCAGTTTTAACTAAATATTCAAATTCCGTTTTTGCTATTTTTAATTTAATTGGATCAAGACGTCTAGGTTTTGAGAAAGGTAAAATTCCTTTTGTTTCAATCATGTGAACTGTTTGATGTTGCACTGATTTAGTGTAATCTGGTTCACAGGTAATAGAAGGGAATTCATCAAGAATTTTAGTAAACTTATTTTCAGTGAATGATATCTTAAGTGAGAATATATCACAATAACCTGAAGATCCAGAGACTTTTAATTTAGTAGTTGAATCTATTATTTCTCTATTTTTAATATCAACTAATATACCGAATTTTTCTAAAAAATTTGCACCAATGATGGGAGTTGAAATATCAGCTAATATAAAAGGAAATTCGAAATCACGTCTTAATCCTAAATTAAGTTTCAAAAGTTTTGTTCCAAAAGTTTTGATAGAAGAACCGTTAGCTGCCGTTAAATTAAGATCAGAATTTCTTGTATACGATTTGAATTTGGAAAAAGGAACAACTGAAACTATTGCACCGGTGTCAATTAAAAGATTTAAATTATTGAATTTATCATAAATAAAGAGGCGGCGAGAGGGTTTCACATTGTTTCCATTATTAGCCACCATCATAATGGAACGTTTTAGTTTAAATTACTTGAATTAGATTGAATATTATTTTTGTTGAAATTGCAAGGTTGAACGCATTTATTGGCATTGTGTTTAAATTTCCTATGATACCAACAAATTTGGTCATAATTATTATTATTGTTACTGTTAGATCTTGAAAATCTTCTAGATCTTGAATTATTTCTTTCTCTAGATCTTGATCGTAATTTTAATTCATTAATATCAGATGTTATTTTATTTAAATTTTGGAAAATGACAGTAGTTAAATCTGTTAAATTTTTAACACATTCAGAAAGTACATTATTTTCAACGCTAGCTACAAAAGCTGATTTAGAAGATTGAGGTTTATTAAGAATATCAAAAATTTTATCAGCTAAAATAATAATTTCATCTATATTTTGATAATTACTAGAAGTTAAATGAATTTGAATTTGTTGGGGAAGTTTTCTAATCCATAATTTAAATAATAATTCTTGGCTAACTATTGAATTTGAACCTATTAAAGATTTTATATGTCGAAAAAGTTCTGACGGAGAACGATCACCTAATTCAGTATTAGAAAATAATTGTTCTAATCTCTTTTCTTCACTAAGGGAATATCTTTCACATAAAGTTTTTTTGATAGTTTCATATTTGTTAATTAAAGGTGGAGGATTAATTACATCTAAAATTTTTGAAATTGTATCACGTTGAAGCGAAATAAGTACATTTTGAAATTTTAGATTATCATCAAAAATCTGATTAATTTCAAATTGTCCTTCAACTAAAAGAAACCACGTTTGAGGACATTCTTCCCAGAATTGAGGAAGTTTTAAGGATTTAGATCTATTAATATTTTCATTTTGAAATAACGGATTCGAACTTATAGTTTGTGTATTATTTAAATCTACAAACTGATTTTGATTTTCTTGTTGTGGATCTGTGGATGTATATGTTCGTGTACGTATAGGTGAACGATTCATGATTAATGTGAAAATAATTATACAAATAAATTGGAAAAGGAGTGAACAATAATAATATAAATAGTTAATTTGTTAAAATTTTAATATATACATATATATATATGATAACAATATATATATAAATATGAATATTAATAGATATGTATATAAAATTATTAATAGAAATAATACAGCTCACCAAAAAGAAGTGGTTGTTGTTTTTGAAAAAAAAAAATACTAATATAATTTTTGAATGAAAGGATGTTTATGATCTCCGGTTATTTGATGACGGTAAATAAATTGAGACCAATGGTTGTTGATATGATGTTTGAGATTAAGTATAATAGTATAAAATAATCCAAATTGTATGTTGACACTGTAGAAATATATTGCTTTGATGATCGGGTAATTTATGATAATCACAAAAATCCGTTTGTGAATGGTCAATAAAGTAGATATTATTGTTGTTGTAGTAATATTACTGATTAGTTGCGAAAAGATCACCGTTAAGTTGAATTATTGCAATTGTGTTTAATTCATTTATGATTGAATGATGATTATTGTAATAACTGATTTCATCGTAACGGAAGTTGATCGCTGATAAATTTCACTATGATATTGTTGATTAGTGAATGTAGTTAAGATGCTTTAATTAAGTAGCTCCGTATCGTAGTGATGTTTTTGATGCTCTTTTAAAAAAAAATCGCGTGCCAATATGATCGACACAATGTTTGATCGTCGCTTACAAAACACAATTATTTGCACATAAATTATATTTGCAAATAATTATTAATAATATTAATTAGTTTAAATTTGAATTGTTGGTTCAATGCAGGATCGCCAAAAATGTATGGTATATTTAATATTATTTTATTTATAAAATTAAATAATTGTTTTCTTGATGAAAATTGAAAATCTAATCATACAATTTTAATTTTTTGATATACCAAAATTTCAATGAATAAAAGATAAAGTATTTAACAAATAATGAAAGTAATTACTTAACAAAGTAACTCCTACAACGGTGTTGGAACGTTTTCATCGGTTGACGCGGCTTAATACCATTAGTGAGCGGCTCAATAGATTGCGTTGGTCAACGCAATATTTTCATAGTTTGCAAGTTCTGCGGTGATGTATACCTACGTTGTCGATTGATATTCGTCAGCTGGCATGTTCAGCGACATCATTACCGGCTGCAAAGATGCAGCTAAGTCATCGAGCAGTTCTGATTTCACACTTGCAGTTCTACCTGCTCCAACACCACCACCAACAATGCCACCACCCGGACTGGTAGCGTTTGTTGTTGTTGCATTCACCTTAACCAATATTGTGCAATGTTGTTGTTGTTGTTGTTGTTGTAGCCACCAAGACACTCCCCGAAGGTTTTGGTGAGTGTTGGGGATGTGACAGTCCTTTGCCGGATAAATCCGGTACGCTCGAGTACTAGTCCCTTCTGACACTAGCCCAACTGTCGTGCGAGCGATTTTTTTGGCCATAATCAACCTTCTAGGCCGGTGGATTTTAGTCGCCTCTTACGACAGGCATTCCTTACCACGGGTATATTTTAAGCCCCCTAACCCGCTGGGGTCTTGTGCAATCGATTGGTTTGCGTACATATGTACATCATTGTAAATTATGTAAATAAATTTTTTTTAATTCAATTTTTAATTGTTGGGGTAAGTGGAAAAAAATTCAACAACTATTTACAGCGAAGGTTGAGTGTATAGCTATTTCACGAAAAACCATTTTCGATCATCAGCACTCTTTTCGGAAGTGGAAGAGGATTCACCGGGGATTGAACCCGAGTCCATTCCATCTTCAGCCGCAATGACCCAATGCTTAACACACTCGGCCATTGAGACTCTGTGCAAGCTGTTGGATTTTCACCACTTTTGCCTTTTTCATTTTCAACATTTAACGTTAGTGTGTATATGCTTTTGCATATATTCTACCCAAACGTGCTGAATTTTTTGTTGGCAGTTCGCAATGAACATTTGTTGTTGGTATGTATTTTTTATATACCAACAACGTTAACAATTGAAAATGAAAAAGGCAAAAGTGGTGAAAATCCAACAGCTTGCACAGAGTCTCAATGGCCGAGTGTGTTAAGCATTGGGTCATTGCGGCTGAAGATGGAATGGACTCGGGTTCAATCCCCGGTGAATCCTCTTCCACTTCCGAAAAGAGTGCTGATGATCGAAAATGGTTTTTCGTGAAATAGCTATACACTCAACCTTCGCTGTAAATAGTTGTTGAATTTTTTTTTCCACTTACCCCAACAATTAAAAATTGAATTAAAAATAAAAATTTCGTGCTAAGCACTAAAAACTCTTTCAAGTAAAATTGTTAACGTTGTTGGTATATAAAAAATACATACCAACAACAAATGTTCATTGCGAACTGCCAACAAAAAAAAATTCAGCACGTTTGGGTAGAATATATGCAAAAGCATATACACACTAACGTTAAATGTTGAAAATGAAAAAGGCAAAAGTGGTGAAAATCCAACAGCTTGCACAGAGTCTCAATGGCCGAGTGTGTTAAGCATTGGGTCATTGCGGCTGAAGATGGAATGGACTCGGGTTCAATCCCCGGTGAATCCTCTTCCACTTCCGAAAAGAGTGCTGATGATCGAAAATGGTTTTTCGTGAAATAGCTATACACTCAACCTTCGCTGTAAATAGTTGTTGAATTTTTTTCCACTTACCCCAACAATTAAAAATTGAATTAAAAATAAAAATTTCGTGCTAAGCACTAAAAACTCTTTCAAGTAAAATTTTTTTTATTTTTTCAATTTGAAATAAAAAAAATTCAGTGCCAAATAAATGTCAATAACAATTCGCCTTGATGTCGCTTGCATTCATTTTGATAAAGGCGAATTCCTTTAATTCGCCATTTTCACCAGTTACCAAAAAAACACCAACAAATACAAGGGAATCGTTGTTGTTGGCGTAGTAAGACGACCATATAATTTGACCATGGCATCTCTGTTATACCAGAAGACAGAGGCGGTCTCCATTTGAAATCTATGTTATAATGGTGCTTGTGATGACAGAATTCTGTTTTGAGGAGACGCCGGGTAAGTTGAGACCGGTTGGTGAAACCGGGCCATTGTCAAAACATACACAATGAACCGGGCCATAGTGTTCTAGCTGGGTGGTTATTTAGCGAGATGTTTCGCTTGCGAATCAAGTTATGTGGAGACGGGCTTTAAATCATGCCAATGTGCAGACGCTGGCTTTGTTCAGAAACTCAGTTTGAAGTGCAACCTGCTTTTGTAGTACAAGCGTTCATAAACGTAAATTTTTCATTAAGCGTCGCTCATCCCAATCATCAAAAAATTATTTACTGCCGCTGTTGCGCTTTATGCTGCGTTTCTGAACATACCCGCTATTAAGCGCTAAGCAGAATCAGTACTTCTCCGTCATGACGTACGTCGTTTTCGACTGACAGGACGTACGTAGCGGAAAGAGTGGCACATAGAAGATGTGTTCGGTGAATGCACTAAAAGTGTAGGGTAGAACAATATCAGACATTTGTCACAGAAGTTTTAGTTATAGGCGTCAAAATACGAAAATTAACGAATTGCTAAGAGCAAAATCGCATGGAATATGTATTAATAGTATTAATTTAATACTAATATTAAATTTTAAGTTGGTTACAAAACACATTTCTGCACAGCTTAGTACAAAAACGAGTTATCGAACGCAATTTTCTGCACTAGAGTTCTCTAATGCCCTCACCGAACACATCTTATATCGCTGACGTACGGTAAAATAGAAAATTGGCAAAGTATGCCGGATCCGGCGACTGATACGTTGCCAATGTAGTGTTGCACGAGCAACACAGTCTACTCAGCTGTCAGTTTCTTCCTTGTCCGTCATGACGGAGAAGTACTGATAGGCCCGTCACATAGCATACGTCAATCCGTCTACGTCGACGTATGTGACTGACAGCTCAGTAAACTGTGGGCATTTAAATGCACATCGGTACAAGTACGACGGATCCGTCGCCGCAACGTACCAAAGTTGGCCAACACTCAACTTTCGGCATACGTCAATCCGTCGCTATGTCAGCTGATTGCTTTTGATCCTTAACCTTTAGCTACTCTTGAATTTTACTTTTTTTGCAATTTGCTTTTCGAGTTTTTTCTCATTTGTAAAACAGTCCTCCATAAAACCAAAATGGTCAATAATTATCAGATGTGAAGTTACTGAAAACTGAATTTCAAGAGGGCAACTTAAAAGAGAAATTACAAAATATTTTAAAGAGTTACATTTTTGCCACCACCTCTGTAGGCATGGGTAACACTGCGCTGCGCGGCGCAATTGCGCTAACACCAACCCTGGCGTTATTGCGCTAACGGGTCGGCTTTCCATTATTCCAGAACGCCCTGAGAAAAATGACTTATGCAGGGCGGTAGAGGGGCTCTCACAGATCTCAAAACTGAAAACCAAACTTGCCGGAGGCTTATAGTTCCCGAGATATTCCTTAAAGTTGTGAAAATACTATGCAGAAGGACATCACCGTTAGCCACGGTTGGGGCACACGTCCGGACGGATGGCGTAGCCCAGGGTTATTTTTTATAAGCGCGGCCAAAGGCCGCCAACGCAGAAAAGATTTTTTTGCAAAATTTTCGCTAAACTCCATGTGTGGTGAAATTTGTATGGGAACTTTAACAGCAAATATCTCGGGAACTATAGGCCTCCGGTAGGTGGGGTCTTCAGTTTTGTGATCTGGGGGCCCCCCTCTACCCTCCTAAAAAACCATTTTTTTCTAGCCGTGGGGGACTCCTCTAAAATTTTACCTATCTCGGAAACCATAAGTCTCCGGCAAGTTTGGTTTTCAGATTTGGGATCTGTGAGAGCTCCTCTACACCCCTGTATAAGTCATTTTTCTCGGGGCGTGCTGGAATAATGGAAACATTTCCCCATGTGCTGCAGCGTATATGACACCGTCACAATTATGTATGCTTGATAGTGATCTAAGTGACTCTAATTTCCAGCATATTTTCACAAATATACGGAATATGTTTCCAAATGATTATGAAAATTTAAACTAATTTTGCGCCAAAAGAAATAAAGGTAAAATTTTAGACGTCGATACCCCGGCTAGAAAAAAACTGTTTTTAAGGTGGTAGGGGGGGCGGAGGGGATCACAAAACTGAAGACCCCACCCTCCGGAGGCCTATGGTTCCCGAGATATACGTCGTTAAAGTTCCGATATTTCCCATATAAATTTCACCGAAAACTCGCCAGGGTTGCCGTTTGGGGGAAAAATGGTGTAACGCCAAATTTAAATAAAAATTATCAAAAACTTTTCTGCGTTGGCGGCCTTCGGCCGCGCTTATTTAAAATAACCCTGGGCTACGCCACCAAAGTCCGGACATACTGCCCAACCGTGGCTACCGCCACGGTGATGTCCTTCTGCGTAGTACACCGCGCGATTTGTTATTAAATTTTGGTATTTTTAAATAAAAATTATCAAAAACTTTTCTGCGTTGGCGGCCTTCGGCCGCGCTTATTTAAAATAACCCTGGGCTACGCCACCAAAGTCCGGACATACTGCCCAACCGTGGCTACCGCCACGGTGATGTCCTTCTGCGTAGTACACCGCGCGATTTATTATTAAATTTTGGTATTTTTAAATAAAAATTATCAAAAACTTTTCTGCGTTGGCGGCCTTCGGCCGCGCTTATTTAAAATAACCCTGGGCTACGCCACCAAAGTCCGGACATACTGCCCAACCGTGGCTACCGCCATGGTGATATCCTTCTGCGTAGTACACCGCGCGATTTGTTATTAAAAATTTTCATATTTACGTGCCTTTTTCTTACTTACTTACCTCGATATGGCAACACAAAAAGTACTGTATAATACAACCCTGCATGTAGTCAGAAACACAGAAGCACACATAACTCGTCGCGGTTAGTGAAAAAATGTAAGCAAATTAATAAAAGATTCAAGATTCAAAAAATATTTTTGATTCGAATCAGATTTTTGATTCGAATCAAATTTTGATTCTAAATAATTTTGATTTGAAAATAGTTTGAATCACGAATCAAATGGAATTTCTGATTCTTTTGTGAAACGAATCACAAATAAAATTTATCTTTGATTTGAAAATGGGTTGAATCACGAATCAAAGGGTATTTCTGATTCTTTTTTGAAACGAATCACAAATAAAAATTATCTTTTATTTGAAAATATTTTAAATCAAGAATCAGAAAATATTTTTGATTCGTGATTCAGCCAAATCAAAATCACGCAACCTTGGTGCCAATTGCCATTTTATGCTCTTTTGAGAAGACATAACACATTTTATAGTTCTTGCCACGTGCACGGTTTATTCTTTTATTTTATCGTCATCATCATCAAATGAAAATTATCATAAAATAAAAAGTATACGCTAAAATGCAACCCTCCGCTTGTTTATGTATTCTTTCTCTCCGGTTTTAAAACGAAACAGTGGAAAGCAAAAATAAATAAATGGTGGTGGAAAGGCGTTTTTATAGGATTTTTGGGAAGTTTTTCCATTATTCCAGCACGCTCCGAGAAAAATTACTTATACAGGGGTGTAGAGGGGCTATCACAGATCCCAAATCTGAAAACCAAACTTGCCGGAGGCTTATAGTTTCCGAGATATTTGTTGTTAAAATTGCTAATTTTACTATGCAAAACACTATACACACACACAAATGTGCGTGTGTTTGTCGTCACCACTGGGCCTTTATATCACCCAACAAGCATACATATGTCAGGCTTTAAAGTTACGTTTGCACCACATTTTCTTTTATTAAATAGAAGATAAAGAAAAAACTTTTGCGGAGAACAGCTTTTGAGTTGGGGGCCTTCGACCGCGCTTATAAAAAATAAACCTCAGCCAGCAGAATTCTCTTTCCGGAGTAATATCTATGGCCCGGTCCACAATGCTTTTGCGTAGAACACTTTTTTGCATTGGCGGCCTTTGGCCGCGCTTTAAAAAAATAACCCTGGGCTACGCCATCCAAGTCCGGTCCGGTATCGCCACGGTGATGTCCTTCTGCGTAGTACACCCTTCAGCGTAGAATTCTCTTTCCGGAGTAATATCTATAGCCCGGTCTACAGTACCTTTGCGGCCATTTCAACTCGCAAAATTGTACAAACGTAATTTTGAACCGTGAAATATGTTTGTTGGGTGATATAAAACTTCAGTGGTGACGCACATTTGTGTGTGTGTATAGTGTTTTGCATAGTAAATTTCACAATTTTCAGAAGGAATATCTCGGGAAATATAAGCCTCCGGCAGTTGGGGTCTTCAATTTTGTGAACCTCACTATTTCTCATGTACTCTGCTGTAAATAGTGTGCCGGAACTACGAATTCCAACAATTGCTTGAAGGTAGGGTTGCCAGATGAAAAATGGCGAAAGGGGGACCGACGAGACCAAAAAGGAGGATTTCGGGGTACAACTTAGAAAAAATGGGGTATTTTTGGGGGGCCAAATAAAACAAAATGTATTAAACAAAAAATTGGTTTATTCACTTATTTGACATAGAAACAAAGAGATAAAAAGTAAAAATTCCATACCGTTTGAACAAAAAAAAAATGTTTATGTATGTTTTATGTATGTTTAATCGTCGTACCATACGAAAACTACAACCCGATTTTTTGTGTCTGACGAAAACTAGCACTTTAAATGTGTATTTGAAAAAGTAGTACTCGACTTTTGGCTGACGAAAACTAGCACTTTAAATTTTTGGAAAAGTAGCATTTTCGACTTTTGGCTGACGAATTTCATATATAATTATTGCAACTTTTCGTCAGACAAAAATTTAAAGTGCTACTTTTCGTGCAGAATTTTTAAATTACCGAGTTTTCGTAAGAAATTTTGAAAATGCTAGTTTCGTATGTTGTGACGATATGCACACGCATATTTATGAAGGTACATATTTCCTTAGAGCGCTTTCACATTACTCGGTGCGGTATCGGATCGACAGTTTTGGTTTTTACCGAAAGTATACCGAAACCTTACTGACCACATGTATTTATGTATTTCAATATGCACTTTCACATTAGTGTTGCATACATGAAATCGGAGCGGATTAATTTGGGTATACCGCAACGCGGTAAGACCGGTCAGTAAAATTTGAGGAATTACTGCATACATTTTTGCGGCGTAATAAAAGAAGAACAAAGTCAGTAAAAAAACTCGTTTCGGTTATTTCGGTCTTCGTCTTCGCTAGAAGACATTATTGTTATTAGGTGCCAAAAAGGTTAGTGATGTGTTAACCCGATGGCCGATCCTCGGAAATGAAGCCTCTCACCTCTCGACCTCTCACCTCGTCGACGTAGACGGATTGACGTATGCTATGTGTCGGGGCCAGGGATGCCACTTTGGGCTTTTCCTACCAAAACTGGTAGGTTTTATTCCTTTTGGTAGGTTGGTAGGACGATTTGAATTTTTGTAGGTTTTTGCCTTCTTTCAACTAACATCAGTTTTGTCACAAAACTCTGCTAAATAGAAGCGTTTTCTTTAAGCTTCAAGTACACTTGCCCCCACAGACCCAACTGGAGGAGATTGAAAACAGAAAGGCATCTGACATTTTATGCTATATGAAGCAAACAAGGTTGTTCGTCTACATGGTGTGTAATAAAGAGCTCCATGTGGTATCACAACAGACCATCAGGCCTACCTAGGTAGTAAATGTGTTTGCTGTACCAAGTGGAAACAATGTCCGCTATTTCCCTCGATAAATCTTCTTACGTTTCCTTCAGGATCAGTTGCTTGCCCTCATTATTCCTGAGATGTTATTCCACAAAATGTAAATCCTGATTTCCTCCGCGATAGCAGCCACTAATACCCATCCAACCTGGTCCGAATGTCATTTAATGCGAACTCAAGTTTTTGTTTATCTGGAAACTATTGCTCCCTTCTCTTTTCCTTTACATTTTTATCGCTCATTCTAAAATTAATTGAAATTTTTACAAATAATATTAAATTTAATACTAAAGTATTCAAAAACAAAAAAAAAAAGTTTTTTATTTTAAGCGGTAAACTGCAGGGTGGTCGGTTACTGGCACAGTTACCCTAAATGAATTTGTTGAATATATTAAATCTCACATTTAAAAAAAATAAATTGGTAGGCTCGAAGCCGTTTTGGTAGGTTTTTGGTAGGAAACAAATTTTCTTAGTGGCATCCCTGGTCGGGGCTATGATTCTGCTTAAGGCTGGTATCGACCTCTCAAGAAACAGCTCAAGAAATTTTTAGCTTTATTTCTTGAGTGAAAAATAGTAGTAGGCAAGAAATTTTGACGTTTATTATTCCACCGTGAATACCAAGTGAAACGAAGAAGATCATCAAAAACGTAAACAAAATAAACCATTTTGTAAACATGAGAAATTGATAAGTTCTTAAAAAACATTAAATAAAAGCTTTAAATATTTGTTTTCAATAGTTTTATTTTGTTGTTATTTTAGGAAATCATCGAAAGCGACGAGGATGACCTTATATTACTGCTAAACTGTGGTATATTGATGGCCGGAATGGAAGTAGATGTAAGAAATTGATGTCAACTTCCGCTTTGCATCATTACAAAAATTGTGCACTATATTTTTTCCAATTAATTTTCATTTTCACCACCATTTTTATCAACATGTAACAAAAGCCAACAGACGTCAAAATTTCTTTAAGAAATAAATGCTCGATGATATATTTCTTGGCAAAATCTGTGTTGCTGTGTTCGCATTATGTTGAAAAATAGTTAAAAAAAAAGTGTATTAAATTTCTTGAGAGGTCGATACTCGCTCAAGAAAGTTTCACAAGAAAAATTTCTTGAGCATTTCTTGTACGTCATTTTATATGGAACTTTTGCGTTTCTTGAGAGGTCGATACTAAGCTTTAGCGCTGAACTACTGATTCTGCTTAGCGCTTTACACGTGCAATCAAACAGATATGACTTACCTAAACTGTTCGTCAATATGCCATAGAAAAGCTCCACGAATGCAAAACTTAAATTTAATAGCAGAAAAAGAAACAAATTACGCGAATTACGATCTGAAAATATGAGACGTTTCCAACTATTTACTTTTTCTTTGATACGATAGCTAAAATTGCTGCGGTCCTTATGTGTTAATGGTAGCATTATCGAATTGGCTGAAATGGTGTGGGCGATATATATCGATATATCAATATATCGATATTATGAAAATAGGGAACAAGTGCAGAATAGCTACATTTTTGAAACTTTGACCCCCCCTAACACCCAACTTATATATTTGCACCAAAAAAAAATTATATTTTTAAACTCACCTTGAGAAGCTTTATCGATCCCAATATAAATTTTTTCGATTTGCAAAATGTAGCTATTCTGCACTTATGCCGAAAATAGTACAGACCAAAGCATGGTGTAAAACACCCAATGGACCAACGTATACTGTATATAGTATGCAAACTCGTATATCGAGTTATCGATAAGCGGCCGTTTGACAACCACTTCTCGCTATTGACAACCACTCGCACAGCGCGAGAATGAAGGAATGGCGATTAAAAATCACGACCACAGAACCCTGAAATCCTATGTTGGGCTATCATGGTTGGAAAATTTTATCAATTTGCTGTGTGAATCAATTTTGATTTCAAATCAACTTTCAAATAAAGAATCAGCCTGATTCGTGATTCAAAATACTTTCAAATAAAAGATAATTTTAATTTGTGATTAATTTCACAAAAGAATCAAAAATACCCTTTGATTCGTGATTCAAACTACTATTTTCAAACCAAAGATAAATTTGATTTGTGATTCATTTCTCAAAAGAATCAAAAATCTTTTTGATTCTTGTTTCAAAATATATTCTTTATTCGAATCCAAGGCAGATCTATACCGGTAATATAAGCTCAGCAGCTGATTCATTTTCATTTTGGCTAAATTGTCAAATCGTATTGCTTTTATTTTGTTTACTTCCGTCTTGTTTACATTTTCGTACGTGCTTTTTGACGTTTTAGACGAGAGATTTTCAACATGGCCGCCGTGCTGTTACCTTTATAGATCTGCCTTGTTCGAATCAAATTTTTTATTCGAATCAAAAAATTATTGTGAATCAAAAATTTATTTAGAATCGAAAATTTCATTTCATTCGTTATATCTACATATATATGTAAGTATATACATATGTTTTTACGTGCAAATGCTTGGTTAAGGCAACTGTGAAAATCTGCTTGCATTTTCTTACATACACCCTAGACGTTTGTTGACAATTTAGATTTTTTGCATTTCCTCAACTCGAGCGGGATGTTGAAATCACGTATTAAAGTATTTTTTATTTGAAATACATTTTTGATTCAAAATAATTTTTTGATTCTAATAAAAAAATTGATTCGAATAAAAAAATTGGTTCGAACCAAAAGTTTGATTCGGATCAAAAATTGATTTAGAATCAAGATTCAAAAAATATTTTTGATTCGAATCAGATTTTTGATTCGAATCAAATTTTGATTCTAAATAATGTTGTGTGAATTTTATATGAGCTATTGGCCAGTTTTATTAGAAAAAACGGTCATGTAAAAACATACGTAAACTAAATAATTTTGATTTGAAATCAAGTTTGAATCAAGAATCAAAAAATATGAGAAATGAATCACAAATCAAATTTATCTTTGATTTGAAAATAGTTTGAATCACGAATCAAATGAAATTTCTGATTCTTTTGTAAAACGAATCACAAATAAAATTTATCTTTGATTTGAAAATAGGTTGAATCACGAATCAAAGGGTATTTCTGATTCTTTTTTGAAACGAATCACAAATAAAAATCTTTTATTTGAAAATATTTTAAATCAAGAATCAGAAAATATTTTTGATTCGTGATTCAGCCAAATCAAAATCACGCAACCTTGGTGCCAATTGCCATTTTATGCTCTTTTGAGAAGACATAACACATTTTATAGTTCTTGCCACGTGCACGGTTTATTCTTTTATTTTATCGTCATCATCATCAAATGAAAATTATCATAAAATAAAAAGTATACGCTAAAATGCAACCCTCCGCTTGTTTATGTATTCTTTCTCTCCGGTTTTAAAACGAAACAGTGGAAAGCAAAAATAAATAAATGGTGGTGGAAAGGCGTTTTTATAGGATTTTTGGGAAGTTTTTCCATTATTCCAGCACGCTCCGAGAAAAATTACTTATACAGGGGTGTAGAGGGGCTATCACAGATCCCAAATCTGAAAACCAAACTTGCCGGAGGCTTATAGTTTCCGAGATATTTGTTGTTAAAATTGCTAATTTTACTATGCAAAACACTATACACACACACAAATGTGCGTGTGTTTGTCGTCACCACTGGGCCTTTATATCACCCAACAAGCATACATATGTCAGGCTTTAAAGTTACGTTTGCACCACATTTTCTTTTATTAAATAGAAGATAAAGAAAAAACTTTTGCGGAGAACAGCTTTTGAGTTGGGGGCCTTCGACCGCGCTTATAAAAAATAAACCTCAGCCAGCAGAATTCTCTTTCCGGAGTAATATCTATGGCCCGGTCAACAATGCTTTTGCGTAGAACACTTTTTTGCATTGGCGGCCTTTGGCCGCGCTTTAAAAAAATAACCCTGGGCTACGCCATCCAAGTCCGGTCCGGTATCGCCACGGTGATGTCCTTCTGCGTAGTACACCCTTCAGCGTAGAATTCTCTTTCCGGAGTAATATCTATAGCCCGGTCTACAGTACCTTTGCGGCCATTTCAACTCGCAAAATTGTACAAACGTAATTTTGAACCGTGAAATATGTTTGTTGGGTGATATAAAACTTCAGTGGTGACGCACATTTGTGTGTGTGTATAGTGTTTTGCATAGTAAATTTCACAATTTTCAGAAGGAATATCTCGGGAAATATAAGCCTCCGGCAGTTGGGGTCTTCAATTTTGTGAACCTCACTATTTCTCATGTACTCTGCTGTAAATAGTGTGCCGGAACTACGAATTCCAACAATTGCTTGAAGGTAGGGTTGCCAGATGAAAAATGGCGAAAGGGGGATCGACGAGACCAAAAAGGAGGATTTCGGGGTACAACTTAGAAAAAATGGGGTATTTTTGGGGGGCCAAATAAAACAAAATGTATTAAACAAAAAATTGGTTTATTCACTTATTTGACATAGAAACAAAGAGATAAAAAGTAAAAATTCCATACCGTTTGAACAAAAAAAAATGTTTATGTATGTTTTATGTATGTTTAATCGTCGTACCATACGAAAACTACAACCCGATTTTTTGTGTCTGACGAAAACTAGCACTTTAAGGGCCGTTTACTCAACATCTGATTAATTTAATCGCTGGTTAGTTTGACGTAAATTGTATGGTGACCTGTCAAATAAATTGCTTAACCCATATCGTCCTAATGTTCGATAAATCGAACAGCAAATTTCAACATTTTTTATTATTTTATCTGATCTGTTTTTCAGAACCTAAACCCAAAATTTTGATGTAGTTTAATACTGTGGAATATTTTCTGTAATTGAAAATAAATATTTAATTTTAAGCCCCCAGCTTTCTCTGAACGGGGCGTTTAAGAAAAACCCTTAATTTTAATATGATTTTGAAATTGGCAAAATATATAAAAAATACCAATATTAAATAAAATTTAGTATACACCTCATTTGGAAAGAAAATAAAATTCAAGTTTTAATTTGAATTTTATTTGCAAAGTCAATAAAACGAACAGCTCATATATTTAAAGTTAGCTGTTCGATTTATCGAACGCTGGGCGTTACTCAGTGGTTTTTTTTTTCCTGAGGACCATAGGCACTATACGAGCAAACGGTATTGGTGGTGCATAATTAAAATCTGGAAGAAAACTCGAAAAATGAAATAATGACTTCTGTTTTGATACCCAGAACAGTATTTTGATTTGTCGTTGGCAGGATAATAGCGGGGTTGCACTTGACACCTATTTCGAGCAGATCCTGCCAATGGTGTCTGTGAAAGAATGGAAGAAACAGAAAACCAACAATGAAGGGAAAACTCTTATGCCCGGCCGTTATGTGAACTATAACCAGCCCCAGCTAATAAAGAATTACAATATAGGGATTGGCGCAGTAGATCTGAACGACAATGAAGCACAGAATTATCATATTGCAATAGTGCCATAGGCACTATACGAGCAAACGGTATTGGTGGTGCATAATTAAAATCTGGAAGAAAACTCGAAAAATGAAATAATGACTTCTGTTTTGATACCCAGAACAGTATTTTGATTTGTCGTTGGCAGGATAATAGCGGGGTTGCACTTGACACCTATTTCGAGCAGATCCTGCCAATGGTGTCTGTGAAAGAATGGAAGAAACAGAAAACCAACAATGAAGGGAAAACTCTTATGCCCGGCCGTTATGTGAACTATAACCAGCCCCAGCTAATAAAGAATTACAATATAGGGATTGGCGCAGTAGATCTGAACGACAATGAAGCACAGAATTATCATATTGCAATAGTGCCATAGGCACTATACGAGCAAACGGTATTGGTGGTGCATAATTAAAATCTGGAAGAAAACTCGAAAAATGAAATAATGACTTCTGTTTTGATACCCAGAACAGTATTTTGATTTGTCGTTGGCAGGATAATAGCGGGGTTGCACTTGACACCTATTTCGAGCAGATCCTGCCAATGGTGTCTGTGAAAGAATGGAAGAAACAGAAAACCAACAATGAAGGGAAAACTCTTATGCCCGGCCGTTATGTGAACTATAGCCAGCCCCAGCTAATAAAGAATTACAATATAGGGATTGGCGCAGTAGATCTGAACGACAATGAAGCACAGAATTATCATATTGCAATGCGATCCAAAGAGTGGTATTGGCCTTTATGGATTTCGACTTTAAATTCAGCTATCGTCAACGCATGGAAGCTAGACTGTTTCATTCGCCGTTTTTTAAAATAAATATTCTCCCCCAACAATATTTTAAGGTGGATATTGCACGTTCTCTGCTAATGACAGCGGATGACGAATCCAAGGACTCTGAGGATATGGAGGTCGCGGAAGGCGACAAAAGGGACGTAATGATTGACCTGGATTTTCAAAGGATGCTCATCCGAGAAATCTGCAGCGAATCAAGGGACAATATCTCGTAGTCAAAATCGAAAATAATAAGAAATGGAGATACAAATTGTAAGACAAACCAAGTTCCTTTTTGTGCAAGAGATGCCATTTTTCACTTTATACCCATTGTTTTGAGTCATAAGTATCATTTAAAAAACCAAAAGTAAATTAATTTTGACTTAAATATCTTATTTTTCTGTTTCACTTATCAAAAAATAAAATATGAACAAAAAAAGGAACATACATTTTCTTTTGTTCGCAGGAAGAAAACCCCAAAAAAATGTATACAGATAGGCCGAGTGTTCGATTTATCGAACACATGATATCTCAAAAACTAAAATTTTAATAATTTTTTTGATAACAGATTTGAATTCAGAGGCTCAAATTTACTTAAAGGTGAAAATTTCATCAAGATATGCTTCAAAAAAATTTGCTTAGGACGATATGGGTTAACCGGACAAAAATCTGTGGTTAAGTGCTTAACCGGAGGTTGAGTAAACGGCCCTAAATGTGTATTTGAAAAAGGAGTACTCGACTTTTGGCTGACGAAAACTAGCACTTTAAATTTTTGGAAAAGTAGCATTTTCGACTTTTGGCTGACGAATTTCATATATAATTATTGCAACTTTTCGTCAGACAAAAATTTAAAGTGCTACTGTTCGTGCAGAATTGTTAAATTACCGAGTTTTCGTAAGAAATTTTGAAAATGCTAGTTTCGTATGTTGTGACGATATGCACACGCATATTTATGAAGGTACATATTTCCTTAGAGCGCTTTCACATTACTCGGTGCGGTATCGGATCGACAGTTTTGGTTTTTACCGAAAGTATACCGAAACCTTACTGACCACATGTATTTATGTATTTCAATATGCACTTTCACATTAGTGTTGCATACATGAAATCGGAGCGGATTAACTTGGGTATACCGCAACGCGGTAAGACCGGTCAGTAAAATTTGAGGAATTACTGCATACATTTTTGCGGCGTAATAAAAGAAGAAGAACAAAGTCAGTAAAAAAACTCGTTTCGGTTATAAATGTAGCAAGTTATAATGTCTTCGTCTTCGCTAGAAGACATTATTGTTATTAGGTGCCAAAAAGGTTAGTGATGTGTTAACTCGATGGCCGATCCTCGGAAATGAAGCCTCTCACCTCTCACTCTCAATCTCCTACTTTTCCTTCACGTTTGGTGGCACTGTTAACCCCAACCATCTAGGACGGGGAACAGATAAAGTAGGTGAGGACTATACCTCCATTTTGACCTTGCTTTTTCCATGGACTCTCTCTGGCTCTTCTATTCGGATTAGTTTGCTTCGGGCTGGCGGGCGTGGCAATCTGACACCTGAGTATGTGGGGGTGACACCCCACAAAAATGGCTGTCAGGCTAATGTCGCAACCGTCTTCCGCCCCGTTAAAACTTGGCAAGTCTCGGAGTACGTTCCCAGCCGTCTCCGTTAAGTTGGCGGTGCAGGTGAAGTTGAGATTACTCCTGTCTTTGCATGGATGGCTCTGGGCCCCCCCCACATGACGGTGGGGGTTCCAACCTCCCCAGGCTGTCCCTGATTTCATACATAACCTGGGATCCTTAGTGACTGCACGAAACGGGGAAGGATAGCGGCTTCGAGTTGGGGCCCTTTTTAGCATGAACAATTTTTTAAAACAAACTTTAACCAATAACAATAAAAACAAAAATAAAAGTACTTCGTCCTCTTCCTCTCGGAGGAGGACTGCGCCGGCGCAAGCGCCAACGGCGATTTCGCGCCCACAAAGCGCTAAAGAGCAGGGCGGGGGGCTTGCCTCTCACCCTGCAACTACAACATCGATGATCGACTTGGTGGGTCCCAGCACCAGTAGGGCTGCTGGACTGGTAGCGCTGGAAACGGCGAACCACCCAGCCCCTACTGATGCTGGACGCCCGCCTAGTTCGAAATCGGCGACCTTTCTCCCCACAGCTGTGACAATGGTCTCACAACCTGGTCACACGAAGCCAAAGGAGAAGGTAGCCGGAAGGAGGGATGACCAGCACCTGGTGGGTCCCTGCACCAGCACAGTAGCTGGATCGGTAGCGCTGGAAACGGCGAACCGCCCAGCTCCTTCTGATGCAGGAAACCCAGCAGGGGTTGGTAATGCTATACTTCCCCCTACGGCAGCGGCATTGGTCCCACGACCTGGCTTAGCTGACCCTAGGGGGAGGTTGGCTATTTGCACGAATGACCAGCACCTGTTGGGTCCCGGCACTGGCAAGGTAGCTGGATCGGAAACGCTGGAAACGGCGAACCGTCCAGCTCCTGCTGATCCTGGAAACTTAACAGGCGTTGGTAATGCTACTCTTCCTCCTACGGCAGCGGCATTGGCCTCACGACCTGGCTTAGCTGACCCTAGGGGGAAGGTAGCCAAAAACGAAAACACAACCGGGGGAGCGGCAGCGAGGGAAACTACGAGCCGTCTCCCCCAGGACAAGAACCCCAGTTATGGGGAAAAAAGAAAGGCCAATAAGGTCCTGAAAAAGTATGAGGGGGTGTCACTAGACACGTTGCCCCAAAGTGCAAAGGACGCGGTGGTTAGGGCGAAAGCCCTGCTACTTAGTGGACAGAGCACTGTGGGAAGCAATGTGGATGGAGGCACTACCTACAAACGCCAACGGTCGGAGGATGACTTAAAACCTGCTCCGAAAAGGGCTCAGAGGCGCGCCGAGGTGGTCAGGCCTAGCTTCGCCGAGGTTGCCAGAGACAGGATCCTGGTAGGGGTCCTGGATCGCGGAAATGACCGTGGGGCCATCCCGAGGGATAAGTGGTTGTGGGTCCAAGCAGCCATCACAGACGCTCTTCTGGACGTCGTGCTGGAGGCTCCAGGACCACCTCCACGAGGAGGAGATGCGGGTTGGTACCAGGGTCAGATCAAGGTACTCGCTTGCGATGACGCAAGGACTGTGAGCCTTTACAAGGCTGCAGACGCGAGGATCGGCGAGGTCTACCCCGGTGCGCGTATTGAGATCGTCGACTGGAGTGACATTCCAGTCCGGCCTCGGGCCAAAGTGTGGGTTCCCGTAACCCCGGCAGCTCCTGAGAGAATTCTCAGGATGCTGCAAGTTATGAACCCATCTCTCCCGACGCAGGACTGGAGTGTCATTCGGGTCGAGGAGGCTGTAGGCCCGAGAAGGGAGGTGGTCCTGGCTCTCAATAAGGAGGCTCTCGAGCCACTTAAGAGGAGCCAGGGACGGGTGAATTACGGCATCGGCGATGTCGTGATTCATGTGTACCGTGGCGACGCCCTGCGCGCCACCGCTCCGGAAACCTCGGTGGACACGGACATCGAGGCGCCTGAATCGGAGGCGGAACTCTCCGATGCGGACAGCATGGTATCTGCCATGTCGAACTGTGCAGAGGCCCTGCTCAGTTTGTCAATGGAGGATGGCATGCTGGACAGCGAAGGGGAGGCTGCCGACGTCACGGTAGTCGAGGTGGAGGTCCCTGCGGTTTCACATGAGGGTACTGCAGATAAACCTTCACAAATCTAAGGCGGCTTCGGCTGCTTTAACATGTCGCCTTTCTAAAGGCGATGTCGATGTGGTCCTCATCCAAGAACCTTGGGTAAATAACTAAAGGATTTGCGGTTTGGGGATCATTGGATACAAGCTCATTTGGGCTGGAAAACAAGGTAATATTAGAACCTGTATTTTGGTTAAGTTCGAGCTAACAATGTTTCTCTTTCCTAACTTTAGCGATGGCGACATAACTGCAGCCAGTTTGAACATCAGGGGCACGCCGTTAATTCTGGCATCGGTATATATGCCCTTCGACGCTATGGAACCTCCACCGCATGAGAGAGTGAAAGACCTGGTGGCCAAATACAGCTCGGGCCACTTGCTAGTCGGGGCAGATTCCAATGCCCATCATATACAATGGGGAGTTCCGACATCAACAATCGGGGTGAGTCACTTTTTGATTACCTTTTAACAACTAACTTGGTAGTTTGTAACATAGGTAATGGACCAACGTTTATTACTAGAAATCGTAGAGAGGTCCTGGACCTCACTTTATGTAGCGAAAGTACCTCTGCGGTGGTCAAAAGCTGGCGTGTACTTGATGAACACTCCTTCTCTGATCACCGGTATATAGAAACGATCTTAAATTTCTCTATTCAAAAACCCGTTTTGAGGAGAAACCCACGTAACACCAACTGGGGTCTTCACAACGAGCTATTTCTCAGAGGCCTACCAGAACTTCCAACTCATAACCCCTCATCGACTGGAGAGTTGGAGGAGCTGGTGGGCACTTTTACTTCAGCACTTACAAATGCGTTTAACTTAGCTTGCCCGGAGCCAAAACCTCGGGGTAAGCGGAAACCTCATTGGTGGTCCAGCGATCTGGACTCACTTCGTAAATCTTGCAGAAAGCAATTTAATAAAGCCAAACGACTCAATAGCGAGTCCCAATGGCTGCAATATAAGGAATACTTAAGGACTTATAAAAAAGCCCTAAGACTAGGGAAGAGAACCTCCTGGAGGAACTTCTGTACTGGAGTCGAAAGCGTCGATGAGACGGCAAGACTAAGATGTGTGCTCTCTAAAACACATACGTCCTTGGGCTATCTTCGGAGGCCTGACGGATCCTGGACCGACTCGGAAAAGGAAACCCTGGAGCTACTGTTGGATACACACTTTCCTGGTAGCTCGCGAAACGTGCCGGCGATATCATCAACGAACATCGCGGTTAATATACCTGTTACGGAGGAACGGGTTAGGTGGGCAATTAGAAGCTTTAAACCTTACAAAGCTGCTGGACCAGATGGGATCATTCCTGCACAACTCTTGTATACCCTCGAGACATCAACAAGCTGGCTTCATCGCATCTTTCTTGCTTGTCTTGCGTTTAATTATATTCCGAGCACGTGGAGACGCGTCACGGTTATATTCATTCCTAAGGCTGGGAAAGCCTCGCATTATGAGCCAAAGGATTATTGGCCAATAAGTCTTTCTTCCTTCTTGCTCAAGACTTTGGAGAGAATAATAAGTAACTTTCTCTCTATATCAATAGATAGCGAACTCATCTCTAGCTGTCAACATACATATCTCAAAGGGAAATCTACTGAAACGGCACTTCACAGCCTGGTTTCTACCATTGAATCATCCTTAACCGATAAGGAGTTCTGTCTTGTGGCCTTTCTGGACATAGAAGGAGCTTTTAACAATGTCATCCCAGAGGCTATCAGCAATGCCCTAAACCATTTAGGGGTTGACGTCTCTCTGATTGGGTTGATAGATCAACTTTTGAGGGGAAGAATTGTACTCTCATCAATGGGTGAGGTCGAAAATATACGCTATGTCACCAGAGGTACACCCCAGGGCGGTGTCCTCTCCCCGCTGTTATGGAACCTCACTGTCAATTCACTTCTAAGAAACTCAGTGTGGGGTGGCGGAAAGGTCGTGGCATATGCGGATGACCTTGCTATAGCATACAGAGGGAAGTTTCCACAGACCTTGTGTGATCTGATGCAGGTAGCACTGCGAGAGGTCTCAGCGTGGTCCTCCCGCAGTGGGCTCAGTGTCAATTCAAATAAAGTGGAACTGGTCCTCTTCACTAGACGGTATAAAATACCACCGTTAAATCTACCAGAACTAAACGGAGTTCGCTTGAGCCTAGCCGACAGGGCCAAGTTCCTAGGGGTAGTTCTGGACAAAAAGCTGAATTGGAAGGATAACATTATTCAGCGCCAAAACAAAGCATATATTGCTTTATATACATGCAAAAGAGCCATTAGCAAAAAGTGGGGACTCAGTCCCGGCATTTGCAGATGGATTTATACTGCGATCATTCGACCAATTCTGCTGTATGGAGTCGTAGTATGGTGGCCTGCGCTGAGTAAGGCGTCTAACCTTAAGGTTCTGAGCCGGGTCCACAGATCTAGCATGATCAGCATAAGTGGTGCACTCAGAACGACGCCCAGCGAAGCTCTGCAGGCCATTCTAGATATCCTGCCATTAGATTTAGTAGGTTTTCAAGTGGCGGCTACTTCAGCCCTACGTCTAAGAGAGTCATCCGGTTGGCACACCAAAGCAACAGGACACTCTAGCATTCTAAGCAAATTAAGTTTTCTACCTGGTAGTACGGACCGCTGTACCACTACAATGGTTGCAGATAGCAACTTCGAAACAAGGATTCCAAATAGAGATGATTGGGGAGAGCCAAATCGGTGTTACCCAATCCCAGGTGGCGTTTCCATCTACACCGATGGCTCTAAGCTGAACAACAAAGTTGGAGGTGGAGTCTTTTCAAAGGACTTGAATCTACAGCTAGCTTTTAGGCTACCGGACCACTGCAGCGTTTACCAGGCTGAGATATCAGCTATAATGGAAGCTGTTAACCTCATAGGACATGAACCTATTCACAGGGATTTATTCATCTTCAGTGACAGCCAAGCAGCAATTAAGTCTCTTGGCTCCCACTCCTTCAATTCTAAACTAACACTAGACTGTCGCCGATCTCTACAGGAGATGGCCAAACAGACCCGTCTACACCTCGTGTGGGTCCCGGGACATAGGGATATCGATGGAAATTGTAGGGCAGATGAACTTGCGAGGCAAGGCACTACCGAGCAGGTTCTTCCTGACAAAGAACGCATAGGTATGCCTTTTGCCACATGCAAGCTAATGCTTAAACAGCACATCTATAAACTGGCAAGTGATAGATGGCAACAAAACCCAGTATGTCGAATATCAAAACTAACCTGGCCGAAATGGGATCACAAGCGATCTCGTCAAACATGTTCTCTAAGGAGAGAGGAAATCTCGAACCTTGTGGGAGTGCTTACAGGACACTGCCTTATCGGGAAACACGCAGAGAGGCTAGGTGTAGGCATGGGTAACACTGCGCTGCGCGGCGCAATTGCGCTAACACCAACCCTGGGTTATTGCGCTAACTCCGATTTGGGAAATGCGCCAACTCAATATAGCGCCAACCCAGTATGGCGCCAACTCAATATTGCGCCAACTCAATTTTGCAATATAACACCGACTCAATTTCGTGCGCTAACACCAGCACCAATATAGCGCTAGTGTAAAATGGCGCAACCACAACGCCAATAACAGCACCATAGTATATGTATACGTATGACACCGTCACAATTATGTATGCTTGATAGTGATCTAAGTGACCTTAATTTCCAGCATATTTTCACAAATATACGGAATATGTTTCCAAATGATTATGAAAATTTAAATTAATTGTGCCCTCGTATATGTAAGCAGAATTGCGCCAAAAGAAATAAAAAGGGGATGGTAAACAGTAACAAACGAAAAAATGTTATTTATCGATCATTCCATGACAATTGCGCTAAAGGTGTTATTGCGCCAGTACCGTGAGTTGGCGCCACGACTGGCGCTGGAGTTATTGTATCAGCGCCAAAAAAATTGCGCCATTACCCATGGCTAGCTAGGTGCACCCTACCGTAGATGCTGCAGAAGCTGCAAAGATGATGAGGAAGTGGAGACAGTCGAACACCTCATTTGCCACTGCCCGGCTCTTAACAACGCCAGACAACGCTTTCTTGGGGATAGCCTATCTAAAGTCGCGGATGTCGAAATAAAGGACCTGATGAATTTCATCAGGTTATCAAACTGGTTCAAAAGGGAGGAGTAACCTGGTTTTCTTCTTGTGGTATCACAATGGGCCTCTGCACTGGCCTAAGTGTGCCCCTAGGGCAGCCACTCTAACCTAACCTAACCTTATTGTTATTAGCCCTGTTTATTTTAAGCGCATATACATCTGCGCTTAAATTTTGTATGGATTTCTAAGCGCACATCTCTATCCGCGCTTAGTTGTCCATACAAAATTTAAGCGCAGATGTATATGAGCTTAAATAAAAACACGGCTATTATTGAGTGATTTGTTGAAGTTAAAAATTTTTTTTTGCAAATTTCGATGTTTGCTTTCCTATTTTCTGCCGATTACGCACCGAAAGTATTCCCACAAAAAAAAAATTATTGAACCATGTCCGTCCGTCCGGCCGTATACACTCTAACTTGCGCAAAAATAGAAATATTTTAATGAAATTTGGTACACAGATTCTAATGGGAACAGAGAATGTTGGGGTTGAAAATGAGGAATATGTGTGTATTTCGAAAAACACGTAAAACATGATAATTCAGTCACTAATAAAGCCCGAGTGATGAAATGACGTTATGCCGTTATGAGGAAACGTGCTGAAATTTTGAAAAATGGGCAAAGAGGAGCAAATTTTCAAAGATTTATAAGTAAAAACTTAAGAACTGTAACAGATAAATCGAGTAAGCTTGGACCACTGATTTGCTTGCCAAGGCAAACGTGTGGAAAAAAAAAATTACCCAAGTCGGCAGGGACCACGTATGTACATAATAATAATAATACAATGGCGCTATTAAAACTCTGACGTGTTTTATGGCCGAGCTTCTCTCCCAATTCGAGGTCTGCTCCTTTTTGTTTTTCCTACTAATTGGGAGGACCTACAGTTTTATGCCGGCTCCGTACGGCGAATGCATTTTTTGTGTATGTACATATGTATATAAAAATATATGTAAAATATATAAAAATATAATACACATACATATATATATGTAGGTATAATAGAACATTTTATGCGATATGTTTGTCAAACATATACATAAGTAATTCATTGAAAATTGCATAAGTTCCACTGTAGACATAAAACCAAATAAATATAAGTTTTATAAAATGGGCGTGAGAGCAGAAACTATATCGACTGGCGCCGTATGTTTTATTATTTTTTGCGCAAGATGCGCACGGGTCCAGCTAGTATGTCATTAATCGCATTTTAAAATAGAAATAATGAAAATAAAATTGCATGGAAATTATTAATGGCTAATTTTTACTATATTTCCGTTTCTTGTACTTCTGTTCGTTTCGTTCTTTTTTGAGCGTAATTCCTTCCGTTTTTCTCTTTTCATTTACTTGACAGCTAGTTGCTAGTTTAATAAGAAAGAAAGCCAAACAATGTATGCACTTTTTGTTTATTTTATTATTTTTTATTTATTAATCAAGTTGCTTTCATGTAAGAATGCAGATAAAGTGATAAAAGCAATTTAATAATTCATCACTTTATACGAAGACCACTAATGTAAAATTTGCTGTGTAAAATGTGAACATTGGCAACACTATGTCATTGTCAATCACCTGACAATTTAGTCTCTAGTGTGAATAGCTGCCACCGATTCGACTAAATAGTTGGCGTAGTGTGAATACAACAGCCCAATTCGACCAAATCGATTGAGTCGCAAGTGTGTATAGGCTCTTAGTACAGTATTGTTTGGAAGCGTCGATATATGCTGATTCTCAAATTTAGAAACAATATTTTCTCAACGTTTGAGAATTTCTTTTTCAGTGCTTATTGGGAAGGATCTTACGATTCTGAACTGTCAAATTATATTGAGTGTGTTGATGTGTGTTCGCCAATTGGACAATTCACGTTTGACAGTCTAGCACCATGAGGCAACAACAAATATAATGGAAGGGTTGCATTTTTCGTAATGCTTCTACCTTCTCATTATACCATGATTATCCGTATGTTTGTACGGGCATTTGAACAATTCGGATATTTTGAAGTTTGTTTTTTTCTTTAGTTTATTATTTTTTTTCTTCTTCTTCATATATAGTTTTTTTTATATTTGTTTTTCCGATACACATTTTTTTTGCTTGTAAGCTCGAATGCTCGAATGTTTGTATGGGCATTTGAACAACAAACGGGCTTCAACCAATTTATATATGTACTTAACTGTATAGCAAAGAACATAGTTATTGTATGATTTTATGAAACTAAAGGAAAAACAAGGAATACATTGGGAGCTTTGGTAGATGAAAGCGATGAGTGCGAAAAGTGCGAAGAGTATGCGCTACGTAGGCGAAGTATGTTGTAGCCATGGGTAATGGCGCAATTTTTTTGGCGCTGATACAATAACTCCAGCGCCACTCGTGGCGCCAACTCACGGTACTGGCGCAATAACACCTTTAGCGCAATTGTCATGGAATAATCGATAAATAACATTTTTTCGCTTGTTACTGTTCACCATTCCCGTTTTATTTCTTTTGGCGCAATTCTGCTTACATTTACGAGGGAACAATTAATTTAAATTTTCATAATCATTTGGAAACATATTCCGTATATTTGTGAAAATATGCTGGAAATTAGAGTCACTTAGATCACTATCAAGCATACATAATTGTGACGGTGTCATACGTATACATATACTACGGTGCTGTTATTGGCGTTGTGGTTGCGCCATTTTACACTAGCTCTATATTGGTACTGGTGTTAGCGCACGAAATTGAGTCGGTTTTATATTACAAAATTGAGTTGGCGCAATATTGAGTTGGCGCCATACTGGGTTGGCGCTATATTGAGTTGGCGCATTTCCCAAATCGGAGTTAGCGCAATAACCCAGGGTTGGTGTTAGCGCAATTGCGCCGCGCAGCGCAGTGTTACCCATGCCTAGTATGTTGAGTGTGGTTCTATTATGTTGCTGCACTAGTGCAGGATGGCTTCGTGAGTAGAAGTCCACGTAAGTGGGGAAAGCTGCTGACTGCCATCCACCTGGGGTGGCCAGAGCGATTCTTTTACATGCGGAGCAAGCAGCTCACGACTT
The DNA here is from genome assembly GCA_960531455.1 of Urophora cardui. Classification (NCBI taxonomy): domain Eukaryota; kingdom Metazoa; phylum Arthropoda; class Insecta; order Diptera; family Tephritidae; genus Urophora; species Urophora cardui. The sequence goes on along the minus strand of OY482672.1, from coordinate 92,342,760 downwards.
CCTGGCAGTGTCCTCTGGATAGCCACCGAACACCCGTTTGTTGGTGAACTAAAGTGAGAAGGCGACAACTCGACAAGGCCACTCCGTCGTATACGTTTTAAGGGTTTGTTGAGGGGAATAATTGCAGCGTCTGATCACCAGAAGGTGCGACTGCGAGCTCCTGCAGTGCAGGTTGTGCGTCGGGCTAGGGACCAACCACGTAAAAAATCCTATCCAATGAAAAATCCAACAATGCCTCGGATTAGACCACCTCTTTTTTATGACGACCATTGCAAACGGTTAAAGGACTATGATTTGAGGGTATGCACCTGGAACGTCCGGATCCTTAATAGGGAAGGTGCCGCTACCCAGCTGGTTGATGTCCTCGAAAAAGTAAAAGCAGACATCATCTCTATTCAGGAAGTGCGATGGACGGGGCATGACTAAAAAAAAATCGGGTCTTGCGTCATATACCACAGTGGCCATGCAGAGGAGCATATTTGTTGTTGGTTTTGTGGTGGGAAAGAAACTCACTCGCCGAGTACTGTCTTTCACGCCAGTGAACGAGCATCTAGCCGCCATCCGCATCAAAGCGAAGCATTTCAACATTACGCTCATCTGTGCCCACGCCCCGACGGAAGAGAAGGACGATGCGACCAAAGACTCCTTCTATGATGACTGAAGGTTTCAAGACCGGGACAAATTCTGTCGGAATGATAAAGGCGATCTGGTAACTGATGTCCAAAGTGTACTTAAGTTGTGGAGGGATCACTTCTCCTCCCCGCTAGATAACGGCGACAGTGAAATTGCGGAAGGAGAAGATGTTCGACCCGAATCCCCAATAGCAGATAATGGTAGGAATGTTCCACCATCCGATCATGACGAAGTGTGAATAGCAATGAATACTCCACCCGACTCTCACTCCTGCTCTCTGAGAGCAACCCTCCACCAAACGATGTATCCGAGGAATGTGAGCGCAGCGCTTGTTCACTTCGTACCGCCGCTGAGGAAACTATTGGATACCAGCGAGCCCGCAGAAAAAACACCTGGTACGATAAAGAATGCCACGACGCCTCGGAAAGGAAGAACACCGCATACAGGGCTACATTGCGTTCGGGCGCAACACGAAGCGTATGGGAGCACTATTGGACTGCTAAGAGGGTGGAGAGGCGCCTCTTTCGAATGAAGAAAAGGGGAGCCAAAAGGCGCGAGTGTGAAGAGCTTAATGTTCGAAAATTTTATCAAAAAGTATATATATGGCAACCCTGTTAGAGCGCAGAAGTGATTTTTAATTCGGTCCTATAGAGTTCGAATTTTTAATTGTTGAAAGACACTTTACAAAGTTGTGTTTTACAAAAACACATAGTGATTGTGCTTCCCTGTGTGGAGAAATTCAATAGTGAAAAGATAAGTATCGAAATATACTTAAACATACTTGTGAAATTACATTTCGTCGTACCATACGAAAACTAACATATTTAAAATTTCTGGCGAAAGCTATCAATAAAAAAATTCTGTACGAAAAGTAGAACATTTGACTTTTGGCCGAGGAAAAGTAATAAAATCGAGTTTTGGCTGACGAAAAGTAATAAAATCGACTTTTGGCTGACGAAAACAAACCTCCACCAATTTACCTGAGAGAACCAAGTTCTGGCTTACTTGTAAACAAATTGATAGCGTTGATAGGGGAAAAGAATTTCCACATTGTACCAATTAAAAAGGGAAATATCCAGGAAGTCAAAATCCAAACGTACGGTGAAGAATACTTCCGTAAAGTAACCAACGACTTTGAAAAAAACAAAAAGTCCTTCTATACATTCCAGCTGAAGAGTAGCCGCGGCTTGAAAGGAATAGAAAATTCCGTGAAACCCATTGAAATTGAGAATGCTTTAAAAGAAGAAGGGTTTAAAGTACGATATGTACACAATATAAAAAACAAATCGAACATACCACAGCCAATGTTTCGAGTAGAAATAGAACCCGAGTTCCAACTCTTAAAGAAGGGAGATGTACATCCCATATACAACCTACGGTACCTTCTGCACCGACGTATATCGGTGGAAGGACCACACAAACGGGTGGGCCCTGTACAATGCCACAACTGTCAGGAGTTTGGCCACACTAAGCGGTACTGTACCTTTCCTAGTGTTTGCGTTATCAGTGGGGATTTACATACCTCCAAGGATTGTGTGAAACCAAGAGAAAACTCGCAATTAAAGAAATGTAGCAATTGCGGAGAAAATCACACTGCGAATTACAGGGGCTGCCCGGTGTATACTTCCTTAAAGGAAAAGAGTACTCAGAAAACCACTAGTGGCGCCTCGACCCCAAAGATCCAACTAGTTCCAAAACCACAACATGTTCCAAATACGGTCAATAACAATGTTCGTCAGAGTCATTTCAAGACATATTCCCAAGCCCTCAAAGGTATAGAGGAGCCTGAAACTCAGGAGACCCCCACTCCATCTACAAACTTGGAAAAAACCTTAAAGAGTTTTGTGCAAATGATGCAAGATCACATGAAATCAATGCAAAATATGATGTAAGAATTAATTAGGAACCAAAACCTCCTATTACAAACAATATAGGTTTTTGGAATGCTAACGGCCTAAGCCAACATCGGAATGAACTCCAAATATTTCTAGAAAGACAGCAGATAGACATAATGCTAATCTCTGAAACTCATTTGACGGCCTTTAATAATTTTAGTATTGACGGCTTTGCGTTCTACGACACCAAGCACCCCGAAGGTAAAGCTAGAGGTGGAACCGGAATACTTATTAGAAAACGGATTAAACATCATCTACTGGGAGATTATTGCAGGAATTATATACACTCAACATCAGTGCACGTAGAAGATAGCTCTGGTGGGCTCACTGTAACTGCAATATACTGTCCTCCCCGTTTCAATATAACAGAATCCCAATTTACCGAATTCTTTAACAAGTTGAGCCCACGGTTTCTTGCAGCAGGTGATTATAACGCTAAACATACATTCTGGGGTTCCAGACTGATAACACCAAAGGGAAGAAACCTATTCAAAGCAATGACCTAGATATTATTTCCACTGGTCAGCCAACATATTGGCCTACTGATAGAAGCAAAACTCCCGACCTAATAGATTTTGGTGTAACTCGTGGAATCGAAAGACAATTAATTAAGATAAAATCGGCTTTCGATCTATCCTCTGATCACTCTCCTTGTGTTACCACTATTGATATAATCCCATCTTACAACGAATTGAATTCGAGCTTAACCAATAAATTTACAAACTGGCTTAAGTACAAAAAATTTATCAGTTCTCATACCAACTTAAATTCAAGCCTTAAATCAGAAGCCGAAGTAGACTCCGCGATTACTGACTTCACAAATGTCCTTCAAGTAGCAGCAAAGGTATCAACGCGCCCACAGCCTAACACTACCCAGAGGAGTGTCCCTAACTATTTCAAAGGAAACGATATCACCGATCTCATCCACAAGAAAAGGCAAATTAGGAAAGACTGGCAGAGGTTACGCTCGCCAACTTTGAAATACGAACTGAAAAAATGCACGAAAGAGCTCCAGATGCTATTGCAGGATAAAAAAGAAGCAGATTTCCAAAACAGAATTAAGTCCTTGACAGCCACATCTTCTACAGACTACTCACTGTGGCGGTCAATGAAAACTTTCAAAAGGCCAGTTTTGCAGGATCCTACAGTACGAATCGAAAACGGTGACTTTGGGCCATTTTAAAGGTGGAGTTAGGTCATCCTTCAGGATCACCAAGTCGCCTACTGCTAGATTGGGAAATGTCGTGGTTCATTTCGAACGCTTTTGTAGATCCTTCAGGTACTCCTGCTGCCATCGATGCCAAGATTGTTGTTGAACTTATTACACAATCTTAAAGCGGCCAATGTTGCTCATATTTTCCGGCACTGAGGGTTCAGGTATGGTTAACAAAGATCGGCCAACGAGGAAGTGTCCTGGTGTGAGTGGACGAAGATCATTTGAGTCGCTGGATATTGTTGTCAGTGGTCGGCTGTTCATGATGGTTTCGGCTTGACAAATGATGGTATGAAGTCCGTCGTGTGAAAACACATTGTTACCAATGGCACGACGTAGAGGGTCTTTGGCAAGCTTCACTGCGCTCTCCCACAGACCCGCAAAGTGTGGTGATCTTGGCGGAATAAACTTCCACATGATTCCCTCATTTCTGCAGAATTCAACTTGTTCAATATGTGATTGCGTAATGAATGACTGAAGCATTTCGCGTAATTCCCGATTTGCTCAAATGAAATTCGTTACGTTGTCAGATACAATCACTCTACACTTCCCACGTCTGGCCATGAAACGCTTGAGTGCTGCAATGAATGCCAGTGTGGAGAGGTCCGAGGCGATTTCCAAGTGTACTGCCTTAGTGGTAAAGCATATGAAGACGGCCATATATACCTTTATTGGCGATCGGCGCCTAATATTTTGAGTGACCAGGAAAGGCCCGCAGTAATCTATTCCGGTTGTTTCGAATGGATATGACATGGTAACTCGTGCAATTGGAAGGGATCCCATGATCTGCTCTGTGACTCTGGGACGAAGACGATAGCACAGTATGCAGTTGTATATAATAATAATAATACAATGGCGCTATTATAACTCTGACGAGTTTTATGGCCGAGCTTCTCTCCCAATTCGAGGTGTGCTCCTATTTGTTTTTCCTACTAATTGGGAGGACCTACAGTTTTATGCCGGCTCCGAACGGCGAATGCATTTTTTGTGAGAAGCTTTTTCATGGCAGAAATACACTCGGAGGGTATGCTGCCCACTGCCGAGAGGTGACCGCTGCTCTTAAAAAACCCAATAATTGGATTTTTACTAATTAGAAAAATTGTTTTGGTGTTTGGCTCGGACAGTGGTTTGAACCCGAGACCTCTGGCATAGCAGGCGAGCACTCTACCCACTGCACCACAGCGGCCAGTTGTGTATAACTTGCCGGATATAGTTGTACGAGCTCAAATGATCCAGAATTTGTCTCTTAAGATATTTAGTAAGGTTTGTGCGCATGAAGATTTTTACGATGATAGTATGAAATGAGCGTATACACAAACGGATGCGAATGAGGTACTTAAAAGCAGTAGCGGTTTTAACGGGTGGCAAATAGGACATTTTCAACTGGGCCCCCTCAAAAAATTGGCCAAAAAGGGCCATAAACCCTTCCAGAACCAGAAATCCACGTTTATTTATCTGGCTCAAATCGTTGTTGTTGCGTTTACATGCAAAATTGCATGTAAAATGAAATCTGTCAATTTCCGCACACACGCATACACACATTCACATCCCTACAAGAAATTAGTGAACGCTTGAATCATTAAGGTTGTTCTCTCTGGGTGCTTTTGGCCTGGAAAATTTGCCGAGATGTGATATATTTGCCGAGCACATATATATTAAAGTGACAGCTCCATCCGTTGCGTTACGGCTATTTTAACCAGCGAGTATGGGTTAAATTATACCAGTCACGTTAACAACGTGATAGCTCAGTCATACTCAATGCTTGCCTTCATATGCAGAAATTGCTCTGCTTTTACCAATCCATACACTCTGAAAACACTTCATTGTGCTTTTGTCAGATCTAGGCTTGAGTATGCTGCCATTATCTGGAGGCCCTTCTAAATTGGACTCTCTCATCGACTTGAGAGAGTTCAGAAGGTTTTCTTCCGCTTTGCGGTCCGATCACTACATTTTTCTGAGCCTTTACCAGCCTACCAGTCTCGATGCATGTTGATTGACCTACAAACTCTAAAATGTAGAAGGTCTATTTTAACTTGCTCATTCATTATCATTATAATTATTGGGGCTATTGATTGCCCATGCTTGCTCAGCAAAATATCTTTTAATTTTCCAGTAGAAACCTTCGACACTTCGAAACTTTAAAAATTGCATTCTCAAAAACTAATTATGGTTTAAATGCCCCAATTTCTACGGCTTGTTCTGATATAAATTCATTTCTCAACTCTTCAGGTGCCGATCTTGCGTGGCCATATGCCACTATCCTTAGTTACTTAAGATCTTTTTTTTTCATAAAACTTAATTTTAGTACCTTGTTAGAATAGTCTGTAAGAATGTAATTTCAGACTTTATATCGTCGCTCCGGAAGAAGAAAGACGCATGCCAGTAATTTGTCGACGAAAAAAGGCGCATTAAAAATATGTCGGGGAAAAAAGACGCTTTACAAAACATGTCGACGAAGGTAGACGCATTAAAAAATATTTCGACGAAAAGAGACGCATTATAAAATATTTCGACGAAGAAAGACGCATTAGCATTATTATCTGCGAAGAAAGACGCATTAGCATTAATATTAACGAAGAAAAAAACAAAAATCGAATACGTCTTTCTTTCCTAAAAAATATTTGAATGCGTCTTTCTTTCAAGTAAAAAAAAAATTAAGCGTCTTTCTTCGTTATCAAAAAAATAAAGAGTCTTTCTTTCGAAAAATATTTTTAATGCGTCTTTCTTTGAAAAAAAAAAAAAGGTTGCGTCTTTCTTCCTCAACAAAACACTTTGCGTCTTTTTTCTTCTATAGCGACGATATACGAAAAACAAATAAACAAAATTGTTAAAGAATATCGCCGAGCTTCTTTAGCTGAGGATACACTGAACAATTTTTGTATACTGTAAATCGAAAGATCAGTAGCGACGTCGATCAATTTGGACTCTGCAATAGAATTATTCGCTGAAAGTAAAGTTATGCGTGTATTCAAAGTGACATAATTCAATTCAATGCTTACCATTCTATTAATATTAATTAACTGGGAAACCTAAACCTAAATCATACAAATTATGATTTTTTATGTTTTTATCTATGACTAGCTGACCCGGCAAACTTCGTTCTGCCCAAAATAGATTTTTTTTATTAATTTCATTTCAGAAATTGTTATTACACCGGTATTATTTTTAATAGAAAATTAACGATTTTTTACTACTTCATTGTGTATACAACTTCAAAAATATATAATTTTAGTATTCAGTTTAAGGCTGCACGATACACAAAATTTTTAGTTTTCTGTTCCGGATATTTATTTTCACTGAGTATGGGCTATTTTAACTAAGTAAGAGTATTGATATAGTATACCTCCATAATGTTTTTCAGGCCCCTCCTCCAACCCTTTTAGATATATTCAGCCTCAAAAGTTTAGTACGTATGGGAGGTGCAATGCCCCATTTTTCGATAAATCTTTTTTTTTTGGGTGAACAGGGTATTGATATCGTATATCTGCATAGTGATTTCTATGAACATGCCATGAACTCTTTTAGGGATATTTAGCCTTAAAACTTAAGAACGCATGGGAGGCGCCACGCCCCCTTTCCCAAAACTACTGTTTTTTTCATAAGCATGCTATTGATATCGTTAATCTCCTGATCAATTTTCAGGTCCCAACCTTAAACGCTTTTATAGATATTCAGCTTGAAAAATTAAGTTTGTATGGGAGGTGCCACGCCCCCTCTTCCGATAACCTACACTTTTATGCGCAAAAATTGTTTTGATATCATATAGCTCTGTACCAATTTCCAGGTCCCTGACTTAAATCCTTTTAAAGATATTATATTCAGCTTAAAAAATTAAGTGTTGTTGGGAGGTGCCACGCCCCCTTTTCGTATAACTCCTATTATTTTGCGTTAATATGAAATTGTTATCGTTTATCTCCACACCAATTTCCAAGTCCCTAGCGTAAACAATTTTTGAGATATTCAGCATGAAAAATTAAGTTTGTATGGGAGGTGCCACCCCCTTTTTCCGATAACCCCCACTTTTATGCGTAGGAATGGTTTTGATATCACCTACCTCTATACCAATTTCAGCTCCCTACTTTGAACTGTTTTAGAGATAATCAGCTTTAAAAATTAAGGTTGTATGGGAGGTGCCACGCCCCCTTTTCTAATAACCCCCACTTTTCTGAGTGAGAAGGGTTTTGATATCGCCTATCTCTATACCAATTTTCAGCTCCCTACCTTAAACTGTTTTAGAGATAATCAGCTTTAAAAATTAAAGTTGTATGGGAGGTGCCACGCCCCCTTTTCTGATAACCCCCAATTTTCTGAGTGAGAAGGGTTTTGATATCACCTACCTCTATACCAATTTTCAGCTCCCTACCTTAAACTGTTTTAAAGATAATCAGCTTTAAAAATTAAGGTTGTATGGGAGGTGCCACGCCCCCTTTTCTGATAACCCCCACTTTTCTGAGTGAGAAGGGTTTTGATATCACCTACCTCTATACCAATTTTCAGTTCCCTACCTTAAACTGTTTTAGAGATAATCAGCTTTAAAAATTAAGGTTGTATGGGAGGTGCCACGCCCCCTTTTCTGATAACCCCCACTTTTCTGAGTGAGAAGGGGTTTGATATCACCTACCACTATACCAATTTTCAGCTCCCTACCTTGAACTGTTTTAGAGATAATCAGCTTTAAAAATTAAGGTTGTATGGGAGATGCCATGCCCTCCTAACATTTTTAAATTTTTTCTTCGACTAAGCCTTCGCGAGGTAACAACAAACAAACCCCCCTAAGGAAGTATTTGATTTGGTTCAGCTGTTTTCAAGTTTTAGCGTTTCAATTAAATACCAAATCATTTTTATATATATAGATTAAAATTACTTTTGATTACTACAGTAAATTTTTTTCACTACGAAAGTGGGTCCCCTAGGTACTATGCCAACCGGGATTTTTCCCTTAAATCCGCCACTGGGTAAAAGAATTGTAGTCCCGTCACATAGCATACGTCAATCCGTCTACGTCGACGTATGTGACTGACAGCTCACGTACTTGACGGAGAGGTCGCCACATAGGAAACGTTGGCGGATATACACAAATCAGCTGTTTGATTAACCTTTAACTACAGAGGTGGTGGCAAAAATTTAACTCTTTAGAATATTTTTTAATTTCTCTTTTAAGTTGCCCTATTGAAATTCAGTTTTCAGTAACTTCACATCTCCTGATAATTCTTGACCATTTTGTTTTATGGAGGAATGTTATACAAATGAGAAAAAACTCGAAAAGCAAATTGCAAAAAAAGTGAAATTCAGCTACTCTTGAAAGGTTAACAATCAAAAGCAATCAGCTGACATAGCGACGTATTGACGCATACCAAAAGTTGACTTTTGGGCAACTTCGGTACGTTGCGGCGACGGATCCGTCGTACGTGTGACGACGTACGTTTAAATGCCGACATTTTACTGAGCTGTCAGTCACATACGTCGACGTTGACGGATTGACGTATGCTATGTGTCGGGGCTATTGGATGCTTGGCGTCAAAATTGAGCGTTGAGTTTTTAACCCTACCACCAACTCCTATGAGATTATCAAACCACAGCTTATTTCCACGAATTTCAGCGACGGTCGTGCCTCGCGAAACTAAGTCTGCAGGATTGAGTGCCGAAGGTATGTGTAGTATGAGGTGAGTTGCTGTATTTTCGAAACGCGATTGGCGACAAATACAGTCCAACGACATGGCTCGCCACGAATCCAGTATAATGCTATCATCGAATCGGTCCAGCAGTGAATATCTTCTGCTGGCGGTGAAAATGTCACTATGGATTGTATAAGTTCAGTCATTAAAAGTGTAGCGCACAGTTCAAGGCGGGGCAAACTAATTTGTTTGGTAGGAGCCACACGGGATTTGGCGCACAGCAAAGACGATGTAACCCTTTCCTACTCGCGAGTGGCGATGTAAGTGTATGCCCCATATGCTTTGGTACTGGAATCTGCAAAAGCGTGAATTTTAATTGCGCCATTCTTAGGTACATACCTCGGTAGTTCAATGCGTTCTATCAGGCTCAGATTATCTTGGAAATTTCGCCATTTAGTGTGAACATCTTGAGGGACGCTTTCATCCCAATCCAGACTTAGTTGCCACAGGTCCTGCATCAAGATTTTCCCACTGACTATGAGGGGATTCAGTAGGCCAAGCGGATCGAATAGGGTAGCAATTTGCGGCAATATGGTACGCTTGGTTGGTTTGCGAGTTATTGGTGGCACAGTGTAGCTGAAGGTGAACATATCTTGCGAAGGTGACCATCGGAGCCCAAGCGTTTTTATGTAAGATGAATCGCCAAGTTTTATAATTTCCTCTCTGTCTTCTACTGGTATGTCGTCGATGATTTCTTTACAGTTGGATGCAAATTTGCGCAACGGTAATCCACCAGATTGGAGTAATGCAGTAACTTGTTTTTTTATTTCAATAACCACCTTCACTGTGTGGCCACCCGTCATAAAATTGTCAACGTAAAAGTCTTTAAAGTAATGGCTGACCCTATTGTAAACTGGTCAGCTTCCTTTTTCGCTAGATCCAGAAGGCATTTGACCACCGCGAGATACAGCGCGCTGCTGGTACCATAGGTTACGGTTTTCAGCTTATATACCTTCACTGGATCGCCTGGAGAATTACGCCGCAAAGTACACTGCCACGATGTGTCGGCATCATCCACCCATACCTGCCTGTTCATCTTGGCGATGTCGGCCATCAAAACATACTTGTGACTTCGAAGGCGAACGAGGACGGTGAAGATGTCATCTTGTAGGGTTGGACCTACTCTGAGTATGTCGTTTAACGAAAGTCCATTTGATGTATGACAGGAGGCATCAAATACGACCCGCAACTTTGTATTGCTGCTGTCAGCCTTTATGACACAGTGATGAGGGATGAAATACCGACCCTCGGTTGAATTGTCAGTGAGCATCATATGACCCATCTCTTCGTACTCAGCGATAAATTCTTGATAACTCTTCAAGACAGAACGATTTTTTAGTAATTTATATTCCAGAGCTAACTGCGACGAATGTTTTGTATGAAGGCACCGATGGTAGTGTTGCAGATGGAAACTGTGCAACTGCAGCGCTCAAAGATGATGATTGCGCTGAAGAAGATGTACCTGAAACGATCCACCCTAATTTTGTCTTTTGGAGGATTGGCGAGCTGTCATCGTCTTTTATTTGGCCCACCAGCAGCAGGTCAAAGAACAAGCCTGCACCTATTAAGCAGTCGATACCCCCTGGCTCGCAGAAACTATCTGCAAGTTTGATGTTGTCGGGTAGGTTCCATGATCTTGTAATTATGCGATGAGTTGGCTGATGTGATGTAATATTTGGGATTATGACCGCTTCGAAATTCGACGAGTAGTTTGTGTGAAGCGATTTCATTCTCAGTTGACAGATTTGCTGAGGTTTTGTGGACGTAGAACCAGTGGCGGACCTAGCATAAATTGTCTGGGCAAGCCCATGTATGTGTGAAGCATAAACATTAGCCACTTACGTAATTTTCTTTGCTGTATTATCTAAAAGTCTGATTGCGTTCCGTCATTGACTTTGATCTGCTCTCGATTTTTGTTTTGAACATTTTCGAGTAGCCCGAACAATTGTTGTTCAAATGCTCGAACAGTTGTTTGTTTGTTTATTACCCGTATGTTTGTATGGGCATTTGAACAATTCGGGTATTTTGAAGTTTGTTTTTTTCTTTTATTTATTATTATTATTTTTTCTTTACATGTAGTTTTTTTATTTTTGTTTTTCCGATACACATTTTTTTTGTTTGTAAGCTCGAAAGCTCGAATGTTTGTACGGGAATTTGAACAACAAACGGGCTTCAAAACAAAAACGATCAGATCGAATTGCTCGATACCCGGGTATCTAGAGCCCTAGTATTTACATTATTTTTAAATACGTCTACGTCCCGGCCTAGCCCTTACAATTAAAATAGTTCTATCTCGAAGTCTTCATCATTTGATGCCAATATCTCACAGAAATATTCGAGGACCATCTGGGTCCACGTTATGACCCATATCTGGAGACCCGGCCAAGGCATCACAGTTAAAAGAGTTCTATGTCTGTTGGAGTCCTCATCAAGACCAATTGCTACCAATATCGCTCAGAAACATTCGAGGGTCAGTCGGGTTCACGTTTTGATTGATGATGCTAAACTTATAGGGAAATCTCACACAAAAGCGCAGAGGTATTTTTAATTTCCTTATACTGACGGAAATTTCAGCAGTAGCCAGTGTATTTGCTTATTATCTAATATCTAAAAAATGGGTGCTTTAGTGTTTGAAGAACTGAGGTCCAATTACCAAAAGTCGTGAAATGTTTGATTTTATTTGATTTTGATTTCCGTCGCTTTTTAAAATTATCTTGATATTGTGCCAATAGTCGCCAAAAATCACTATCAACGCTTTTATAATCTGGTATTTGATATTTATGTTTGCATGTACATGTACATGTAAGAAATTATGTACATAAGTATGTACATGCAAACGAAAATATCAAATATGCATATGACTGTGAATACTGTTGAATGCCGAAGCCAGCTTCTCATCCCCATACAAATTTCATGTGAAAAATAAAAAAAGTGTTTTGCTAGTTTTTTTTTTCAATTTAAGTATGAAAATAAGCAATTGATTTCTCCTTAGAGAAAGCGAGAAAACAAGCTATGTTATCTTGTTTTGAAAGCCAGGTAAAAGCCAATGTGTTGAAACGTTAAAGCATGCTCACTGTGTTGTGATTGGCTGTACAAACAAAATACACATTAGTCGCGTTCCCGTGGGCAATCCAGTTCCGTATCTGAATCACAATCTCACCGGAACGATGCGGATCACCTTCATGAGACTTGGCAGCACTAATATGTAAACCATCCCAAGCGCGTCCGTTGAAGTAATAAAAACGAATGAAATAGTCCGAAACAGTCCGAAAAGTTGCGTTTGTTGAAGAAATGATGTGGATGTTGTCAAGGCAACGATTTTCATCAAAAACAACCCTGGCCGACTAACTGAAATTGAAAAGATGGCTATGATAACGGAAAAAAGAAACGTTTGCACTGACACTGTAAAGAACTAATCCATTTGAAAACAATATGCAAATTAAACTTCTTTAGTTTATTTAATAAAACATTTTCGTTTTTATTTGAATTTTTGAAGAAAAAAAAATTCAGGTAAAACACAAAGATAACCTTCATGAGATTTTTAACATTAACATGTCTTTGATTATTCTATAAACATAAAAAATATTTCGGACTTCAAAAATATCCCAGACTTCCAGATTTCTTAAGATTACTCTTAATACACGAAATAACAAAAATATGTCAGACTTCAAGTGTTCTTAAAACTACTTTATACATATACTTAAAACTATTATATGTACACAAAATAAAAAAAAGTACTTCATATCACATATTTACATTTTAACAAAAAACAACCAAAATATATCACATTATTTACATTAAAAAAAAAATCACTTTTTGGATTCCAGGAGAGCCTTCATGATAACAATTTTCTCCACATGCCGCATTTGCTTCAGCTACTCCAACACGTTGGCTTTCCAAATCCAAGAGGACCTTCTGCATTGCAAATTTTTTTCTTCGTACATGAACAAACTCGTCCTTTCTTGTAATATACGCAGATATGAACACCCTAGTCTCCTCCATTGTTCCAATTCTCTTATCGCTAAAAATTTTATCTATTTTAGTACCATTCAAATAATTTCGTACACATAAAAGCTTTTTTATAATTACATCTTCTTTAAATTGTTTTCCTTTTTGACTTAGTAAAGACTTGCAAGCGTACCGAACACAACTAATGAGTGTATACATCCCCATAAACATTTTTCTCAATTCTCAATTTGAGATGCATTTAAGAACTAACATTTTTCTCAAACCTCAAACGTTAGTTATCAAATGCACTTCAAATTTCCCTTGATAGCGTTCTCAAACAAAAAGGCACCTTTTTCTCAAACGTTAGTGACATTTTTGAGAAAATATTTACTACCAAATTCAGAATTAAGGTTTGAGATTTTTGGCCTGATGTTTATTGGGATATGTCTGTCAGTGCTGCCAAGTGAAAAGGGTTAATCGTCACAAAATCTATTACAATTTATACAGATCGGAAGTTGATTCAGAAAAATACCAGGATTACAAAATTGTTGTTGCATTTGCATGCAAATTTTTTATCTCGATCTGGATCACTGCCACGGGAACTCAACTATTGTGAGGTGGATTGGTGGTGTATTTGCGCTATTTTCTTAGCATGCTTTTAGGCACCGGATGTACAGTGGGGTCTATATTATTGAGAACTTAAATAGTAAACGCATTTAAAACGTAAAATAACCAGATTTTAAAGAAATTTGTAAAATGAAATGAACGAAAATATGTACGCAAGCCGAGCTTCTCAGCTTGTATGAAGCGTCCGCCTCTGCGTAGAACCTAAGCCTACGATTTCGATGCATGTTGTCACACGTGATAACTGCAGATGCTGGGCCACACGCTCAGAGACAAAGTTGCGAACCTGAGTCCAACAGTGACCGTACCTTACGAGTTTCCTGATGAATTATATAACATGATACGAGCTGTAGCGAGAATGACGTTGTCACAACTTGAGTTGACTTTGAGAACGGGCTGTTTGATGTTGTTAACTAATTGGCATTTAGCTTCGTTAATGTTATCGGTTGGGGCGGCGGAAGTTCCGTACGTCTTGTGCAGCTAACTCGGCAATGTTGACACCTACGATTGGGGGGACATGTGCTTGAATTATGATTCTTACCTAGGCAGCTCAAGCATAAGTTTAATCGTTTGACACGAAGGAACCGGTCATATGCGTCCATATTCATAAACTGCTCGCACTTGAATGGACTGTGGGGAGGGCTTTTGTCACATAAAATACACTTGTTGGCTGCATTTGTTACTGCTAGTGAGTAACCCTTTGGGGCCGTTTACTCAACCTCTGATTAACGCTAACCGGAGGACAAAGGTCCGGTTAAGCTATTGACTGCATTATCGACCATATGTTAAATACATGGTTTGATGAAGTCGATAATGATGTTTAACCAAACTTTAACCGTGGTTAGCGTTAATCAGAGGTTGAGTAAACGGCCCTTAATGTTAGATGATTTTGACGATAACTTTTTTGCTGAAGTGGTTGGTTCGATACCTGCCTTGCTTTGCGCGTTGACTGTTTGGCAATGACGTTCTATAAATGATGCAAGATCTTTCCAGATAGGAAGCTGGATTACTGTTGAGGTCGTGGCGGCCCACTTCATAGCCACTTCCTCTTCCCATTTCGTACATGTTGTTGTATCTAACTTACTTCACACAAAGTGTAGCAGGATCGCATCACCAAGCTGTTGAATGCTTGCCAATGACTGCATTGCTCGAAGGTTAACGTTTATGGTGTCGATGAAGTTCCGAAGTGATGAGGCATTTGACGATGAAAGCGGTGCTCTATCATATATTTGTTGCATATGGGATTGAAAAATTAGCCGACGTTAAAGCGACTGACCAGCAGGCATATAACAAATTTTGACGAAAAATTTGGCATACCATATTGTACAAGTAATGAATATTACTTTTTTAGGTGATTTCGGTTCAGAAACGTTGCGCACAGCCGTGTTATTATTATATTGAATCAGAATTTTCTGAAGAAAAATTAGTTTGGGGTGGGTGGGGTACCTCCCTTAGGTCCATTAAAAGGCGTTTGGAATAATAGAAAGATTATTAGTTAAATAAATATCTATTATTATGAAGAAAACGTGTACACTGTACAAAAATTTTTGTTTGTTTCAGCAGTTCTGATAAAAAACTTTTTTGCAATTTCGCAGATATTTATTTAACTAATAATCTTTCTATTATTCCAAACGCCTTTTAATGGACCTAAGGGAGGTACCCCACCCACCCCAAACTAATTTTTCTTCAGAAAATTCTGATTCAATATAATAATAACACAGCTGTGCGCAACGTTTCTGAACCGAAATCACCTAAAAAAGTAATATTCATTACTTGTACAATATGGTATGCCAAATTTTTCGTCAAAATTTGTTATATGCCTGCTGGTCAGTCGCTTTAACGTCGGCTAATTTTTCAATCCCATATGCAACAAATATATGATAGAGCACCGCTTTCATCGTCAAATGCCTCATCACTTCGGAACTTCATCGACACCATAAACGTTAACCTTCGAGCAATGCAGTCATTGGCAAGCATTCAACAGCTTGGTGATGCGATCCTGCTACACTTTGTGTGAAGTAAGTTAGATACAACAACATGTACGAAATGGGAAGAGGAAGTGGCTATGAAGTGGGCCGCCACGACCTCAACAGTAATCCAGCTTCCTACCTGGAAAGATCTTGCATCATTTATAGAACGTCATTGCCAAACAGTCAACGCGCAAAGCAAGGCAGGTATCGAACCAACCACTTCAGCAAAAAAGTTATCGTCAAAATCATCTAACATTAAGGGTCGTTTACTCAACCTCTGATTAACGCTAACCACGGTTAAAGTTTGGTTAAACATCATTATCGACTTCATCAAACCATGTATTTAACATATGGTCGATAATGCAGTCAATATCTTAACCGGACCTTTGTCCTCCGGTTAGCGTTAATCAGAGGTTGAGTAAACGGCCCCAAAGGGTTACTCACTAGCAGTAACAAATGCAGCCAACAAGTGTATTTTATGTGACAAAAGCCCTCCCCACAGTCCATTCAAGTGCGAGCAGTTTATGAATATGGACGCATATGACCGGTTCCTTCGTGTCAAACGATTAAACTTATGCTTGAGCTGCCTAGGTAAGAATCATAATTCAAGCACATGTCCCCCCAATCGTAGGTGTCAACATTGCCGAGTTATCTGCACAAGACGTACGGAACTTCTGCCGCCCCAACCGATAACATTAACGAAGCTAAATGCCAATTAGTTAACAACATCAAACAGCCCGTTCTCAAAGTCAACTCAAGTTGTGACAACGTCATTCTCGCTACAGCTCGTATCATGTTATATAATTCATCAGGAAACTCGTAAGGTACGGTCACTGTTGGACTCAGGTTCGCAACTTTGTCACTGAGCGTGTGGCCCAGCATCTGCAGTTATCACGTGTGACAACATGCATCGAAATCGTAGGCTTAGGTTCTACGCAGAGGCGGACGCTTCATACAAGCTGAGAAGCTCGGCTTGCGTACATATTTTCGTTCATTTCATTTTACAAATTTCTTTAAAATCTGGTTATTTTACGTTTTAAATGCGTTTACTATTTAAGTTCTCAATAATATAGCCCCCACTGTACATCCGGTGCCTAAAAGCATGCTAAGAAAATAGCGCAAATACACCACCAATCCACCTCACAATAGTTGAGTTCCCGTGGCAGTGATCCAGATCGAGATAAAAAATTTGCATGCAAATGCAACAACAATTTTGTAATCCTGGTATTTTTCTGAATCAACTTCCGATCTGTATAAATTGTAATAGATTTTGTGACGATTAACCCTTTTCACTTGGCAGCACTGACAGACATATCCCAATAAACATCAGGCCAAAAATCTCAAACCTTAATTCTGAATTTGGTAGTAAAGATTTTCTCAAAAATGTCACTAACGTTTGAGAAAAAGGTGCCTTTTTGTTTGAGAACGCTATCAAGGGAAATTTGAAGTGCATTTGATAACTAACGTTTGAGGTTTGAGAAAAATGTTAGTTCTTAAATGCATCTCAAATTGAGAATTGAGAAAAATGTTTATGGGGATGTATACACTCATTAGTTGTGTTCGGTACGCTTGCAAGTCTTTACTAAGTCAAAAAGGAAAACAATTTAAAGAAGATGTAATTATAAAAAAGCTTTTATGTGTACGAAATTATTTGAATGGTACTAAAATAGATAAAATTTTTAGCGATAAGAGAATTGGAACAATGGAGGAGACTAGGGTGTTAATATCTGCGTATATTACAAGAAAGGACGAGTTTGTTCATGTACGAAGAAAAAAATTTGCAATGCAGAATGTCCTCTTGGATTTGGAAAGCCAACGTGTTGGAGTAGCTGAAGCAAATGCGGCATGTGGAGAAAATTGTTATCATGAAGGCTCTCCTGGAATCCAAAAAGTGATTTTTTTTTAATGTAAATAATGTGATATATTTTGGTTGTTTTTTGTTAAAATGTAAATATGTGATATGAAGTACTTTTTTTTTATTTTGTGTACATATAATAGTTTTAAGTATATGTATAAAGTAGTTTTAAGAACACTTGAAGTCTGACATATTTTTGTTATTTCGTGTATTAAGAGTAATCTTAAGAAATCTGGAAGTCTGGGATATTTTTGAAGTCCGAAATATTTTTTATGTTTATAGAATAATCAAAGACATGTTAATGTTAAAAATCTCATGAAGGTTATCTTTGTGTTTTACCTGAATTTTTTTTTCTTCAAAAATTCAAATAAAAACGAAAATGTTTTATTAAATAAACTAAAGAAGTTTAATTTGCATATTGTTTTCAAATGGATTAGTTCTTTACAGTGTCAGTGCAAACGTTTCTTTTTTCCGTTATCATAGCCATCTTTTCAATTTCAGTTAGTCGGCCAGGGTTGTTTTTGATGAAAATCGTTGCCTTGACAACATCCACATCATTTCTTCAACAAACGCAACTTTTCGGACTGTTTCGGACTATTTCATTCGTTTTTATTACTTCAACGGACGCGCTTGGGATGGTTTACATATTAGTGCTGCCAAGTCTCATGAAGGTGATCCGCATCGTTCCGGTGAGATTGTGATTCAGATACGGAACTGGATTGCCCACGGGAACGCGACTAATGTGTATTTTGTTTGTACAGCCAATCACAACACAGTGCGCATGCTTTAACGTTTCAACACATTGGCTTTTACCTGGCTTTCAAAACAAGATAACATAGCTTGTTTTCTCGCTTTCTCTAAGGAGAAATCAATTGCTTATTTTCATACTTAAATTGAAAAAAACTAGCAAAACACTTTTTTTATTTTTCACATGAAATTTGTATGGGGATGAGAAGCTGGCTTCGGCATTCAACAGTATTCACAGTCATATGCATATTTGATATTTTCGTTTGCATGTACATACTTATGTACATAATTTCTTACATGTACATGTACATGCAAACATAAATATCAAATACCAGATTATAAAAGCGTTGATAGTGATTTTTGGCGACTATTGGCACAATATCAAGATAATTTTAAAAAGCGACGGAAATCAAAATCAAATAAAATCAAACATTTCACGACTTTTGGTAATTGGACCTCAGTTCTTCAAACACTAAAGCACCCATTTTTTAGATATTAGATAATAAGCAAATACACTGGCTACTGCTGAAATTTCCGTCAGTATAAGGAAATTAAAAATACCTCTGCGCTTTTGTGTGAGATTTCCCTATAAGTTTAGCGTCATCAATCAAAACGTGAACCCGACTGACCCTCGAATGTTTCTGAGCGATATTGGTAGCAATTGGTCTTGATGAGGACTCCAACAGACATAGAACTCTTTTAACTGTGATGCCTTGGCCGGGTCTCCAGATATGGGTCATAACGTGGACCCAGATGGTCCTCGAATATTTCTGTGAGATATTGGCATCAAATGATGAAGACTTCGAGATAGAACTATTTTAATTGTAAGGGCTAGGCCGGGCCCCCAGATATGGGTGAAGACGTATTTAAAAATAATGTAAATACTAGGGCTCTAGATACCCGGGTATCGAGCAATTCGATCTGATCGTTTTTGTTTGAAGCCCGTTTGTTGTTCAAATTCCCGTACAAACATTCGAGCTTTCGAGCTTACAAACAAAAAAAATGTGTATCGGAAAAACAAAAATAAAAAAACTACATGTAAAGAAAAAAAAAAAATAATAAATAAAAGAAAAAAACAAACTTCAAAATACCCGAATTGTTCAAATGCCCATACAAACATACGGGTAATAAACAAACAAACAACTGTTCGAGCATTTGAACAACAATTGTTCGGGCTACTCGAAAATGTTCAAAACAAAAATCGAGAGCTCTAGATCAAAGTCAATGACGGAACGCAATCAGACTTTTAGATAATACAGCAAAGAAAATTACGTAAGTGGCTAATGTTTATGCTTCACACATACATGGGCTTGCCCAGACAATTTATGCTAGGTCCGCCACTGGTTCTAAGTCCACAAAACCTCAGCAAATCTGTCAACTGAGAATGAAATCGCTTCACACAAACTACTCGTCGAATTTCGAAGCGGTCATAATCCCAAATATTACATCACATCAGCCAACTCATCGCATAATTACAAGATCATGGAACCTACCCAACAACATCAAACTTGCAGATAGTTTCTGCGAGCCAGGGGGTATCGACTGCTTAATAGGTGCAGGCTTGTTCTTTGACCTGCTGCTGGTGGGCCAAATAAAAGACGATGACAGCTCGCCAATCCTCCAAAAGACAAAATTAGGGTGGATCGTTTCAGGTACATCTTCTTCAGCGCAATCATCATCTTTGAGCGCTGCAGTTGCACAGTTTCCAACTGCAACACTACCATCGGTGCCTTCATACAAAACATTCGTCGCAGTTAGCTCTGGAATATAAATTACTAAAAAATCCTTCTGTCTTGAAGAGTTATCAAGAATTTATCGCTGAGTACGAAGAGATGGGTCATATGATGCTCACTGACAATTCAACCGAGGGTCGGTATTTCATCCCTCATAACTGTGCCATAAAGGCTGACAGCAGCAATACAAAGTTGCGGGTCGTATTTGATGCCTCCTGTCATACATCAAATGGACTTTCGTTAAACGACATACTCAGAGTAGGTCCAACCCTACAAGATGACATCTTCACCGTCCTCGTTCGCCTTCGAAGTCACAAGTATGTTTTGATGGCCGACATCGCCAAGATGAACAGGCAGGTATGGGTGGATGATGCCGACACATCGTGGCAGTGTACTTTGCGGCGTAATTCTCCAGGCGATCCAGTGAAGGTATATAAGCTGAAAACCGTAACCTATGGTACCAGCAGCGCGCTGTATCTCGCGGTGGTCAAATGCCTTCTGGATCTAGCGAAAAAGGAAGCTGACCAGTTTACAATAGGGTCAGCCATTACTTTAAAGACCTTTACGTTGACAATTTTATGACGGGTGGCCACACAGTGAAGGTGGTTATTGAAATAAAAAAACAAGTTACTGCATTACTCCAATCTGGTGGATTACCGTTGCGCAAATTTGCATCCAACTGTAAAGAAATCATCGACGACATACCAGTAGAAGACAGAGAGGAAATTATAAAACTTGGCGATTCATCTTACATAAAAACGCTTGGGCTCCGATGGTCCCCTTCGCAAGATATGTTCACCATATAACAAATTTTGACGAAAAATTTGGCATACCATATTGTACAAGTAATGAATATTACTTTTTTAGGTGATTTCGGTTCAGAAACGTTGCGCACAGCTGTGTTATTATTATATTGAATCAGAATTTTCTGAAGAAAAATTAGTTTGGGGTGGGTGGGGTACCTCCCTTAGGTCCATTAAAAGGCGTTTGGAATAATAGAAAGATTATTAGTTAAATAAATATCTATTATTATGAAGAAAACGTGTACACTGTACAAAAATTTTTGTTTTTTTCAGCAGTTCTGATAAAAAACTTTTTTGCAATTTCGCAAAAAAAAATAAGGGGGTTCATACTTTTTTATGCTCTATTCGACTATGGTATACCGTTTTTCGTATTTGCAAAAATTGTAAAAAGTTATATGCCTACTGACTAGGGTACACTTATAAGGTAGAAGCACAAGCGTTGATTTTTTTAGTAGTTTCCTGCGAGACTAACCATAAAGCAGTGATCGGCACACCAACACAGTAACAATTTTTCATTGTATTGGTGCGCGACCAAATACATGCTTGCCACATTGTTTGATTCATATTCAAAAGTAAAAATAGGGGATTTCTGATAGAAAATATATTTTGATGCGCATATACACACATATGTACCCAGGGCCGCCGAGAGAAAATCCGGGCCCGGGGTCAAAATAACTACGGGCCCCCATACTAAATGAACAAATTCTCAGAATGAAAATTCAATGAATATATCTGTGGTCACAAGCAATAATCGCTTAAGTCGACTTAGGAAGATTTCAAGTTATATATAGTACGTTATTCTGCTTTTAAAACACTATATTTCTGTAAAACCCCCATGTTTATAACTTAATTCAATCAAAAGATATAAATAAAACATTTAGGCTTAACTTACAATAGAGGTATATTAAACTTGCTATAACAGCCAAAGTAGACGTATATACTTAATCAAATTTCTTCATGACATTTTCTTTTATTTACAAAATTTGATCGTAACATTATGGATGGCTCACTGATTTTGCGTCCATAGTTTTTAACCGACTTTTATGACTTGTTAAGAAACGCTTTCGAATATAAAAATCAATTTATCTCGAAATCATTTTTTAAGACTTAAGCGATTATTGCAAATTGCCACAGATATAGTTACGAACTATAATTTATCTATACATTAATACAGATCAAGTAAATATGTTTACATAGAAATATACATATTAGGGTGGGTGAAATGTATTGTTCAAAAGTCATATCCAGTTTCTGAATCCATGGGTCATACTGAGTAATATTGTCCATGGGACCATAGGTCTGAATGAATTCTGTTTAAATACATATTGCTTTATTTGTATGAAATAAATTTCTTTAAATTGGAATACTAATATTTGTGGTAGGAATTTGGTATATCAAAAGACTGATTCTATTGAACGCTTTAGTGAAACAGCAATCGAGTTCAACTGTACGAAGCACCAAAGCAAATTTTAGCTTCGCAAGCTTCGTTTGTTTTCGGCGTATCGCTGTTTACATACATACATACACGTACATACATATATGGGCATTTCTTGGGAGTTTCGGACGGTATGTTCGCACGATTTTTTGAACTTTTGAGGCAGAAGTATCGCGAAATATTGTATCATTTTCTGATAAAGGGAAAGGTTTAGGCCACAGCTAATGATAAAAGTATGTTTGCGACAGAAATTTAGTTTAATGCACCTGTTTCCACTTAAAAAAAATCGACCTGTTTTTGTAGCGTCTGGAACGCAGTTTAAGTGGCTAAAACAGAGGCATTAAACTAAATTTCTGTCGCTAACATACTTTTATCATTAGCTGTGGCCTAAAGATTTCCTTTCCAAAGAAATACCCATATCGCTGTATAAGAATTTGCATCATACCGAATTTTTCTGTTGCAACAGAAAACGAATTCAAATTTATGCTGCAAAGTCGACGCCAAAAACTAACAATTCATTAAGTGGAGTACAGACACGTTAAGAGATTTATAAAATCTGTTGAAATTTAAAACGATTGCTATCTACGAAAGGTGATTAAAGGTGTTGTTTGTTTATTTTCTGTAGGCAAAAACTTGGATATCATTTTGAGATTTCCGGGCCCTCTAAAACACGGGCCCGGGGCAATTGACCCCCTCAGCCCCCCTCTCGACGGGCCTGTATGTACCTACATATATCGCAGGAAATTTAATTTTTATCTGATGATGATGACCAGAGATAGGTTTTTAGGAACTAAAAATCAAAAAAAAAAGTTTAAAATTAGAAAGGTGAAATAATAATAAAAAAATATATTCTATCATCGAATGGTCTACATTGCTTAGCTAAAGACTTGGCTACCACAAATGAAGCTTTTAAGTATGCCAGCTTTGGATTTTTATACTCAGCTGTACTAGTACACAGAGTATTATAGTTTTAATCACATAACGGTGGATTGTAACAGAATGAAATAATCGAGATAGATATAGACTTATGTATATCAAAATGATCAGGGTGAAAAGAGAAATCGATTGAGCCATGTCCGTCCGTCCGTCCGTCTGTCCGTCCGTCCGTCCGTCCGTCCGTCCGTCTGTAAACACTCTAACTCGCGCAAAAATTGAGATATTTTGATGAAATTTGAAATGCAAGTTGGTATCGAGACTGGGACGGCTGGTATTGAAAATGGGCGAAATCGGACCATGACCACGCCCACTTTCCTATATATAAAAAATCGGAAATTTAGTATCTCAGCCACTAATATAGCTAGAGTGATGGAATTTTACCCACGTGTTGAGCTCAGGCCCCTAAGAAGAAATTTGATGGAATTTTGGAAAATGGGCGGTGCCACGCCCACTTATTGAGGAGCAAACATTGAAAGCTTTATGAGTCATAACTCAGAAACTGTTGAAGATATGTCGATGAAATTTGGTACGCGTGATATACTTACTTAGGCAAATGTTTGGACGAAAAATTATCAAAATCGGTTGACGGCCACGCCCACTTTTATATATGGGTATTATAAAGTGACCTAATAAAAACATTTAAGCGATATCTCTGTCAAATATAAAGATATATCATTGAAATTTTATGCCAGGAGTCCACCTGCGGACATACAACCAAAAACACAAAAATTTTGGAAAATGGGCGTGGCACCGCCTCTTTTTAGAAGCTGGAATATACGAGATTTCTGAGCCCATAACTCGACAAATAATTGATATATAATGACGAAACTTGGTGTGTACACTTTTATTACTTGTGGTAATACATGCTGAAAATTTTAGCGAAATCGGTTGACGACCACGCCCACTTTTATATATGGGTATTATAACGTGGCCTAATAAAAACATTTTAAGCGATATCTTTGTCAAATATAAAGATAATTCATTGAAATTTTGTGACAAGAGTTCCACAATAGACCGGAAACAAAAAATAGACAAATTTTGGAAAACGGGCGTAGCACCGCCTCTTTTTAGACAAAGGAATATACGAGATTTCTTAGCCTATAACTCGACAAATAATTGTGATATTATGACGAAACTTGGTTTATACACTTTTATGACTTGTGTTAATAGACGCGCAAAAATTTATTGAAATCGGTTTATGACCACGCCTACTTTTTAACAAAGATATTTCTGGAACGCCCTTTGGTAATTTGTAACGTGACATCTTTGTAACTAGATGTGATAAAGGAATGAAATTTTGCACAAAGAATAATATTCATATGCTTAGTTGGATGACTGATAAAAATTTTGAAAATGGGCGCGGCTACGCCCACTTTATGCAGCACTTGCTTTATATAAAAAGTACCTAGACCGTGTTTCCATCAAACGCAAACAAACAATGAAAGCATACAGCTGAGTATCTAATGTTCGATTCCACTCGAACTTAGGCTTCCTTACTTGTTTGAAATAACTTCATTTCCAGCTATTTCTTTCGACCATAGCCTTTATATATTTCATCATATTCTGCATGAAAAGTGTGATAATGACGCTTTATATTAAAATTACGATTGCATACAAACGTTCCGCGGAGTAAGCATCGTTCATTATTATCGCCTTTTACAGCGAAAAACATTAACTTACAATCGTCATTACTCATTGTGTTGGTTGATAGAAATTTGAGCCCAGAATAAACAAAATATTCATTTGCAATTCCTTTAATATGAATATGCCTTTTTGGACATTGCGTAGATTTTCCATGAAATAAGTGGCAAGTATTTGGCAAAATTCTGAAGAAATTCAGCGAACAGCGGAGCAGAATTAGCAGCGTCGTTTTTGTGTATGTACAGCGCTGCCGCGTCGAAGCTAGCGTTTTGCCTATCAGTGCCATAAAGTGTCAAATCTTGTTTATGTGTGCACACACATACGTACATTTATTTACCCAATAAACAATAAGGTTGTTTTCTGTGTCTAATCTTTCTGCCGAGATATCATGATATCTTGAGAAATTTGCCACACAGAGAGAGCGCACCTTTAAGAAAATAAAATTCTAACTGACTTCATTGTGAACTAGCATGTTAGTCATATTCTTTCCACTCTTTATACGACTGTTGTCGCTTTGCTTTGCTTGCTTCAATTTCGAATTAATTAATTTTTTATCTGAATAAAATAAACTACTTAAAAAAAGAACTAGAAACATAAATTCAAACTCACTTCTCATAGAAGACTATTGTGAATGTAATAACATGGTTGCATTTCCCGTGATATTTTTCTCATGATATCAAATATCACGGGTTGGGGTATGAGAAATTTGCCGAGCCTCCAAATTTGACAAGACGTGTACTTTGTTCTTGTGCTCGGCAAATTTATCACACTTTTGTCATCTCGGCAAATTTGCCAGGCCAAAATCACACAGAGAGAACAACCTTATTTTCTTAATTTGCAACTTGAGGTTCATTCGAGAACTATGCCACTATCACGAACACCGTCGGCGGTACCGAAATGACGTTTTCGGCAAATCGGCATTATAACAACCGTCGGCGCTCCGAACATTTCGAAGTTCGGTAAATCGGCATTATGAACACCGAATGAACGAACATTTTGACAGTTTTTCGTGCCAAAATTTGTCACAAGTATTGCGGCGATATTAACAAAATATCAAAAATTACAATAAAAGTTTAAGTAAATGATGTAAATGCATGTACGAAGTTGTAATAAGGCACTCTGCACACGGAGCGTGCTGCTTTAGATGCGTATTAGATACTACAGACGAAAGCTGTACGCTTTGATGTCGCGCACGTATATTTCAATTGAGGGCTGCACACGAGTCGTCAGCTTCATGCATTCGTCAAAGTATGCTGGCTACATGTCGCTTGGCGTAAAGCAGTGCTGGTAGCTAGGCGTACTACGCTTAGAAAACAGGAAGAAGAAGATGTTTGTTTACATTTTTCCACTTAGTGGAATTTATGAAAGCAGTACAATTTGTGTAAAAAATCGGAAAAAATGAGTATATAATGAAAGAAAATGGAAGACTCCGTAAAATTTTTCATCTTTTCTATTTAAAGCTTCGAAATTTAAAGCAAATACCGTATTATTAATTTGTTTGTTTGTTTTGTGCAGCGAAGTTTCATGTCGCTTCGTGTGCAGATCTTGAGGCGTAGAGAAATCGACGCTACATGAAATGTCTCGTACGCGTCTATGACGATACGCCTCGTGTGCAGAGTGCCTAAGTGTTAATGAGTGTGAAAATATGTAAAGACATTAATCATTAGTAGGAAAAACAAAAAGGAGCACACCTCGAATTGGGAGAGAAGCTCAGCCATAAAACTCGTCAGAGTTATAATAGCGCAATTGTATTATTATTATATTATCATTAACCTTCGAGCACTCGCTCCGTGAGCATTTTGCTCAAGCAATTTTTTATTTCGCGAAATTTCTATGTTCTATAGATTTGTGGCACTTGGTGTGTTGAGTACCTCGCATGTGGTTGTGCTTCACAATTTGACGAGTATTTCTTTTCGTTAGTGCACCACACAGCTTCAGATGGAAGATTGTTTTTTGAGAGCGGCAATTTGCTCATTGCGCGAGAAACGATGTAAGTATTTTATGTTTAATCTTTTTTGTTGGAAACCTAGGGTTTAACGCTGATATTTATTATTTTTGCAATAATTTCATTTGTAGTTGCAAGTACTGTTGAAATGGAATGCAGTAGCGCGATTCACTAACTTTTATCTATTTTTACTATGGTTATTTTTAACCTTAACAAATGTGGTTTGCGTTATCGGTTTTATTATTCACTAACTTTGCCTTAACCACAATTAACAGCTGTTGTTTGGTATTTATTCAAAGTAAGAAAAAGTGGCATCTCTTGCCAATATTTACGAAAAGCACAAAAGGGAATTGCAAAAAAAAAACAATTTTCTGACCCGGCGGTGTTCATTTGAATATATTTAACGAAGGTAGGTTAGGTTAGGTTGAGGTGGCTGTCTCCGGAATTCCTGAAAGCGGGGACACACTTAGGCCGAGGTGGCCCATTGTGATACCACACGGGAGCCCTAACTTCCTTATCCCTGTTTACAAACCTTTCCGGAAAAAAAATTAGATTCAATTGTATGATAAGATTAGATGCCCGTGAAGCGCAGAAAATCTAGTGTCCTTGCATTTTCCATCTCCGCTAGGAACTCGAAAAAGTGTTTATGGAGAAAGCGGTAGATTTGCCTAGAAATCACACAAGTTGACTCCTTGGCCCATCTAGCGTTAGCCTGTTCAATGAAGCGAGATCTCAACCAATGATTGCATGAGTTAAGCGGGGGGCCAACCCATGTAGCAGATGTGATATCCTGCAAGCTTGTGCCCTCCCTTGCTAACTCATCTGCAATGCAGTTGCCCCGAACGTTGCTATGGCCTGGAACCCAAATGACGTTCAGGTCGCACCTTTCGGCTAGTTTGTTCAAAGACTCCCTACATTTCATTGCAACTATAGATGTAGCATTGTTACTCTGTAAGGATTTTATGGCAGCTTGGCTGTCAGAGAAGATTTTGATAAAATTTATGTCTGGCAGATCTGTCAGGCGACGAGCTGCTTCCCATATGGCTATGAGCTCAGCCTGATAGACTCTTCAGTGATCAGGTAGACGCAAACTTACTTTCAGATGAAGCTTTTCGCAGAAAAACCCACATCCAACTCTATTGTTCAATTTGGAGCCGTCCGGTAAAGGTGCAGTGTATTAGGGTCGGGATCCCCCAAGTTCTTCCACTCGCTCCTCTCCGGGATCCTTGTGAAGAATTTGTTATCCCAACAGAAGGCTGGTATTGCATAGTCCAGCTTTAGAAAATTTGCAGGGACGTTACTAAGAATTTGAGCGTGCCCGAATCTGGTGTCCCTCCAGGGTTCGGTTGCATTGAGCCTTGCCTCGTTGCAGCTGGCAATGAGTTTCCCCTTTATATCCGTGGGGAGAAGAAATAGGATGGTTTCGAGAGCTTTAGTTGGGGTGGAGGGAAGGGCACCGCTAATAAGCATGGAAGCCATTCGCTGCACTCTAGTTAATTTGCTCTTATTAATTTCGAATTCCAGTGCTGGCTACAATATGGTGACTGCATAGAAGGGAATAGGTTGCACTACCGCTGTGTACAGCCAATGGACGATTTGGGGGTTTAGTCCCCATCTCTTGCCTATCGCTGATTTACATGCATAAAGTGCTACCATGGCTTTTTGGGATCGTACTTCTACGTTCCGATTCCAGTTTAGTTTTCTGTCAAGAATAACACCAAGGTATTTAAGCTCGGTAGAGAGTTTAATCTCCTTCCCATTTAGGGACGGAGGTTTGAATTCAGGTATCTTATGTTTGCGGGTAAACAGAACCATTTCCGTTTTCTCAGAGCTGACACTGAGCCCGCATTTCAGAGACCAGGTTTTTACAATGTTGAGTGCATTTTGCAAAAGGTCGCTCAGCACCGGTATATGCTTGCCAGTCGCTGTCAGGGCGATGTCATCGGCGTACGCAATGACCTGGCAGCCCGTGTGCTGAAGTTTAGAAAGCAGGGTGTTCACCGTTAGGTTCCAAAGCAAAGGAGACAAAACTCCACCCTGGGGTGTTCCCCTGTTGGCATACCTAGTTATCGATGAATTACCCATTTCAGAAATGATGGCTCTTCTACTAAGAAGAAGTTCGACAAACCCCACGAGAGGCTCCTCTACCTCCAAGTCCGGTAGGGCGGTGGTAACGGCTCCCGGGAGAACATTGTTGAAAGCTCCTTCAATGTCGAGAAAGATGCCCAGTGTGAATTCCTTAAAGGCTAGCCCCTTTTCTATCTTGGAAGTGATAGCGTGTAGAGCAGTCTCTACGGACTTGCCTTTGGAATAAGCGTGTTGAAAAGGAGATATACATATGATCTGAGAAGGAGTTTTCTCCGGACACCTGCCATTCCTTGACATAGTCAGAGAGCGGAGCCCTAACCGCACCAAGTAGCCGATCTTGCCCAGAAATGGGGCGGTCATACGCCAAATAGGCAGAGGCGATCCATATTGATTTGCCTTTCAGCTCGAGGCTGATGCAGACCATATCTTCGTCGCTGAAAAGAGATACCATAAAGTAGGAAAGAGTTTTGTGTATTAGAATACATGATCTGATCCTACCTCTCGCAGGTGCTGCCACCACTTGGTAGTCCCCAGATTTGAGGCCACAGACCCTGGATCCAACGACCCAAGGTTCCTGGACCAGAACGATCGCCTCAGCAGTCTTGCTGAGACGTAAGAGTAGTGCAGCCGAAGCTGCTTTGGAGTGATGCAGGTTAATTTGCAGTACCTGCATCATTTTGGTCGTCGGAATGCATCTCGACGTCAGCCGCTACTGTACCCGCTCCTTCGGAGACCTCATTGACTGTGGAGTCAAAGTCGGCCTCCTCCGGATCCGAATACAGCAGCGTACATTCGTCGAGCATGTTGTAGAATGGGCCTACCAACTCAGACACCAAGAACGTATCGTCCTCGGAGTCCAGAGTGCTGTCTGCCCGTTCATTAGCGGCCCATGTCCACTCGAGGTGTTGCATGGAGCCCGGACGTCCGTAGTTAAGGCGGTAGTGGGTTCGTTCATGGCGTTTCCCCCTACCTCCACAGAATTGGAATTGAATGTTTTCGTAGAACACCCCCATCCCCAGAGCCCTGCGGATCGGGTGCGCTCAAGGCGCTGCCCCCAGCCCCAAGGCTCGGAAGACCAGGGTTGTCCTCGTCGGCGACCAACTCATCCTCCTTCTGGGGATCATCCCTTCTGATTTTCGGCGTAATGGTAAAAAGGCCGTAGCCGATTGTACCACTCATACATAGGCGGCGCTGACACCTGTCCTGACAGTGTGCCAATGGATGAGGTGAGTTATACTTTATGTTAATATTAGCTTAGTAACCATTTGCATGTTTACAAATTTTAGGAAGGTGATTCAATGTTGGAGGAGCATCTGGAAATTTCAGATGCCAGCACGAGCGGTGCTCAAACGCCACCATCTGCGCAAACGCCAATGCATGCGCGAAAGCAAACAACTCGACATGAACCCATTTATATAATTTTGTTTTAACTTAAAATTTTCTGTTCTTTTTTAAATTAAAAACAGAAAATATAAATGGTTAAAATATACCTATATGAGTGCGGTTATAAATATTTTTTGGTAATTTCCTGTTTTTCCTCTGTCCATAGATGCTAGTTGACTCACAGGCCAAATTAGCCGACGTACAGACAAAACAAGCGGAGGCACTAATGATGATTGCACGCGACGTCCATGAAATGGCCGAAGCATTTAATCGCGTGGCCGATGCCATTATCAGAGATGTACAATAGTTATTATTTCATTTTGAAATTATAAAAAAGTCTTACAAATTTTCTTCAGAATCATAAAAGTCTTTTGATAATAATTTTTTCCTGATAAAAATGATAAAAATCTATAATTATTATTCAGAAACTTATATTTTGAAAATCTTTCCATAATAGTTATTTCAAATATATTTTTTTAAGTCTTCAGTAACAAATTGTTTTTTATATTTCAAAGACTTTTTCATTGAGACAAAGTTCAAAAAAGTCTCAGAAAATTTTCAACAACTTTCATATAAGTACTTTAAAATTCAAGCAAATTTTCAATTTGAAATTGTATGAAAGATTTTTATCGAAGATATAAAAAACAAATTTGTTACTCAAAATAATTACTTAAAGATATTTTTGAAATTCGTCGCAATGAAAGTCTTTGAAGACTTAAAAAACAATTTTTTACGGATAATAATTACTCAGACTTTTTTCAAATTTGTCTCAATAAAAAAGTCTTTGAAGATATAAAACAAAATTTCTCATTCATAATAATTACAAAAAGACTTAAAAAAAATATCTCAGAAATAACTATTGTGTAAAGACTTTTAAAATATGTTTCTTTCAATAATAATTATTTTTTGATTTTTATTTTTTCTCTTATAATAATTACCACAGCTATTCTACAATCCCTCGGAACTCCGATCGCGGCGACGCCGACTGCTACGACAAAACGAAAATTGGTATTCCGGTTTACGACGTATCGAACATAAGTGTTGTTAAGTGTTAAACTATGTTCGAATCAGTGTTAGATAGCGTTTATGCGAAATAATATGTATTATTTGACAGCACATTTGTATTTTTGACAGCAAATTTATATTTTCAGTAAGTTTTAGATTAAATTTTCAGAAAGAATATATTAAATGGTTAAAAAATGGATTCCATTGCTTCAGCAGCTTATTTAGTGGAAAAATAAATGGAAGAACAAAGGAATTTGGAAATTAATTTTAATTCAATTTTTTACAATATTGCTTTCTATTATAAAAAAAAAGTGCCAACATATATGAAAACGGCATTTATAGAATACTGTCACCAAGTTTCATGCGATAATACCTTGTAATTCGGAAATTAACACCGGCTAAGCTTGGATAGAATGAACCAGTTTTATTTATTTACAAACTACTGCGAATTTTTCAGTGAAATTTTCAGGAAATATTCTTTGGATGATAATTCATCTACCTTTAACGCTTTCAACTATTATTAAATTATAATATTAAAGTTCTCCAAAAGGAGAGTTCTGCCGGCTGAGGTTTTTTTAAAGCGCGTCCAAAGGCCGGTGACACAAAGAAGTCTTCTACACACACATTGCTTTAACAAGGAATATCTCTTGCGCTATAATCGTCCGCGGGAGCGACTTTTTTATTATCTGCGATAGGATCGTGGTTCATTATATACAAATTTTCCCTTAACAACAGTGGTACATTATTGCGATTCCCACTTTAACTATTAGTAATTTAAAAATAATGAAAAAAACTGGACTCCATGAACTCAAGGGCAATGAAAATCCCAACTTTAGTGAAAATAACATTTACAGCTTATTCCAACAAATTTTCATGCGAAAACCTCTTGCAGTTGGTTTGTTTTACACTATTTATAGTGATATGTTATACTGATGCAATGCATGGATGACGCTCCACACTGGTCGCATATCAACAAGTTTTTATGGATCGCAAAACATAAAAGCAAATTTGAGATCCAGGTTGCGATCAATCAAATCATGAATATGTACATATCGTGTAGCAGGAATTTTGTGACTCGCCAGGACGCGTTGAGCATGAACGGATATAGAAAGTGAGCACGTTTCTTCGATTTGTTAGTTTCTCGTGCAAATGTTTGTAAATCATGTTGCAAGGCGATATTTTAAATCTTTAAAAAGACACAGTCAGGCAAAAATGCTTAAAGGAGTACATCTTGGCACAGAAATTATGCCCGAGTTGCGCTACCCACTCATATTACATGATCGTAGTAATAATACACAATTAAAATTATTTTCAGAAGCTTTTATTAAACAATAATATATAAATATTGCTAAAAAGGATAATAAATTTTATTATTAATAAAAGTTCAATACGTTGAAACTCCTTGTACTTATTTCCCTCTATTCAGTCTATTGTACTAAAGCCGATTCCTTTTGTTCACTTATTTTGCAAAGAAAAGGCCAGTAGCATAGCTAAACCAAGCCCGTTTTGTATAATAATGTTGCATAAATTTAAAAATCATAGTTTAATTACATTAGATTGGTAATATATCCAAAAATAATCAAAATTTTTATTGCCTCCGACACACAAAAGCTGACGGAAAGAATCGCTCCTATAAACTGTCAAAAATCCGATCCATCGTGAACCAGAATGCCGATTTCCGAACTTCGAAAAAATCTGACGTACATCGGACGTCAGTCGAATTGCAGAATGCCATTTGATCCGATTCACCTCCGATGAAAGTGGATCGTAAACCGGAATAGATGTGTACAACTCCGGCCATAATTCAGTAGGCCGGTGTAAATATATATGTAAATAGAAGTAGTTAAGTTAGTTTTAGTAAATAAATAAATATTGATCATTGGGAGTTTGCAGATCTTTATTGTTTAAGAAATAATTCTTATAATTTCCTGCAAGTGTAAATGATATCTTTGCAAAAATCACTAGATAATATGTATTAGTGCTTTAAAATATTTAAAAAGTACCTGACATAAACATTTAATTTTTTTTTTGCATCCATTATATTTCGCCAACTGTATGAATAAAATAGATCTAACAATTTTGTGGTTCGTTAAAAGTAATTAGTAAGTAATTAACATTTAATAATTTGTTTTCAGTGTCGTTGCTTTTTAAATATTTTAAAGTACTAATACATATTATCTAGTGATTTTTTCTGAGATATCATACACACTTTTGCAGTAAATTACAAGAATTATTTTTTGACTAAAAAATCCGCAAATTCCCGATCTTCAATTTTGTGTGTGGTTCATTAATGTTAGTTTTAGTAAGAAAAATGTTTACGTGCATCACTGCAACCAATCACAAAAGCATTTTTCAAGATAATATACAAAATCGTCTTTATATATGTATACATATATGCACATACAATATGTGACTGTGTGTGAACGTATGTATGCATAACGACGGTTTTGTATTAAATCTTGAAAAATGCTTTTGTAATTGATTGCAGTGATGCACGTAAACATCCCAATCCGGACATAAGCCTGAATTTTTTAATTTTTAAAGCCTGAATTTTTTAATTTTTAATGACTGAATTTTTTAATTTTTAAAGACTGGATTTTTTTTAAATTTATATTAAATACTGAATTGTTTTTATGTTTTACGTAGCCTTAAGATTGGAGGAATACCTCAATAAAGTTCCTTTTGAGAATACATACATATATACATATTATTTTTGGCTATTCGGAACTGCCAGTATATTTGGGTGTGTGGCTATTTTTCGAGGTAATATTGCAGCAACGAAATTCAAAAATATATTTTCACCACATAACTATTTAAGTTGCGAATACTCCAATTGATTTTTTATTCAATGGAAAAAGTGTATTTTGCCTTTAAAAAAGTTTTTAAATAGTTTTATATGAAACAATGTACTTTTGTTAATTTATTTTAAAACAAATCTATGTACATGTGTATGCATCTAGCTTATGTAAAACGAAAGGACAAGGAAATGAATAAGGTAAAGGGAAAGTAAAAAGGATTAGAAAAAAGGAAGGATTTTATGAAAAAAAAAATTTATATTTGATAATGAAAAGGATAAATGATAAAGGAAATGAAAAGAAAGGGGGAAGGTGAGAAGTGATACGGAAAAGAGGGGTGATTTGTCGCAGTATAAGCTTATGAAAAAAAATTATTTATTAATCTTTCTTGAACGCGTTTTCCAGCAGAAGATACCGAACCCGAATAATTGGAGTTATTTGCCTCGTTGGTGTCCAAGAAATTATTGTTATCATTTGCTTCCGAAATTTGCTCTCCCAAACGAATATTGTGTAAGGTTACGCACGCATTAACGATCTTACCAGCAAAGCCGGGCTCACACAATAGAACCCTTTGTTGCGATAAACATCGCCAAGTCCCTTTAAGGACGCCAAACAAACGTTCTATTATAGCGGAATTTCGGAGTACCCTCAGGCTGGTTCGGTAAGGGCGTCATAAGCCACGGCTCCAAAGGATATCCGGAATCACCTGGAAGTAAGGTTTTTAAAATTAAATATGCCCATTTTGAAGTAGGGAACATAGCACCAATCAGGAACATATTCCGGTTGCCATCTTCATGGGCTCTCTGCATTATTCTCCGTACTGCACAGGAACTCCATATATATGCATCATGACGTGCCCCCGGAAATTTGGCATTGACATTCAGTATCTTAAGATTCGGATCACATATGTATATAAGAAATTTAGAAATTATACACATATAGCATATATTTTCATTTAAAGTGATTATGTTACCATTTGAACATTTAAGGAGTGATCATATGCTTCCTCATGCACTTTGGGTGCCATAATCGATCTATGTGAACAATATATTCCCCTATTGTACCCCCAACGAATGGCGCAGCCGCCGCCGAAAAAACGTCTTTCGCAGCTTGACAATCTTCCCGCCTCGTAGGAAACTTAATTTCCTCAAACAACATTTTCTCATTGATTGCATCTATCACTCGATGGACGCACCGGCTTACGGTTGACTGGCTCATCGACAAGCCCCACTGTTCGCCTACAGGGGCCTATAACACAAACCTACAATTGTAACAAATCCACAAGTTAGTAGTAATTCACTTATACCTACAAGTTCTCCAATTTCCCGTAACACAACAATTTTTCATACAATTGTTCCTACAAGTAAAATATTATACACTTGTAAATATCCATGAATGGAGATAATTTCAGTATGCCAAATGCATTTTCTTACTACGCCGAGTCCGCTTATGAGATATTAAATGCGGTTTGCGCTGGGTTCGTGGGATCGTGATAGATTGGTGAAATTAAACATCACGTAAGAGATACGCTTAATCTCCAAGAATCACCGCGTTCATATGTTGTCGCCAATTATTTTCCATTCTACGAAAAAGAGCACTCGCGCATCGTGAAGACTGCTGGGCCAATCCGCACTTACATAATAAAACTTTAACCCTTCGTCTGACACTTGGTTCCAGCCAGACCGTTTTCATTTTCAAAATACGAAAAAGGGTACTATAAATTGAGCTAGATGCTTGAAATTTCAGGTAGATTACTAAAGTTTAGTTTTCTACAGACCTGTAAAAAAAGTATGTTGGTATCTCATATACTAAGCTAGCTATACCGATATGTTGACTAACACATCACGTTCGGTACACTTGGGTCTGGCTGGACCCCCATACAAATTATATTAAAATGAAAGTATGTGTGCGTGTTATGCTTAAGAACTTCCAAAGTATCCAGGAAACCCTGTAATGAAAACGTGATACTACGTCCTTTTTATTGTCGGGCCATCGAAACTAAACTTTATTTCGTTCACTGCACTAACAACATCGTAAACACATCTGCAGACTGCCATTTTTGGTACTCCATGCATGTCAGATACCCCATGATATTGCCCTCCGTTTCTGAACCAATGCAGAAAAATTAGAAGTTTCTGTAATGGTGGCAAGCCATACCATCTAGTCGTAGCGTTAGCGATTGGTTGGCCTACACCTTCAAGAAAAGCTTGACAATCTTCTCGGCTAAGTTTGAACCTTTCCATAAATTCTCCGTCTTTCAGCATGTAAAATTTGATTCTTTCGCGGTACCGATACCTTGCTTGAGCATTTTCGCTCTCATTTTTGGAATCGCTTGAGCACATATCGACAACAAAGCGATGTTTTCTTTCTGAAATATGCCACTGAAATGAACCAAGGCTACCTTTAACATAGGTAGAAATTTTTACACAATTGTTGATAATTCCGTCACTTACTTGTAAAAGTGTGCACGTTATGTTATGAAACGTAGCTACAATTGTTTAAAAATTCCAATAATTACAAATATTAAGCTAGTTACTACAATCCACTTTATGTTACGGAAAATCTACACTTGTGAAATTTTCTTGTACACTTGTTGGGATTGTAGTGCTTGTGTTACCGGCCCCAGGTTGTTGGTAGCAGCCGGTGGCGTAAAATCGAAGAGTACACAACACCTTAATGACCAAAGATGTTAAGTAAGGAAAAATCACAATTTCTGCAACTATATTTGATACCTGTTTTTCTGCTGAAATTGCGGTAATCCTCTGGCCTTTTAGGGAGGTTTCCAGTCGCTCTACTACCTCTGTCACAATTTCTGGGCCCACCCGATATAATTTTTGAAACTCGGAGGGCACCGTCTCAAAGGGATCATCCATATCCCTCAGTGAACGCCTATCCACTTTTTGGGAATTTTCTGTGGCGCTTCTAGACAAATAATAGGCAACAAACTCAAAAGCCATTAAAAAAGTTAAAAAAATAAGGCTTTATTGAAAACTTATAAAATAAATTATTTTAACCGCACAAACTGAAACCGCGATAAATAAACTCATCTATTCTGGTTTACGATCCACTTTCATCGGAGGTGAATCGAATCAAATGGCGTTCTGCAATTCGATTGACGTCCGATGAACGTCAAATTTTTTCGAAGTTCGGAAATCGGCATTCTGGTTCACGATGGATCGGATTTTTGACAGTTAATCGGAGCGATTTTTTCCGTCAGCTTTTGTGTGTCGGAGGCAATAGAAATTGTGATTATTTTTGGAAATATTACCAATTTAATGTAATTAAACTATGAAAGAGTTTTTAGTGCTTAGCACGAAATTTTTATTTTTAATTCAATTTTTAATTGTTGGGGTAAGTGGAAAAAAATTCAACAACTATTTACAGCGAAGGTTGAGTGTATAGCTATTTCACGAAAAACCATTTTCGATCATCAGCACTCTTTTCGGAAGTGGATGCACCGGGGATTGAACCCGAGTCCATTCCAACTTCAGCCGCAATGACCCAACGGATAAGCACACTCGGCCATTGAGACTCTGTGCAAGCTGTTGGATTTTCCCCACTTTTGCCTTTTTCATTTTCAACATTAACGTTAGTGTGTATATGCTTTTGCATATATTCTCCGCAAACGTGCTGAATTTTTGTTGTAGGCAGTTCGCAATGAACATTGTTGTCGGTATTTATTTTATGTATATACCAAACAACGTTAACAATTTTACTTGAAAGAGTTTTTAGTGCTTAGCACGAAATTTTTATTTTTAATTCAATTTTTAATTGTTGGGGTAAGTGGAAAAAAATTCAACAACTATTTACAGCGAAGGTTGAGTGTATAGCTATTTCACGAAAAACCATTTTCGATCATCAGCACTCTTTTCGGAAGTGGATGCACCGGGGATTGAACCCGAGTCCATTCCAACTTCAGCCGCAATGACCCAACGGATAAACACACTCGGCCATTGAGACTCTGTGCAAGCTATTGGATTTTCCCCACTTTTGCCTTTTTCATTTTCAATATTAACGTTAGTGTGTATATGCTTTTGCATATATTCTCCACAAACGTGCTGAATTTTTGTTGTAGGCAGTTCGCAATGAACATTGTTGTTGGTATTTATTTTATGTATATACCAAACAACGTTAACAATTTTACTTGAAAGAGTTTTTAGTGCTTAGCACGAAATTTTTATTTTTAATTCAATTTTTAATTGTTGGGGTAAATGGAAAAAAATTCAACAACTATTTACAGCGAAGGTTGAGTGTATAGCTATTTCACGAAAAACCATTTTCGATCATCAGCACTCTTTTCGGAAGTGGATGCACCGGGGATTGAACCCGAGTCCATTCCAACTTCAGCCGCAATGACCCAACGGATAAACACACTCGGCCATTGAGACTCTGTGCAAGCTGTTGGATTTTCCCCACTTTTGCCTTTTTCATTTTCAACATTAACGTTAGTGTGTATATGCTTTTGCATATATTCTCCACAAACGTGCTGAATTTTTGTTGTAGGCAGTTCGCAATGAACATTGTTGTTGGTATTTATTTTATGTATATACCAAACAACGTTAACAATTTTACTTGAAAGAGTTTTTAGTGCTTAGCACGAAATTTTTATTTTTAATTCAATTTTTAATTGTTGGGGTAAGTGGAAAAAAATTCAACAACTATTTACAGCGAAGGTTGAGTGTATAGCTATTTCACGAAAAACCATTTTCGATCATCAGCACTCTTTTCGGAAGTGGATGCACCGGGGATTGAACCCGAGTCCATTCCAACTTCAGCCGCAATGACCCAACGGATAAACACACTCGGCCATTGAGACTCTGTGCAAGCTGTTGGATTTTCCCCACTTTTGCCTTTTTCATTTTCAACATTAACGTTAGTGTGTATATGCTTTTGCATATATTCTCCACAAACGTGCTGAATTTTTGTTGTAGGCAGTTCGCAATGAACATTGTTGTTGGTATTTATTTTATGTATATACCAAACAACGTTAACAATTTTACTTGAAAGAGTTTTTAGTGCTTAGCACGAAATTTTTATTTTTAATTCAATTTTTAATTGTTGGGGTAAGTGGAAAAAAATTCAACAACTATTTACAGCGAAGGTTGAGTGTATAGCTATTTCACGAAAAACCATTTTCGATCATCAGCACTCTTTTCGGAAGTGGATGCACCGGGGATTGAACCCGAGTCCATTCCAACTTCAGCCGCAATGACCCAACGGATAAACACACTCGGCCATTGAGACTCCGTGCAAGCTGTTGGATTTTCCCCACTTTTGCCTTTTTCATTTTCAACATTAACGTTAGTGTGTATATGCTTTTGCATATATTCTCCACAAACGTGCTGAATTTTTGTTGTAGGCAGTTCGCAATGAACATTGTTGTTGGTATTTATTTTATGTATATACCAAACAACGTTAACAATTTTACTTGAAAGAGTTTTTAGTGCTTAGCACGAAATTTTTATTTTTAATTCAATTTTTAATTGTTGGGGTAAGTGGAAAAAAATTCAACAACTATTTACAGCGAAGGTTGAGTGTATAGCTATTTCACGAAAAACCATTTTCGATCATCAGCACTCTTTTCGGAAGTGGATGCACCGGGGATTGAACCCGAGTTCATTCCAACTTCAGCCGCAATGACCCAACGGATATACACACTCGGCCATTGAGACTCTGTGCAAGCTGTTGGATTTTCCCCACTTTTGCCTTTTTCATTTTCAACATTAACGTTAGTGTGTATATGCTTTTGCATATATTCTCCACAAACGTGCTGAATTTTTGTTGTAGGCAGTTCGCAATGAACATTGTTGTTGGTATTTATTTTATGTATATACCAAACAACGTTAACAATTTTACTTGAAAGAGTTTTTAGTGCTTAGCACGAAATTTTTATTTTTAATTCAATTTTTAATTGTTGGGGTAAGTGGAAAAAAATTCAACAACTATTTACAGCGAAGGTTGAGTGTATAGCTATTTCACGAAAAACCATTTTCGATCGTCAGCACTCTTTTCGGAAGTGGATGCACCGGGATTGAACCCGAGTCCATTCGAACTTCAGCCGCAATGACCCAACGGATAAACACACTCGGCCATTGAGACTCTGTGCAAGCTGTTGGATTTTCCCCACTTTTGTCTTTTTCATTTTCAACATTAACGTTAGTGTGTATATGCTTTTGCATATATTCTCCACAAACGTGCTGAATTTTTGTTGTAGGCAGTTCGCAATGAACATTGTTGTTGGTATTTATTTTATGTATATACCAAACAACGTTAACAATTTTACTTGAAAGAGTTTTTAGTGCTTAGCACGAAATTTTTATTTTTAATTCAATTTTTAATTGTTGGGGTAAGTGGAAAAAAATTCAACAACTATTTACAGCGAAGGTTGAGTGTATAGCTATTTCACGAAAAACCATTTTCGATCATCAGCACTCTTTTCGGAAGTGGATGCACCGGGGATTGAACCCGAGTCCATTCCAACTTCAGCCGCAATGACCCAACGGATAAACACACTCGGCCATTGAGACTCTGTGCAAGCTGTTGGATTTTCCCCACTTTTGCCTTTTTCATTTTCAACATTAACGTTAGTGTGTATATGCTTTTGCATATATTCTCCACAAACGTGCTGAATTTTTGTTGCAGGCAGTTCGCAATGAACATTGTTGTTGGTATTTATTTTATGTATATACCAAACAACGTTAACAATTTTACTTGAAAGAGTTTTTAGTGCTTAGCACGAAATTTTTATTTTTAATTCAATTTTTAATTGTTGGGGTAAGTGGAAAAAAATTCAACAACTATTTACAGCGAAGGTTGAGTGTATAGCTATTTCACGAAAAACCATTTTCGATCATCAGCACTCTTTTCGGAAGTGGATGCACCGGGGATTGAACCCGAGTCCATTCCAACTTCAGCCGCAATGACCCAACGGATAAACACACTCGGCCATTGAGACTCCGTGCAAGCTGTTGGATTTTCCCCACTTTTGCCTTTTTCATTTTCAACATTAACGTTAGTGTGTATATGCTTTTGCATATATTCTCCACAAACGTGCTGAATTTTTGTTGTAGGCAGTTCGCAATGAACATTGTTGTTGGTATTTATTTTATGTATATACCAAACAACGTTAACAATTTTACTTGAAAGAGTTTTTAGTGCTTAGCACGAAATTTTTATTTTTTATTCAATTTTTAATTGTTGGGGTAAGTGGAAAAAAATTCAACAACTATTTACAGCGAAAAACCATTTTCGATCATCAGCACTCTTTTCGGAAGTGGATGCACCGGGGATTGAACCCGAGTCCATTCCAACTTCAGCCGCAATGACCCAACGGATAAACACACTCGGCCATTGAGACTCTGTGCAAGCTGTTGGATTTTCCCCACTTTTGCCTTTTTCATTTTCAACATTAACGTTAGTGTGTATATGCTTTTGCATATATTCTCTACAAACGTGCTGAATTTTTGTTGTAGGCAGTTCGCAATGAACATTGTTGTTGGTATTTATTTTATGTATATACCAAACAACGTTAACAATTTTACTTGAAAGAGTTTTTAGTGCTTAGCACGTTGTTTGGTATATACATAAAATAAATACCAACAACAATGTTCATTGCGAACTGCCTACAACAAAAATTCAGCACGTTTGTGGAGAATATATGCAAAAGCATATACACACTAACGTTAATGTTGAAAATGAAAAAGGCAAAAGTGGGGAAAATCCAACAGCTTGCACGGAGTCTCAATGGCCGAGTGTGTTTATCCGTTGGGTCATTGCGGCTGAAGTTGGAATGGACTCGGGTTCAATCCCCGGTGCATCCACTTCCGAAAAGAGTGCTGATGATCGAAAATGGTTTTTCGTGAAATAGCTATACACTCAACCTTCGCTGTAAATAGTTGTTGAATTTTTTTCCACTTACCCCAACAATTAAAAATTGAATTAAAAATAAAAATTTCGTGCTAAGCACTAAAAACTCTTTCAAGTAAAATTGTTAACGTTGTTTGGTATATACATAAAATAAATACCAACAACAATGTTCATTGCGAACTGCCTACAACAAAAATTCAGCACGTTTGTGGAGAATATATGCAAAAGCATATACACACTAACGTTAATGTTGAAAATGAAAAAGGCAAAAGTGGGGAAAATCCAACAGCTTGCACAGAGTCTCAATGGCCGAGTGTGTTTATCCGTTGGGTCATTGCGGCTGAAGTTGGAATGGACTCGGGTTCAATCCCCGGTGCATCCACTTCCGAAAAGAGTGCTGATGATCGAAAATGGTTTTTCGTGAAATAGCTATACACTCAACCTTCGCTGTAAATAGTTGTTGAATTTTTTTCCACTTACCCCAACAATTAAAAATTGAATTAAAAATAAAAATTTCGTGCTAAGCACTAAAAACTCTTTCAAGTAAAATTGTTAACGTTGTTTGGTATATACATAAAATAAATACCAACAACAATGTTCATTGCGAACTGCCTACAACAAAAATTCAGCACGTTTGTGGAGAATATATGCAAAAGCATATACACACTAACGTTAATGTTGAAAATGAAAAAGGCAAAAGTGGGGAAAATCCAACAGCTTGCACAGAGTCTCAATGGCCGAGTGTGTTTATCCGTTGGGTCATTGCGGCTGAAGTTGGAATGGACTCGGGTTCAATCCCCGGTGCATCCACTTCCGAAAAGAGTGCTGATGATCGAAAATGGTTTTTCGTGAAATAGCTATACACTCAACCTTCGCTGTAAATAGTTGTTGAATTTTTTTCCACTTACCCCAGTAATTAAACTATGATTTTTAAATTTATGCAACATTAATATACAAAACGGGCTTGGTTTAGCTATGCTACTGGCCTTTTATTTGCAAAATATGTGAAGAAAAGGAATCTGCTTTAGTACAATAGACTCAATAGAGGGAAATAAATACAAGGAGTTTCAATGTATTGAACTCTTATTTAATAATAAAATTTATTTTCCTTTTGTAGCAGCGCTTTTTCAATAAAAGATATGTATTCGTTCAATTCTAGGTATTGAATAATAATCTTTATTTCCAAATTTTCAATTTATAATGAAAATTTATGAACAGAAAAACTTTGAAAACTATGAAAAAGTATGATATTCCATTTAACCCTGTCCCTACAGTAAATATATTTCACTGCTGCATGATCACTGATGATTCTTTATTGAAAATTCATCAGACGGTCATCACTGAGCGTAATTTCAATATTTTATATCTCTTTTCTCTCACATTTTCGAAAAAATAGAAAATTAAGATTTTTTGAAGTTTGTGAATCAATTTTTTAGTTTGTTTTTCTTTGTCGAATATTACACCACCAGTAACTCCCCAAATACATACATGAATAGAAGGGGACAGAGGACAAAATCAAAT
Organism: Urophora cardui; assembly: GCA_960531455.1. Lineage (NCBI taxonomy): Eukaryota > Metazoa > Arthropoda > Insecta > Diptera > Tephritidae > Urophora > Urophora cardui. Next base: position 92,299,049 of record OY482672.1, on the reverse strand, counting down.
CCAGATCGCGAGAAATAAGCAAAAGCCAGTAGGAGAAATGATTATGCTAGAGCTGCCGTCATTCAGTTCGTAGATGGCTTTCTTTGACGGCGTCCGGGCAGGTGGGCATTAGTTCACCGCAATCGCTCCTCCTTGTAACACTCGCACCACATTGTCTTCTGCTACCGCTTCCGGATGCGCCACCGATTTCTTGTTATTGTCTTACATAATATACATATATGTATACATATGTATGTACAAGTAAATTAAATAAAGAAATTAAAAAGAAGAAAAAGAAAAAAATATATTTTATTTTGGTTTACTGTGGATATTTCATCAACAATTCATTAAATAATTAGCAAGCCCTCTTCCGTTAGAAATAATTATCTCCCAATTTTTTTTGTTTACTGCACACCGTTCATCAGTAGTTCATGTAGAAGTCAGCGCTGAACAGTCATGCAGTGCTCCTCAATAAAATCATTGATGAACTCAAACCATTTATATGAAAAATTCAGCAGTCTTTATATGAAACTTGTCATCGATGCTTCCTCACTAGGTGGGGAATTTCATCAGTGATTCATGAGGGTTTCACTTCGGACATTTACTGCGGGAGTATAGCTCAAATACATATATGCAATTATACACACAAGTAAAAGTTACTTATTAAATATTTAATAACTGCTTATTGCTACACTTTTTAGCAATATTTATATATTATTGTTCAATAAAAGCTTCTGAAAATAAATTTAATTGTGTATTATTACTACAATGATGTAATATGAGTGGGTAGCGCAACTCGGGCATAATTTCTGTGCCAGGATGTACTCCTTTAAGCATTTTTGCCCGACCGTGTCTTTTTAACCCTTTAACCCTTTCAGTATTAAACGATGTTTATGTGTACTTGAAACTTTATTTTCTCACATACCAAAGCTCTTACTGATTAAAAAATTGTTGTTTTCCAACAATTATACTATTCTTCTTTAGATCGTTACTTTATTTTGATTTTCCGAAAGTAATTAAACACGTTTTAACTAAATTTGAACAATGTTTAAATTGTGAAAAATAGTCGTGTAAAAAACGATTAAGAACTATTATTTATTGCTGGAATTTAACATCGAAAAAGATCATCAGTATTACTACAAGTTTAAGAATATGTTTTGTGTAAATAAGAAATAAAAATTATGAATAGTTTCTCGAGGGGGTCCCAAAATATACATGTCCCTTATAATGGACAACAGTGCCCAGAGACTGTTAAAATGCGCCCAAATTTTATTACTGGTTTTTTTTGTACCAGCTTTATTATATATAAAATTGGATTTTTAAGAGCAGTGGTTACCTCTCGGCAGTGGGCGGCATACCCTCCGAGAGTATTTCTGCCATGAAAAAGCTTCTCACAAAAAATGCATTCGCCGTTCGGAGCCGGCATAAAACTGTAGGTCCACCCAATTAGTAGGAAAAACAAAAAGGAGCACACCTCGAATTGGGAGAGAAGCTCGGCCATAAAACTCGGCAGAGTTATAAAAAAAAAAGCGCCATTGTATTATTATATTATATATTATATGTCTGCTTTTTATTGAGGATATGACTTCTAAGCATGCTTCGACAGAGGAAGAGATTCTTGAAGTTTGATTGAGAAAATAGGAAATATATACCACTTTTTCAAAATGACTCCACTGCTATTCAATACGAAAATACGGTACTTTATGAAATAATTTGGTAGGGATTTTATGCCAACCTCCACAAGGATCCATCAAATTCGCATGTTTTTCGATAAGCGTTGGGGTTTACCATTCTCTTTTGAGGAAAATCTTTGTGTTGCTGGACAGGTAATCCTCTTCAAGGGAGAGTTTACCACAAAGCAATATATCTAGGGAATATAAGTCCATGAGGTACATATAAAGGCCTTTTTTGGGTTAAAAGCGGGAAGCCCTTCGGATTTCACAGTTTACGAAGAGTCTTCAACCCCATGAAACACTTGTGAAATCCATTGAAATCGAATTAGCCACTATGTTATAGCCCAATAAGCACATAATTATTGAGGGAAAAAAGGGCATGTATTTTTCTTCGATACTTACTTCCATTATTTCGACCTGTTTGAAATTTAGGTACGACAGGGGAATAAAAGCTGCTGGAATAGTGCGTTTTAGCCAACTGCCATTTCCGGATCATAGAACAATGGCTAAACGGGAACGTGGTTCTTCTGCTGAATATTACAGTTCGAATGGAAAGGTAATATTTTCCAAATAGTTCGACAACAAAGCTGTAAATTTAGCTTCGAAATTCACCGGAATCAGCAACGGAGACAAAGCTAAATGGCGGGACAAAGAGAAGAAACAACTTCTATTTCAGCCTAGATTGGGCTACAGAAAATGAAAGCGAACCGCAACACCGCCATTGAAATTACGCACAGATAATTCGAAAGAATGTTGTAGTGAGTAGAGTGTCCGGCTGCCATGCCGAAGTCCCGTATTAGAACCAAGCGCGGACCAATACAAAATTAATATAATTAATTTTTCAAAAATATAAACCGCGGTCAACACTCGGCAATGGGCGTCATACCTTCCGAGTTTATTTTTGGCATGAAAAATCTCCTCACACGAAATACATATTTATATTACCGGAGCCGGCTTAAAACTGAAGGTTCACCCAATCGGTTGCAAAAAAAATAGGGAGTACGCCTAGAAATGGGAAATAACCTTGGCCTAAGACTCGTTAGAGTTGTATTCGCGCCATTAGGTATATTATTATACGAAACATATCCTAAAATGTATACAAGCGAAAAACGTCAATCAATGCAAAAGGAAAGAATGTTTAAAAAAATTTATTTCTTGACAAAATTGGAGCGTTTTTATGCATAAAAAGTTTAAAAAAACTGCTTAGGTTTTTTATAAAGACGAATGAAGCTAACCAATGAATCTTGAAACTGTTCTTATTTTTATAGCTATTGGGAACCGCTGTCCAATATATTATTGGACACGTTATAACGGTAAAACCAAGGGACTTACAAAAATTTTTCTTGAAAATTTGAAATCAGGACCCAAAATTAGTCAGAATACAAATTTTCAGATTTTTCGCTTAACCGGTTGATTTTTTGTACTGAAAGGGTTAAAGGTTTAAAATATCGCCATCCGACATGATTTACAAACATTTGCACGATAAACTTACAAATCGAAGAAACATGCTTACTTTTTATGTCCGTCCATGCTCAACGCATCCTGGCGAATCACAAAATTCCTGCTACACGATATGTACATATTCATGATTTGATGGATCGCAACCTGGACAAATGACAAGAAAATACTAATTTAATCGTTTTTAAAGTTGTCGTTGACGACTTTTTTTTATTAATTTAGTTACCTGTTTACGGCTTAGTTGGTAATTAAAACACATTTTTCTTGTAATTTTGTTGCTGCCCAATATATTTCCATCACACCTTGGTGATAGTTATCAAGGGCTAAAACATAAAATAACAAAAAACACAGTCAGAACATTAAATTTACAATTGAAAATCCATAACAAAATTATATTGGGAAGCAACAAGATTCTCACAAAAATCTGTTTTTAATTAAGAAATGTGTACTGAGTTTCTGTAACTCATATCTTTTCTAGTATAAATAGGTGGTGACAAAACTTTAATTGATTTTGTTACAGAAACTTAGATTTATTGTGGCGATTTATAACTTTTTAATGTAGAAAAATTGCAGAAGAAGACCACCAAGAGTTATCAGTTAAGAAAATACAGCCACCATTGTGGATAAATACAACTTTTGCTTTAATTTTCAGTAATATCTTCATTTATGAGCAGTATTCAATATCTCAAAATTTTTACATATTTTTACGAATAGTTACTAATTTATGTTCAATAACCCAAAAAATTCGCAAAAGAGAGCCAAATTCAGAGAGTAAGACCTCGAGAGAGTTGTTAAACGCTGCAAGTAAAATTTTCACTTGCAACTACTAGCAGCTTTAAAAAAATAGAAATGTCAAAAATATATGATCACAAAAATTTCAATTGGAAATATATAAACATTTTAAACGCAAATTTCTAGCGCAAAAATGAATCTTGATGATGTTGTGGAATAGCCAAAGTAGAATTTTGTTTTCCTAATTCAGTTATTTCCGTTCATTTCCAATTTCAAAAATTTCAATTACAACCTAACCTAAAAATCAAATTGTCAAAACAGCGTATCAGCTGTTTTCTTGCGAATGTTTACGATTTTGTGTTCAATTACTTTGGTTGATAATTTTCTCTTTTTCTCGTTTTTACTCTTAATTTGACATTGACGCTCTTTTTGCAAGTACTTGCAAGTAAAGTTGTTGGACAAAGCTATTATCTTGTTATTAATTTATATATAATATATAATATTTACATTTTGTTTGGGATTTAAAAAAATTTATAAACGTTTTATTTCCTTTCTTTTTAAATATTAAAGTAATAATAAAAGGTTCGTTTAAGTAGACATACCATATTTTCCATGTGAACACATATATGTATATTCGATAACATTTTACAATCTTGTTGAGTTAGGGCCGGTTTCACCACCTCCGGTTAATTTAATCGCTGGTTAGTCTGACGTAAATCGTATGGCGAGCTGTCAAATAAATTGCTTAACCGGGCAAAAATCTCTGGTTAAGTGCTTAACCGAGGATGGTGAAACCGGCCCTTAGTTGTATAATGCTGTGAAAATTACTGTTTAAATATTTAATAACTAAAAATGTTCAACTGGCAACCCTTCTACCTTGCAACCATGCGAGCGATCAGCTGACACGTTTTTACGTAAAAAATCAAAATGATTTTGATTTCTGCGGTACGGGCTTCTGCGTCGTACGTCGTTGAATAATCGGTTACATACAAATCCCATTAAATAAGTTGGATCAGCTGACACGGTACACGGTTTTACGTCGACTAACTGGACTATAACTGTGAAACAATTTTTCAGACGACAAGGAAATCAGCTGTTTTGGTTTAACCACATTCTGAATAGACAAAAGTTAGTGAATAGAAGAGACGTTAAGATTATGGTTAAGCTATTTTAACGATAAAAAAGTGGTTAAAAAAGTTAGTGAATCGCGCTACAGGCGTCATTGTGGCAGGGCCTCTTCACAACTTGCTTCTTGGTTGGAGGAAGTGTTATATGACGAAGGCTTAGACAATGACGAAAATGAATTATTTCAACAGAGTGATGGCGACACAGAAAAAAGTGATCACAACACTACCTCTGAACAATCCACCGATAGTTTGGAGAAGGAGGACAACATAATTGAGCATACTAAAAAGCCTGGCTTTTGCGAGCTTTGCCTCAGGAGTAAAAATAGGCGTTCAAAACAGAGGGTGAACTTTAAGTGCAAAATTACTCTGCACGGAACATGTAACATATACGCGCTTATTTTGCTTCGAAAGCAACATTAATGTGAATCATAACGCAAACTGATTTTATAATTTTATTTAGTTATTATTTTTTTTTTCAATAAATATTTTTGTTAATGTAGTACTTGGGAAATATGGAACTTCCAATATATCTTTTATACGATTGATTTACTAAAATTTTAAAAGGTGAATTCCTTAAATAAATATGTTATTTCAAAAACAATTAGTAATATTTCTACGACAAAAAGGAAATTTTTAACAATGTAAATGCATTAAAAAATTACATTACAAGAGCGAGTGAGCAAAATACTCATGCGCGAGAATCCGTGTTAATCTACGAGGCGCGAGTACTCGAGGGTTAATCAACCGGTCGCGAGAAGCCACAAACATGGTGTGGGTCCATTGCATTTTCCACCGCGATTGAATTTCTGTTATATGCAAAAACAAACTTCAAAGAAAAAATTGTGAAATAATGATAAGAAGAGTGATTGATGTGTGTATGTAGGTTTTGGGAATTAAAATATATTTTCACCCAAGAATAATAATGTTTCATCGTAGTTTAAGTCTCTCTTAATTTATATTCACATATTATATTTATTCTACACTGTGGCATCACTGAATTATTTGTCATTTTCTTTTGTTTGCTTCCTTTCTTGTGTTATTCATTCTTACTTTAAATTAACTGGCCACGGGTAGTCTTTTGTAGAATGTGAATAAGAAAAGACTATAAAACTCATTTTTTCTAATTTATAATAAATCGAAGTCGTCCATACTGACAGAATTCAGAAGTTGGATGTAACCCTATTCGCGCGCGAAGATAATAATATATGTACATAGGTGAATTGAACAATCTAGTGCAAACAAACAAGTAAAAGCGTGGCTGTCTTCGGCCGTACCGAAGACTTCATACCTTTCATGAGTGGGGAAATGAAAAGTTACCTATGTATGTACATAGCCGGATTAAGTTTAATTTTAATTCTGTGGGTTATTTATGGAAAGATTTATTTGAAAAAATGGTGTCTTGGCTATTTAAATGGAGGAGTTATACACCAAAATGTCCATCTCTGAACAATCGGTTGTATGGGAGCTATATGTTATAATGGTCCGATCTTTACAATTTTCGGTAACCTCGTTTGGGCCCATATGGGTACAAATACTTCAAAATTTCACGCCGTTAGCTGTTAAAATGGAGGAGTTATACACCAAAATGTGTATATCTGAACAATCGGTTGTAGGGGAGCTATAGGTTATAATAATCCGATCTTAACAATTTTCGGTAATCCCGTTTGGGCCCATATGGGTACAAATACTTCAAAATTTCAGGACGTTGGCTGTTAAAATGGAGGAGTTATACACCAAAATGTGTATATCTGAACAATCGGTTGTAGGGGAGCTATAGGTTATAGTAGTCCGATCTTAACAATTTTCGGTGATCCCGTTTGGGCCCATATGGGTACAAATACTTCAAAATTTCAGGACGTTGGCTGTTAAAATGGAGGAGTTATACACCAAAATGTGTATATCTGAACAATCGGTTGTAGGGGAGCTATAGGTTATAGTAGTCCGATCTTAACAATTTTCGGCAATCCCGTTTGGGTCTATATGGGTACAAATACTTCAAAATTTAAGGCCGTTAGCTGTTAAAATGGAGGAGTTATACACCAAAATGTGTATATCTGAATAATCGGATGTTGTGGAACTATATGTTATAGTGGTCCGATCTTGACAATTTTCGGTAACCTTGGTTGGGCCAAAATGGGCACGTCTACTTCAAAGTTTCATATCCTTAGCTGTTTAAATGGGGAAGTTATGCACAAATTACATCCAAATATTTCATGTACATCTGAATAATCGGTTGTTTTCTATATGTTATAGTGGTCCGATTCGGCCGGTTCCGACAAATGAGCAGCTGCATATAACAACATACTTGTATTCCGAATTTCATTCAGATATCTCAAAAACTGAGGGACTAGTTTGCGTTCACACAGACGGACGGACGGACAGACGGACATGGCTTAATCGACTCAGCTCGTGATTCTGATCATATCGGCATATATATTTTGGTGGGTCCTCCACGCTTCCTTCTGGTACTTTCGACAAAAATTTGTTGGCACTAAGTTATAATACCACTTCATTCTCATGAAAGGTATAAAAAGAAAAAAAACCCCGCGTGTAGCATAGTACACGTGACAGAAGTTAACTTCTTACATCTTGTTCAATATTTCAAATAATTGTGTTTTCAATTTATATTGGCTCGAAAGCAACAAGTAACAAGTTTCATATACATATCATATGAGAAGCGTATTTGAAAATACATCCCTGAAAAATGCGATTATTCCGGAACGTGTCCGGGATCAATCGGAAGGGAGAATGCGACTAATACAATTTTACATCCCTTTATATGGAGCGAATTGATCGCATTTGTTCGAGCATGTCCTATGAAGAGACTAAGGGCCGGTTTCACCATCCACGGTTAAGCATTTAACCAGAGATTTTTGCCCGGTTAAGCAATTTATTTGACAGCTGTCCATACAATTTACGTCAACCTAACCAGCGATTAAATTAACCGGAGATGGTGAAACCGGCCCTAATTGTTCAACTTGTATACCCGAACGGGTACAAATGTAGGTTAATCGCTTTCATCCAAAGTTGTAAGCCAAGGCTATTTTTTATGAAAATGTCTAATAATTATAAATTGTTATATATATTAGAAGAGTTTACTCGATTAGATTTCATCTTGTAGTGAAATCTTTTAAAAAAATTAATTATTTTCTCCAAATATTTAGGGCCGTTTTCACCATCTCCGGTTAAGCACTTAACCAGAGATTTTTGCCCGGTTAAGCAATTTATACAATTTACGTCAAACTAACCAGCGATTAAATTAACCGGAGATGGTGAAACCGGCCCTTAAAGTTTTGAGAATGCATTATGCGAGTGTAAAATATATGTGAGGAATTTTTCAAAAAGGCTATTTTTTATAACAATCTTTAAAAATTATAAATGTTCATGCCTATTTAAATAAAGATTATACAGTAAGTTTTACTTTTGTAAAAAAATCTATTCAATAAATTAAAAATTTTTAAATAGTCAGTTTTCAGTGTATAATCGTAATTGATTTTTCAATGAATATTTTTGGTAAAATTTTGTCAAAATTATTATTCATCATTGTTATTAAAAGAAAGCGTGTTCAATTAGTTTTACGTATTGTTTTTTTAATACATACATTGAATATTTTTGTAAAATTTCTATATATAATCAATCTAGATTTATACCCATTCGGGAACAATTGGTCCACAATTAGTCTACATTTATAACCGTTCGGGAACAATCAGGCACTAATTTTGGACCGATTGTTCCCGAAAGAAATCAATCCGGGGCAAATCTATGTATATCGGGATTAATCGCACATTTTTTTGCAGGGATATTGCAATGAAAACTATCGCATGTACATACATGTGGTTGTGTGTTTTTGTTTGTGCAAATTCTATTTATAGAAAAGGCAATGCTTGTTCTTGTTATTAGATTTTGTTTATCGGCAAACTCATCCGATTGGTTTTTATATTGGTTGTTTGGTCGTTTTTATTTTAATAATTAACTAGTATCTATGTAACCCCCGATGTTCGGGTGGCACTTTTATTTATTAAAAAATTATAAAAAAAATTATTTAATAAAAAAGAAAAAAAGGAAAAAAAAAATTGGCTCGACCTGGACTTGAACCACCCTCACTTAAATTGGAAGCCTAGCATCTTACAGCTGAGCTACTGCGCTAGTTACGAGAGTTGTGTCAAACGGTGTACTTTAATTTCTGCTTGTGTTGTTAACAGCGCTGTTATGTACTTACATCTATATGTACATACGTGAGTGAGTTGTAATTGTTAGTTCAGTTAAAGTGCAGCATTTGACATACTCAACGCAGGTGGTGTGATGGCGCAGCGGTAGAGTGTCAGGTCTGGAAGCGAGGGGTTGTAGGTTCTCGAACCACGCGATATCAAGGTTGATTTTTTTAAAAATTAAAAATCAGCTAAAATGGCTGCCATTTCCGGGGCCAACTTCCGTTGCATCAAATTTCAAATTTCACTCTCCATAAAAACTCTGTATCGCCGCCTAAGAAGTTAACTTCAAAAATGGACATCAATAAGTATACAATAAGTGAACTGAAGCAGATTTTGCAAGGCGCAGGGGCGAAAACGACAGGTAATAAAGCTGCGTTGGTTGCACGGTTGCAGAAATTGCAGTCAGACGGTGTATCTGATCGAGCAGAGGGGGCACAGGGAGGCGAAGGTACGAGTGATCAAAGAGAGGCGCAAATGGCTGAACCAGCAGCACATGAGGACACGGTGGTAAGGGAATTGCGCAGCGAGGTAAGTGGGCTTCAACAGGCGATTGAAGCATTATCTCGTCAATTCCAATCGGTGTTAGATGCAACGACAGCAGCGCAGTCTATAGTTCCAGAAAATTCCTTTATATCGCCTCAGAATCCCACTACACCAACGCAAGCGCAAGCAGAGGAACAATTGCGTAATAATTTAGCACAGTACGAAAATCCACCCTTATATGCAAATACAGCGTCGCAAGCACCTATGAGTTTGTCTGTATATGCAACGAGTTGTAAAAAAAACAAATGTAACAACAACAATCACAACAACAAGCGCTGGTCTGTTGTCAAAAACACCGTCATTAATAGCATCGTCGCCAGCAGCGGCTTCGTCGGCAGTAACTTCGTTTTCAAATGCAAACAGCTCTCAACAAATAAGCATTGGAAATAGTCAAATCATGAGAAACGAATTTACGAATAGTGGAAGAGAGATAAACTATAATGACACACATGAATGTCGTAGAAGTGTTGTTCGCGAAATAATTGACATTTTACCAGACTTTAGTCCCTGTAGGGAAGATATGACATCAGTGCAATTCATAGAACGAGTTGAACAATTAAAGGATGCATATAAATGGAATGATAGTGTATTACTTTATACTTTACTATATAGAGTAAATTTAAAGGTGTTGCAAAATCGTGGGTGGATTCGCAGCCCATATTTAAACAGTGGCAACAATTTGTAAATGCGTTTTTAGACGATTTTTCGTGCATGGTGAATAGTGCGGATATTCATATACAGCTTATACATACACGCATGAACAAATCAGAATCGGTAATCGAATTTTATTTGAAAATGCTGGCACTAGGTCGTCGCGGTAACCTCGAAGATAATGCAATAATAAAGTATATAATAAATGGTTTAAATGATGATGGCTTACGAAAAACATTAACAGCCATGCATTTTATGAAATGTTCGGATTTGTTGAGAGCTCTTAATAATACAACTGTGAATGTGGAAAGAGATAATGCCAATAGTGTGTCGAAAGTCAATTCAAGAAATAATTATAGCTCAATCAGAAGTGATGCGAAAAATAATACTAATGCTGGACTAGTGTGTTACAATTGTGGTGACCGTGGGCATATTTCTAGAAATTGTGTAAAACCACAAAAGAAATCACGGTGCGGAAATTGTGGTGGGTTCACTCATGAAACAAAGAATTGTCCGAAAAGAAATAAACAGAATGTAAATGCAATTGCTGAAGATGATGAAATATGTGAGAATGAGAGTGATCATGAATCTATAGTTAACGCTATTGATTATAGTGCGCAGAAAACCCGAAATGTTACGAAAATGATTGTTGTAAACGGTGTTGAGTGTGAAGCATTGATTGATTCTGGCAGTTGCAAGTCGCTTGTAAAACGTAATATTGCAGAAAAATGTCAAAATACAATATTAGCATGCGATAAAAAGCTACACGGGTTTGGTGGTGGGAAGTTTCACTGCCGTGAGCTAATAAATACAGTGGCACATATTGATGATAAAGATTTTGAGGGCGAATTTTTGATTATTGATAACACTACTCGACAAATTTTGATCAACTTTAACCACCAAAAATGAAATAATACTTTTCTAAAGCAAAATTTTACGCTGATTCTGAATATCATCTCCATTTTTTTGTGGCAGACACAGTTTTTGAGATATTGGTAAAAATGTGGAAAAGGCTATATATGCAAGATGTTGCATCACATAAGTGCATCAAAAAGTTTTATTAGACATCGTGGCGATTTGACATCTAGGAAGTGCTGGTAGAGGGAGCTCCAACAAACATTTTTTGCCTTCACACTCCAAAATTGGTTGTTGTTGTTGTTATAGCAGTACTAAGCCCTGCTTAGTCGGCACGATAGGCTCATAGATCATCGTCAGGCTCACTTAACGGGAGGCCCAGGAATGAAGCTGCATTTTTTGGGCTAGTCCATAAGGACAGGGGGGTTAAGTGAGTAGGTTTGTGTGGACATGAGAAGAGATGATGTGTGTCATGCGGCGTCTCTCCACATGCCGGACATGTATTAGGTATTTCGGGATCGATTCTGGCCCTATATGAGTTCAGGCGGCTGCAAAAGCCTGATCGTAGTTGCGGTAGGGTGACGCGTGTTTCTCTCGGCAGCTCCAATTCTTCTTCTGCTATGGGGGGTGGTTGGCCTCTCAATATTCTGTATGACGGACGGACTGAAACGAATGTGGTGATGGTGTCGGTGTGTATCTCCTTTAATGCCTGCCTGTAAGCCGTTGGGTCAAATGGTTGTTTTATGTATTTTTCAACCTCTGGTGTGAGGTCGAGAAGATGTCTCCTGATGTGCCGGGGAGGCGGTTCTGGTTCTAGCAGGTGGCTGTTAGGGTGGCCTCTGCGGTGGCATCCCAGCAAGAACTGCATGCTAAGCATGGTGTTGTGTTCTAACACCGGGAGTATATTGGCCTCATGGTGTAAATGGTGTTCCGGCGCCATCAGGAGATTGCCTGTGGCAGTTCTGAGGGCAGAGTCCCCGGCGACCATATTGACGATGCATAGTTGAGCACCGGCCGGCCGATTGCTTTATATGTTGCTATTATTGTTTCTTTGTCTTTACCCCACGTGCTGCCGGCTAGCGATTTGAGGATTTTGTTGCGGCTATGGGCCTTGTTAATGATCGCGATCGTATGTGCGGAGAAGGAGACAAGACTGTCAAAGGTAACACCCAAGATCTTTGGGTTGTTTACGGTAGGGATGGGTATATTCCCTACTCGTATGCCTAAGTCCAGTCCTACCTCCTTCGTCCATGTCGTGAACAGGGTTGCGGAGGACTTCGTGGGCTGTAGCTCTAATGAACGGCACCCAAAGTAACAGGAGAGATCAGAGAGATAGTCGTTAATTCGAGAGCACATGCTATCTATGTCGGGGCCAGTGGCCATGATCGAGCAGTTATCGGCATAGGAGATTAGGTCAACTCCTTCGGGGGGGGGGGGGGGGGGGGGGGGGGGGGGTGGCTGGAGAGATAATGGTTGAAAAGCAGGGGGGACAATACACCGCCCTGTGGGACTCCCTGCTTTATTCTCCTAGGTTTTGAGACCTGGTTCCTAAAGACTACCGATGCCTGCCGATCACTCAGATAGTTTGCGGTCCACCTCTTTAGTCTCTGAGAGAGGTTCGAGTTGCCACGGTCCTCCAATAGGGTGGCGTGATTGACCGTGTCGAAGGCTTTCGACAGGTCAAGTGCCACGAGGATCGTTCTCTCGCAGGGGCGTTTTTGGTTAAGACCACGAACTATCCGGGTGTTTATGGCGTTTAGTGCTGTTGTTGTGCTATGCATTTTGCGGAATCCATGTTGATGTGTCGCGAGTCGTAGGCGTCCGTTGTAGTATGGGAGTAATGCGGCCTCAAGTGTCTTTACTACCGGGGAAAGGAGTGATATCGGTCGATATGAGTCTCCTTTGTTGGCAGGTTTCCCCGGTTTGAGTAAGGGGACCATCCTTGCCATCTTCCAGATGTTGGGGATGACAAGGGTGGTCAGAGACAAATTGAGTACCTCCGTCAGGAAACTTACCCCATTCGGTCCTAAGTGTTTTAGCATCAACATGGATATGCCGTCAGGTCCGACTGATTTTGAAGCTTTAGCATTCTTTATAGCCTCCTGAATCTCCCTGGTTGAGAGAGCAAGTGGTGCGTCATCATTCCCACGACAGCCGGTTCTACGCACCGGAATGACTCGGGGTTCCCCCGAACAAGGGCTGTTATTTCGGTCTAACCCTGTTTAGACCGGCACGAAAAACTCCAAAATTGGTCAAGTAGTTTGGTTACAATGGCAAAAATAATGAAAAGAAATTTGAAAAAAATTGAATTTTTTTTAAAGAAATTTCAGATTCGACTGCCCTAAAATCAGAAAAATTGTATGGGGGACAAAAAGTTAGCCCCCCTATCCTATAGAGAATTTAATTGTGAACATTTTTATTGAAAGTCCTTAACCAAAAATTTTCCGGAAGAGTAAAATTTCATCAGGACTTAATAGTTTTTGAATGGCGATATCAAGGGTCTTGGTACGAGGATATGATGGGAGAATATTTTTTGGACAATCATACGTGTAACAAATGCAGAAAATCACAAAAGAGTAGTCAAAAGTACTTACTCACATCGCTCATTATTTATAATCTCTTTAAAATGGCGAAATGCAGATATTTTATTATTCAATTATTTTTTTTTTTCCTATTAATCGCTGTTTTGAGAGATATTGTGCACTTCAAAACACGTAATAAATGGAATTTAATAATCTTGAGTATTACTCCTTAACAAAGTTTTATGAATAAACCCAATTTTGTTGTTGAAATTTTACTCTTCCGGAAAATTTTGGTTAAGGACTTTCAATAAAAATAGATAAATATAAATAACGCTACATCCGATTATTACACAATTAGTCTTAAAATGTTCACAATTAAATTCTCTATAGGATAGGCTAGCTTTTTGTCCCCCATACAATTTTTCTGATTTTAAGACAGTCGAATCTGAAATTTCTTTAAAAAAAATTCGATTTTTTTCAATTTTTTTTTCATTATTTTTGCCATTGTAACCAAACTACTTGACTAATTTTGGAGTGTGAAGGCAAAACATGTTTGTTGGAGCTCCCTCTACCAGCACTTCCTACATGTAAAATCGCCACGATGTCTAATAAAACTTTTTGATACACTTATGTGATGCAAAGTCTTGCATATATGGCCTTTTCCACATTTTTACCAATATCTCAAAAACTGGGTCTGCCACAAAAAAATGGAGATGATATTCGGAATCAGCGTAAACTTTCGCTTTAGAAAAGTATTATTTTATTCTTGGTGATTTTTGGTGTCGAGTAGTGTAATGAACTGATGGTGTACGATGCCATTATCGGGACTGATATTTTGTCGAAAGGTCGGGTCGTAATAGAAAATGGACAGTGTTATATTGGAGTAGTTGAATGAAATAAGATTAATGTTGGTAATGCACTTTCAAGTGATGAACACTCTCAACTAAAACAAGTTTTGAACAAGTACGTGAATTGCTTCGGTGAAGAACTACGTGAAATCGGGAAATGTAGTACGTCTAAAATGAAAATTACGTGTTAACGTAACGTGATGTTAATCAACAAAACCCGTCGCGCGTAATCCGTATCCAATCCCGAAACAGAAGATTGTAGAAGATATTGTTAATGAATTACTTGATTTAAATATTATTCGACCATCCAGTTCAATGTATGCATCACCTATAGTGTTGGTGCCCAAATCAAACGGGGAACATCGTCTATGCTTCGACTACCGTGAATTGAACGCAATCACACAAAAACAGCCATGGCCAATGCCAAAAGTAGATGGTACATTATCGACATTGGCAGGTAAGAAGTATTTTACCACTTTAGATATGATGTCCGGATATTATCAGATAGAGATAGAAGAAGAATCAAAAGAATTTACTGCATTCATATCTCACAATGAGCATTACGAATTCAATCGAATGCCATTTGGGTTGCGCAATGCACCGAGTACATTCCAGAAAATGATGATACGTCTAATAGAGCCCATAAATTCGAAGGTTGTAAGTTATGTAGACGAAGTTATTGTTGCATCTGATATATTTGAAGATGGTATTATTTATCTTGAGAAATTTTTGCGCATTATGCAACGAGAGGGTCTAACACTTCGTTTATCCAAATGTGCATTCATGCAGCAAAGCGTTACATTCTTAGGTCATGAGTTAAATGAGAAGGGCATCACACCAGGCCGTATTAAAACAGCTGCTATACAGCATTACCCTATACCTACTAATGCAACGGAAGTACGTCGTTTCTTGGGCCTTACCGGATTTTTCCGAAAGTTTGTTGCCAACTATGCCCATATTGCCGCACCATTAACACGCTTATAGCTGGGTATCCAGATCATAAGAAATTGCTCAAGAAAAAATTGGCATTTATTTCTTAAGTAATTTTGACGTTTCATTTTTTCTTGAAGAAATATATACAATCGTATATATTTCTTGGCAAAACCAGCGTTTCCAACCCCATTTTTCGTCAAAATTTGTAATAGATTTTCTTGTGAAGTGGATACTGCCTAAAGAAAATTTGACACAAGAAAATTTCTTGACTATTTCTTGAGCGTTTTTTTATATGGAGTTTTAGCATTTCTTGTGATGTGGATACCCGGCTTAATGAAGAAAAATGTTGTATTTGAATGGTCATTTGAATGTCAGGTGGCATACAAACAATTAATTGAGTTACTAACTAACTACTATACCGGTAATATAAGCTCAGCAGCTGATTCATTTTCATTTTGGCTAAAATGTCAAATCGTATTGCTTTTATTTTGTTTACTTCCGTCTTGTTTACATTTTCGTACGTGCTTTTTGACGTTTTAGACGAGAGATTTTCAACATGGCCGCCGTGCTGTTACCTTTATAGATCTGCCTTGGATGGATCGAAAAATCAACAGATACATACTGATGCAAGTAGCAGTGGCGTTGCAGCTATGTTATTACAAGAGGGAATTGAGGGGTTGAAACCAATTGCGTACTATAGTAGACAATGCAATGATGCAGAAAGAAATTACAATGGGTATGAGCTGGAAGTATTAGCATTAGTGGAAGGTTGTCACCGTTTTCGTATGTATATCTTGGGTAAACAATTCACTGTTGTTACAGACTGTACTGCCATTGCCACGAGTAGCGCGAATATCGATGCAATGAGTCGGGCTCTAGTCGAAACTCCAATGGAGGCGGAAGATGTTACTGCATGTGTTATGGTAGTGGATTTTTCTGTCAAAGATTGGGTCTTCACCATGCAAAAACTGGATCCACACCTGAATGACATCATAAATATTCTTAATAAGCAGATAGATTCACCTCAGCGAAAAATGTATGAAAAGGAGTTCATAATCAAACATCACCGATTGTATAAGAGAAGGGACAATAAGTTATTGTTAGTAATCCCATGTGGCGTGCGGTGGAGAATTGTCCAGCTATGTCAAGATGATGTTGGGCATCCGGGGGTTGATGGAACCCTCAAGCGTATGGCGTTGGATTTTTGGGTTCCACACAGTCGTAATTTCGTGAAAGGGCATATCAAGGGTTGTATTGAATGTTGCTTTACTCGTGAGCCATTAAAGAAAGCGTGTCAATTATACGGTATGGAAGTCCCCAGGTTACCATTTGAGGTATTACGTATGGATCATTTGGGACCATTTATAAAAAGTCGGCATGGTAATGAGTACGTGCTTGTGGGTGTTGATGCATTGACCCGGTATACCATTATTGTTGCTGTAAAATCTACAAAGACTAAACCAGTTATAGATGCATTAAATCAGCTGACTATGTACTTCGGTTTGCCAAAGAAAATTGTCACTGATCGTGGAACATCGTTTACATCATCCTTATTTCATGATTTTTGTAAAACACACGACATTGAGCATATTAAAGTAGCTGTCCGAACACCTCGATCAAATGGGTTGGCTGAACGAGTCAATCAGTCTGTATTAGCCTTCCTAAAGAGTACCACCACAAATCCCAAGGGTTGGGATGAGAATTTACGTCGTCTTCAGTGGACTATCAATACGCGTGTAAATTCAACAACTAAATATTCAGCAATTGATCTAATCTTTGATTTCCCCGTAAGAGATATTAATGGCAATAAGCTTCTTCACACATTACACGATGACAACATGAATTTGGATGAGCTCACTCCAAGTCAACGTCGAACAAATGCTATCGATAATATTGATTCGGCACGTATGGTTGGGAAACAACGGTTCAACTCTAAGCACAAGGCACCTCACAAGTATGAACCCGGTGATCAGGTTTTGATTGAAAGCACACTTCCAAGCACAGGGGAGTCCCGAAAGCTAGACCATAAGGACAAAGGACCATATGTTATTGATAAGGTTCTTCGGTTCGATCGTTATGTTATCAAGGACATTGAAGGTGCACAATTGAAAAATCGTCGATTCAGTACAGTCATGAGTAGTGATAAGCTGAAACCTTGGTGTGCCATATTCCCGGAAATTGATTATATTCCAAGTTCTGATCGAAAATACCGATCCAAATAACAGTCACCAACAAACTCGGGACGAGTTTCTGTCATGAAGGGCCGAACTGTCATCGTAGTTTAAGTCTCTCTTAATTTATATTCACATATTATATTTATTCTACACTGTGGCGTCACTGAAATATTTGTCATTTTCTTTTGTTTGCTTCCTTTCTTGAGTTATTCATTCTTACTAGAGCTGCAAAACCATCGATAGTCGGACCACTCGATAGTTTCGATAGTCGAAAAAAAACTATCGATAGTTTTTTATGAATATTTCACTAAAATAAAAAGAGGGATGGTTTTGTTTACAGTTTTCTTTCCAAAAAGTCTTTAATTTTTTACGCAAAACAATAATTAAATAAAAGATCAAATAACAATTAGAAACTTCACTTACACTGAGAGAAAAATCAACCAAAAGTTGGTTAATAGTACTAATTTCACACTTGAAATGGAATCAATGTGAATTTTGTTTAATATTTTTTATGGGCGAAAAACTCGGTTAGATGACTCATCCGTGTATAGACAAAAGATAAAATTTGTTTGTGACTTCACCCTCTCATAGGGTTAGCGTTAATCAGAGGTTGAGTAAACGGCCCTTAAGCTAAAGATATAGATACTTATGTATTGTGGAACGATCTTTCGTCATCCCTTGTGAAAAAATCGTTCCACATATTCCTACCCCGTCGGAAAACCAAGCAAAAAAAAGGAATAATGAAAATTACTTAACTATTGCTTATCATTTTATATCAGAAGATTTCAAATTGCGAGTAGCTGTACTGTAGACACAAAAGCTGCTGTCAGATACAAATGATTCCGCAGCTAATATATTGGAAACCTTGCACCATGTTCCATGCGAGTTACCGCGTTTTGCATTTAGCTGTGCGAGCAAATTGTTTCTTATTTTAAAGGCAGTACTATTGAACATGAGAAGTTTAAGGCCGCGCAAGAAGTCTATAGTGTTTTGCAAAAAAAAGTTGTAAAACGACGCCCTATACACGGATGAGTCATATAACCTAGTTTTTAGTCTATAAAATATCCTTTTTGTTTCACATGAAAGAAATCGCTAAAAATAATGTTTTTATCAGATATCTTTGATATTACGTTAACAATTAAGCGGGCTAATTTTTTTAACAGATGGCTCTGAAGATTGGCAGCGAATTCCCGTAGCATGTCTATTGAAGAGAAGTGGTTGAGAGGCATCGCAAGATTATTATTCACAATTTTCTCTAGGAACTGTTTTATTAGCGCGATAGAAAGGGCGACAATTGGCCAATGTAAAACACATTTGTCCCAGATATCTTATCGCCGCTATCTGTCTGTCATTCTTCGTAAAATAAAGCATCTTTATCAATACGATTTTATTTATAGTTTAAGTGATTATTTACTTACATATTTATGCACAATCACAGCGATCTAAGTAAGTCAGTATTTCGCTTGACTTCGATTTTTTCTGATTTTTATAAAAAAAACTTAATTTGAAAATCAAAACTCTCAAAAATCGGAAAAAATTAAAAATTTTTACATTGACCAGATGTCATTTAGCGAGGTGTGGTTCAGTTACTACAAGTTGTATATCGTTAGAAGCGTGGATTTTAGTCGCCTCTTACGATAGACATTCCTTACCACGCGTATATTCTAAGCCCCCTAACCCGCTGGGGTATTAATTTTACCAATTTGATATCGAAATCCAACTCCTCCCTAACATTCAGTATTCTTCTCTTGGGACAAAACTACAAGAATGAATAGGGATAACCATCGATAGTGGAAAAAAACTATCGATAGTGACACGAAAATAAAACTATCGATACTATCGATAGTGCCATCGATAGTTTTGCAGCTCTAATTCTTACTTTAAATTAACTGGCCACGGGCAGTCTTTTGTAGAATGTGAATAAGAAAAGACTATAAAACTCATTTTTTTCTAATTTATAATAAATCGAAGTCGTCCATACTGACAAATGCATTTCCTGAAGTTGATAATTATTGTTTGACTACTGTAACGAATTATAAATGTGTATTACCAAAAATTTACCATTTCAGTAAGAACTTTCGTCTCAATAAAGACGCGTTCAAATAAATATTGCAGGTGGTGGAGATCGGTTTCAGTATAATACGCCCGCCGTATTTATTTTCAAACCACTAAGAATGTTTCAATGAATCCTTCAGGAAAAGTTCTGCGAATGATAATTTTACTAGTTATAACACTCCCGACTACGCAAAATTACTGTAAATCTCTCCAGATCTAACTCCAGAAAGGGAGTTCTGTCGGCTGAGGGTTACTTTTCAAAGCGCGGCGTCCTTCGCAATGCATAAGGGTACTCTACGCAAAAATACTGTGTTATTAGGCGCATTTCTGTCGTACCCATGCTTGGGTACGACAGAAATGCGCCTATTAATGAATTATAAGTTTCCGCAAGATTTCGTTTGTATTTTAGTGATCTATCGCCAAAAAAAAGAAACGAAAAATTACGGTGCCGGGTGCATTGTTATTGAAATTTTCCCCTGTTTTTGTATACAATTTGATTTTATGTAGTTCAAAATAATTATATGAAAAACAGAAAAAAGGACAGGGTAAAGATTTCTTTCACGCAAAATTAAGACTATTTTTTTATTTTCAGCCTCTAATTAAATTTACGCTTGTTTACTTAGGGCCGGTTTCATAAGGCCCGGTTAAATTATTTCTAATCGGCGATTAACCAATCGCCCGATTGCCAGCACAATTGAAAATAAAAGGACTGACTCGGTGTCCACCGAAGAAAAAAGAATAGTGTGCGAAAAAATAAATCGTTCTTTTGAAGCCCAGATGGGCATTAAAAGAGGTGCCAAAAATTTAAAAGATAAATATGAGATTTTGAAACGAAAAACTCAGAAGTGCCTTGGGGAAGAGCGAAGGGAATTGTATAAAACGGGTGGTGGGTATTTCCAAACGCATACTGACACCAACACGGAGAGATTAGCTGCGTTGATGGGCCAGTCAGCAACCGGTTTTAACAATAGCTATGACAGCGATGGTAAGATTGCGTTAAGTGCATAATAAGGCCCGTTAAACTTAAAACTATATAAAAATGAATTGTATTTCAGTTATTACGTATGAAATAGAATCCATTCTTGCTCTTCAAGCCTGAAATTCTGGAGGAATCAATGAGAAGCAGGAGCCTGAGGAGACCGTAGAAAATGTAGTGGAGTATATTTCCCATTTATTTTGCTAAATAAATATATACTTTTTTAGACCACTGCAAACAATTGGAGCGGCGGATGGAATCCAAATTTATTAAAACAGAAAACTTCGGAAAAACTTGCGCGGCAATATAAGAAGAAGAGGGGCAAAATTGACCACCAACAAAGCTTTTGGGAAGACGAGAATAGAAGAGCTGCTGACAGACATCAGTGGGCTAAACAAAAGCACGATATAGAGATGAAAGAAGCAGAAATGGGGTTGGAACTGCTAAAAATTAAAATTAAATTAAAAAAAAGTGTATGTTAGAGTATACCCATACCGCCCCGTCCGAATAAACGTACATTTTCCCAAGGCTAATTTATAGAAGGTTAACCTACTAAACAGCTGATTTCTAACTTTTTTCTACTTTTTTTATTCATATTGTGGTGCTTATGTCAAACTTATGACAATTTTGATCAAAGTATACTCTATATAGTATGCAAACTGGCATATCGAATTATCGATAAGCGGCCGTTTGACAACCACTTCTTGCTATTGACAACCACTCACACAGCGCGAGAATGAAGGAATGGCGATTAAAAATGAAAAATCCTATGAAAAAAAAATTAATTTTTTTTTAAATTTAAATTTGGGCTACCATTGTTGGAAAATTTTTCCAATTTGCTGTGTGAAATTAAAATGTTTTCACAGCAGTATATTTTGACGTATAAAATTTTATAACTCCAGCGAAATTAAGATTTTGTGAAATATATACAATATTGACAAATGACTGCAACTTCATGTTTGTTTTTACATGACCGTTTATTTCTAATAATTACTTTATGTGTATTTTTATAGAGCTATTGGCCAGTTTTATTTAAGAAAAATTTAGCGCCAATTTGGCCATACACTCTTCTTCCGATATGTCAAAAATTTCTATTGTGTTGTAAAAAATTTATCTAGCCCATCGGCTAGTAAAATTTTATTTACCTTATGTTTCTCAAACTTACCGTGTACTTTTCCACCGTTACAAACACGACCATACAGAAATTTTTTACCCATTGGCACAGGCAAATGACATCAGAGTGAAATTTTTATAGTACTTTTATTGAATTAGAATAGCTATGTTCCATTACAAAAAACTATTACGAATTTTTCCTAAAAAATGACAGTTCTCCATATGAACATTAACCTTTTTGGAAAAAATTCGTAAAATTTTTTTGTTATTGAACAGAGGTAATGTCATAATAGTTTCATATCTTTTACGTCAAAGCTATCATTTTACATATCGTCGCTGCGCCAACAAAAAGAGCTATACGTTTTTCAGCAACTTTTCAGGAGAGCAAAAAAACCGTTTTCTGGTGATCCTAGAGAATATTTTTTCTAGTTTGAATTGTTAACTAATGATACTACACAAAAGTAATAGACTTGTGCAATTTTTTTTTTACTTTTTTTGACCAACCACTTCGCATAAAGCATTTGCGCCGTTTTACAGCACATTGCTCTTTTTACAAATTGTTTAAATTTGCTAATGGGGGTCAGAAATCGTGAAAGATGTGTATACAATTCTTCGCTAGGGTCCGATGCAATTAGCGATAGCTTGGAAATGCATTATTTAATTGACCAGTGCCCCTCCTATTTTGAAAATTGGTCACATACGCTTTTTTTAAATAATTTTTTTACACAAAAATAACCTGAAATCAAAAAACAATTATACGAAAATAGATGTATAACTGATTTTACAGAGCATTTCTACTACTGAGAGCATATAGCTGTGTTTGATAACTTCTAACCAAAGAAGGCTATCAGAAAACGGAAAATGCAGAAATGTGGCTAGCGGATAGCGCTAAATAAATATGTAATAAAAAAAAATCGAAAAAAAACATATAACTGAATTTGTTGGCGCAACGGCGATATAACACACAAAAATATAAATTTTCTTCGAAAAGGCAGTGTGCTAATCAGGGTTGCGTGATTTCGAATCAATTTTGATTTCAAATCAACTTTCAAATAAAGAACCAGCCTGATTCGTGATTCAAAATACTTTCAAATAAAAGATAATTTTTATTTGTGATTCATTTCGCAAAAAAATCAAAAATACCCTTTGATTCGTTATTCAAACTATTTTCAAATAAAGATAAATTTGATTTGTGATTCATTTCCCAAAAGCATCAAAAATCTTTTTGATTCTTGATTCAAAATAAATTCTTGATTCGAATCAAATTTTTTATTCGAATCAAAAATTATTGTGAATCAAAAATTTATTTAGAATCGAAAATTTCATTTTATTCGTTATATGTACATATATATATAAGTATACACATATGTATGTACGCGCAAATGCTTGGCTAAGGGTGCGTTTATGTCGGAGCAATAGAAGAAAGAAAGATAGCTGTGCGTGATATACGCTTATCGGAATAGCGCTATTGAGTGTTTATGTCGGAGCAGTGATAAGAGCAATAGTAGCGAAGAGGTCAATAAGCGGAGGTAATAGCGCTGTTCGACCAAAGCATATAGCGCTATTGAGTGTTTATGTCGGAGCTAAGCTAGCAAAGAGTGGAATAGCGCTGTTATCTGCGTATATTGAAGCTATGGTACTAGATTTGTCTTTAGTGTATTGTGGTACTTAAATAAACATTTTAGAGTAACCGAAAAGGAGAAGAGACGTTGTTATTTTACACATAATAAATATTTACATATATTTCTGCTCCACACATACTTATCTATATATTTCATTTTTTTTAATTTGAAAGGTTATATAAAAATTGTGTATAGAAAGTAATAAAACACATAAACAATGTCCCTCTTATTCATAAAAAATAAAATAGATTTATAAAATTTTAGAAATCGAAAAATTTTATGAAAATGCCACTTAAAAATTTTTAAAACCTATTTTATTTTTTATGCATGAATTCGTATATATTTACTTACGTTTGGCTTTCATTTCACATGCTACGGCCGTCCACAGTTTATCCAAGACAAGCCTATTGGGATGATTTGGATTTCTTTGATCCCACAAAGGTTGCCTTTTAAAAATTGCACTGATGGAACTTTCTGTTTCCATAATGAATAGCGCTAATCGACTAAAGAAAATCAATGAATTAATTTTCTTCGCTCTTATACTTTGATACGCGCTTATAGCGCGGCTCCGACATAAACAGAAGTACAGAACTCCCATTTACAATTTTCGTTGCTAGTATCCACTCTTTCTTCTATTGCTCCGACATAAACACTACACGCGTTTCCCATAAGGTATTTTCTCTGCTATGATAATAGCGCTAATGTGGTGAATTTCTTTAGTCACCCACTGCTCCGACATAAACAGAAGTACAGAACTCCCATTTACAATTTTCGTTGCTAGTATCACTCTTTCTTCTATTGCTCCGACATAAACACTATACGTGATTTCCGTAAGGTATTTTCTTTGCTATTATCTGTGGTGAGCTTAGCGCTTATCGCAGCTCCGACATAAACAGAAGTACAGAATTCCCGTTTACAATTTTCTTCGCTATCTTTCTTTCTTTCTTCTATTGCTCCGACATAAACGCACCCTAAGGCAACTGTGAAAATCTGCTTGCATTTTCTTCCATACACCGTAGACGTTTGTTGACAATTCAGATTTTTTTCATTTCCTCAACTCGAGCGGGGTGGTATCACGAATTAAAGTATTTTTTATTTGAAATACATTTTTGATTCAAAATAATTTTTTGATTCGAATAAAAAAATTGATTCGAATCAAAAAATTGATTCGAATCAAAAGTTTGATTCGGATCAAAAATTTATTTAGAAACAAGATTCAAAAACTATTTTTGATTCGAATCAGATTTTTGATTCGAATCAAATTTTGATTCTAAATAATTTTGATTTGAA
Organism: Urophora cardui; assembly: GCA_960531455.1. Classification (NCBI taxonomy): domain Eukaryota; kingdom Metazoa; phylum Arthropoda; class Insecta; order Diptera; family Tephritidae; genus Urophora; species Urophora cardui. Next base: position 92,274,287 of record OY482672.1, on the reverse strand, counting down.
AATAGTTTGAATCACGAATCAAATGGAATTTCTGATTCTTTTGTGAAACGAATCACAAATCAAATTTATCATTTATTTGAAAATAGTTTGAATCACGAATCAAAGGGTATTCTTGATTCTATTTTGAAACGAATCAAAAATAAAAATTATCTTTCATTTGAAAATATTTTACATCAAGAATCAGAAAATATTTTTGATTCGTGATTCAGCCAAATCAAAATCACGCAACCATGGTGCCAATTGCCATTTTATGCTCTTTTGAGAAGACATAACACATTTTATAGTTCTTGCCATGTGCACGGTTTATTCTTTTATTTTATCGTCATCATCATCAAATTAAAAGTATCATGAAATGAAAAGTATACGCTAAAATGCAACCCTGCGCTTGTTTATATATTCTTTCTCTCCGGTTTTAAAACGAAACAGTAGAAAGCAAAAATAAACAAATGGTGGTGGAAAGGCGTTTTTATAGGATTTTTGGAAAGTTTTTCCATTATTCCAGCACGCTCCGAGAGAAATGACTTATACAGGGGTGTAGAGGGGCTCTCACAGATCCCAAATCTGAAAACCAAACTTGCCGGAGGCTTATAGTTTCCGAGATATTTGTTGTTAAAGTTGCTAATTTTACTATGCAAAACCCTATACACACACACAAATGTGCGTGTGTTTGTCGTCACCACTGTGCCTTTATATCACCCAACAAGCATACATATGTCAGGTTTCAAAGTTACGTTTGCACCACATTTTCTTTTATTAGAGAGAAGATAAAGAAAAAACTTTTGCGGAGAACAGCTTTTGCGTTGGGGGCCTTCGACCGCGCTTATAAAAAATAACCCTCAGCCAGCAGAATTCTCTTTCCGGAGTAATATCTATGGCCCGGTCTACAGTATTTTTTGAACCGTGAAATATGTTTGTTGGGTGATATAAAGCCTCAGTGGTGACGACAAACACACGCACATTTGGGTGTGTGTATCACGGTATATATATTGAGACGGTTCTAAAACCGAAAGAAATATGGCGGCCAGCGAAATGACATGACCTTTTAATTGGATCATGTGTGTGTATAGTGTTTTGCATAGTAAGTTTCACAAATTTAACAAGGAATATCTCGGGAACTATAAGCCTCCGGCAGGTCTTCAGTTTTGTGAACCGTTGTTTTCTAGGCGTGGTGGAGAGGTATAAACCCGACCCTCACTATTTCCCACACCCTGCTGTGGTGCAGTGGGTAGAGTGCTCGCCTGCTATGCCATAGGTCTCGGCCATAAAACTCGTCAGAGTTATAATAGCGCCATTGTATTATGTATTACAGAAAAATATAGTGTGAAATCAACCAAAAATCAACAAATTTTGTGGCTAATTTTTTTCAACACGATGCTTAATGTATGCCATCATGTAATCGTGTAAATTTAACACTACTGTCAAGTGTTAGTTTAACAGGATGGCAACTGTAGAATTAACACTAAAAAGTATTGAGTCTTCCTGTTGATTTTACAATTTTAACTAGTTAATGTTACAATTTAAGCTGGTTAAATTAACACGAAATGGTCCAGTTGAATTAACAATAACATCTTTTTGATTTTACCTTAAATTTATTGTTAAATTAACTAGAAAGTCTTGTTGATTTTACAATAATTTTTTTTTTAAATAAAAAAACATATAAAACATAAAATATAAAATCATCAGATCAATAAAGCATATTCGAGTACATCACCCGCACAACCGACCAAATTGAAAGCGTCCGTCTCATACGAATAGTTTATACATGGGCGATAGTACTTACTATCACTGGCACCGAGTAATGTTTGGCCGCTAATGCAACGGTATATGCACCGCAAGCTGCGTGAAAGACTCCATTCGCTAAACATCTCTTCGTGGTAAAAATTGCTAACTATGAAGAGGAAAAAGAAAATATTGAACATTAAAAACTTTTAGAAACAAAAACGCAACCCACTTTTAACTTACCTGCGAACTAAAAATATAAATGGAAAAACCATTATCACGCACTGCCAATGATGCTAAAGTCCGATCATTGCCACGGCACAACATTTTCTTTTTGTTAAAAAAAATAATATTAGTTTGTGTTTTGCACGAACAGCAGAACTTCAAACGTTAAAAAAATTGTGTATGTTTCAAAATAGTTTTGACGTTCTTTTTAACACTGAATAAACCAAAATTCCAAATGACATTTATGTTTCAAAATGGTTTCGTGTTATATCAACCAACTTTTATTGTTAATTGTGGTTCTTGTTGTTTTAACATTTGTTTTCATGTTGTATTCACACTAAAATTGGGACGTCAATTTTCTAACATTTTTTTTAGTTTATATTGACACTACCATCATGTTAAATAAACCAAATTCCAAATGACATTTAGGAAAAAAATTTTATATTTGAATCATCTTGTATATTTTAAAATTTCTTCATGTTGTATCAACAATAAAATTTGGTTAAATTTACCAAATTTTCAGATGACAGTTACAAAGCCAAAATCATCATATATATTATTTCTAATTGGTGTTTTATAAATATCCCTTTTTCTGCTCACATAATTTACCAAAATTAATAAGTAAGGCATCGCTTTAAAGGTATTAATTAGCTATGCATGCGAAACGGTTTTTATTGGGCGTGGTACTTTTTTCTAATAGTATTTTGTAAAAATAAAATGTTTTAAACTAAAAGATTTGCGCCTAAAACTATGCCTTCAGAATTATTTTATTCTACCAAGAGTGCAGTGTTAAATACAAATTTCAAATGTAGATGTCGCTCCAGATGAATAGTCGTGTATATTTTAAAACACTTTTATAAGCTTCAGCTGTATGTTTGTATGTAAACATAACATTATTTTAGGCGAACGTTTGTATTCATACTTTACGCTGAATGGGGTTTTTTAGCATGGGATGTGCTTACTTATACATACATAGCTGTTCGTAGTACAATATATGTATATGTATTTATAGTTTTGATCAAATAACGGTTGTACGTAAGACCATAAAATATTGAGGTAGATATGGACTTACATAAATCAAAACGATCACGATGAAAATAAGCACATCTCACACTGAAAAACTTCAGTGTATGAATACACACGCTTTCGCCTAAAAGTATGCAATGTTTACATACATACATACATACATACATACATACATACATACATACATACATACAGGTTAAACTAATAAAAGCGTGTTAAAAAAATTGATTGAACGGCCGGTCGTACATAATCTAACTGGCGCAAAAATATAAATATTTTAATGAAATTTGGTACACAGATTCTAATGGGAACAGAGAAGGTTGCGGTTGAAAATAAGGCATATGTATATATTTCGAAAAACACGTAAAACATGATAATTAAGTCACTAATAAAGCCCGAGTGATGGAATTTCATCCGTCTAATGACCTTATGCCATTATGAGGAAATATGCTGAAATTTAAAAAAATGGGCCATGAGGGACAAAATTTTCAAAGATTTATAAACTCAGCAACTGTAGCAGATAAATCGATTAAGCTTCGACCACTGATTTGCTTGCCAAGGCAAATGTGTGGAAAGAAATTACCCAAGTCCGCAGGGACCACATATATGTATTTACATAAAAATATATGTAAACTATATAAAAATATAATGCACATTCCTATATACATAGGTATAATAAAAACATTTTATGCGATATCTTTGTCAAACATATAGGCAGTTCGTTGAAAGTTCCATAAGTTCCACCAAACCAAATAAATAATAAGTTTTTTAAAATGGGCGTGACATCACAAACTATACCGACTGGCGCCACGTATGTTTTGTTATTTTTTGCGCAAGATAGGCACGGGTCCGGCTAGTGTTTCAAAAATCGTGTAATTTGAAAAAATTGTTGCTGTTCGATGTGTAAAGATCGATCGTGTTAATTTTACATGAATCGTGTTGATGATTTTTTTTCTGAGTGCATGTACTCTGCTGTAAATACTGTGCCGGAACTACGAATACCACTAATTTCTTGAAGGGATTGCCAACGTTTTACAAACTAATAAAATTAGGACCATCTCGTGACCCGCAGATTTTCATATCTACAAAAAAAAGATTAAAGTTGTAATAGGTATTAATAATAACTACACTCGTCCAAGGCTACATGCATACTTACTGCTATGTATGTATGTAGCGTTTTGGGTGATTATTATTGATAAGTAAAACTCCGCTTCAATATTAATGTATAATATTATTGATTACTTTATTTAATAACGCTTACGCTACTATGTACCGAGACGCGACGGTACAACTACGCTATAATTATTAACTAATAGGCCATTTACATATACGAGATTATCTACTTTTTTCGAGGTTGACACAAAATCTTCGATTGAAATCAGCTACCAAAAATTCGCGATTTAAAATGAATCTCGAGATTATCACGATAGTTTTCTCAATGCAACCCTGTGTTCTTCGTGTTATCGTTAGTTTTTGTGGCGAATTTGGGAGAAACGTCAAAATGAAAAGTAAACAAAATGGACGCCAGTAAGTCTGGCCCAACAAGAATCGTGTTTGCTAGCGTTTTTCAAGTTAAATAAAAACAAAATATCTGCTTTTTACATTCGTGAAAACAGCCGTCGAACGGTAGTTGCCTATTCTCTTTTCACTGCTACGACCATATTATTATTGGGTCATGCAGGTAAGGAAAATTGACAGTTGACAACAACTCTCCCAGCAAACCTAGATTTCATATTATATGTAAACGGGTAGATTGGCGAATCGAGATTTACTGATAATCTCGTTATATGTAAACATGGTATAACTAAACTGAACTGAAAGCTGTCAAATATAATGAGTACATTGCAGAGCTTTTATCTTCTTACATTTTGTTTTCAACTCTAATTCGTGTTCTCCCGGATCTATATGACCAATAACAAATACAATATAAATTGTCAAATGATATACATAAAATAGATAAACTCATGAGAAAGTGGTGGCAGTGTTGCCACAATACTTCCCTTCTTAAAAAAAATTAAGTTAATTTTAAAGTAGAGATCTTATGCAAAACCTAATGTTTACAATGAGGAGGATGGCTCCGTGTGTAGAAGTCCACGTAAGTGGGGAAAGCTTCTGACTGCCATCCACCTGGGGTGGCCAGAGCGATTCTTTTGCTTGCGGAGCAAGCAGCTCACGACTTCCGCGCAGTGTCCTCTGGATAGCCACCGAAAACCCGTTTGGTGGTGAACTAAAGTGAGAAGGCGACAACTCGACAAGGCCACTCCGACATATTCGGTTTAAGGGCTTGTTGAGGGGAATAACTGCAGCGTCTGTTCACCAGAAGGTGCGGCTGCGAGCGGGCGTCTGTCTTGGAGCAAGCGGCTCGCTATATAAACGTGTAACAATATACAACTCCCGCAGGGCGGGTTGTGCGTCGGGCTTGGGACCCACCACGTAAAAATCCTATCCAACGAAAACAACAACAAAGCCTCGGATGAGACCACCTCTTTCTGATGACAACCACGGCAAACGTTTAAAGGACTATGATTTGAGGGTAAGCACCTGGAACGTCCGGACCCTTAATTGGGAAGGTGCCTCTGCCCAGCTGGTTCATGTCCTCAAAAGAGTGAAAACTGACATCACCGCCATACAAGAGATGCGGTGGAAGGGGCAAGGCAAGAAGAAATGTGGGCCTTGCGCTATATATTACAGTGGCCATGCAGAGGAGCGTATATTTGGTGTTGGTTTTGTGGTGGGAAAGAGACTCAGCCGCCGAGTACTGTCGTTCACGCCAGTGAACGAGCGTCTAGCCACCATCCGCATCAAAGCGAGATTTTTCAACATATCTCTCATCTGCGCCCACGCCCCGACGGAAGAGAAGGACGATGCGATCAAAGACACTTTCTATGAGCAGTTAGAGCATGCATATGACCGCTGCCCCCGTCACGACATTAAGATTGTGCTTGGCGATTTTAATGCCAGGGTGGGTAAGGAAGGTATCTTTGGCAGCACAGTCGGAAAATTCAGTCTCCACGACGTAACCAGTCCCAATGGGACGAGGCTGATCGACTTCGCCGGGTCACGAAACATGGTCATTAGCAGTATCAGATTCCAGCACAAAAAAATACACCAAGCCACATGGCTGTCTCCTGATCGAAAAACGCGAAATCAAATTGATCACTTCATGATCGACGGCAGACACAGCTCCAGCATCCTAGATGTGCGCACAATCTGTCGACTCCGTCCACTATCTTGTAGCAGCCAAGGTACGCACCCGCCTCTGTGCAGCAAAGAATGTGCCAACAGGACAGCAAGGAAAGTTTGAAGTCGAAAGGCTGCACATGACGCAGACAGCCAATGAATACACCACTCGGCTCTCACTCCTGCTCTCTGAGAGCAACCCTTCACCAAACGATGTATCTGAGGAATGGGAACACATCGCTCGTTCACTTCGTATCGCCGCTGAGGAATCTATAGGATACAAGCGAGCCCACAAAAACACCTGGTACGACAAGGCCTCTGAAAGAAAGAACGCCGCCTACAGGGCTACATTGTGTGCGGGCGCAACGCGAAGCGTATGGGAGCGTTATCGAACGGCGAAGAAGGAAGAGAGGCGCCTTTTTCGAAAGAAGAAAAGGGAGGCTGAAAGGCGCGAGTGTGAAGAGCTTGAGATGCTGGCGGGTAGGAACGATGCTCGGAAATTCTATCAAAAAATCAGCGGATGACTGAAGGTTTCAAGACCGGGGCAAATTCCTGCCGGAATGATAACGGTGATCTGGTAACTGATGTCCAGAGCATACTTAAGTTGTGGAGGGATCACTTCTCCTCCTTGCTAGATAATGGCAACAGTGAAAGTGCGGAAGGAGAAGATGTACGACCCGAATCCCCAATAGCAGATGATGGTAGGCATGTTCCACCACCTGATCATGACGAAGTGCGAATAGCAGTAGCTAGGCTTAAGAATAAGAAGGCCCCGGGTGCTGACGGCTTGCCAGCCGAGCTATTCAAACATGGTGGCGAAGAGTTGATAAGGAGCATGCATCAACTCCTATGCAGAATATGGTCGGACGAGCGCATGCCCGACGATTGGAACTTAAGTGTGCTCTGCCCAATCCACAAAAAAGGAGACTCCACAGTACGCGCCAATTATCGTGGGATAAGCCTCCTGAATATCGCATATAAGGTCTTAGCAAGTGTATTGTGCGAAAGACTGAAGCCTATCGTCAACAATCTGATTGGACCTTATCAGTGTGGCTTCAGACCTGGTAAATCTACCATCGACCAGATCTTCACAATACGACAAATACTGGATAAAACCCATGAAAAAGGAACCGACACACACCATCTCTTTGTCGAATTTAAAGCCGCTTTTGATAGCACGAATAGGAATTGCCTGTATGCCGCAATGTCTGAATTTGGTTTCCCAGCTAAACTTATACGGCTATGCCAAATGACGTTGACTAACACCACCAGCTCCATCAGAATTGAGAAGGACCTCTCCGAGCCGTTCGAGACCAAACGAGGTTTCAGACAAGGTGACTCTCTTTCGTGCGACTTCTTCAATTTGATGCTGGAAAAGATAATACGAGCTGCAGAACTTAACCATACAGGAAGCATCTTATATCACAAGAGTGTGCAACTGCTGGCGTACGCCGATGATATCGATATCATTGGCACTAACACTCGCGCCGTATGTTCTGCCTTCTCCAAGCTGGATAAAGAGGCTAAGAAAATGGGTTTGGCGGTCAACGAGGACAAGACGAATTACCTCCTGTCATCACACAAAGAAACAGCACGCCTTGGCAGCCACGTCAATGTCGATAGCTACAAATTCGAAACTGTTAAGGACTTCGTCTATCTGGGAACCAGCATTAACACCAAGAATGGTGTCAGCACGGAGATCCAACGAAGAATCACGCTTGCCAATAAATGCTACTTCGGACTAAGTAGGCAACTGAAAAGTAAAGTCCTCTCTCGACAAACAAAAATCACACTCTACAGGACGCTCATCGTTCCAGTCCTCAAGTACGGCGCAGAAGCATGGACAATTTCAAAATCAGATGAGATGGCACTTGGAGTATTCGAGAGAAAAGTTCTTCGTAAAATTTATGGACCTTTACGCGTTGGCGTGGGCGAGTATCGACGGAGATTTAACGATGAGCTGTACGAGCTTTACACAGACATCGACATTGTTCAGCGAATAAAGATCCAGCGGCTGCGTTGGGCAGGTCATGTCGTGAGAATGGACGAAGGCGCTCCGGCCAAGAAAGCATTTCTATCGAAACCTGCTGAACGCAAAAGAAAAGGGAGACCTCCACTGCGTTGGGAAAATCAGGTGGACAGCGATGCTGCCTCCCTAGGTGTTCCCAAGTGGCGCCATGCTGCACGAAACAGAAGCAATTGGCGCGCTCTGTTGGACTCGGCCAGAATCGTCTAGACGGTTAAGCGCCAATCAAGAAGAAGAAGAATGTTTACAATATAATTCCATTTCTTTGCACAGTAAAAATTGAATGTATGTAATTTTGGTGAATAAAGATGTATGGTGAAAAAAAAATTGAGATAGATAGATATTTGAAACTTCAATGCAATACAAAAGAGAAATTGTTGTCTTAGTTTTCTTCTGCCAAAAGGTAAACAGGTTTGAGCCGGTCAATGGAAATAGCTGTGTTTGTATGTTTGTAGTTGATGATGAAATATTTATCATGCCGAGTAATGACTTCGTATGGACCTTCGTACGGTGATGAGAAGCTTGGACCAATTTGGTCATTCCTGACAAACACATGACAGCATGTATTGAGGTCTTTGTTACGAAATACTTTGCGAGTTCCATGATGTGCAGTTTCGCTCGGAGATAGCATATTAAAATGATTTTTCAAATCTGAAAGTACGTTTTGAGTGCTGGCATGTTTGTCTGATGGGGCTAATAATTCGCCGGGTAAACGTATTGGCTCGCCATATACAAGTTCGGCCGGTGTAGTTTTGATGTCATCTTTCCATGCTGCGCGTAGGCCTAACAGTACAGCATTGAACCATGTTTCGTTGTGGCATAGCAAAGCAGATTTGAGTTGTCGGTGTAATCTTTCCACTAGGCCGTTGGCTTGAGGGTGGTAAGGGGTTGTGCGCAAATATCTTATGCCAAATAATCTGATCAGTGATTGAAACAATGCTGATGTGATTTGGCCTCCTCGATCGGATGTGATTCTGACTGGTACGCAGTGATGGTAGATACGTTTTTGTAAATTCCCTACAGAGCAAGAAAAAATCCCTACTTTTCCCTACGCTTGTTTAAAATTTTCCCTACATAATTCCCTACACTTTTTTTTTAGTTATTTCCATGCTAGAACAATGAAGAGACCGCACGGCAGTAGATGAACGTTTTTTCTTTTACTAAATAATGAAAATCGGCTGTTCTACTGCATACTGCATACACACTGGCTCTCAAAGAAATCAAAAAAAATTACAATAAAATACTGATGATTTACTGTTTTGAACAATTATTATAATAAAGAAATATATGTATTAATGCGTTGTATGTAACATATATATCGCACGTTTTATGCAATAGGGATTTAACTCGAAATTTTCGATTTCTGGGGTTTTGCCATATATTTCAATAACTGGGTCATGCCTTTGAATCTAGTCTTATAAAATACTCAAAACGATAAAAATGGCGGAAATAAAAGTGATTTTGTAGTTAACCGTAGAAGGAAACTCTTTGAAATTATAAGAGCCCTGCTAGCATTTGGAAGATAGTTTTTTCGCCTATCTCAAATAAGTAACGCCTGGGGCACTTCTTGACGTTATTTTACAAAAGTAAATTTCATTGCTATCGCGTAACTTACTTCTCGGTGTGTATGAAGAAGATACCTGGAGTATTGACAAACAAAACTATTTTTTTAAACAAATATAAAATTTGTGCATTAAGCGAAATTCAAAAATAAAAGAAACCTTGAAGAAGGCAATGTTCTCGTAATATAAGAACTTAACTTGTTTTTTTTTTTCATTTTTTCCAAAATTTTTGGTAAGTTTTCTAAAATGTTCTAGGACTTTGTGGAACTTAAAAGTTTTGGTTTCTATCTCCTTTTTAGGCTCTCTTCAAAAGGAAAAGGAAGTAAAATATATGGTACTACGAGTAGGTATATGTTCCTGAAGGAAAATATTTGATCTTTACTCCAGGAATGTTTTTGGGGAAAGCTCGTTTTTGGCAAAAAATGTCACGGGATATGATAATTGGTCAATACACGGTACTGCTCTCTAAACGACGATATGTAGATATATGTATATTTTTGTGGATTTTCTAAAATGCTTAGGCGAACTTCAGAAAAGGGTTATATGTAAATTATCTTATACGTATATGGATGTATATATGGACATATTTGTGGTCATAAATATAAAAAAGTAACAAAATATATGTTTGCACTTTTATTAAGGTTTTATTTAAGGAGCAATTATTAATTGACGCTTTTGTGTCTCCCAGATGACACTAAGAAGTTACTTCCGGAAGCGTCTTATTAGTTTATTTGTAGGTAACGTTTTCGTCTCTTCCAAACGACACTTGGAAGATACTTCCTGAAGTGTCGTTTGTGACTCTTTATGGACGTAAGGTTGGCGGGGAACACTTTTTCCCGAACGAAGATAGGAAAAAGTTGAGAAAGCGATATCTTCCGCGATTGAATTAAACTTCTTGAAGTTACTTTTTCCTCACTTGCACGATAATAAATGTTAGCTGGGAGCCTATACACCAGCGTTGCCGTTTTAAATTCTTCAGATTACCCAAAACAATATTCAAATTACCCATAATTGCCCAAAATTCCCCATACAAATTTTCAAATTACACTGCCCGACAAAATTTCAAAAATTTTGATATCGACATTTTATACATCTTGTATTTAACTTATTTTTTGCATAAGAACAAATCTTTTGTCCGCCATAATTCCGCCACTTTAACGGCGGAGATATTGACAGATTAGTAATCCTCCTTTTCTCAAAAACTGAAATTTCAAAATATCTCGAAAACTGTTCTACTTTTGAACCATTTGATTACATATTTGGAATCAGCAGGAATACATAGGAATTAAATGTCGAGGATATTTTTTTGTCGGGTAGTGTTATCAAGAGATTTCCAATAAACAAGTATTTTCACATTTATTTTACTTTATAACGGTTTTTATTTTTAAATTCATGTGCATATATGTATGTATATGTGTGGATAAAAAAAGTTATAAAGAAACATAAAACAAGTAAGAGAGAAATGAAACATTAAATAGTCCGAGTCACCCAATTCTGTGGGTTGTTTACGCAAATATTTATAAAAAAAATATTGTAATGATCTTAGCAATTTAAGTGGAGAAGTTTTACCCCAAAATATATGGTTGGTTGTAGGGGAGCTATATGTTATAATGGTCCAATTCCGACAAATGATCAGCGTATCTTAACAACTGAGGAACTAGCTAATGATTCTGATAACATCGGTATATATTTTGGTGGGTCTACTTTTTCTCCTTCTGGAACTTTCGACAAACCTGTTTTGGCTCAATGTTATAATACCATTTCATGTTCATGAAAGGTATAAAATTGCTTATTGTTTTCCTAGCTAACTTCTTACATTAATGAGCTTATGAAATTTGCTTGTACATGTTCGACCAGCCGGTAATTCAAGATTAAATAAATGCTGTAAGAACTCAAGCACACTTTCACACAATGCGAATGTAATAGAAACTCATGAAAATAATTAATTTTTTTTATAGGTATTATTATTCATATAAAACTATTAAAAGGCGAATTCCCCAAAATTCCCCAAATCATAGCACTCCCCAAAAATTACCCAAATATTAAAAAATTCCCCAAATTTGGGGAATTACCCACAAAACGGCAACGCTGCTATACACACTTCCCTGCAAGCGCCGTGATAATCATTTGACCAATCAATTGATGATCACATGTGATCCATCACTCTCCATCAAGAATTCCTATCACATTATTAAGGGCAATATGAAAAATGTGATGGAGTGAAGTGTATACGTGTGAGTTTGCATCTCGCTCCCACTTATGCGTAATCATATGATTTTCTATATATAGCTGAACTCTTTCCTCTCTCACTTTATACCCATCAATGTTGATGTAAATACCAGTCACATATGATCCATCACACTTGATATACGAATCTATCACAGCTGAGCCATCAAATTTGATGCCTGAACCTTTCACAAATGAGCCACAAACAAATCTATCATAGTCTATATTTATTATATTCATTACACAGATATTATTAACATATGTATATGAAATAAAATTAGATTTTTAACACCAAAAAAATACATTTTACTGCTCGCGGTGATGGCTAAGCTCGACAGTCTTGCATACGCCTCTCTCGAATTCTATGGAGTCGACTTCTTGGAAGACATCTGAAATTGAAGTGAAAAAAAATATATATATGTAAATGTACATAATAAAGCTGGTTTGACTTAAATATGTATATACTTATCTCTATACTTTAAAAAACGATTATTAATTATTATTTTTTCTTATCTTTATTCACTATTAAACTATATTTTTAGCACACGAAAGAACACGTTCAACTAGCTTCCACGAATTTGATTTTTTTTTAAACGAATTATGAAAAAGCAACCCTGTCCTCTCACATATGATAAAAAAGTGTGTCAATGTATTAGTGTGAAACTTTTGCTTGTGTTAGTTTCCATCACACGGGTTTTGCTGGGTTGCGACTCAATCGATTTAGTCGAGTGGGCTGTTGTATGCAAATCCAACTGTTTCAGTTGTTCGACTAATTGAATGCAGTGCAGGCCCAGGCATTTTTCTAACAGAGGTAGTGTTAGAGCCTATACACACTTGCGATTCAATCGATTTAGTTGAATGTTGATTTGCATGGGAATGTATGGAAGCATTCACACTACATTCAATTAGTCGAACAACTGAAACAGTTGGATTTGCAGCCCAATTTCATTCCAACTGAAACAGTCGGACAACTGCTTGATCAGCAAAGCGCCCTTCTACGTATTCACACTAGAGACAATTTAGTCGAAAGACTACAACAACAACAGTGATATTCGTAGTGGAAAGAGTTGCCATGCTGACAGCACTACTTTTATTTCACTTTTGGTAAATTGCAGAGATTGAATATTTCAATTAATATTTTCAAAATGTTTAAAAAAAAAAACAAAAGGTTCGTTTCTTATTAACTAGAATTATCTAACTAAGGATATTTACTTCCGTTTTCATGTCTTTCTTGATATTGTTGTTCTCTTCAAATATATCATTAATCGCATTTTAAAATAGAAATAATAAGGTTGTTCTCTCTGTCTAATCTTTTTGCCGAGATATCATGATATATTGAGAAATTTCTCACACAGAGAGAGCGCACCTTTAAGAAAATAAATTTCGAACTGACTTCATTGTGAACTAGCATGTTGTCGCTTTGCTTTGCTTGCTTCAATTTCGAATTAATTAATTTTTTATCTGAATAAAATAAAATACTTAAAAAAAGAACTGGAAACATAAATTTAAACTCACTTCTCATAGAAGACTATTGTGAATGTAATAACATGGTTGCATTTCCCGTGATATTTTTCTCATGATATCAAATATCACGGGTTGGGGTATGAGAAATTTGCCGAAGCTCCAAATTTTACAAGACGTGTATTTTGTTGTTGTGCTCGGCAAATTTATCACACTTATGTCATCTCGGCAAATTTGCCAGGCCAAAATCACACAGAGAGAACAACCTTAGTGAAAATGAAATTGCATGGAAATTATTAATGGCTAATTTTTCCTATTTTTCCGTTTCTTGTACTTCTGTTCGTTTCGTTCTTTATGAGCGTAATTCCTTCCGTTTTTCTCTTTTCATTTACTTGACAGCTAGTTGCTAATTTAATAAGAAAGAAAGCCAAACAATGTATGCACTTTTTGTTTATTTTATTATTTTTTATTTATTAATCAAGTTAACAGATGACAAGAAGGTGCTTTCATGTAAGAATGCAGATAAAGTGACAAAGCAATTTAATAATTCATCACTTTATACGAAGACCACTAATGTAAAATTTGCTGTGTAAAATGTGAACATTGGCAACACTATGTCATTGTCAATCGCCCGACTATTTAGTCTCTAGTGTGAATAGCTGCCACCGATTCGACTAAATAGTTGGCGTAGTGTGAATACAAAAGCCCAATTCGACGAAATCGATTGAGTCGCAAGTGTGTATAGGCTCTTAGTAAGAGCGCAGTGAGCGCACCAATGAAATGCTGTCGCTTGTTTCTATTCAGTGGCTTACTATCAAGCAACAAGACAATAGCGTATGCGGAAGAATATCATGAATGATTATAATTATTTTATGTTGATAAATACTTTTGAGAAAATGCACTGCATAATACAAATGTTTTTTCAGGTAATATACGTGCCGTTAAAAGGCAGTTTTGGTTTACTAAAATGATATTTTCATACATATTTTGAATTTTAAAAAAACCTTCTTCCCCATACGCTATTGTCTTGTTGCTTGATAGTAAGCCACTGAACAGAAACAAACGACAGCACTTCATTGATCATAGCGCCCACACAAGCGAAGCAAACAAAGAGCGTAATAATCTGTGTGTATTTGGTTCTCAATTTTTCGGACAATTGTCCCACTAGCTGCCTGGGCCTGGTAGTGTGAATGCTTCCATACATTCCCATGCAAATCAAAGCCCGACTAAATCGATTGAGGCGCAAGTGTGTATAGGCTCTAAAAGTTTGTTTGCGTTTTCCCAAAAAAAAATTTTTTTTAGCTAAATCCCTATTGAATAAAACGTGCGATATATAGGTAGGTAGACGTAGGCATATAAATATGTAAGGGAACGAAACATTTCATTGATACTATCATAGGTACAGCATTTCTCTAAAAAATAATAAAAAAAAGTTATTGCGTCAAATACTTTGCTTTAGCCCATATGACACTACGTTTTTTCTGGTATTCTACAAGGTTTTTTGTGTGAAGGAGATGGTCAAATACAGTTTTGCGTTGGTGTAAGCGAGCAAGCTATATTAAAAAAGCCAAACGAAATACCAACAAAATACCATCTAGTTGATCGTAAGGGAAAAAAAAATCGGAGCTAAGAGCGTAGCCAGAGCAAAAACATATTTTGCTTCGATGCCCTGATTAAAAGTATCGTGTTATTAGATAGTTCACTATACGGTATTCCCTCTCCAATTACGTCATTGAAGGGTTCGCGATTTAACTCGTCTTCGCAGCATTTTCATTATTCAGATCGACAGTCAGTGTTGAAGTGAAAAAAAGTTTAATTGAAATTTTGATTTGACTTTGCCAAAAAATCCCTACATTTAGCTATTTTATAAAAATCTGTTCTTCTTTCCCTACGGTCACTTTTTTCCGACTAAAATCCCTAAATGTAGGGAATTTTCTCTACGTATCACATCACTGCTGGTACGCCGTATCTAGAAATCCAATTTGTGATTAACGCAAAGGCGACAGTGCCAGTTTCACCATTTTACAGTGGCACGGCTTCGGGGAAACGGGTGAATCTATCTATGATTGTTAAGCATTTGCTGTAGCCGCGCGACGTTGGTAGAGTGATTAAGTCGATATGTATATGTTCGAATCTCTGTGTGGGTAATTCGAAACGAGCGATTGGAGATGCGATGTGACGATGTGTTTTATTTTGCTGACATTTCCGGCACGTCTTTGCCCATTCCCGAAAATCTTTTTGCATAAGTGGCCAGACATATCGTTCACTTACAAGCTTCTGTGATGATTTGATACCTGGGTGGGCCAATGAATATAATGCGTCGAAGACTATTTTTCTCAATGCTTTGGGAACGTATGGACGCGGTTTACCTGATGAAACATCACAATAAACAGCGGTCGGGTAATCGTTGAAAATTATCTTTTGCCATTGTAACGATGTAGAGTTGTTGTTGATAAGCTCACGTAGTTGGACATCACTCTCCTGTGCTGTAACTAGCTCGCGTGCAGTTATTGGTGGCGAAATTGTTTCGACTCTGACAATGTATCTGCTACTATATTATCACGCCCAGATATGTGTCTGAAATCGCTTGTAAATTGGCCAATAAAATCTAGTCGCCGGAATTGCCACTGGGATGCCTTTTCTGTGCGTTGCTGGAATGCATGAAGCAGAGGCTTATGATCAGTATATATTGAAACGTGCTTACCTTCGAAAATATGGCGGAAATGGCGTACGGCTTCATAAATCGCGTGGAGTTCACGATCATATGTGGATAATTTTTGTATTGAAGGTTGTAACTTTCTACTAAAGAAAGCCAAAGGCTGCCATACTCCGTCGATCAACTGCTGCAGTACCACGCCGATAGCTGTATTTGATGCGTCGCATAATATAGCCCAGGGCGCTTTAGAATTTGGGTGCGCGAGCAATGTTGCGTCGGCCAAAGATTTCTTCGCATTTTCATAAGCTAGTTCCAGTTCTTGCGTCTTTTTAATCAGTGTTGAACCTTTTATTTTAGGGCCTTCAAGTAACTTATTTAGTGGGGCTAGAATTTCTGCTGCATTTTTAATGAATTTTCGGTAGAAATTGATGGTGCCTAAGAAACCTCGCAGAACGGCGATTATACTCGGGAATTTCAAATTAGTGATGGCTTCAACCCCGTCAGGTAATAGTTTAATGCCTTTTTCGGTGATGTTATGGCCTAAAAATTTTACTTCGCGTTGACCAAAAACGGATTTAGCAGCGTTTATCACTAGACCGTAATCTTGCAGACGTTGAATTAGCATTTTCAGATGTTGCAGGTGAGACTCTTCATTTTCCGATGCGACGAGCAGGTCGTCAATGTAGGGAAAATGAAAGGGAGGTCACGTGTAACCTCGTCGATAAAACGTTGAAACGTTTGCGCGGCGTTTCGAAGCCCAAACGTCATGAAGGGAAATTCGAATAAGCCAAACGGTGTGATAATCGCGGTCTTCTCTACGTCTTCCTTAGCCACTTAGCACGGACCAGATCGAGTACAGAAAATATGGTTTTTCCATGAAGTATCGCAGTAAAATCATCCAATAGTCTGATAGGATAATTATCTGGGAATGTGCGCGCATTTAGTGGTCGATAATCGCCGCAAGGACGCCAGTCACCTGATTTCTTGGGAACAAATGTAATGGCGATGCCCATGGGCTGATCGAAGGTCGGGCGATACCCGTTTGCATAATTTTTCGAAATTCATCTTGAGCGATTTTTAACTTGTTCGGCGCCAGACGACGTGTTTTACAAGAAACCGGAAGACCGGGTGTGGTTTTAATGTGGTGTACTGTCGAATGTTTCCTTGAAGAGGAGACACCTTCTGGTCGCAAGATATTCGGATAGCTCTGGAGCAGTTTGTGATAGGCAGTGTCACCTTTAACGATTTTTATGCATTCGATATAAGAACGTATGAATGATGCGCTAGTATGCAGACCAGTAGCGCCATCAAGTAGACGTTTATGTTTAAGGTCAATGAGTAAATTGAAATGTGTTAAGAAATCTGCGCCGATAATCGGTCGCCTGACGTCGGCTCCAACGAATCGCCAAGTGAATTCTGGGCGCAAGAAGATTTTGTTTTTCAACCGCTTGCTGGGGTAAACTGATAGATCTGAACCAGAGTCCACTAAATATGGTGTCTTTGTGGTTAGATCTGTGACAAAGAGGCGGTTTGAAGATAATAAGGAGTCGCAATCCGCCACTAGTGACTCCCGTTCTCTTTTACCATAAATTTGCAACCTTTTGAACACTTACGCTCATCTTTACCAAATTTTCGGTGGTAATAACAGATACCGTCTTTAATTGTGCTTGCGATTTTGACCTGTTGCGTTGTTGGTTGTATCGATCGCGCGATTTAGATCTACTCTTGCGTAATTCATTGTTGAGTTGGTCGAAACCATGATTCAAATAAAGAAGATTGTGCACTCAGCCACATTCAGCAAAATATTCATCGGTGAGACTGGGTTCATTTTGGTTAGTACGTCATCAACTACGTTATCGACGACAAAGAAAATTTGCAAGCAGGCAAAAAATACCTTCATTGAACTATTATTCACACAAATAAATACGCGGCACTTCATTTTTCTTTATTTAAAATAGTTTTTTAACATAAATTTCACATTTATCGCACACAATCATTAGTTATTAGAAAACCGGAAACGAAACTGGGTGAAAGAGAACTTATGTTACTACGTCACTAAATCAGCTGATTCTGTCAAATTTTGGATGAACGCATAGCGGTACCGCTGAATGCACAATCTTCTTTATTTGAATCATGGGTCGAAACGTTTGGTAAGAGCGCATATTTGATGTTCGAGCTCTTTAGAATGTGCCATGGAGGAACAATAAAGGAGAATGCATAAGATCAGCTGACTTCTTCTTCAATCTTCATAAACACACGAACACAAGCATTTTTTTGTTGACATATGCCACACACACACGCACCCTAGCATTTCCATAGGGGCCGAATCTGTCAAATTCTTCTACATTCCTCCTTTGCATGGCACTTCTGGCCCCACTATGTATGAAGGTATGTCGTCATGCGAAACCCTTTATTGTTGAATCATGGAATGTGCTGCTGATGCACTTGACGAAACTGCATCTGTGTGTGTTACCTGAAACATTTCATGCAATTTGTCAACAGTTTTAGCTAACGATTCAAGCTGTGTGCCTTGAGGGGAAATGGCTAAAAATTCGTGAGTTTTCTTGGGTAGATTTGCTAGCCATCGTGTTTAAAGAACCACTTCATCGACTGTAGGTGCCAACGATTTAAGATGACGCAAAAACTGCGATGGTGTTCGGTCACCGATAGCTTCACCGTCTAGTAGTTGGCGCAATTTTGCTTCTTCGGATTTCGAGAAACATTGTATTAGTGTTGTTTTAGGTTCGGTATATGGCGATGTTTTTGGCGGGTTGATAATAAGTGTTTCGACTTCTTGTGCATATTCCGTGTCGATAAAAGAGACAGCGTGGTTGAACTTGTCTTTTTCGTGCACAGTGGAATGTATTGAAAATTGTGCTTCCAAAAATATATACTAGGTAAATTTTGATATTTTCCTAAAATAACACTTGTGTATATGATATGTATACTTTTTTAACTTAAATTGGTTAGCAAGAAATACGGAACATTTACAAGACACAGGCAATATCGCTGAGGACCCTACGGAATGGCTAAACTCGTCAAATATAGATATATGTGCAAATCGGCAACTAAACGAAAAGGAACATGGAGGGCCGCAACAATACGTGCCGGAAATTAAAGAGAAGGAAATCAACGAAGCGCTGGGTGATTAATAAACGACGAAGTAGAAAACGATTGTTTTAAGCAGGATGCTCTGGAGTATGTGGCGGGATACATAATCCGGAAGAAGCAGCTCCGCCAATATGAAGATTCCAGTGGCACATCGTTTTCATGGAATGATATGCTTTCAAAAGGTCATTTGAAAAAGCCATCACATAAGAAAATTGGAGTCGGCTTTCGTCTCCTTGAACTTGGAGGAAATTGCTAAGTGCCGGAACATAAACCAACGTTTACTCAACAAAACCCATAATGTCGATCTACCGGAAAATGTACAAAAATTTTTCTTTGAATGTCGGGTATTCTTTCGAGTGCGGCACCTCAATAAGAACCTAAAAATAAAAAAGGCGAAGGAGAGAATGAAGCGCTTAAGGAAACTGAGCCAAATCATCCTGTGAATCTGTAAGAGAGAAGACATACAAATATGTGCTAAGAATAACTTCCCAACAAGCATTCCTGTAAGCGTTTTTGAAAATAACTTAAAGTAAGCTTGCTACTACAAGTGTTTTGTAAGCATTTACATTCTTAAGCTTACTTTATATGTTTTCAAATAAATCTTTTGTAAACATTGAGAGCGCATGTTTATAAAACCGTTAATTTTAAAAGTGAAATGCAAGTGTTTGAAAAATAGCTTGAAGTAAGTTTATTAAAAGAAGAGTTAAATAAGCTTTTACAATATTAAGCTTATTTGAAGCTTTTTTTAAATAAACCTATTGTATGTGTTGAATAGTTGACGTAAGAAAAATTTTCCTATTAATAAAAATTAAATAAAATACGTGTGGATGCTCAATAGTTAATCGCGGAGAGTCCAATATACCGCGCGAAAACTCACAAGGTGAGTATTCAGTTTAATTGCTAATGAATTTGTACCTTCTATTAATCTCTTTTTTTTATAGCATCCCAATCTCTCATTGACTGTGCCGTAGTAAAAGTCGAGAAAAAAACAAAGCCGTCCTTTTACGGATACTAAACGAAGTAACAGCGCTAAGGAGAGAAGTAGGTGAGCTTAGGAAAGTCATGCCAGGAGGTTATCCAATCGTTTTGCACAAGGAACCATTTAGCAGACTAGAAAATTTACTTTCACATGAAAAAGAAATTTAGCAGGACGAGGAAAAGTTTCGTCAGCTGGTAAGTTTTATAAGTAAAAGATATATATGTATATATACTAGGCTGTATCAATTTTCTAAGCCATAGTAATGCAAATTCGGATTCTGCATTAAATTCTATGAAAAAAAGTTGTCTGGAGCATGCTCGAAATTGATTTTAGGGGCTTGTCTAGATGACTATTAGAATTTGATGCAAAATCCGAATTTGCTAAGAACTCTGTGGCTTATAATCAGCCCATAAAATTTGATCCACCCTAATATGTAACAGCATGCATTTAAGAAAATTAGGTTTGTAACTTTGGTTTGCATATTTTAATGTTTCAGAAAATGGATTTCAAAGCTGCATCCTCTTCTGCGGCAAAATCGTTTGTTAAGCGAGCGTGGGGAAAAATAATGACGGATACAATGGCTCAAAAATTTTCATGGAGAGGGACCGAAACTAAAATTTGCGCTCGCAGTCTAACTATTGGATTACCTATATGCCGTAAGTACATATATAAAATCAGGGTTTGAAATAGCTTAGCTACTTTTGCTGCATTTGCTTTGCCTTTGCTAACGAAAAGTAAATTAGCAAACTCGGCCAGCCAAGTATTCAGCTGAGCCGTGTTTGCTTGTATAGTTAAGCAAAGCAACGCGATTTGGGGGATTTCATTTTACTTCCAGCAATTAGTTGTGTCTGCATTTTTTCTGCTTTTGCTTATTTTGCTGAAACGATTTGTTTACGCATATTTCGATTTTTTATACATATTTACTTATGTGTATGTATGTATGTACACATAATATGTATGTATGTCCATTTATAAACATCTTTTCATGTTGAATTTTGCTTAAAAACTAGTTTCAGCAAAATAAGCAACTGTAAGCAAAAATTTACTACCATTGTGTACGGAGTACAGTGAAATGACTCTGAGATGTGTTTAAAACAGGTCGAACAGCTGTGCTCAGCTGATTTTAAGAGTTGCTTATTTGGTATCAAGGGTCCCAATTTCTGACTGAGTTGCATTCGATAGTGTCACAAAATTTAGAATTAAATAGTATCATTAACAAAAAAAAAGTTGCATAAAAATACCTTTTCATTGACTATTATTAAATAAAACCATATTTCTACTAATAAGAGTTTGTTTTGTGTACAGGTTTCTATTTATTTTGCGAAAATTTAGTAAACAAAATAATAGTTTTAAAAGTTTCTAAAAAGTACATCGAAATGCAACCGTGAGCTAAAATATGCAACCTTGCAAGCATCTTTTGGTTTTATTTCGCCATTTTGTATAAAAATAAAAATATCAATTATTGCGCTGCTGCTTAAAATATTCGCAAATTCAGTAATTTATTGGTAATATTCCTCTTTCCCAATTTGGACTGAACGACATGGCTTTCCACATAAACTATCTGCCTTTGCATACAATCCCATTTCCAAATTGATGGCAATTGGAACCACAACTGCCGCCATTAAAGTATTTGGTCAACCGGGTGTTGGATTTTATGGTCAACACATACTTGAAAGTAATTCAGCTACTCGAATGGGTTTATGGCACTGGAAGTGTACTCTCGGTAACTGCATCAAATAATATAATATTATGGGAACCTGACGGCGCCACACTAGTGCCCACAAAAATATTACAATTCGATGGCAAATTAAAAAAAGTCATCGCTATACTGTTCATTGGAAAAGTATATTGTTTGGATTGGCACCGAAGGTGAAAATATCTATCAATTTGATTTGGCTTCGTTCGTGAACCCGTAATACATCACGATATTGTACTGGAGCAAGTAATCGCCACATATAAACTAGATCCGGGTGCCATTGAATCCATTAAAGAATTGTCAACGGTAGGTCATGCTTATATAGCACCGGGGCATGGTCAGAGAGTTGGTTTGTTTGAATGAA
The DNA here is from genome assembly GCA_960531455.1 of Urophora cardui. NCBI lineage: Eukaryota > Metazoa > Arthropoda > Insecta > Diptera > Tephritidae > Urophora > Urophora cardui. Next base: position 92,252,056 of record OY482672.1, on the reverse strand, counting down.
GCACCCTGCTAGAATTGTGTGACCGAAAGAGAAGAGAAAGAAAGACCGAAAGAAAGAGAAAATGAAGAGAAAGAGTCAATTAGTGATGACGACATAATGAAAGATATTGAATGTGATATCTAATTGTTTTAGATATAGTTAAGTACATACTATGTATGTATGAATATTTTATTTTTACACAAATTTATGATTTTTTCTTTATATTGTTTGCAATAGTTTTGTGGTTGAATTTTAAAAATTTATTTAAAACATGTTAATTTGAAACAAAATTTTTTAGCCATCATTTTTAGCCACGAACCAAATTTTTTAACCATTTTTAGCCACAAATTAAATCAAATCTAGCTACCACGAAAATTTTTCAACGGCAACGCTGAGCCTCACACCGACAGTACAGAACTCTTCGTGCACGAAAAGAAAGGTTTGGCGGCGACTTCCGGGGGTACAGATTGGTATGGCGGCCGGATGTGGTTGTTGTAAGAAAAGGGACCATAATGACATGGTCGTAGCAATCAAGACAGAAACGCAATTCCGGAATTGGGAATTGAAAAAACCAATTCATAATTCCGAAAAGAAATTAAGGCTGAGTTCCTAATGTTATGTTCAGACACAACCTTAATTGAACATTAAGAGCTTTCATTCAATTTTCAAGCCCAATGATTCTCAATTTACCATACAAAAATTGACCAAGTTAATGCTTCATTAGAAATTAATGAGTTGTTAATGAAGAACAATTCTGCATGCAACCCTGTTAAAAGGCTTGTTTCATAAGTAAAATGAAATGTCATGAAAAGAGAAATGTGATTAGCGTCAGTGTCCACTAAACAGGTTGGTTCGTCAGATCAGCTGCATTCTTGTTCTTCTTCATCACCTATCAAATTTGTTTTTATTTCTGGTTATTTTATACATGCATTCGTGTTTACGATTGGTAAAAATTGTGAGATGAATGTCAAATTATTTCGTCCTCCTTGCAATTTTGACATTTAGGTCACGAGAGTTTGATATTCAGCTCACGGCGTGTATGTGTGTATGTATCTTGAGCCGACCTGTTAAATGGGCTAAGTAAATTAAATATGTCTGAACACCAAATCTAAATATGTTCAATCAACCCCAATTGACTTAATTAATTTTTATGTCTGAACATGATATAAAACGCAATTCCCGGAGCGAGCGTAAACGCCAGCTATTCCACGAATAACATGTGCAAGAATGTAAAATCAACAACCTACAAAACAGAAAGTAGAAGATCAACTTATATTGCATTCACGATCGTCATTGGGCCATAACAACAACTTCAAAATCAGCTGAGCACAGCTGTTCGACCTTTTTAACACACATCCCAGAGTCAAGTCACCCTGCTAGAATTGTGTGACCGAAAGTACTCCCTGCTAGAATTGTGTGACCTAAAGTACTAACACTATTCCAAAACTATAATATTACCAACACACTTGCACTCGTATGTGTTTCTAGCCAAGTTCAAAACCAATGAGATAGATAGGGATAGAACGGAATTTGAAAATACACATACGGGAACGTGATGAATGAAACGGTCACAAAAGTTACCGATGCCCTTAAGAATGTGATAGGAAATATCCCAAAACTTTTGGTCATGCCTGCCGGTCATATGACCGGTCAAATGACCTGCACAGTTCTTGCAGGGCTAACACTATTACAAAAATATAATATTACCCTGCTAGAATTGTGTGACCGAAAGTACTAACACTATCACAAAAATATAATATTACCAACACATTTGCACTCGTATGTGTTCTAGCCAAGTTCAAAACCAATGAGATAGATAAGGATAGAATGGAATTTGAAAATACACATACGGAAACGTGATGAATGAAACGGTCACAAAAGTTACCGATGCCCTTAAGAATGTGATAGGAAATATCCCAAAACTTTTGGTCATGCCTGCCGGTCATATGACCGGTCAAATGACCTGCACAGTTCTTGCAGGGTTACCAACACATTTGCACTCGTATGTGTTCTAGCCAAGTTCAAAACCAATGAGATAGATAAGGATAGAATGGAATTTGAAAATACACATACGGGAACGTGATGAATGAAACGGTCACAAAAGTTACCGATGCCCTTAAGAATGTGATAGGAAATATCCCAAAACTTTTGGTCATGCCTGCCGGTCATATGACCGGTCAAATGACCTGCACAGTTCTTGCAGGGCAGGTACGCAATTTACATGGTATCATGCGGATGGTTATTATTCCACAAGGAATTTGTTCAATGGCGAAGCACCAAAAAATATCAATTACGTTTCATATCGACCTTACGTGCAATTATTTAGCATCGGAAGTTAGTCAAAGTGTTTATGAAAAAATTGTGCATGCCGGCGATGAACAGGATGCTGATTGTAGCATTATTGAATGGCCAATAAATGGTGGCGTTTTTGAAGACGAAGCAAATGATGGTGATGTGGATAGTAGGGGAAAATTGTATGAAATATTGCTGACTGGTCATGAGGATTAGCCATGGGTAATGGCGCAATTTTTTTGGCGCTGATACAATAACTCCAGCGCCACTCGTGGCGCCAACTCACGGTACTGGCGCAATAACACCTTTAGCGCAATTGTCATGGAATAATCGATAAATAACATTTTTTCGCTTGTTACTGTTCACCATCCCCGTTTTATTTCTTTTGGCGCAATTCTGCTTACATATACGAGGGCACAATTAATTAAAATTTTCATAATCATTTGGAAACATATTCCGTATATTTGTGAAAATATGCTGGAAATTAGAGTCACATAGATCAGTATCAAGCATACATAATTGTGACGGTGTCATACGTATACATATACTATGGTGCTGTTATTGGCGTTGTGGTTGCGCCATTTTACACTAGCGCTATATTGGTGCTGGTGTTAGCGCACGAAATTGAGTCGGTTTTATATTACAAAATTGAGTTGGCGCAATATTGAGTTGGCGCTATAATGAGTTGGCGCATTTCTCAAATCGGAGTTAGCGCAATAACGCCAGGGTTGGTGTTAGCGCAATTGCGCCGCGCAGCGCAGTGTTACCCATGCCTAATGAGGATGGTTGAGTGAAATTCTGGGATTGTGCTGGTGTTGTGTTGCGGCCACTTTACATATTCAGAACTGTGCCTTTGGGTAGTATTGTTCGTGTTGAAGTTACAGGGATAGTGTAAGTGTAACCGCAGGCAAGCATAACATTCATAGGCTTTGTTCGGAAACTCAGTTTGAAGCACAATCTGCCTTTGTAGTACAAGCAGAGCGTTCATAAACGTAAATTTTTCATCACAATCAGCAAAAAATTTTGTACTGCCGCTGTTGCGTTTCATGCTGCTTTGGAGGCGAATTGTCAAACTACCCCATCCGGAGTCCTCGTTCATTGAACAATCAAAATTGGCCGGAGAAAGCAGAAAAGATGGGTCGGCTTTCCATTATTACAGCACGCCCTGAGGAAAATGACTTATACAGTGGTGTAGAGGGGCTCTCACAGTTCCCAAATCTTAAAACCAACCTAGCCGGAGGCTTGTAATTTCCGAGATATTTGTTGTTAAAGTTGCTAATTTTACTATGTATAAACACTATACGCACACAAACATGCGCAAAAGGTGTTATATACAAAACCACTGTGGGTGGTCCATGGATTTTAATCCAGAAAGAGAATTCTGCCGGCTGAGGGTTATTTTTTTTGAAGCGCGGCCGAATTCCGCCAACGCAAAAAGGTGTTCCGGCAAGTTTGGTTTTCACATTTGGGATCTGCGAGAGCCCTCTTACACCCCTGTATAAGTCATTTTTCTCGAGGCGTGCTGGAATAATGGAAAGTTTCCCTTTTTGAATACTTAAAGTGAATTAATATCTGAGATTTATTTTTTAAATATTAAATACATTGAATGTACGTACACACGTAATTAATATATGTATGCAATTCTAGTGCAAGATAAATATGTTAATGAACGATACGACATTGTACCTTAGTTTTAAAATTTTATATATATTACTTTCTAATTAGTTTTAAGATTTCATAAAAATTGTTACTTTCTAATTAATTTAATGATACAATAAAATCTATATCCTAAATCTATATTCTAAAAATGTAGTTGGACAAAAAAGTAGATTTTTCTGTTCTCAGGCTACTTTAAGGGCACGTACATTAGACGGTCACCCCTTATATGGACCGAAAAAAGTCCCCCACCCCCTTTATTTTGTCTTTTTGCAAATGAGTTTATAATGAGTCCAGGGGCGGATTTACCTCTAGAAGCGCCCTGGGCAAACAAATCAAGCCGCGCCCCAATATTTCCAAAAAAAAAAACCGTACTTGCCTTCGTGTGGTGACATTTCATTACTGATATATTTTACGGATTGAAAAAATTTGATTCGATTCTTATATAGGTACCACATTTTTTCCATTTTCTAACCTTCAAAATGATCTGATCTTCAACCCTAATTATTAGGTGGCACAGATTTCGCAATATCATTAAATTGCAGTTCATCATACGAATCTGAAAAACAATTTTATAGTGAAAATGTTTCGTCCTGAAACTAAACTCACTCTTTTCGAGGAGTTTGAAAAAAAACAATCAAGTTTAGGGATTTTCGACAGTTTTTTTTTTGAAAAATCTTTCATTCTTGTTGTAATATTGAAAAAAAAAAAACATTTTTTAGTAAATAAAAAAATTTTTTTCTGTCTTAGTTTTGGCGCCCCTATTGAAACGGCGCCCATGTTGCCCCTATGTAAATCCGCTCCTGAATGAGTCTATATCAAAATCGCCTAAGTTCACGCACCGAATTAAATTTTACCGAATTAATAGCTAATTTTCTTTTATTTTTCTACTAAAAATTAAATTTACTAGTCTCAAGCAACGAGGTTTGTGGGAAAGTGACATTTGCTCTCAATGAGTTATGTTAGCAAAAAGTAAGGATACACGAAGTTATCAAAATTTGCTGGTTTTCCATGTTTTTGGGATAAATTGGATTACTACTTCCATTTTCATCTTTTTTTTAATAAAAGCATATAGCTAATTTGATTTACGTTTACTTTTTTATTTTAATATATTTTTGTTTTGTTCTTATTATCGCTAGTAAAATTTGCTAGTTGAAATTTGTTCAACAAAAATTAGCAAGGAGAGTTAGTGGAACTGTAATTTTTGCTCTTTCAATTTTCTGACATTTCGCTTTCTTTGACCAGTTAGTGTATAAAGAAATGGACCTATTAATAACTTATTTTCTGAGGGAAAAATAAAACTAAAATAACTTTTATTTTCAGAAAATAATGATTAAAAAACAACTTTTTGGATATAACTCATAACCGTTACAGTGCCTGCATGAAATTCATTAGAAAAATAATTTGCTAATACAAACAGTTTGTATTCAAGCAAAACTTGAGAAATAGATATGTACTTAGCATGAACAAACTCACTCAAAAATTTTGTTCGATGTTCAAAATTACTATAAACTAAAATAAAGCTTAAAGAGTTGTGGCGTTTTGATATTAAAAGCAACTTTATTTATTTCAATATTTGTTCATATTGTAATACAATAATATGGAAAAAAAATTTGCGAAAGTTTTGAAACACGGTAACACTTCCTCAGATTTCATCAGGGTTTATGAGGTGCAGAATCTCCACGAAACCCTGAATTAGACAAAAACCAGAGCAGCAACCCTAAATTTTTGAGAAATATATATGTATTTTTACAACAACCACCTCCGGCCGCCATGCTGAACTGCCCTTCAAAAATTTACGCCATGCTGGTCTGCCCTTCAATGGCGATGGCACATCGACCATATATCGACTTTTTTAATCGATTTTCGATGAGCTAAGTCACTGTACTTTATACACTATGGTCGTAGCAGTCAAAAGAGAATAGGAAACTACCGTCGATGGCTGTTTTCATGAATGTAAAAAGCAGATATTTTGTTTTTATTTAACTTGAAAAACGCTAGCAAACGCACAAGCTTTTGCACGATTAACACGTTAAAGAATGTATAACTAAAAAAAAAGACGATAAAATCATAACCTATAAAACAGAAAGAAGAAGAGCAACTTAATATTGCGATACGATTCTTATTGGGCAATGCTTACTGGCGTCCATTTTGTTTACTTTTCATTTTGACGTTTCTCCCAAATTCGCCAAAAAAATATCGATAACATGAAAAACACAGGGTTGTATGCAGAAAAGTATCGTCATAATCCGAGATTCATTTTAAATCTCGAATTTTTGGTAGTGGATTTTTGTATGGCAAATCTCGAATTTCAATCGAAGATTTTGTGCAAACCTCGAAAAAAGTAGACAATCTCGTATATGTAAATGGCCTATTATCTGATTATTGCCACGAGATGTCAATTTAGCACTGAACGCACCAATCAATGCATTTGACAAGTGAGAAGGAGTTTTCCCCAGTTGAACGTCAACCTACATTGTATCAACATATAAAAAAAATTAATAAAATAAAACGCACTACCACGTTCAATTAAAACAGAGAAGATTTTTATTTAACACCTAGTACCATATTTATTACATGGTGTCAGAAGTGAAAGAAAAGCAATAAAACGTTTGAGGATTGCAGTTGGGGAGCGTATTTTCATTTAGTGAAGGAGCGGAGTTTTGGAAAAAAAAAAAATAATAATAATAAGTACGGTACTGAGCAGAGGAACATATAAAAGGGCTACGCCACGTGGTAAAATAGCGTGCAATAACTAGCAATAGTTGGAAAATCCGTGGATTGTGGGAGCATCAGTATCTGAAACGTGGATATGATCACATAGTCATCATCGCAAATAGAGATATCTCAAATATTGGGCCATATTAATAAAATCCAAGCAAACGCTTTTACTCAAAATTCAGAAATTTGACATTAATTTGTATGAACCAAATTTCAAAATTTGAGTAAATGGTCAGAAATCTTAAGCAAAAGCAAATGCTTGGCTTTTATTAATATGACCCATTGGGTGATATTTCATAGAAAAGCAATCAATTAGTAAAAACATGTCTAACGATAGGTTACCAAAGGAATTGGATTGTACAAACGTAGGAAGGAATGGCGAGCGTGGAAAAATGAATTTTTGATGTACATGCGAGCAACGGAAAAATCAACAGAAACGGAATCGACAAAAATTGCGACATTTTTATGGTTGATTGGCCGGCAAGCGCGGGTAATTTATAACATTTTATTTCCAAATGATGGAACTGAAGATGCGATTATCGGAGAGAGTATTGTTGTTGCACGAGGGGGGAATGGTGATCAAAATGCTACCAGCGCACATTAAATGATGTTTTAAAGGCTTTTGATGGATATTGCAACCATGGAATCGTTCAAGTTCAACAATATCTTGCAGAAAGAAAAGCAGCCGTTTGCGGAGTTTGAAACGGAACTTCGCAGGCAAATTCAGTTTTGTGACTTCAATACCAAGTGCGACTGTGGAAACGAATTAAAATATGAATAACGTATGTTGAAAGATCGAATCATTATTGGCGTTGAAGATAAAAAGCTACAATTGTAGCTATTGGACGGCAAAGAAGAGCCATTAAGTAAAGTCATTGAAATTTGTAAAACGTATGAAGCAGCGAAAGAAAATAAGGTTATGTTGGGGTAAGTGGAAAAAAATTCAACAACTATTTACAGCGAAGGTTGAGTGTATAGCTATTTCACGAAAAACCATTTTCGATCATCAGCACTCTTTTCGGAAGTGGATGCACCGGGGATTGAACCCGAGTCCATTCCAACTTCAGCCGCAATGACCCAACGGATAAACACACTCGGCCATTGAGACTCTGTGCAAGCTGTTGGATTTTCCCCACTTTTGCCTTTTTCATTTTCAACATTAACGTTAGTGTGTATATGCTTTTGCATATATTCTCCACAAACGTGCTGAATTTTTGTTGTAGGCAGTTCGCAATGAACATTGTTGTTGGTATTTATTTTATGTATATACCAAACAACGTTAACAATTTTACTTGAAAGAGTTTTTAGTGCTTAGCACGAAATTTTTATTTTTAATTCAATTTTTAATTGTTGGGGTAAGTGGAAAAAAATTCAACAACTATTTACAGCGAAGGTTGAGTGTATAGCTATTTCACGAAAAACCATTTTCGATCATCAGCACTCTTTTCGGAAGTGGATGCACCGGGGATTGAACCCCAGTCCATTCCAACTTCAGCCGCAATGACCCAACGGATAAACACACTCGGCCATTGAGACTCTGTGCAAGCTGTTGGATTTTCCCCACTTTTGCCTTTTTCATTTTCAACATTAACGTTAGTGTGTATATGCTTTTGCATATATTCTCCACAAACGTGCTGAATTTTTGTTGTAGGCAGTTCGCAATGAACATTGTTCTTGGTATTTGTTTTATGTATATACCAAACAACGTTAACAATTTTACTTGAAAGAGTTTTTAGTGCTTAGCACGAAATTTTTATTTTTAATTCAATTTTTAATTGTTGGGGTAAGTGGAAAAAAATGGCCGAGTGTGTTTATCCGTTGGGTCATTGCGGCTGAAGTTGGAATGGACTCGGGTTCAATCCCCGGTGCATCCACTTCCGAAAAGAGTGCTGATGATCGAAAATGGTTTTTCGTGAAATAGCTATACACTCAACCTTCGCTGTAAATAGTTGTTCAATTTTTTTCCACTTACCCCAACAATTAAAAATTGAATTAAAAATAAAAATTTCGTGCTAAGCACTAAAAACTCTTTCAAGTAAAATTGTTAACGTTGTTTGGTATATACATAAAATAAATACCAACAACAATGTTCATTGCGAACTGCCTACAACAAAAATTCAGCACGTTTGTGGAGAATATATGCAAAAGCATATACACACTAACGTTAATGTTGAAAATGAAAAAGGCAAAAGTGGGGAAAATCCAACAGCTTGCACAGAGTCTCAATGGCCGAGTGTGTTTATCCGTTGGGTCATTGCGGCTGAAGTTGGAATGGACTCCGGTTCAATCCCCGGTGCATCCACTTCCGAAAAGAGTGCTGATGATCGAAAATGGTTTTTCGTGAAATAGCTATACACTCAACCTTCGCTGTAAATAGTTGTTGAATTTTTTTCCACTTACCCCAACAATTAAAAATTGAATTAAAAATAAAAATTTCGTGCTAAGCACTAAAAACTCTTTAAAATAAGGTTATGTTTAACGCACATATTCAACAAAGTGTCAACAGCGTGTTAGACAATGAACCAAAGGAGGCAGTAGATGCAATAATACGTCAGTGCTACAACTGTGGTAATGATTTCACTGCAAATCATTCGCAGTCATGCAAAGCTAAACACATCAATTGTCGATCATGTGGACGTAGGGGCCATTTTCAGCGTTTTTGTAAGTCAAAAAACAGGCAAACAGACAACAACGCAACCAAAGCAGAACACAGAAGTGGAAGCCGTAAACAGGAAAACAACAACATTCAATCGACTGGGGTAACTCAGGTAATTATGTACAAATCACTGATGGAAGTGCGAGTAAGATTGTTAAAGTAGATCACATTTATAGAATAAACTCGAGTAGCTCGGCAAACCATACGAAACGATGGTACAAAGCAGGGTTGGGCACAGTGCATTCAATTTTGATTGCATTCAGCCTTGCATTCTCCAATCACTAATGAGTGGTAGTGAAAATTTGATTTGCATTACCATTCACTATTGATTGGTAATGCAAATGTGGCTTGCACTACCATTCAGTAGTGAATGGTAATGCAAATGTGGCTTGCACTACCATTCATTGCATTCCCACTACAAGTATTGTATAATTATCAACACAATTGTATAATTATCAACACAGAAATCACACAAAGTGTATAATAATATAATAATAGCCTCAGAAAAACTAGTTGCATACGCGATTTCACTACTTTTCTCGGAAATATGTATAGAAGACATAAAGCAAAACAATAATGGCTGAAAATTTTGCACATTTGTCCATCAGCTGATACGTAAGAAGCATTCATTTGATTCTGTTCAACATTGAATAAATAAAATTAAAAATTAAAATTTCAAAGTCTTTCTTCTAAATATGGCATGGTGGAAAGTTGCTCTAAACAGCGTTTTAATAGCTATAGCAGGATACGAAGTAGGTAAGGAAAGCTCAGAAGGAAAAAACAATGAAGATAGAATAGTCAAATTTGGAACAAATCCAATTATAGAAAAAGAAGAAGAAATCTCAAGCAAATGGATAACAATTTTTGGATGCGTCATGACATTGTTAATTGTCACAATTGCAATTTTAATAAAAAATTACATTAAAAATAAATTGAGACAATTGAACAATGTACAACAGCGCATATAATCTGAATGACTAAATGGCAAGAGATATATGACTTATTATCAGTACAAAAATAAAAAGCTCATAAGTCTTACAAATTCATAAATAAAAGCATACCAATTACAAACGAAACATTAATAAAGCATTTCAACATAATTTTGGAAGCTATAAAAAATATAAGACAAATAATTAACGAGAAAAATAAATTATTTACTGAAGAACATCGAAAAGAAGCTTATTTAATTTTTGCTACAGTACGAGATAAATTAGTATCTTCTTTAGCCAGACATAATATAGAAATTACAATACCAACAACAGTAGAGGAGGAAATTCAAATAGATGTTTCATTATTTCTATCTGTACGCGTCCCAAGCCGAACACCCTCACCTTCGTTAAGTCAAGCCACATCGGTGGAAGAAAATAAACCACTAAATATCCCAGAAGTAAACGTCACAATGCCACAAACGGTAGTTGAATTTATCAAAACTGCTTCGTCAGTACTACCGGAGTTTGATGGTAAGCCGGAAAATTTACACAGCTTCCTAGATGCACTCGATATACTTGATCAAATCAAAGATACACACGAGGCATTGGCTATTACCATGATAAAGACAAAGCTGAAGGGTACAGCAAGAAACTTTATCAGTAATGAGACCACAATCGAACAGATTAAAAATAAATTAAAAATCGCAATAAAGGGTGAATCAGTAGAAGTTTGAACTGCTAAACTTCTGAACATCCAACAGCGTAGCAAAACTGCTAACCAATACACAGCGGAAATAGAAAAAATTACCAGGTCATTAGAAGGAGCATATATCTCTGATGGATTAAACCCAGATTTAGCCACGAGATATTCAACACAGGCAGCAGTTAAGGCCATGTGTAAAAACTGCTCTAATGACAAGGTCAAAATGATAATGCAGGCCGGAACGTTCACAACCATGAACGATGCAATTTTCAAATTCACTAACAGTTGCACCGAAATAACGGGCAGTTCAAACACAATTCTGAATATACGACAACAGAGTCACTACCGAAGTAGTTTCCGTGGAGGTTACCGAAGTAACAACTATGGGAATTACCAAAGTAGGAGATTTAGACCGCAACCAAGATTCAACAATAATTCGAGGTCTAACAACAATAACAATAATAATAATCAAAGAGGATCACAATCCCGAAATACAAACAGACCATACACACAAACCCGTAACGTGCGCAGTTGCACCGAAGCGGAAAACCAGGAAACTCCACTTCAAAATTAACAAAAAGAAAAATATGCGTACTCAATCTAAACTTAAACAGCTATATATCTACAAGGACATCATTAAACAATTCATACTCAAATTTTTTAATCGATACTGGAGCCGATATCTCCATAATTAAAAAACAACAAATAAATAATAAAGAAAAAATAAATACTGAACAAATCACAGATTTGAAAGGCATTGGTCAGGGAATAACTAGCACTTTAGGCACAATCAAAGCAGATCTAAAAGGCGATGACCTTCTAATTTATCACAAATTTCACGTCGTAGACGACAACTTCCCAATTCCATGTGATGGAATAATAGGCCTAGATTTCATAAAGAAATACAATTGCATTCTAGATTATGGAAAAACAGAGGATAAACTAATCCTAAGACCATATGATTTCCCTCAAACAATAACAATGAATCTAACAAACTATCTATCTGTCAACCCAATCACAATTCCAGCTAGATCAGAAGTTATTAGACAAATTAAAATAAATACAAATAATAAAAACATTTTCATACCACACCAACAGCTATCTGAAGGCATTTATATTGCAAATACCATTACAAATAACGAACAAACTTTCGTTAGAATTATTAACACGACACATAACAACACAACTATTCAAAATTATAAAATTAATACTGAAAATTTAGATGATTATACACTAATTAAAGCAACCACACACAGTAAAAATTGCACAGACACAGAAAAATTAAAAAGATTAACGAAAAATTTTCCAAATTTTGTTAAATATCAATTAACATCAATTTGCACAGAATTCATAGATATATTTGCACTAGAAACAGAACCAATTACTTCTAATAATTTTTATAAACAAAAATTATATATGAAGGATGACAACCCTGTTTATATTAAAAACTATAGATTACCCCAAACACAAAAAGGAGAAATTACAAATCAAGTAAATAAGCTAATCAAAGATGATATAATAGAACCTTCAATTTCAGAATATAAAAGTCCAATTTTATTAGTTCCTAAAAAATCACTCCCAGGAAAAACAGAAAAAAGATGGAGATTAGTAGTAGACTAGAGACAAGTAAATAAAAAATTAGCAGCAGATAAATTCCCACTCCCAAGAATTGATGATATTCTAGATCAACTTGGAAGAGCAAAATATTTTTCATGCCTAGACCTTATGTCAGGTTTTCACCAAATCGAATTGCACTCAGATTCCAGGGATATAACCTCATTCACAGCCGAGAATGGCACATATAGATTCAAAGGATTACCATATGGATTAAAAGTAGCACCGATTTCATTCCAAAGAATGATGACACTAGCATTCGCAGGCCTCAAACCATCTCAAGCATTTCTCTACATGGATGATTTAGTTGTATTAGGTTGTTCTGAAAACCATATGTTAAAAAATTTAAGAGACGTATTCTCCACTTGTAGAAAATATAACCTAAAACTACATCCATATAAATGTCTATTTTTCAGCCAAGAAGTAACTTATTTAGGACATAAATGTACAAACAAGGGAATATTCCCCGACCCAAGCAAATTTGAAACAGTTCAATACAATACCCAGACTTCGATAAAGAATTTTGCATAACGACAGATGCTAGTGGGTACGCTTGTGGAGCAGTCCTTAGCCAAGAACATGATGGCAAACAGTTACCAATTGCTTACGCCTCTAGGTCATTCACAAAAGGTGAAACAAACAAAGCCACGATAGAAAAAGAATTGGCCGCAATCCATTGGGCCATAACCTTCTTCAGACCATACGTCTATGGCAGAAAATTCTTAGTAAAAACCGACCATCGCCCATTAACATACCTGTTCTCAATGTTGACGAAGATTTATGTTTGTGATGAGTTAAAGAAAATGTTCAAGTGTATACCTGCCTTAAGCAATTTGTTAATTTGGCCCCTCTGGCAACGCCTCCTATGCCTGGTGATATCGAACTATTTATCGAACATTTGTATCTTTTGTAATCTCTATATTAAATCATTTAAAATTGTAATTTGATGAAGTCGACCGGCAAATAAGAGGAGGACAAAACCAACGTAAGACTTAAGTTTTTATGTATTTTATTGACTTAATATTCATGGAAAATTGTGCTATTTTTAGGAAATAAAAACGCCTTATTATACCCCATTAAAGTAGCTGAACTTATACATTGGGAATGGGAGGAACGTGCCACTAGCACGAGTAAAATAGCGTTCTTTATTTCTTGCTCCCCTCGCCGGCAACATCTTTTTATTTCGTTGTTATTCATGTAACATTGGCTGCGCAAGCGAAGGAGTCGCAACCAAAGCCGGTTAACAGAGGTCCGGCCACCAAAATCAGTAAGCAAAGAGTAGCAAGGCATTTCAATACATATAAGCAGAAGGCGCAGATAAAACGTGTGGCGGATTTGCAAGGTAAGGTACATATTGGAGAGTGGTCCGGGATTGTAGGAAGTTTGGTGGTGCTTAGGCTATATAGGGTTTGAAACAAATATCATCCGACTTGCGGAATCAGGCGATTCAGTATTCATAGCGGTAAATTCCCGTTATAGCGGTCACTTGAAAAGATGGTATTGACTCGGTCAACATCAAATACGGCAGAAGAGGACGGCAATAGCAACGACGAATTAAATACAACTGTTATTAGTCAGGGCGCAATGGCGTCTCAGCAACAAACATCGGCGTTAGAAGTACAGGTTAAAACAATGTCAAAGCAGTTACAGGAGTTACAAGATGCTATTGCGAAACTTACTACACCAAACGATACCGCGGCTATATCCAACGAACATGGTACTATTAGCATTGGACCGTCGTCGGTGAGTGGCGCTGAAGCAAGTGGCGTGTCAATCGTCGAAACATTAGCAGACTTAAATCGAACCTTGGTTGCTACCAGGTCGAATACAACAAAAAAGCTATACGAACTTCCGGAATTTGATGGTAGGCCTGAAGATTGGCCCATGTTTCGCGAATCTTTTGTCATGACTACAGAAGAATACGGGTATAACGATCGCCAAAATATGCTGAGATTACAAAAGGCTATAAAAGGTAAGGCACGGGAAGTTGTTGAGTGTCTGCTTATCCACTGTAGGAATGTACCGCGGGTAATTGAGACACTACAAGAGCGTTTTGGTAGGCCTGAGCTATTAGTTAAGAGTCAAATTGCTCGAATACGTAATTTTTCGTCGATTTCAGAAAATCGCTTAGAGTTGTTGGTGCCGTTCGCGACAAAAGTTCAAAATTTAGCTACGTTTTTAGAATCCGCTGGTTGTGAATACCATTTGAGTAATCCAACGCTTATGGAAGAGCTGCTTCTTAAGCTTCCAATGCAACGACGTCTGGACTGGGCACGCTATGCGATTACTGTTGTTCCAAGGGCTACCATAAGCCACTTCAGTAATTGGCTCCAGGAGTTAGCACGTGTAGTAAATACGGCGTGCATCACATCGAATACACAATCGCGTCCAGCAGATGGAAGAAGTGAAACACGAGGTCGGTTTTTCCACATGGAGGAGGCCCGGGGTGATAACTGCTCTACATGCAAACTATGTTCAGAGGTGCATCACATAGCAAGATGCAAGCGTTTCCTTGATATGAACAATACAGCAAGATGGCGGTTCGTGCGGGATGCAAAGATGTGTTTTAACTGTCTCAAAAGCGGGCATAGGAGCAACAGGTGTAGGTATGAACACAAATGCACGGTACGTAATTGCACCAGGAAGCTGCATGGACTCTTGCATGAAAACGAGGTCACCAACACAGGCGGTACACAACAACAACATACTGAAAATCAACGCTCGCAACTTCAGCCAATTTTTACAAGCACAGTTAAACAGGTTGGAAGCTCGAAAGTTTTGTTTAAAATATTACCCGTGACATTGTTTGCCAATGGAAAGCAAGTAACATGTTTCGCTTTCTTCGACGAGGGATCGTCAATATCGTTGATGGATAAGAGTTTAGCAGACTGTCTCGGGCTAAAGGGTAGGAAAGAAAAGTTGACGTTGCAATGGTTAGGAAAAAATACCGTGTCCAAAATGGTTTACGGGGTAGATGTACAAATATCTAGTTCTCAGGCTGGTAGTAGCAAATTTAACATAAGAAATATTAAAGTCATTGACAGTTTACAGCTTCCCAAGCAGAAAAGTTGACGTTGCAATGGTTAGGAAAAAATACCGTGTCCAAAATGGTTTACGGGGTAGATGTACAAATATCTAGTTCTCAGGCTGGTAGTAGCAAATTTAACATAAGAAATATTAAAGTCATTGACAGTTTACAGCTTCCCAAGCAGACATTAGACATTTCAGAATTGCAGTTTAAACAAAGATATATAAAGAATCTCCCTATTACGCACTACAACGCAGCAACTCCCCGGATATTAATTGGGCTCGATAACGCACATCTCGGCGTTGCAAGGAAAACAGCATCGGACGGACGAGACGGTCCGGCCGTTATTCTAACGAAACTTGGTTGGATTGTCTACGGTTCAGGAGGTAAAGAAAGCGAATCCGTGTCCATAGGCCATCACACATTTTTTATGCAGAACGAAAACGACAAACGATTGGAAAATCTAGTGCAAAATTACATAGTCGATGATGCCTTGGGTGTCAATCCGTCAACGAAACACGTAGAGAGTGTAGCCGTAGCTAGAGCGAACAAGCTGCTTCAGAAAACGACAGTGCGAATGGAGGGTTGCTACGAAACAGGTCTCCTGTGGATAAGCGACGACGTATGCTTACCCAATAGTAGAAAAATGGCGGAGAAGAGGTTATCTACACTAGAGAAAAAGTTCGAGATGGATAAAGAATTTCAGAAGAGGTATGCAGATATAATAGCGGATTACATTAAAAAAGGGTATGCGAGACGGTTAAACGACGAAGAAGTTCAACAAAGAGGAAATCGGACATGGTATCTACCACACTTTGGAGTACGCAACGCCAACAAGCCAGGGAAGCTACGCCTCGTTTTTGATGCTGCCGCCAAAGTCGAAGGTGTGTCTTTGAATTCAGTTCTGCTTAACGGTCCGGATCTCTGCCAGCCTGTAACCACGATATTAATGAAGTTTAGACAAAGGGCAATCGGTGTGTGTGGGGACATAGTAGAAATGTTTCACCAAGTGAAGGTACGTCGGGAGGACCAAAGCGCGCAACGTTTCCTTTGGAGAAGTGACTGTAACGAGCCGGTTGGTGAGTACGCTATGAACGTCATGACATTTGGTGCAACATGTTCTCCATGCTCGGCGCAATTCGTCAAGAACAGAAATGCAAACGATTTTAAAGATATGTTTCCTAAGGCGGCAGAAGCGATTCTGAATAACCATTACGTGGACGATTTTGTGCACTGTTTCGACACGCAGGAAGAGGCCGTGCAAATCACGAACGAAGTTAGCTGGATTCACAAACAGGCTGGTTTCGAATTAAAGCGTTTTGTATCAAATATCAATTGGGTCAGTGAGCAGCTGAATGGTGAGGAAACCACGGCTAGGAATTTTTGCCTCGACAAAGGAGATTTCCAGAAAGTGTTAGGCATGTATTGGGACACAGCGAAGGACGAGCTGAGGTTCGCGCTCTCACTTGGGAAAGTCGATAACGCAATATTTAACACCAACAGAAAACCTACCAAGCGCGAAGCGTTGAGTGTGGCAATGTCAGTGTTCGACCCCTTCGGTCTGGCATCTGAATTTACATTAGTGGCTAAACTGGTCTTGCAGACAGCTTGGAAGAAAAAGGTGGCCTGGGACGAAAGCATTCCAGACGACGCATACGAGATATGGCTTAAGTGGCTAAAAGCGTTAAAAGAAATCGAGAATCTGAGCATTCCGCGTTGTTATCATGCGAAGATCTTACGGAGCCCAGTAGAATTGCACATTTTTGCAGATGCAAGTGAAGCGGCCTATGCAGCCGTTGCGTACTGGAGGGTTGAAGGTGATGCTGGCGCCATACGTATATCCTTTGTCATGGGAAAAGCGAAGTGTGCTCCGCTAAAGCTAACAACAATTCCGCGATTGGAATTACAGTCAGCCGTTCTTGCGGCGCGTCTCCGTACGATGATCCTGGAAAATCACGATGTGGAAGTTAACAGAGTTGTTATGTGGAGCGACTCGAAAACCACCTTGGCATGGATAAAGTCTGACCATCGGCGTTACAAGCCGTATGTAGCACATCGTGTAAACGAAATCTTGGAAAACAGCGAAGTAACTGAATGGAGATGGCTACCGAGCGGGAATAATCCAGCCGACTTCGGCACGCGCATTAGATGCGATAAGCGTAAGTCCTTCTGGGCCAGTGGACCAGAGTTCCTACTGCAAGACGAGAGGTGGTGGCCAACAGACGAGCCTACTTCGGACACTCCAGAAGAGCTTCGTGCAAATTTCGTTTTACACATGGAAATTGAACATAGCTTCCTCGAAAGGTTTTCGAGCTTCAGTCGTTTAGTGAGAGTAGTTGGGTGGATTCTTCGGTTTCGTGATAATAGTCGAAGCAGCCAGCCGAATAAACGCAGAGGTCCACTTACCGTCGCAGAGTTGGACAAGGCCGAACTAACAATCTGTCGGGCGGTGCAGAAGATAGACTATTCCGAGGATTATGAAGACCTGATGATGGGCAAACCACTGAAACGAGATAGCAAGCTGTTAACGCTCACGCCGTATATCGATGATATGGGCGTCATGCGAGTAAAGGGTCGCATTGACTACGCTGACGCTGTTCCAGAAGAGACTCGTAGACCTATCATCCTGCCGCGAGCACATTACGTCACTGATTTACTGATCAGCTACTACCACTGCAGATGGAAGCACCAGAACGAGGGAACAATCGTAGCGGAAATCCGCCGGAAGTTTTGGATACCTCATCTTCGTGTAGCAGTACGTCGCGCCGCTAGAAATTGTCAAATATGCAGAAACAATCGTGCTAAACCTGCAAATCCAATAATGGGCCAGCTGCCGCGAGATAGGCTGACACCTTTCGTAAGGCCGTTCTCTTACGTAGGTCTCGATTATATGGGACCGTTCCTCGTCACCTCAGGACGCCGCACCGAAAAGCGCTGGATTGCTATTTTCACTTGTTTGACCATTCGTGCAGTGCATATGGAAATCGCCAGAGATCTCAGCACAGATTCGTGCCTAATATGTATACGCAACTTTATGAGCCGACGAGGAACTCCAGTGCGCATACGCTCAGACAATGGCAGCAATTTCGTCGGTGCAGATAGGGAACTACAACGACAACGCTCGGACTTTGACCAAAGGAAGATTGCAGATACTCTTGCTAACGATCGTATAGAGTGGGTATTTAACTGTCCTCTTAACCCTCATGCAGGCGGATGCTGGGAACGGTTAGTACGAAGCGTAAAGCGTGCTATTGGACATGCACTCCACCATGAAAATCTTCAAGAACACTGCCTCTACAGTTTGATGTGCGAAGCTGAGAACATGATTAACTCACGTCCGCTAACTCACATCCCTCTAGACTCGCCCACCGACTATCCTGTAACCCCTAACCACTTTCTTTTAGGTACAGCCAACGCCGAGCAAACGCCACACCCACATGAAGAAGATTACCGAGCTACTAGGAAGCAATGGAGAAAGACGCAACAGGCGCAGCACCGTTTTTGGAAGAAATGGCTTTCGGAGTACTTGCCAGACTTGTGTCGTCGGACCAAATGGTATCAGCCTGTGCAACCGCTTTGCAGTGGTGACGTTGTCCTCATCGTCGATAGCAATCTACACCGCTCCAAATGGCCAATGGGTAGAGTGGCTCAGGTGTATCCTGGCAAGGACGGGCAAGTAAGAAGTGCGGAAGTACGAACCACGAATGGGATATTCAGACGGCCTGCATGCTTATTGGCGAAGTTAGATATTGGTGAATCTGCCTAGATTCACGGTGGCCGGGATGTTGACGAAGATTTATGTTTGTGATGAGTTAAAGAAAATGTTCAAGTGTATACCTGCCTTAAGCAATTTGTTAATTTGGCCCCTCTGGCAACGCCTCCTATGCCTGGTGATATCGAACTATTTATCGAACATTTGTATCTTTTGTAATCTCTATATTAAATCATTTAAAATTGTAATTTGATGAAGTCGACCGGCAAATAAGAGGAGGACAAAACCAACGTAAGACTTAAGTTTTTATGTATTTTATTGACTTAATATTCATGGAAAATTGTGCTATTTTTAGGAAATAAAAACGCCTTATTATACCCCATTAAAGTAGCTGAACTTATACATTGGGAATGGGAGGAACGTGCCACTAGCACGAGTAAAATAGCGTTCTTTATTTCTTGCTCCCCTCGCCGGCAACATTCAATGAAAAGTCCTTCACCTAAGCTGACACGAGTAAGACTCGCTTTAGAAGAGTACGATTTTGAGGTGGAGTATATAGCCGGAAAAGAAAATCATATTGCGGATGCATTATCCCGCATAAATATTACAAATTTAAAGGATATGGCAGTAGAAGCAAATAAAATATTTATAATAACAATAAGATCAGCAGCTAAAAAATCCAGTAATAATACTGAAATTAAAGAAAGTCACAAAGAGAACCCCAAAATATACGAAGCGCTAAATAAATTTGAAGTAAAAAGACATGTCGAGCTCGTTTTCAATCCTCCGAAATTATATTTCAAAAAAGGAAAGAGAATTTTTAGCAATTTTGAGACAAGCAACCTAATTGTTGAGGATAAGATTGACTTAGGACAATTCTTTATCAGGCTCGAAAGAGAAGCTGGCAATTTAGGACTTGTACAAATACAGTTGTCCTTAGGGGACAAATTGTTTAAAAGAAATTATACTGCAGTAGGCAAAAATGGGTAATAAAGTTCTCAAAAAGTTAACAATCGCTCTAACCCCAGAGGTTATATACGTGACAAATCCCGGGAAAATCAAAGAAATTCTGCACAAATATCATGACGATCCTATTAGTGGTGGCCACCCAGGAATAAATCGCATGACAGATAAAATCAAGCAGAAATATAGCTGGCTGAATATGAAAAACGACATACGAAAATATGTAAAGAACTGCATCCACTGTAAGAAAAATAAAATTAATAAACATATAAAAGAACCAATGACAATAACGGAGACACCTCCGAAGGCATTCGATATTGTACAAATTGACACAGTCGGCCCATTGCCAAAGTCGATAAATGGAAACGAATATGCAGTTACCAAATTTTTTTTTTGCTAATAGTTACTAATGGAATGCCCAACAACATCATACGAAAGCGCCATCCGACCGGGGTCCAGAACATAAAAATTTAAAATGCAGTTTGGTAGAAGATACCATATATATGTCAAAATGTAGCAAATCGTGAGAAAATTGGCAAAATCTGAGGAACTTCGAAAAGTGTTGATAGCTATAACTTTGAAAATAATTCGAATTTCGAAAAACTAGGCCAAACGTATTTTTTTTGTTGCTGTGAACTATACAAAAAAGTTTCAGAAAGATACTACAACTTCGAAAAAAGTGGCTCACTTCAAAAAAATTCAAATCATATGTATCTGCAGGTAACTTGTGCCAATCTACTTGCAAATGAGATTAATAGGGAAGCTAAAAATATGCACGAAAAATTCCAAAATATGCATGCTAGTATGCCCGAAAAATAACTGAAATATGCTCGTAAACATGCACGAAAAAACCTCATTATATGCACATATGCCTAAAAATACCTGAAATATGCTCAAAAATTAATTAAATTAATTTTATTTCTGCAAATATAGTTTTGCTAACGAGAAACAAAATTAATTTGGTTTCTGCTTCTGTTCTTGTTGAAAGGAGCAAATTTAATTTTGTTTCTGTTACGGGTTTTGTTACAAGGAACAAAATTAATTTAGTTTCTTTGTCTCAAAAGTCTTGGAAGTTCTCTTCCTTAAAAGACTCCTACCCAAAATAGAAGAGCGTAACATTATACCAATCACCAATTGGCTTCAGAACGGAACAATTGAACAAGTACATAGACTTACCGAGAAAATCTACTCTGCCTTTGAACAAAAAAAATACTGTACAGCTGCCTTTCTAGATATATCCCAAGCTTTTGATCGCGTATGGCACGACGGCCTGCTCTATAAAATAAAAAATACACTCCCTACAAATTACTTTCTATTTATACAATCTTATCTAAAAAATCGTTACTTTTTTTAATTGTTGGGGTAAGTGGAAAAAAATTCAACAACTATTTACAGCGAAGGTTGAGTGTATAGCTATTTCACGAAAAACCATTTTCGATCATCAGCACTCTTTTCGGAAGTGGATGCACCGGGGATTGAACCCGAGTCCATTCCAACTTCAGCCGCAATGACCCAACGGATAAACACACTCGGCCATTGAGACTCTGTGCAAGCTGTTGGATTTTCCCCACTTTTGCCTTTTTCATTTTCAACATTAACGTTAGTGTGTATATGCTTTTTGCATATATTCTCCACAAACGTGCTGAATTTTTGTTGTAGGCAGTTCGCAATGAGCATTGTTGTTGGTATTTATTTTATGTATATACCAAACAACGTTAACAATTTTACTTGAAAGAGTTTTTAGTGCTTAGCACGAAATTTTTATTTTTAATTCAATTTTTAATTGTTGGGGTAAGTGGAAAAAAATTCAACAACTATTTACAGCGAAGGTTGAGTGTATAGCTATTTCACGAAAAACCATTTTCGATCATCAGCACTCTTTTCGGAAGTGGATGCACCGGGGATTGAACCCGAGTCCATTCCAACTTCAGCCGCAATGACCCAACGGATAAACACACTCGGCCATTGAGACTCTGTGCAAGCTGTTGGATTTTCCCCACTTTTGCCTTTTTCATTTTCAACATTAACGTTAGTGTGTATATGCTTTTTGCATATATTTTCCACAAACGTGCTGAATTTTTGTTGTAGGCAGTTCGCAATGAGCATTGTTGTTGGTATTTATTTTATGTATATACCAAACAACGTTAACAATTTTACTTGAAAGAGTTTTTAGTGCTTAGCACGAAATTTTTATTTTTAATTCAATTTTTAATTGTTGGGGTAAGTGGAAAAAAATTCAACAACTATTTACAGCGAAGGTTGAATGCTCATTGCGAACTGCCTACAACAAAAATTCAGCACGTTTGTGGAGAATATATGCAAAAAGCATATACACACTAACGTTAATGTTGAAAATGAAAAAGGCAAAAGTGGGGAAAATCCAACAGCTTGCACAGAGTCTCAATGGCCGAGTGTGTTTATCCGTTGGGTCATTGCGGCTGAAGTTGGAATGGACTCGGGTTCAATCCCCGGTGCATCCACTTCCGAAAAGAGTGCTGATGATCGAAAATGGTTTTTCGTGAAATAGCTATACACTCAACCTTCGCTGTAAATAGTTGTTGAATTTTTTTCCACTTACCCCAACAATTAAAAATTGAATTAAAAATAAAAATTTCGTGCTAAGCACTAAAAACTCTTTCGTTACTTTTTCGTCAAAGAAGGAGCAGAGCAGTCTGAGCTTTGCAAGAGCTTAGCAGGCGTCCCGCAAGGTAGTGTAATTGGCCCAATACTGTACCTACTTTACACATACGACCTCCCAATAGCAGAAGGAGTCACTATCGGCACTTTTGCCGATGACACTGCTGTACTGGCTTCAGACCTCAACCCTAACGTGGCCTCACTCAAGCTTCAAAGAAGTTTAAATAAAATTACCCATTGGCTGAAAGACTGGCGGATAAAGACAAATGAATCAAATTCTGTCCAAGTGACGTTTACCACTAGACGTAACACTTGCCCACCCGTAAAACTAAATGGCATTGATATACCGCAAAGTGACGTAACAAAGTACCAGGGTATGCATCTCGACAGAAAACTAACATGGAGAACCCACATATTCACCAAACGAAAAGCTCTTGGTATAAAACTGAGAAATCTTTATTGGCTCATGAATCGAAACTCCCAACTATCAATCGACAACAAACTTCTGCTCTACTCAGCTATCTTAAAACCCATCTGGACCTATGGCATACAGCTATGGGGAACCACAGCAAACTCAAATATAGAGATTCTCCAAAGATTCCAATCGAAAACCATTAGAATGATTGTAAATGCGCCCTACTACGTCACGAACGACCAACTACATCGTGACCTAAAGATACCTACTATCTCTCAAGAAATCAGAAAGTATGCTGCATCATACAAAATGAGAATATTAGCTCACCCCAACCCACTCGTTCTAGCCCTGACGGCAAGACCAACCAATTTCGTACGCCTCAAAAGGAAATCATTTACAGATCTTTGCTGATGCACTACAATAAATGGATGCGCTACTGAGAGCAATCCATACATGCCCACCATGTTTATTAAGTCATAATTAATTACTAATTACTTTTAACGAACCACAAAATTGTTAGATGTATTTTATTTATACAGTTGGAAAAATATATTGGATGCTAAAAAAAATAGTTTCGTTATAGGTTTTGTTTCTGTTGGAACCGTTTCGAAGTTTTGTTGCGACTTTTGTTACAAAGGAGTTTTGTCTCTGTTTCAGTTTCGCTACTTAGCTGTGTAACAGAAACCGAAACCGAAGCACGTTACAAGTCCGTGCATTGAACTATCATATGATTTACTATATTTTCCAGTGTGATTTTTTGGCGGTTTTCCGAGAAAAAGCTCTTGTATGGGAAAACGATTAATATTGACCGTGTAGCATCGAGTATTGATGGATCGCGATTCTGGATCGGAAAATAGTTAGAAATTTTGAAATCCGGATCACGATATTGACAATACTGATTGTGTAGCATGAAAATTTTGCGACCCATCAAAATGCGTGTATATTTAGAAATTTTGAAATCTATTTTGAAAAATATCGCAATGTTCATATTGAATGTGTAGCACTAGTCTGCGATTCATCAGTGTAGCGTATGCCTATGTATGTCGATACATATTGCATATTATTGTTCCCTTCAAATTTTCACACTACAGCAGTTTTCTATCAATAACAAGGCATCGCACAGTGGTTCGGCTCCATACATTTTGCGGAAAAAAATAGAAGGAGTGGTCCTAGGCCATTGAAATTTTGCACAGAGGTTATATGTGAGCTAATTAAGAAATTAAAAAAAAAATGTTGAAATCGGTCAACCCCTAGGGGTACCTCCCTTGGACCTATAAAAAATGATTTAAATACAAGTTTTAGTTTCAGCTAAAAAAAAAATTAAGATATCTTCACGAAACTTGGTACATGAGTTACCCTCATTAAAGGCATTGACAGCACCAAAAATTGTTGAAATCGGCCACTCCCTAAGGGTACCTCCCCTGGACCTATAGTAAAAATTTTTAAAGAAAAATTTTAATTTCAGCTCAAAAAATTAAGATATCTTCACGAAACTTGGCGCATAAGTTACTGTCATGAAAGATATCGACAATACCAAATATTGGCGTGATTGGAAAACAACCACGCCCACTTTTCCTACACCTTTTATTCAAAAACAAATGAAGATATACATTTTCAGTAACTGAAAAGAGCCCTTGTAAAAATTTTATGTACTTAATGATTATATTTATAATACATATAATCGAAAATATAACTATGTATGTATATATGGAAAGGAAAAAATCAAATATAAAAAAATGTTTAATGATTTAGCATATCCTTGGCAACAAAATCCAATTCCACACACTTTTTGTTTGGTTGTCGTCTTATGGACCTTATATAATGACCAGAACTTGCCAGTAATCGATTAATAACATCTGTATTGGTAGAAATTCTATCACTTTTCCTAGAAAACATAAGCCTAGAAATCATAAGCCCCATTTTTTAGTAAGGGTTAACTCAGAACATGATAAGGAGTTCAACTTTTCTGCTGACAAAGTATCAATAAGTCTTCTTGTTGTGTGATCAAGTAAACTTTGCAAATTAACAGCAGCATATGTATGTTTCTGTTACTACAATTTCGTCGGGATAACATTTTTTTTTCATCTAATACCTTAAAATAAGCTGGTAAAATGTTTAAACAAATGTGTTTGTTTCTATTGTTTTTGCAAACCGCAATGTTATGACGAATGTGTTTATCGTTATTTTTGTTTGCATTACAATTGATTCTAACAAATTAGGTGTATAATTTACCAATTTGCATTTTTATCTAATCCTCTCTGTGCATTCATATATTCATATTCGTAAACAAAAAAATGTCACATAAGTAGAGCTCGGATAATAGGTGAAAATCAGACGCCTAAAATTATGCTACGTAATGTTTGTAAGCACATCCAGTGGCAAGTTTAAAGGTGGGGTGAATTCAGGTCTAAGCCGCCCGTGAATGCAATTGGATTTTTTGCTTACTAGGATGCCAGAAAAATAAATTATTAATTATTATTAATTAAATTATTTTCATGAAATAGCTATACACTCAACCTTCGCTGTAAATAGTTGTTAAAATTTTTATCCACTTACCCCCCAACAATTAAAAATCGAATTAAATAAAAATTTCGTGCTAAGCACTAAAACTCTTTCAAGTATAAATTATTAAGGTTTTTTATGGATTCCACTTGAAAAATTGCAAAGAAAGCTACAATAAATAAATGTAATAATAAAGAATAATAATAAATAAAATATAATAAATAAATATATAATTATAAAGAATAAGGAAAAAATTAAAATACTTTTTGGTTGCTTGTTTTTCCGACAGGGTAGGAATATGGTGTATTGTGGAACGATCTTCCGTCATCTTTTCGAAAAAGACACTGAAGATGGCACATATTAGCCGAAACCGGTTTGTCTCCAAACCAAAATTGACAAGGGATGACGGAAGATCGTTCCACAATACACCAGAAAATTAAAAATTTGTGGTGACTCGCTTAAATTTTATACAAAATCTTCGCACGTGAAGGAAAAACAATTACAGTTTCAAACCAAATATTTTTGAATGAAAATGAGGCAAGTGCATATTAGCAAATGAATTCTACTATAAAAAATACTAATACCTGTTATTTGAGATTTTTTTTCTAGATGTCCTCTGCATTGTTTTCATGCGAAATTACAAGTCGAAATAAATTGCGTACTAGAAAATAATATAAAATTTCTACTCTAAAAGTTACAAATTTTGCTGGAATATTGGCTAATTTTCCAGAATTTTACACACTTTAACTTTAATATATCGTCGTACCATACGAAAACTAACATATTTAAAATTTCTGGCGAAAGCTATCAATAAAAAAATTCTGTACGAAAAGTAGAACATTTGACTTTTGGCCGACGAAAAGTAATAAAATCGAGTTTTGGCTGACGAAAAGTAATAAAATCGACTTTTGGCTGACGAAAAATATCAGTAATTATATACTGTTTTTACATTAAAATTGTTGTTGTTTAAACGAAATTGATAGTGTGTGTGTAAACACACATTCAAGAAAGTTAACCAGGCTTTGCAGAAAGAATGTTACTTTCGAATGGACAGAAGAATGTCAAAAAGCTTTTGTCTATTTAAAAGAAGCATTAATTAGTCCAACACTTTTGCAATACCCAGACTTCGATAAAGAATTTTGCATAACGACAAATGCTAGTGGGTACGCTTGTGGAGCAGTCCTTAGCCAAGAACATGATGGCAAACAGTTACAAAACAAAACCACGATAGAAAAAGAATTGTCGCAATCCATTAGGCCATAACCTTCTTCAGACCATACGTCTATGGCAGAAAATTCTTAGTAAAAACCGACCATCGCCCATTAACATACCTATTCTCAATGAAAAGTCCTTCATCTAAGCTGACACGAGTAAGACTCGATTTAGAAGAGTACGATTTTGAGGTGGAGTATATAGCCGGAAAAGAAAATCATATTGCGGATGCATTATCCCGCATAAATATTACAAATTTAAAAGATATGGCAGTGGAAGCAAATAAAATATTTAAAATAACAACAAGATCAGCAGCCAGTAATAAAGACCAGTAATAATACTGAAATTAAAGAAAGTCACAAAGAGAACCCCAAAATATACGAAGCGCTAAATAAATTTGAAGTGAAAAGACATGTCGAGCTCGTTTTCAATCCTCCGAAATTATATTTCAAAAAAGGAAAGAAAATTTGTAGCAATTTTGAGACAAGCAACCTAATTGTTGAGGATAAGATTGACTTAGGACAATTCTTTACCAGGCTCGAAAGAGAAGCCGGCAATTTAGGACTTGTACAAATACAGTTGTCCTTAGGGGACAAATTGTTTAAAAGAAATTATACTGCAGTAGGCAAATTTATAGAAATGGGTAATAAAGTTCTCAAAAAGTTAACAATCGCTCTAACCCCAGAGGTTATATACGTGACAAATCCCGGGAAAATCAAAGAAATTCTGCACAAATATCATGACGATCCTATTAGTGGTGGCCACCCAGGAAAAAATCGCATGACAGATAAAATCAAGCAGAAATATAGCTGGCTGAATATGAAAAACGACATACGCAAATATGTAAAGAACTGCATCCACTGTAAGAAAAATAAAATTAATAAACATATAAAAGAACCAATGACAATAACGGAGACACCTCCGAAGGCATTCGATATTGTACAAATTGACACAGTCGGCCCATTGCCAAAGTCGATAAATGGAAACGAATATGCAGTTACCATTATATGCGATTTAACAAAATATTTGGTAGCGATCCCAGTCCCAAGCAAACATGCAATAACTGTCGCTAAAGCCATATTCGAGCATTTCATCCTGATTTATGGCCAAATGAAAACAATTTTAACAGACATGGGCACAGAATACAAAAATAGCCTATTCACAGAACTGTGTAAATTGTTAAAAATTGAGCATAAAACTTCAACACCTTATCATCACCAGACTTTGGGTACGGTAGAACGCAGTCACCGGACATTCAACGAATATATGCGTGCATATATATCCAGTGACAAAGACGATTGGGATGAATATCTCAAATATTATTGTTACAATACAACGCCATCAACAACACATAATTATTGTCCTTTCGAACTTATATTTGGGAAAAACCCACCAAATTATGAATTCTTGAAAGAAGATAAAATTAGCCCGGTACATGAGGCATATTACAAAGAAGTAAAATACAAACTTCAACTAGCACAGCAAAGAGCAAGAAATTTAATTCAAGAAGCTAAAGAAAAACAAAAAACCAATTATGAAAAAAAAAAATAGTTATAGTAAGGAAATTAATATAGGAGATTTAGTTTTAGTTAGAGAAGAGGCCTCCCATAAGTTAGAAAATAGATATACAGGACATTATAAAGTTAAAAGTATTGATAAGAATAACAATTATACTTTAATTCCAAATAGCATAGGAGATAGCAATAAAAACAAAAAAGAAATCGTAATTCATAAGAATAGGCTTAAACCAATTTAAAATAAGGCATTGCACTTTATCCAATAATAATAACATAAATACATACATATGCATTCCAGTTTACTCAATTTAATAAACAGGCACAAGCCAAAGAAAAAAAAAGAACAAATGTAATGTACCGAATATGTATAAATATACAATACGAACCAAATGTAAAAAGAAAAAAAAACAATAATAACTTTCATGTCCAAATAAAAATGCAATGCAGGCAAACGAAAAGCAAATGTAACAAAAAAAAAATAAATAATAAAATTTTATACAATAATGGCAATATGAGCCGAAAAGCAATTAAAAATTATTGTCAACTCAGACAAACGTTAAGTGGGTCACTAAGTCTTTCAAATAGATATATATAGTTGAATACAAATATATATATCTATTTCTTCTAAGGGGGAAGGTGTAGCATATGGGAGCGTTATCGGACGGCGAAGAAGGAAGAGAGGCGCCTTTTTAGAAAGAAGAAAAGGGAGGCTGAAAGGCGCGAGTGTGAAGAGCTTGAGATGCTGGCGGGTAGGAGCGATGCTCGAAAATTCTATCAAAAAATCAGGCGAATGACTGAAGGTTTCAAGACCGGGGCAAATTCCTGCCGGAATGATAACGGTGATCTGGTAACTGATGTCCAGAGCATACTTAAGTTGTGGAGGGATCACTTCTCCTCCTTGCTAGATAATGGCAACAGTGAAAGTGCGGAAGGAGAAGATGTACGACTCGAATCCCCAATAGCAGATGATGGTAGGCATGTTCCACCACCTGATCATGACGAAGTGCGAATAGCAGTATCTAGGCTTAAGAATAACAAGGCCCCGGACGCTGGCGGCTTGCCAGCCGAGCTATTCAAACATGGTGGCGAAGAGTTGATAAGGAGCATGCATCAACTCATATGCAGAATATGGTCGGACGAGCGCATGCCCGACGATTGGAACTTAAGTGTGCTCTGCCCAATCCACAAAAAAGGAGACTCCACAGTACGCGCCAATTATCGTGGGATAAGCCTCCTGAATATCGCATATAAGGTCTTAGCAAGTGTATTGTGCAACAATCTGATTGGGCCTTATCAGTGTGGCTTCAGACCTGGTAAATCTACCATCGACCAGATCTTCACAATACGACAAATACTGGAAAAACCCCATGAAAAAGGAACCGACACACACCATCTCTTTGTCGATTTTAAAGCCGCTTTTGATAGCACGAATAGGAATTGCCTGTATGCCGCAATGTCTGAATTTGGTTTCCCTGCTAAACTTATACGGCTATGCCAAATGGCGTTGACTAACACCACCAGCTCCGTCAGAATTGGGAAGGACCTCTCCGAGCCGTTCGAGACCAAACGAGGTTTCAGACAAGGCGACTCTCTTTCGTGCGACTTTTTCAATTTGATGCTGGAAAAGATAATACGAGCTGCAGAACTTAACCATACAGGAAGCATCTTATATCACAAGAGTGTGCAACTGCTGGCGTACGCCGACGACATCGATATCATTGGCACTAACACGCGCGCCATATGTTCTGCCTTCTCCAAGCTGGATAAAGAGGCTAAGAAAATGGGTTTGGCGGTCAACGAGGACAAGACGAAGTACGTCCTGTCATCACACAAAGAAACAGCACGCCTTGGCAGCCACGTCAATGTTGATAGCTACAAATTCGAAACTGTTAAGGACTTCGTCTATCTGGGAACCAGCATTAACACCAAGAATGATGTCAGCACGGAGATCCAACGAAGAATCACGCTTGCCAATAAACGCTACTTCGGACTAAGTAGGCAACTGAAAAGTAAAGTCCTCTCTCGACAAACAAAAATCACACTCTACAGGACGCTCATCGTTCCAGTCCTCATGTACGGCGCAGAAGCATGGACAATTTCAAAATCAGATGAGATGGCACTTGGAGTTTCGAGAGAAAAGTTCTTCGTAAAATTTATGGACCTTTGCGCGTTGGCGTGGGCGAGTATCGACGGAGATTTAACGATGAGCTGTACGAGCTTTACACAGACATCGACATTGTTCAGCGAATAAAGATCCAGCGGCTGCGTTGGGCAGGTCATGTCGTGAGAATGAACGAAGGCGCTCCGGCCAAGAAAGCATTTCTATCGAAACCCGCTGAATGCAAAAGAAAAGGGAGACCTCCACTGCGTTGGGAAAATCAGGTGGACAGCGATGCTGCCTCCCTAGGTGTTCCCAAGTGGCGCCATGCTGCACGAAACAGAAACAATTGGCGCGCTCTGTTGGACTCGGCCAGAATCGTCTAGACGGTTAAGCGCCAATAAAGAAGTAGAAGAAGGTGTAGCATTACATAAATACACCGCCCTTACAGTTGTTGTCATGTACACATGATTTATGTGTACATGTAAACCGCACATGTTGCCAAAACAAACTGACCCAAATAAATTCCGTTAAACCCCAGCGGGAGTTTAACATCAAATATACACACCGCCACACATGGCGTCTCCAGTTACATTTGTTGCATTTTGTCAAGTGCATTGCACGAGCAGTCACAATGACCAACCGAGCGACAGCGTCTGTTTGTCAATGTGCACTGATGAAATAGTTATGATTCACATATGCTGACACAGCATATGTTGAACACTCATTCTTTAATATATATGTATTAGTGTAAGTTAGCGTAAGAAAATTTGTATAAATAGAGAAAGTAATTCAATAAAGAAATAAATGCATTTTCATACTCCAAACGAATACGATTGATTTACTAGACCTAGTACCATATTTATTACAGGAATAAAATTTTATATTTGAATCATCTTGTATAATTTAAAATTTCGTCATGTTGTATCAACAATAAAATTTTGTTGAATTTACCAAATTTTCAGATGACAGTTACAAAGCCAAAATCATGTTTCAAACATCGTGTTGTTTGAAAAAATTGTTGCTGTTCTATGTGTAAAGATCGATCGTGTTAATTTTACATGAATCGTGTTGATGATTTTTGCCTGAGTGTACTTTTGGAGATATAGCTTTTGGTAGACAGAAGGAAATGTGAGCCTTTTTCTGTGCTGAAAATTTGTTTGAGCAGCTCTATCTCCCAAACTAAAATTTTCTATTTAATACCATGTCTCCACATAACGTGTTTCGCTCTTTTTCTGCATTTTCTCTCTCAATCTTGTTTCGACAAAGAAACCTCTCACACAGACCAAAACAAAGACGCAAAAATAAGCAAACATACAAACATTTAAGAAGAACAAGAAAGAGAAGTGCCAAACTGAATCACGATTAGCCACGTGGAGACGGGTTATTGAGCGAGATATTTTGCTACATGTTTCTCTGGTGAATCAAGTTATGTGGAGACGGGCTTTAATATAGGTTACATATTCGTGTTCGCTGTTCTCTATTAATAAAGCTGGGTATCCACACCATAAGAAATTGCTCAAGAAAAAATTGGCATTTATTTCTTAAGTAATTTTGACGTTTCATTTTTTCTTCAAGAAATATATACAATGGTATATATTTCTTGGCGAAACCAACGTTGCCAACCCCATTTTTCGTCAAAATTTGTAATAGATTTTCTTGTGAAGTGGATACTGCCTAAAGAAAATTTGACACAAGAAAATTTCTTGAGCATTTCTTAAGCTTTTTTTTATATAGCAGGGTATCCACATCATAAGAAATTGCTCAAGAAAAAATTGGCATTTATTTCTTAAGTAATTTTGACGTTTGATTTTTTCTTCAAGAAATATATACAATCGTATATATTTCTTGGCAAAACCAGCGTTGCCAACCCCATTTTTCGTCAAAATTTGTAATAGATTTTCTTGTGAAGTGGATACTGCCTAAAGAAAATTTGACACAAGAAAATTTCTTGACTATTTCTTGAGCGTTTTTTTATATGGAGTTTGAGCATTTCTTGTGATGTGGATACCCGGCTTATGGAGTTTTAGCATAAGAAATTTCTCAAGAAAAAATTGGCTTTTAGTTCTTAAGTAATTTTGACGTTTCATTTTTTCTTCAAGAAATATATACAATCGTATACATTTCTTGGCCAAACCAGCGTTGCCAACCCCATTTTTCGTCAAAATTTGTAATAGATTTTCTTGTGAAGTGGATACTGCCTAAAGAAAATTTGACACAAGAAAATTTCTTGACCATTTCTTAAGCTTTTTTATATGGAGTTTTAGCATTTCTTGTGATGTGGATACCCTGCTTAAGGCCCCTCCGCAGGTCTCAAGAAAACGCTCAAGAAAAAAATTGCATTATTTCTTGAGCGTTGAAATGGTAGTAGGAAAGTAATTATATTTTCAAACTAAATGTCACATTTGAGTTTATTTACCTCTTCTGTCAAATTTTCTTGAAGAAATAATAGAAAATTCATTATTTCTTGGCAGAACCAGAGTTCAGTTATGCACTTTTTCTAAAAAATCTTAAAAAAATAGTCGTAGAATTTCTTTAGAACTGCGTACCGCAAAAGAAAATATGACAAAAGAAATTTTTCGTGAGCATTTCTTGTACGTCAAATTACATAGTTTTTGGTTTTCTTGGGAGCTGCATATAGGGCTTTAGATACATATATAGGCTCACATTTCCTTCTGTCTACCAAAAGCAATATCTCCAAAAGTATTAATGTTTTCAAATGAATCTTTCAGGGGATGTTGGGCGAGACTTTTCTTTATATAAATTTTTACTAATATTAATAATAGAAATTGTTGTTAAATAAAGTAACACCATTATCAACAATTTCTAAATTAAACACACACCTAATCCTTAGTATATTTTCACACGTAGCTTTATTAAGCTGTTCGAACCACCTTCACACACTTTTTATTAATTTTATTTGCCGATTATTACATTTTAATTGTTCGACAAACTGCTTTTGTACTTTTTCAATAATAATAATGGCCACCAACATATAATGGTGATGCCACACCTACCAAAAGGTAAGTCACATGATAAAGTCGCATGCACAGTGCGCGAATCGGAGCCAATGAAATGAGTAAATAAAGGTGAAAACCACTGAAGGGTGTACTACGCAGAAGGACATCTTCGTTAGGGCACACATCCGGACGGATGGCGTAGCCCAGGGTTATTTTTTTATAAGCGTGGCCAAAGGCCGCCAACGCAGAAAAATTCAATACGCCCCAACTCGTTTTCCACTGTGACGACGGCTTTATGAAATAGTTGACTGCGTGTGGCAACACCGGTGTTTCTATTTCATTGTTTCGCAGAGCAAAGTGAGGTTAAATTTGACAAATTAACTACAAATGATTTAAAAACTATACATCTCCGGAAGCCAGGACTTCTACATTTAGAATCAGGAGGATCTCCTCTACAACGCCCAATAACTTTTTTTCCAACGCGTGATAGACGGTTGGAAAATTTTCCCCATATATACGATTTATGGAACACTTTCATGAAATTTTCATGAAATTTTTGATTTTCGCCACACTTTTTCGACAAAGGCGCCATAGGGCGTCGGCAAAAATGATGTTTGACGAAAAATCGGGCGTTGAAGTTTGAACGTCGGTGGCGAAATTTGCGATTTATCGTACAACGGTCTAGTACGATAAATTGTATAGTTAATGAGCGGCATAAGGGTAATCAATGCCGAAACAATCATTAGGTATGTTCGGTGAGTGCACTG
Organism: Urophora cardui; assembly: GCA_960531455.1. NCBI lineage: Eukaryota > Metazoa > Arthropoda > Insecta > Diptera > Tephritidae > Urophora > Urophora cardui. Next base: position 92,217,695 of record OY482672.1, on the reverse strand, counting down.
AAAGTGTAGAACAGTGTAGGGCAGAAAAACATCTGACAGTTGTCAGAGCAATTTAGTGCAAAGGCTCCAACGAACGAAAATGGTGGTTTAGTGCAAACCAGCTGATTTATGGAAACAAACAATTCTCAATGATCAAATTTATAGCTATTAAATTTACACAAATTTTCCATTTTTGATCGGATAACTTGCCAAATTCTTTGCTTTGTTTTCACTCGTAAACTTTTCCCCAATTGCGGTTTGTACTCCTTCAAAAAATTTAGGAGCAATTTCAATTCCATTTGACTTTGACCACGCAATGAATATAATCTGCCATACAGAGAAGAAAACCCCATATTTTTTAAATTTACTTTTGGTTTTCTATTATTTTGCCGCCTTAACTATTAAAAACAGCTGTTTTCATATGCTGCACAAACTTACACTAGCTATGGAGATGGTGTAGTTTAGTACAATAAAGTGTAAGAGCGCTTTCACATTACTCGGTGCGGTATCGGATCGACATTTTTGGTTTTTACCGAAAGTATACCGAATCCTTACTGACCACATGTATTTCAATTGGCGCTTTCACATTAGTGTTGCATACATGAAATCGGAGCGGATTAATTTCGGTATACCGCAACGCGGTAAGACCGGTCAGTAAAATTTGAGGAATTACTGCATACATTTTTGCGGCGTGATAAAAGAAGAAGAACAAAGTCAGTAAAAAACTCGTTTCGGTAATAAATGTAGCAAGTTATAATGTCTTCGTCGTCGCTAGAAGACATTATTGTTATTATTGAGTGATTTGTTGAAGTTAAAAATTTTGTTTTGCAAATTTCGATGTTTGTTTTGCTATTTTCTGCCGATTACGCACCGAAAGTATTCCCACAAGTGTGAAAAACACAGCAACGCGGAATCGTTTCGGTAAGCTGAAAATACCGAGGAAAAAATGTCGATCCGATGTCGTACCGAGTAATGTGAAAAGGCCCTAAGTTGGTGCTAACGCAAAAAACTGAGTTCTGAACAGTTTAGTGCAAAAAAAATGTTCATCGAACGTTTTTTTCTGCACTACACCTTTTTCAGTTTAAATTCAGAAAGTTCCAATTGATATTCAGAAAATTACAATTGAAATTCAGAATTTCCATTTGAAATTCAGAAAATTACAATTGAAATTCAGAACTTCCATTTGAAATTCAGAAAATTCCATTTGAAATTCAGAAAATTACAATTGAAATTCGGAAAGTTACATTTGAAATTCAGAAAATTACATTTGAAATTCAGAAAGTTACATTTAAAATTCAGAAAATAACAATTGAAATTCAGAAAGCTTCTTGAGTACTCTGAGGAGGTTTCTGAATTTCAAATGTAATTTTCCGAATTTCAAATGGAATTTTCTGAATTTCAAATGTAATTTTCTGAATTTCAATTGTAATTTTCTGAATTTCAAATGCAATTTTCTGAATTTCAAATGGAATTTCTGAATTTCAATTGTAACTTTCTGAATTTCAAATGGAAATTCTGAATTTTAATTGTAATTTTCTGAATTTCAAATGGAAATTCTGAATATCAATTGGAACTTTCCGAATTTCAACTGAAAAAGGTGTAGAGTACTCTAGTGCGTTTATCCAACAGTCCTATTTTTGCCTAAATAACCCTTAAATTACGCGAACCTAGGGATGGCAAACAAAATGAAATAACAGATTAACCGCTTTTTAGGTTACTCGAAAGCGTTCGATTATTAATTGCGAATAATTGCAGGGTACTAACCGATTATAACCGTTTTTCGATTACGAGGGAAATTTATTGCGGCTTGTTGGAAGTACTCACAAAACCGTAGGTAATCGAATTCGGACTCGGATGAAAAAGCGGAAATTCTCAACTTCGATTATTTCCTTTCGATTATTTTCGACTAGAGAGGAAAAAGGTTAATCGAAAAAATAATCAAAAGGAAAAAACCGATACAATTTAAACGTTAACCGAAAGATATTAACCGATAATAATCGTTTTTCCGGTTATTGTTACCATCCCTACGCGAATCTGAACATTAGGGATGGGCAAATTTGAAAAATATATCGATATATATTATATCGATATTTCAAAAAACATCGATTTATGCCGTGTAAAAACATCGGGGCGGCATTACATTAAGGAACCACGTCCCGCTAAAAACCACTTCTTCACGGGGTTAGAGTTTCTCAAAACTGAAATCCAAACTTGCCGGAGACTTATAGTTTACTAGATATTTGTTGTTAAAGTTCGATGGGTCTACAGATATTCTACGAATCCTGAAGTATAAACATAAAAATCATTAAGAATTGCTTGAAGAAGAAAGTAATGTAAATTCAAGCACCCGAACATTATGGTTATACCACTTCTTAAAAAATGTTCTGGTGTTAAATTCAAAGCGAATCAGAAATTTATGAAAAATATCTAATTTGGCTCGAAATGGCAAAAAATTATCGATTATCGATGCACGGTAATTCAAAATATCGTCGATATTATCGGCTGTACTATTTTAAAAATATCGATATATTGATATATCGATATATATCGCCCAACCCTACTGAACATGCTTTAAAGACTCTGCACACTAGAGATGAGCGAAACTGCGATTTTTCGATATCTGTGATTTCGGTGATTGCTATTTTTAAATCACTGTGATTTTAAACTGCTATTGCGATTGCGTGGACTGGTATAAAATCATCAGTTACCGGTAGAGATTAATTTTGCGTTTTCTGAGCGATATAACCTGTCTTTATTTTATGTTAACAAAATGATAGCAATAACAAGGTATTCCGCAGTAATATCGCTGTTTGTAAATATTTTTCAAAGACAAATTGTAAATTCAATGATTTTTTTTTTCTTATATTTCTATATACGTATGTGGTCTGCTCAAAAGTGTAAACAAAAAGAAATTTATAATGCTTTTGCGATTGCGATTCACATAGGTGAACTGCTTACTTGCTACATCGATAGCAGTTGCCAATAAGTAGTGAACTGCTATTTTGAAAAAGTGATCGCAATTGCGATTTGCGATTTTTTATTCACAGTGAAAAAATCACCGATTGCGATATATCGCTCATCACTACTGCACACGGCATTTGAAATTACGTTGATTAGCCGAAATTGCTTTCCGAAGTCACGCGCATTCACAGGTACCCCGAAATAAGTCCCAAATGAAATAAGTCCCAAAAAAAAATGAAATAACTCCCAAATATTTTCCATACAAATTGGGACTTATTTCATAATGAAATAACTCCCAATGCATTGGGACTTATTTCATAATATTTTGTTGGGACTTATTTCATAATGAAATAACTCCCAAATGAAATAACTCCCAACGAAATTCCGTTGGGAGTTATTTCATTATTTTCCAGCTTTGGGAGTTATTTCATATTTGTTGGGACTTGTTTCATTTCTCTTAAAAATGCATTGGGAGTTATTTCATATTTCTTGGGAGTTATTTCATTTCTCTTAAAATTGCAATTTAACAAACTTCGACGTTTTTGTAACGTTATAAAGTAACCGAAAGCCGGGATCCGTACGATAAATCGAAAAAAATGTCGAATCTTAAAAGACCGAATTGAAAAAAGCCTTATTATACATTTTTGACCGAATTAAAAACTGTCGAAATGAGGAAAATGACCGAAAAAGGCCGAAATTTGTATACTTACATTTTTATCGCCGCCGCTGAAGGGTGTACCACGCAGAAGGACATCACCGTGGCGGTAGCCATGGTTAGGGCACACGTCCGGACGGATGGCGTAGCCCAGGGTTATTTTTTATAAGCGCAGCCGAAGGCCGCCAACGCAGAAAAGTGTTCGGTGCAGTGAAATAACGCCCGTGGAAATAACGCCCGCGGGCCAAACCCCATATTAAAAAAAAACGAAAAATTGGAATTAAAAATCGCGCGATTTTTTATTCCAATTTTTCGCCGGCGGCGCTTTTTCCAATAAAACAAACACCATATTTAAAAAAACGAAAAATTGGAATTAAAAATCGCGCGATTTTTTATTCCAATTTTTCGCCTGCGGCGCTTTTTCCAATAAAACAAACACCATATTTAAAAAAACGAAAAATTGGAATTAAAAATCGCGCGATTTTTTATTCCAATTTTTCGCCTGCGGCGCTTTTTCCAATAAAACAAACCATAGTTAAAAAAACCAAAAATTGGAATTAAAAATCGCGCGATTTTTTATTCCAATTTTTCGCCTGCGGCGCTTTTTCCAATAAAACAAACACCATATTAAAAAAAAACGAAAAATTGGAATTAAAAATCGCGCGATTTTTTATTTCAATTTTTCGCCTGCGGCGCCTTTTCCAATAAAACAAACACCATATTTAAAAAAACCAAAAATTGGAAATAAAAATCGCGCGATAGATGTCCTTCTGCGTAGTACTTTTTGGGAGATATTTCATATTTCTTGGAATTTATTTCATTTGGGAGTTATTTCATATTTCTGGGACTTATTTCATTGGGGAGTTATTTCATATTTTTTGGGATTTGGGGCCTCATTATGAAATTAGCCCCAAATATTGGGACTTATTTCATTTCCTTCTTTGGGAGTTATTTCATTTCTAAAAGTTGGGAGTTATTTCATTTTTATTGGGACTTATTTCATTGGGAGTTATTTCATTTGGGACTTATTTCGGGGTACCGCATTCACACACGTTTTTGAGCAATTTCATTTAGTCGGGTTTCAGTTACGCTGTTCCTGTGCCAAATAAAAATTTATACATGGTCAACTTAAATGACCATTAATAAAATACTCCCACCAAATTAAATTTTTTATAATTAAAGAATCGCTAATGCAATATACAATAAGAATATTTCTAAGAAACCGTCGCGAACAAATTTAATAGCCGTTTTTATTTTAGCCCAGATGTATATGCGCTAAAATAAAACTCAGCTCATGTGAAATATTAGCGATGGGTAAAGATATTTTCGATTATAATAGATAAAATTTAGAGAAGATACCGATTCTAAAGTAATTTCGTGAACTATTTTGCCGAAATGCGCATTTCAATGGTAATTTCAGCTGGCATTTTTGTATGGCAAAACAACGTTATTTAAGGGTAATTAACGCCGAAAACACGATTTTTGCCTAAGGGCCTTTTCACATTACTCGGTACGACATCGGATCGACATTTTTTGCTCGGTATTTTCAGCTTACCGAAACGATTCCGCGTTGCTGTGTTTTTCACACTTGTGGGAATACTTTCGGTGCGTTATCGGCAGAAAATAGGAAAACAAACATCGAAATTTGCAAAACAAAATTTTTAACTTCAACAAAGCACTCAATAATAACAATAATGTCTTCTAGCGAAGACGAAGACATTATAACTTGCTACATTTATAGCCGAAACGAGTTTTTTACTGACTTTGTTCTTCTTCTTTTATTACGCTGCAAAAATGTATGCAGTAATTCCTCAAATTTTACTGACCGGTCTTACCGCGCTGCGGTATACCGAAACTAATCCGCTGCGATTTCATGTATGCAACACTAATGTGAAAGTGCCAATTGAAATACATGTGGTCGGTAAGGTTTCGGTATACTTTCGGTAAAAACAAAAAATGTCGATCCGATACCGCACCGAGTAATGTGAAAGCGCTCTAAATCACCCTTAAATCATGCCCGTGTGCAGAGGCTTTTAGAGCCTATACACACTTGCGACTCAATCGATTTAGTCGAATGTTGATTTGCATGGGAATGTATGGAAGCATTCACACTACATTCAATTAGTTGTACAACTGAAACAGTTGGATTTGCAGCCCAATTTCATTCCAACTGAAACAGTTGTACAACTGCTTGATCAGCAAGGCGCCCTTCTACGTATTCACACTTGAGACAATTTAGTCGAACGACTACAACAACAACAGTGATATTCGTAGAGGAAAGAGTTGCCATGCTGACAGAACTACTTTTATTTCACTTTTGGTAAATTGTAGAGATTGAATATTTCAATTAATATTTTCAAAATGTTTAAAAACAAAAGGTTCGTTTCTTATTAACTACACCATTTCCAGATGGATTTTAGAAAGCGTTAACTGGATTTTAGAAAGGGGAAATTGGATTTTAGAAATGTCAATTGGATTTTAGAAAGGGGAAATTGGATTTTAGAAATGTCAATTGGATGTTAGAAAGCGTTAAAAGGATTTTAGAAAACAAAATTGGATTTTTGAAAGCGTGAATTGGATTTCAGAATGTGCGTTTATAATAAATTTTACACAGAATTTTTCGAATAGAAATTCTTTATTGCGTATGAAAGTATAAATTAATAATTATATAAATTTTCGAAAATCCAATTTACAGTTTCTAAAGTCCAATTTCCCTTTTCTAAAATCAAATCGACATTTCTAAAATCCAGTTGACGCTTTCTAAAATCCATCTGGAAATGGTGTAGTTATAGACAAGAATTATCTAACTGAGGATATTTACTTCCGTTTTCATATGTTTCTTGATATTGTTGTTCTCTTCAAATGTCATTAATCGCATTTTAAAATAGAAATAATGAAAATGAAATTTCATGAAAATTATTAATGGCTGATTTTTACTATTTTTCTGTTTCTTGTACTTCTGTTCGTTTCGCCTTTATGAGCGTAATTCCTTCCGTTTTTCTCTTTTCATTTACTTGACAGCTAGTTGCTAGTTTAATAAGAAACAAAGCCAAACAATGTATGCACTTTTTGTTTATTTTATTGTTTTTTATTTATTAATCAAGTTGACAGCTGACAAGAAGGTGCTTTCATGTAAGAATGCAGATAAACTTTAACAATTTAATACTTCATCACTTTATATGAAGACCACTAATGTAAAATTTGCTGAGTAAAATGTGAACATTGGCAACACTATGTCATTGTCAATCGCACGACTATTTAGTCTCAAGTGTGAATAGCTGCCACCGATTCGACTAAATAGTTGGAGTAGTGTGAATACAACAGTCCAATTCGACCAAATCGATTGAGTCGCAAGTGTGTATAGGCTCTTAGTCATTTTCCGACACTGTAGACCTGTAGGCAAGGTTAGGTGAAAAAGAAAAAATTATTGTCCGTTCTGGAGGTGAATATAGCGGACATTACAGTACACCACACATCAGAGTTGCATATCAGTTGCTCTAAAAAACTTTAGAACTTGAAAACAAAAAAAAAACAAGAAAACTGTCGTACAGTAGAATCGCACAAAAGTTAACTCGCGAGAAAGTTAAACCTTCGGCTAAGTTAACCAAATTTGAGCGTCCACGTACGGCTTTAAAAAGTTAACTCTTGGTTAACTTTTCTGAGCTTATCGATTTTTTTTTCAAATCCAACCGCTTATTTCTCAGCAAAAACAAGCCTATTCCCCTTGTTTCTATGTATTCCCGGAATTTTCGTGCATTCCCCGAATATCTGTGTAAAAAGTTATTGTCGGTGTCGCGAGGTACAAATGTTGTTAGTCTTTTGAACTATTGAATGGTGTAAACATAGTTTGTGTGTTAAAAATGGCAACAAAGCAGAATAAACCATCGCAAATTAGATTGAAGTTACATCAAAAGAGCGCTTTCACATTACTCGGTGCGGTATCTGATCGACATTTTTGGTTTTTCCGAAAGTATACCGAAACCTTACTGACCACATGTATTTCAATTGGCACTTTCACATTAGTGTTGCATACATGAAATCGGAGCGGATTAATTTCGGTATACCGCAACGCGGTAAGACCGGTCAGTAAAATTTGAGGAATTACTGCATACATTTTTGCGGCGTAATAAAAGAAGAAGAACAAAGTCAGTAAAAAACTCGTTTCGGTTATAAATGTAGCAAGTTATAATGTCTTCGTCTTCGCTAGAAGACATTATTGTTATTATTGAGTGATTTGTTGAAGTTAAAAATTTTGTTTTGCAAATTTCGATGTTTGTTTTCCTATTTTCTGCCGATTACGCACCGAAAGTATTCCCACAAGTGTGAAAAACACAGCAACGCGGAATCGTTTCGGTAAGCTGAAAATACCGAGCAAAAAATGTCGATCCGATGTCGTACCGAGTAAGGGCCTTTTCACATTACTCGGTACGACATCGGATCGACATTTTTTGCTCGGTATTTTCAGCTTAAAGCCTCCGCACACGAGCATTTGAAATTACGTTGATTAGCCGAAATCACTTTCCGAAATCACGCGCATTCACACACGTTTTTGAGTAATTTCATTTAGTCGGGTTTCAGTTACGCTGTTCCTGCGCCAAATAAAAATTTGTACATGGTCAACTTAAATGAAAATATCATTAATAAAATACTCCCACCAAATTAAATTTTTTATAATTAAGGAATCGCTAATGCAATATACAATGAGAATATATCTAAGAAACCGTCGCGAACAAATTTAATAGCCGTTTTTATTTTAGCGCAGATGTATACGCGCTAAAATAAAACTCAGCTAATGTGAAATATTAGCGATGGGTAAAGATGTTTTCGATTATAATCGATAAAATTTAGAGAAGAGACCGATTCTAGAGTAATTTCGTGAGTGTTTTCGCCGAAATGCGCATTTCAAGGGTGATTTCAGCTGGCATTTTTGTATGGCAAAACAACGTTATTTAAGGGCAATTAACGCCGAAAACACGATTTTTGCCTAAAACACCCTTAAACCATGCTCGTGTGCGGAGGCTTTTACCGAAACGATTCCGCGTTGCTGTGTTTTTCACACTTGTGGGAATACTTTCGGTGCGTAATCGGCAGAAAATAGGAAAACAAACATCGAAATTTGCAAAAAAAATTTTTAACTTCAACAAATCACTCAATAATAACAATAATGTCTTCTAGCGAAGACGAAGACATTATAACTTGCTACATTTATAGCCGAAACGAGTTTTTTACTGACTTTGTTCTTCTTCTTTTATTACGCCGCAAAAATGTATGCAGTAATTCCTCAAATTTTACTGACCGGTCTTACCGCGCTGCGGTATACCGAAATTAATCCGTTCCGATTTCATGTATGCAACACTAATGTGAAAGTGCCAATTGAAATGCATGTGGTCGGTAAGGTTTCGGTATACTTTCGGTAAAAACAAAAAAAGTCGATCCGATTCCGCACCCAGTAATGTGAAAGCGCTCTAATGTGAAAAGGCCCTAAAGCTGATATTTTAAGAAAACTTGATGAAGGTATTCACGGAAACCTTGGAATTAGATTATAGTGTATCTAAAGTGGCCATCTCAAAAATAAGGAAAAAACGATATGAAATTTTGGAGGCAGTGGCAAACACACAGGAATTAGCAACCAAGAAAACTTTGCACAGGTCGGAATATCCCGTTCTCGAGGCAAGGTCGTATAAATGGTTTTTGAACCAAAGGCAACGCAATTGGGCAATTAGTGGTCCAATTTTAAAATCAAGAGCTAAGCTTGAATTAGCCAAAATGTACAATAGAAAAAAGTTTTATGCAAGTGATGGATGGCTAGCAAATTTTATGTATGTAAATTAAGTCTAATTTTCTGCTTTATAATGATTAAAACTGAGATATTCAAATAAATTTGATATGTTATATCCCAAAAAATATGTTTATTACCGTATTCTATCAAATTTAAAAACCACCTGGAAAAGTTAATATTTCGGAAAAGTTAAATGCCCTTGGGACCATTTGGTTAACTTTTGTGCGATTCTACTGTATTTGTAACAAAGTAGTGAGGTCAAGGAGCATTTTCTAATTATGCAAATGAATACACATACGTTTTTTTTCTATATTATTAAAATATACCACCATTCTACCATGACCTTAAAATATTTATCTCACATATTTTCGCTGTGCTGGCAACCCTCTTCTGTCGATGTTCATTCAAGATCCAATTAAAAGGTCATGTCAGTTCGCTGGCCGCCATATTTCTTTCGGTTTTAGAAAAAAGTATCAGGTCCTCATACGTCATTTCCTTTTGCAATTGGCACAGCTGTTTGTTTGGTTGTTCGCGGCTTTATTGGTCCTGTGACGTAAGCAGTATTTGACATTTCCGCCTACTGGCATTACCGTCTCAATATATTGTGGCCAATATAATCGGTTCCACTCTCACATCACTAAATGACTGAACACATCTCTAAAGAAACTGCCAGAACTAGAAGAAGAGACCAGATAATTTCCAGTGTTGCCAGAATTTTCCAGATTGCGTTTGACAGACTATATAAGGCGGCGAGCAGGCGCTCCGCAGTCAGTCGTAACTTAACCGTATAAGTGTTAACATCAAGTCAAGTAAAACAAGTGTAGACTTTTTAGTCGTGAAATAAAGCGGTGTGAATTAAGAAGTAAATAAAGACTTTTATTTAACAATTCAGCGATACGAACCCGATAGAAATAATCGAGCTATCGACAAATACGTAACAATTGGTGTCAGAATTGGAATTGTTAAATAAATTCCAGGACCAAGGATAACGAAGCAAGGATAACGAATCAAGGATAACGAAACAAGGATAACGAGACAAGGATAATGGCAAAGTTAAACGAACTGAAAATCCAAGCGCTTAAAAAGGAGTTAGAAAAGAGAAACCTGAGTACAAACGGCAATAAAATTGAACTACAGGCAAGGTTAAGAGTAGCTATGGAAGCACATAACATTAATGTAGATGAGTTTGATTTCAACGATGATGTGGAAGAGGTCCAAAAGGAAGAAACCCAGAAGGAAGAGGCTCCACAGTCAGTAGCAAACGTAGACATGAATTCGATATTGGCTGTACTGGCACAGATGTCAGCAAAAATGGAATCACAACAATCATTACTTTTAGAATAGGTGTCCAGTATTGCAACTCAGTTGGGAGCGCATGAAAAACGCATATCCTCACAATTAAAATCACAGGATGCAAAAATTACGCAGGTTGAGGAAAGACAAGATAAGATTGAGGATAATGTAAAAAAGTTGGAAGCCCGTCTTCAGGAGACCAATATAAGTCGTCCAATCGCTTCAACTGCTACACAGAAGATAAAACCTCCGTCGTTTGATGGAAGTGGTCCATTTCAAGTATTCAAGCTACAGTTTGAGAAAACGGCAGTTGTAAATAATTGGAGTGCGGAGGACAAAGTCGCTGCCCTGTTCGTAGCATTGAAAGGACCAGCTGCAGAAATATTACAGACTGTTAGCGAGGGCGAAAGGAACAGCTATGACGCAATTATGGGTGCCGTTGAAAGACGTTATGGTAGCGAGCACAGGAAGCAGATATACCAAATGGAGTTGCAGAATCGCTTCCAGAAACCAAATGAGACATTAGAAGAATTTTCTTCTGAGAATGAGAGGCTAGCTCATTTGGCAAACGCAGGAGCACCTCAAGAATTCATCGAAAGAATGAAAATTCAAAGCTTCATCAATGGAATACGAGATATTGAAACGAAGCGGGCTACCTATGCAAATCCAAAAGGAACTTTTGCTGAAACGGTATCATATGCCTTGACGCAGGAAACAGCATCTGTATTGAGCAAGCCCACCTACAAGGCTCATCGTGTGGAAGTGGAAACGCCAGACTTACTAAGCAAAATATGGGAGGCGTTGAATGAAATGCAGAAAAAGAAAAGTAATGCTGTGAAATGCTTCAGATGCGGAAAAATGGGACATATAGCACGTCACTGCAGCAATAGTTCCAGTAAGTTCAGCACTGCAGATTGGCGCAAGCGCAAGGCAGAGGGGCATGAACAAGCGCCAAAATTAACTGAGTCGTTAAACTAAAGCGGGCCAGCCAAAAGGGGCGTGGGCTGGTCCCCACAATGGAATGCCCCATAATCTCTGTCTCTCAGTTGGGAAGAAGCACGAGTAATGTTACCATTGCTGGGTTGGTGGACGGAATGGAGCGCATGTTGACTGTGGATACGGGAGCATCTCATTCCATCATTCGATCTGACTTGGTAAAGAAGGAAGTAAGGCCATTGTATGGAGCAAAATTGCGTACGGCAACAGGCGAGGATACCCAAGTCCTAGGGGAAGTTACATGCGAAGTTGTAATTGGAAATGTTGTCGTACTACACACCTTCATAGTGGCGGAAATTGTTGATGAAGTCATAATTGGAGTGGACTTCCTAATCGGCCAAGGCATTAAGATTGACATGAAAAACAAGGTTATGAGTTACAATGCCGCTAAATTTTGGCTATGATAAGAGATACAGCAGTAAGAAAGTGCTCGTGGAAGAAAATCAGCAGATACCGCCAAAGTCCGAGGCAATTATTTGGGCAAAGATTGATGGAGATTGTGGGACAAACAAATTGTGGGTTGTTGAAGCAGAAACAGAAACTAAATCAAATGTACTTGTTGGAAAAACCCTGGCTATGACAAAACAAGATGGACGTATACCAGTAAGAGTACTTAATGAGTTCAAGTCACCAGTCAAACTCTCCAAAGGTGCTATCTTGGGAAAGTGCGGAGAGGTTGACATCATCATGAATTGCGAAAAATCCCAAGGAGAAATTTGTAATGGCAATACAGATATTTCAGATGAAATAAATGCATGGACAGAAGAACTGCAGGAAAATCACAAAAGAAAGGCGAAAGAATTACTTGCCAAGTACTCCAGCATATTTGACAAGGATGGTACAAAACCAGGCAGGACAAATATTGTGAAGCATCAGATTGACACCGGAGATGCAAGGCCAATCCGTCAGGCTCCTCGCAGCGTCCCATTAGCTAAACGTCAAATGGTGAGCCAGATTATACAAGAAATGAGCGACAGTGGGGTAATTGAACCATCAGTCAGTCCATGGAGTTCTCCGGTAGTACTTGTTAAAAAGAAAGATGGCAAGATGAGATTCTGCGTTGACTACCGGAAACTGAATGATGTAACGAAAAAGGATAGTTACCCATTGCCAAGAATTGACGACACTCTGGACTCGCTATCTGGAACGGAATGGTTTTCAACACTGGACTTGAAAAGCGGCTATTGGCAAGTAGAAGTAAAAGAGGAAGACAAGGAGAAAACAGCCTTTAGTGTTGGCGATGGTCTTTGGCAATTTACGGTGATGCCATTTGGATTATGTAATGCCCCAGCTACCTTTGAGCGACTTATGGATCAGGTACTGAAAGGATTACACTGGAAAACATGTCTTGTGTACCTGGACGATATAATTGTATTGGGAAAAAGCTTTGATGAACATCTCAAAAATTTGGAGGAAGTTTTCCGAAGAATAGCTGGCGCTGGTCTCAAGTTAAGTCCTAAGAAATGTTCATTATTCAAGAAAGAGGTAAAATACTTGGGACATAAAGTGACTACAAAGGGCATCTGCACTGATAACGAAAAAATAGAAGCAATAAAAGATTGGCCAAGACCTCGGAATCTACATGAATTGCGAAGCTTTCTTGGGCTGTGCACATACTATCGCCGATTTGTACCAAATTTTGCCAGCGTAGCAAATAGTCTCACGGAGCTTATGAGGAAAAATAAGACTTTTGAGTGGGGGAAGGAACAAGAAATGGCTTTCCAAACGTTAAAAGATCGGATTTGTACTGCTCCAATGCTAGCATACCCGGTTCCAGGAGTGAGGTTTATTTTGGATACTGATGCGAGTGGTTATGCTATAGGAGGTGTTTTGTCACAGGAAATTGACGGGCAGGAGAAGGTTATCGCATACTACAGCCGATCAATTGGGAAACCGGAAAGAAATTACTGTGTAACACGAAGAGAACTATTGGCATTGGTAGAATGCATCAAACACTTCCATAAGTACCTCTATGGTCAACGATTCCACGTCAGGACTGATCATGCAGCGTTAAAATGGCTTTTGAAATTCCGAAATCCGGAGGGTCAGTTAGCAAGGTGGATTGAGCGACTACAAAATTATGACTTTTCTATAGACCATCGTAAAGGCAGTACCCATGGAAATGCTGATGCAATGTCGCGGCGGCCATGTAATCTTGAATGCAAGCATTGCTCTAAAGCTGAGGAGAAGGAAGACATCATAGATGTTCGGTTAATAGTACATTCAGATTGACTTAATTTAACGTGATAAATGAACAAACCTTGTTCGTTAAACGAGACCGTTCAGACTGCAGTTCTGTGTTTACTTTTGACAGCTGGTTGTTTTCATTTCAAAACCGTAAACTAACTTTAGAAATGGTTCGGCACGGAAAATTTTTCGTAATTTTTAAAATAATAATTTTCTTAGCAGACCTTTTTAAAATATTGGAGGAGATATACTCAAATGCTATAATTAAGCGCCTACGAGAGTGTCGAAGAGTGGTAGAAAATGCTTTTGGTCAATTAAAAGCAAGATTTTGAAATGTAATCGCCCCATACCTGTATTATAGCACTCTCGAATGAGGCGGACCACTTAAATTTTTTTCTTTTCACGTTTTCCATTTTTAAATTATTTGCGAACAACGGCGTTTGTTTCTACACTTCGTTTTTTTTTTTTGACACTTGCCGATTTTCGACCTGTTCGTTTAAAAACTTGGGTATGTTCCCTGTAAGTAACGACATTTTTGCTAATGCAACACTGCGCGAAACTGGGGTTTGAACGTGTTAAATTATTTATCTAGTTTCAATTCCAACAACAATTTCCGTGCAATTTATCACGTTCAAGAACTGGGTTTGCCCATTTATCAGGTTGTAGGCCATTTAACACGTTAAATGAAGTCAATCTGAACATAATATAATGACAATAACATCTACAGACGAATGGAATGCGGAACAATTAAGGAAGTGTCAGCTAGAAGATCCAGATCTGGCACGTGTAATGATCGGTTTGGAGCAAAATGAACGACCATCAAAAGAAGAGATGTCATCAGAGAGTCCTGTTGCCAAATCATATTGGGCACAGTGGAATAGTTTGCAATTGGTAAATGGTTGTCTACATCGTGTTTGGGAGAGTGAAGATGGTCAAAGTTCTAAAACATTGATAGTTGTTCCAAGGAAAAGAATACCGGATGTGCTAAATGAACTACACAATGGTCCAAGTGGAGGTCATCTTGGAGTAACAAAGACGGTAGAGAAAATCAAGAAGAGGTTTTATTGGGTCGGCTGCCGTCAGACAGTTGTTGAGTGGATTGCGAACTGCGATGTGTGCATAAAGGCTAAGGGTCCCAAATCCAGGAGTCATGGGCTGATGAATCAATACAACTCAGGAGCACCATTTGAGAGAATTGCCATGGATGTAGCTGGGCCATTTCCTACTAGCAAACTTGGAAACAAATATGTACTGGTGGTAATGGATTACTTCAGCAAATGGCCGGAGGTGTACCCGATTCCAAATCAAGAAGCAGAAACTATAGCCGA
This sequence comes from Urophora cardui, assembly GCA_960531455.1. Taxonomy (NCBI): domain Eukaryota; kingdom Metazoa; phylum Arthropoda; class Insecta; order Diptera; family Tephritidae; genus Urophora; species Urophora cardui. Next base: position 92,202,517 of record OY482672.1, on the reverse strand, counting down.
AGTATTCACCAACAATTGGGTGGCGAGATATGGTGCACCTATAGAGCTACATTCTGACCAAGGAAGGAACTTCGAATCAGTTGTGTTCCAGGAGATGTGCAAGACACTGGGTATTAGGAAAACCCGAACAACTGCGTTGCATCCACAATCAGACGGCATGGTAGAAAGATTTAACAGAACATTAGAGGAACATCTACGAAAAGTGGTGGACAAGTTCCAGAGAGATTGGGACACTCATATTCCTCTGTTCCTGTTGGCATATCGATCGGCCGTACACGATACAACAGGTCAGACTCCTGCAAAAGTAATCTTTGGTAGTGATCTTCGATTACCAGCTGACTTGAAATTCGGGATAAATGCCGATACAGGAATAAATACCAGACAGTCTAACAACGTTCTGGAAGAGGAAATGAGAGAAATACATGAACTTGTAAGACAACGAACAAAGATCATGGGTGACAAGATGAAGGCCAGATACGACAAGGCGATGAACTCAGAAGGTTTTGTTGAGGGAGATCTAGTTTGCTATACAACCAGCAGCGAAAGAAAGGTTTGTCCCCGAAATTGCAGTGTATTTGGGAAGGGCCATACAAAGTGATTAAACGGCTCAACGATGTTGTGTATCGCATACAAACGATTGGAAGACCGAGGAATAAAATGAAGGTGGTTCATCTGGAAAGGCTAGCAGCATTTGGAACGAGTAATGTGTCAGATCGGGACGATCAGACTTAGGTGGAGGGCAGTGTGGCGAATATAATCGGTTCCACTCTCACATCACTAAATGACTGAACACATCTCTAAAGAAACTGCCAGAACTAGAAGAAGAGACCAGATAATTTCCAGTGTTGCCAGAATTTTCCAGATTGCGTTTGACAGACTATATAAGGCGGCGAGCAGGCGCTCCGCAGTCAGTCGTAACTTAACCGTATAAGTGTTAACATCAAGTCAAGTAAAACAAGTGTAGACTTTTTAGTCGTGAAATAAAGCGGTGTGAATTAAGAAGTAAATAAAGACTTTTATTTAACAATTCAGCGATACGAACCCGATAGAAATAATCGAGCTATCGACAAATACGTAACAATATATACCGAGATGTTCATTTGGGAGGTGAATTTCCTAAAATCCCATCTCAAAGCTTGCCTAAAGCCTCTGCACACGACATTTGAAATTACGTTGATTAGCCGAAATTACTTTCCGAAATCACGCGCATTCACACACGTTTTTGAGTAATTTCATTTAGTCGGGTTTCAGTTACGCTGTTCCTGCGCCAAATAAAAATTTGTACATGGTCAACTTAAATGTAAATATCATTAATAAAATACTCCCACCAAATTAAATTTTTTATAATTGAATCGCTAATGCAATATACAATGAGAATATACCTAAGAAACCATCGAGAACAAATTTAATAGCCGTGTTTTTATTTTAGCGCAGATGTATATGCACTAAAATAAAACCCACCTAATGTGAAATATTAGCGATGGGTAAAGATGTTTTCGATTATAATCGATAAAATTTAGAGAAGAGACCGATTCCAGAGTAATTTCGTGAGTTATTTAGCCGAGATGCGCATTTCAAGGGTAATTTCAGCTGGCATTTTTTGTATGGCGAAACAACGTTATTTAAGGGTAATTAAGGCCGAAACAACGATTTTTGCCTAAATTACCCTTAAATCATGCTCGTGTGCAGAGGCTTTACAGTAGAGATGAGCGAAACTGCGATTTTTCGATATCTGTGATTTCGGTGATTGCAATTTTTAAATCACTGTGATTTTAAACTGCTATTGCGATTGCGTGGACTGGTATAAAATCATCAGTTACCGGTAGAGATTAATTTTGCGTTTTCTGAGCGATATAACCTGTCTTTATTTTATGTTAACAAAATGATAGCAATAACAAGGTATTCCGCAGTAATATCGCTGTTTGTAAATATTTTTCAAAGACAAATTGTAAGTTCAATGATTTTTTTTTTCTTATATTTCTATATACGTATGTGGTCTGCTCAAAAGTGTAAACAAAAAGAAATTTATAATGCTTTTGCGATTGCGATTCACATAGGTGAACTGCTTACTTGCTACATCGATAGCAGTTGCCAATAAGTAGTGAACTGCTATTTTGAAAAAGTGATTGCAATCATGATACAAGAAAGAAGGTAGTGTAAACGTCAAATTTTTGTCGCCATATTAACCACCTGACAATTATATTTTTTTTTTTTTTTTGTTTATTTTGTTTATTTTCCAGCCATCGAATACAATATACTCTTACCGGCTAGACATACAATTGAAATAATAGATAATCTTACAGCTAAATTAAAAATGAGTAATAGGATATAAGATATTAGCGATATGTGCGCGAGAAGAATATTCGCAGAAAACTATACAGGCTACCGGTGGGATTTATAAGGTCAACATCATAAGCATTTAAAAACGCATTAAGTTCACCATAAGCTCGATTAAGGGGCGCATTGATGCCATAGTTAGTTCTTGAGAAGCCAATATTAAAAAATTCAGAATGGCGTAAGGACCTAGAGGGAACATTAATCGGAACTTTTTCCAAGAGCAACGGGCAATCAATAGAGCCAGATATGATATTGATAATGAAAGAACAAGATATAAAAGATCTTCTACTTTCAAGAGTATCCAGATTAATAAGAAGGCAACGAGAGTGATAGGAAGGCATAGGCAGAGAGAAATTTAAATGTCGGAGGGCGAAACGAAGAAACACTTTTTGCACCCGTTCAATGCGATTAGATGCAGTTCTATTATACGGCCTCCAAATAAAAGCAGCATACTCTAATCTCGAGCGAACAAATGCAGAATACAAAGCTTTGTGTGTATACGGATTATTGAACATCGAACTATTACGCCGAATGAATGCAAGCATCGCATATGACCGGGAGATGATATAATCAACGTGACTGTTGAAATTCAAAGTAGTGTCAAAAACAACACCAAGGTCCTTAATTTCAGAAACAGATTGCAATAAGGAGCCAGCAATATGATATGTGGTTTGCAGGGTATTTCTATGCCTGGCATAAGTCACATGATAACATTTACTTACATTAAGCGGCATCCGATTTCTACGGCACCAATCATGAACCCGATTTAGATCAGCCTGCAATGCATCTGCCTCATTTAAATTTGTAACCGTTGCAAAAATTTTTAGGTCATCAGCGTATAAGAGAGAATTTGCATACTTAAAGCAAGAAACAATGTCGTTTATAAAAATTATGAAAAAAAGCGGCCCAAGAACGCTTCCTTGGGGAACACCTGAAGATGCAATAAAAGGGTGGGAGGTAGCATTATCGACCACGACCATACACTGTCTACCCATTAAATAAGACTTGACCCATGACAGAAATACAGAGTGGAAGCCTATTGATTCTAACTTTTGAAGAAGAATGAAATGGGACACTCTATCGAATGCCTTCGAGAAGTCAGTGTAGATAGTATCTACTTGAGATTTTTTGTGAAAGGCTAGCATGCAGTAGTCGGTGAAGAGAGCCAGATTGGTAACTGTAGAGCGATTGGATACAAAACCATGCTGGTTTAAAGAGATCTGATTCTTCATTAAGAAAGATAGTTTACCATACACAACTATTTCAAACAATTTAGATACCGAAGATAGCTTTGATATCGGCCTATAATTCTTCACATCATTTTTGTTTCCAGCTTTGAATACAGGAGTAATGATCGTCTGCTTCCAATCATCTACAAATATACCCGAAGAAAGGGAGAGATTGAAAATGAATTTAAGAGGTTCAACTAAACAAAGACAGTTTTTTAGTAAAAATGCTGATAGACAATCGACATCAGTTTGGTATGACGGTTTGAGATTATCTATACCTTTGATGATATCAGCAGATGAGATTTGCAAAGAAGAAATATTTAACATAGAATCTTTATCGGAACAAGAATTTAATATATCAACACACGAATCATTGGTGTAATTCGACGCAAAGAAATCAGAAAATAGGTTTGCCGAATCTTGGGCAGAAGTTGCAGTGCGACCGTCGAAGAACACATTAGCTGGAACCGATGACTGAGCCTTTTTGGAGTCGATAAAACGCCAGAAAGATCTGGAATTCAAAGAAATATTGGCCTCACAATTCAATATATAGTTTTGATATAAAAACTTATTCAGACAATTAAATTGACTAAGATAGTAACGAAACTTACGCAGATGAACTAATTCATTAGAGGATTTGTATAGCTTACAAAATTTATTTTTTAGGTTTTTAAGATGTTTTAAACGCTTATTATACCAGGGCAACCTGTATACCTTACTTTTGAGAAGCGGAATGTGCTCAACGCAAATATCGTAGATGGATGATTTAAAGTTGCGATAGCAAGTAATAACATCACTATGACTGAAATTATCCTCCCATTCAATCTTTAGCAATTCATTATTGAGTAGAGTGTAATCACACGCATGAAAATTAAAACGGGTTCTAGTGTCATCCGAACGAGAATTAAATTCATAAAACTCTAACTCAATAGTTAGAGGGACATGATGGATTGTCACTGGAGAGATAGGGCTGATACTTTCAGTCACAGTGAAGCTTACATTATTGCTAATAAATATTAAATCCACCATCCTATTTAGTCTATTAAATACGTTATTGATTTGCATGAGACCAGCACTCAGTAGGCTGTCTATAAAATTTCAGTGGTTTAGAAATGAATATTGGCACGACTTATGTACTTGTAACCGAAAAAACAAGTGCGGTTGATGGCATGGTTATATGTAGAGCTCTCGATTTTTTTTGAACATTTTCGAGTAGCCCGAACAATTGTTGTTCAAATGCTCGAACAGTTGTTTGTTTGTTCATTACCCGTATGTTTGTACGGGCATTTGAACAACAAACGGGCTTCAAAGAAAAACGATCAGATCGAATTGCTCGATACCCGGGTATCTAGGGCTCTAGTAATATGCAAAATTTATTAGTAAATAAAATATTTAATTTAGATGAAAAGTTAGTAAAAAGATTTTTTTTGCGAAGAATCTATTTCAGAATTAGGTAAATAATAAAATAAAGGAAAATAAAATTAGTAACGTAAGTAAAATCTAAGGAAAACTGCAACATAAAAATTTAAATTAAATTTACTTTCTTATATAACTGCTAAACAATTTTCTTAATAAATATATTTTTTAAATGTGGAAATATTCTTGTATAAAACATTGAAACCAAATATGTATTTATATATATCGTCGATCCGGAAGAAGAAAGACGCATGCCAGTAATTTGTCGACGAAAAAAGGCGCATTAAAAATATGTCGGGGAAGAAAGACGCTTTACAAAACATGTCGACGAAGATAGATACATTAAAGATATTTCGACGAACAGAGAAGCATTATAAAATATTTCGACTAAGAAAGACGCATTAGCATTATTAACTGCGAAGAAAGACGCATATGCATTAATATTGACAAAGAAAAATAAAAAATCGAATACATCTTTCTTTCCTAAAAAATATTTAAATGCTTCTTTCTTTATAGTAAAAAAAAAATAAAGCGTCTTTCTTCGTTATAAAAAAAAAATAGTCTTTCTTTCGAAAAATATTTTTAATGCGTCTTTCTTTGAAAAAAAAAGTTTGCGTCTTTCTTCCTCAACAAAACACTTTGCGTCTTTTTTCTTCTATAGCGACGATATAAAGAAAATCAAGAACTCTTACCTTATTCATAAAAAATCGAACAGTTTTCAAATATTGAAATATAATGGACGTTTTGATAATATTTTTCGACTTTAATAACTGCATAAATCTATTTTATTTTTATGAATAACTTATTTTTTATTTTCTTTGGAAAGCTTTTTTTTAGTTTTTTAAAATGTTAAAATATACTCATTACATGGGCTGATTTATTGTTTTGTTTTGTTTTGTTATTGATTTATTTGTTTTGTTGATTAGCATATATTTGAAAAACAGCATTTCATTTAAAATACCCAATATTTTGTTCAAATATACCCTCAGCCAAAAAATTTTGATTGGGCAACGCTATCCTAAATTTTTGACTTAAAATAAGACGTCAAAAATCCATATTATAATCAAAAATGACTATGTCAAAGTGAAATGGAACTACCTTGTTTGTTTGTATCATGATTGCAATTGCGATTTGCGATTTTTTATTCACAGTGAAAAAATCACCGATTGCGATATATCGCTCATCACTACTTTACAGTTCTACAGTGTTTTCCGATAAGCGCCCGAATTGGGCTGCTAAAGTATAATTGTTATAATGACTTAATATATGAACATATGTGCATGTTGATAAGACACGGAATAGCTTATGAGTGTAAAATTTAACCAAGTCAAAGGTATGCATGCGGTGAACGATATTAAAAGTGCACCAATGGGGGTTGATAATGTTACGAGGACTGCCGGCGCCAATAGTGGGACATATGTCCGCGTCAGATCCTTCCAAACTCCCATTACTACTGATTCCACTGCTACAAGCAATAGTACAACGGAAAGTAGTGCAACAGCTAATTTCGTAAAAGCGAAGTATATGCCGAAATCTAATGAAGAGTTTTACAGTGATCTGCAACAATTCCACGAACGTAGACTGTAAGTACCAACATATCGACCCCTTTGTGCGACTTTATCGTAATTGTGCCTTAAGGCACAAAAGCAAATTTGGTAATTATCTAGTATACGGTGCATCGACTAAAACTGCTCTAATTTTTACAAATGGGGTACCAATCGACGCGTTTCAGGAACACAAAACCAAAGGCGGAGCTCAACCTTTTTATTT